>CM061156.1:22784534-23424534 GCA_030710495.1 Labroides dimidiatus
ACAATCATAATCTCTGTGAAAAGCATTTCTTCAAGAATGTGAATTTCCATTTGTGCTTTTGAATGGGCTGATAATAGTGATGGGAAGATAGATTCATGATGATGCACAGAGAAGTAGGTGTAAAGGTAACAACTGTTTGGATGCAATATCAAATGTATGCATCAATTAAATGCAATCTACCTAAAATCAGATGTTCTTAACACTCATTTACCCAAAACTTCAATATTTTATTTGTTTTTGTTTCCATTTTTTTTTTATTCCTTCAGAAATTAACACAAGTTACACCAGCATGTGATGCAGCTGCAGCCTACACTGCATAGACATGTTGTATTGTAGAATGAGATGTAGGAGTTGTGTGAGGTAGACATGAGAGAGGCTAAGAGAGCACACCTTCTGCACAGCTTTCACAGTTTCACGGATCTAATTTGCAAAATGTCTCGTGATGCTTTTAAATAAACAGGCAGCAGCTGGTACCATTTCCCATCCTCTCTGTAGTAAACTGTCCTTGTGAATCATAACGGCTCCTTAAATGGGTTACCAGCGCTGCACTTTGGGACCCTTGAGTCTTTCGGGGACTCTCACTTGTCTTCGTTTAGCATCACTTGTTTTCGTCAGAGTAATGTCGGATAAACACGAACAAGCCAATCCTTTCAGAGTCGAATAAAGGAAGAATCTGTAAAGTCCTCCAGTGAAATCCTGATAGCTTCTTTGAAGCACACAGCTCCTGTGTATACTTTTTTATACTTTGTGGAAAAACTAAAAGAGGGCGTGGTGATGCAGGGACACAGAGATTCTTTGTTCCTGTGACACAGTGAAGTACCTTTTTTCAGTATTTGCGTGTTGTGAAAGTCGGCGTTATCATCCTGTATCCAAAAGTGTAGAAATTCGGACGGAAACAGATTATTTGTCAAAGACAGCTGCACGATACGCACGCAAACAAGTAAAAAAGAGGAGCTGAGGAGCGAGCACTGGATTCTGATGAGACACATTTGAGGTGACTTGGTGGGGGAGGGCAGCAACAATGAAACTTAAATGATGACTGAAAGTTAAATTAATTAACTCTTCAAATTTATTCACATGAAATGCTAATACGCATATTAGCATGCTAAGTATTAGCTGTGGCCTCTGAAAGGAATGGACATCAAAAGTGTAATATGTGATGGAAAATCCTGGATCATGATGATTCAAGGCCTGACTCAGAACTTGAGCCCTTCAGAAAAAAACTAATGTGAGCCCCCAAATTTCATGGTAGTGAAAGAGAGGCCTGAAGCTGGAGGTTTATGACAGCTGTATTAAAGCTGTGAGGAGCTGGGGGCGCCGGTTTGGCCGAGCGGTTTAAGCATGTGCACAGAATACAGTCTCCATCGCAGCGGTCGCTGGCATGCTGCATGGCATCCACAACTCACATTTCCTGTCTGTCTTCAGCTGCTCCGTACCAATAAAGGCAAAAATGCCACAAACATAACTTCAACAAAGCTGCATGAAACTGAAGGGAGATCAGTCTTTATTGAATTCCTTTGTGTTCAGTGTGTTTTTGTCCTGGTGAAAGGTTTTAATTCAACACAGCTCTCCTGCTGGCTGCCTTATTTTCAGTGTTTACAGGTTCTTGTTGTGATCATTTTATCACGGTGACACCTGGCACCGCTTGTAATGCACACAAACCTCAAGGTCACTCTGTCGGAAAGAGAGCAGGAGTCTTTCATGTCAAACTGACCGGAATAACAACTCTAAAAAGTGGATTTTAATTTTTTTTTAAATTCTGCACCATCAGAGTGAAACTCTGCTCATAATCTGTACCTGTTTCACACTGAACCCAACGCTTGTTATTCTGTAATTTAAAGGCTGGAACGTGGCTGCATTTCATCTGCACAGATGGAGCTGAGCCGAGACTTATCCTTATCTGCCGGAAAGACATGAGATCACTTGTGCTGAGCAGTAAGTTGTTTTTGATGCCAGCTTCCTTAATAGACTCAGAGCAGAATAACCCCCTTGTTGCCGATAAGTTTCATGTGCACAAAAAACACAAAACAAGATTTGTTTTATTTCTCTCTGAATGTCGTTACGATGCTGTTAACTGGCCCTCGATGATGTGATCGACGAATTAAACTCTGAAACATAAACTCTCGTATCTGTATTGCTGCTGTAAATGAAGCCTCAGCTGATGATGGTCGTTGAACCAAAGTAAAAAAAAGGACGTCTCCCTGTGAAAATGTGCTGAGCCTGGTGGAAAGCAGAATGTCTCCTGTTACTGCGGGATTCCAGCCCAAACATAAATCAGCCCTCTTTTATGTTTTCACATTCCTCACTCTAAAGTGTGAAGCTTTAAATACAACAGACAAATCATCATTTTAAGTCACTCTTGATGAATTTGCATAATATTCCCACTGTTTTTATTTTCTTTTTGTTTTTATTACATGCATAATTTTTTAAACTTTTTTTTACAGACAGCAGATCAGGAAAAAAAGGCTGAAAATGAGACCAACAGGTGAAATAAAGATCCTCAAATAAAGTGTGAAGAAACATTTCTGTTCTTATCGTTGAATTTCAAACTAAAACATGAATATTCATATATGTTGCAGTAGTTTACAAAACACCAGTGAGGAAACAACCTGAATATCTTAAACATGTCACTACTAAGCCTTTGAAAGTCTTGTTCCACATCTAATGAATAGATCGCCTCAAGGATCTGTGTCTACCTACGGAAGCCGAGAACGGCCATGGATTTTTTTTTTTCTTTTTTTTCTGCAGGTTTTTTTTTTCTGCACTGTTTTCTCGTGATAATGAATTATTATTTCGTTATCTCGATATAACAAAGTTCGTTTTCTCGTTATAACGAATTATTCTTTTTTGTTATCTCGACAAAACAAAGATCGTTTTCTCGTTATATCGAATTAATTATTAACATGTTTGTGTTGATTTCAACCTACAAGAGCTGCCGCTGTCTGATCCGTGCAAGTCCCAGGGAGGTGAATTGGCAGAGATAACAGTGCAGAAAATAAAAGTGCAGAAAAAAAAAAGCAGAAAAAAAAATCCATGGCCGTTCTCGGCTTCCGTAGTCTACCAACAGTGTTTTTGATTGGCAGCATGAATTTTCTGTGTTAAACTTACACCGTTAAGCGCTTTCAGTACTTTTAGAAATCATCAGCGTCACCTCTCTGTAGCTTCATAAACCATAAACACAGCTGTCCACACTCTCCTTCTCCAATGAATCAAAATCAAGAGGGGGCAGGACTGCTGATACCAACTCCATCAACAAGAGAGGCCGATGTCAGCATGGAGCAGAGACTTACCACACCTCTTGGCTTTCAGGTAAGGTTACCTGCTCTAGATCTGCTGCCAATGATTCTGCTCCTTTAATAAAAAAAAAATATGAAGCACACAACACATTTTCAAACAGAGTAAGGGGAGAAGAAATGCCACATAACATTTTTTTTTATCCCAAACAACAGCAGACGTAGTCGCGAAGTGTAATTAAACTGTGGGCGCTGCCGGTCTGAAAGGATTTACTTTTTTTTCTGTGTAGAATTAGCGCCGTTTGTGGATACACAAACCATCAGTGAGAATATTCCGCTTTTAAATCACCTGAATACAATGCAACAGTCTGCAAGCTCCTGTCGATGAACTTTTGGAAGATAATTAAAACTGATAAAGATAAACCCCTGTAAGGAATCGTTAGGATAGGTCATTGTGAAATGTATTGTTAATGATTTTTTTTCCTTGAAAATCATCGATAATTTTCAAGTAGTTGCGATAAGAATAGCATCTAAAAACTCAGGTTTTAAAATAAGTATTTTCTGCATTGAAAGAATGCATATTTACTAAAAACTTCACTAAAAAAAGTTGCCAGAAGTGCCCAATTTAAAAAAAATAATACAAAAAATAATAATTTTGTGTGGACCGTGTTAAAGGGGTTAATGAACATCTCAGTTCCAAAAAATTAGAATTCTCAGGTTATTTTTTGATGGGTCAGGCTTTTAAAGGTTTACCCTTAAATAGGCAATGACACATACATATTTTGATATATAAAAAAAAAACAACAATTGATGATGATGAGTTACATGATGCACAGTGGGGTGCACTGAGACCACAATAAAATAAGAGTGATCATTGGATTTCAAAAACTTTATCCCATGAAGGTCTGGATTCAGAATCAAACTCCAAATAAAAGTGGAAAAATCAGATCACGGGCTGATCTAACCTTTGTGGTAATTCCTTAAGCCATTCAAATGGAGACTCAGTCAGATGTGTGGCCTTCATGTACTCCCTACAACATGTGGGCATGCTCCTGATGAGGCAACAGCTGTTCTCCTGGGACACCTCCTCTCAGACCTGCATCAGGGCAGCTCCTGGGCATGATTGACATGATGGGTGTGATTGGCTTGTAGTTACATTGTGAAGATTATGTGTTCAATTTATTTTTTTTTTTCATGAGCAGTGTCTATAGACGATATATATATATATATATATATATCTGTACTTCAGGTAAATTAATCTGATACACATTTACATTTCTCACAGTAAGTTTGGGACATTTTTATTTACATGAGTGCTTTTCCTATTTGGTCTGAATTTTAATGAAATCAGTAATAGTTCTCTTTGATGTTACTATTAATGAATGAGAAGAGACATTGTTTTCATTAGTTCAATATTTCTCACCCCAACATTTTAGACAATAACAGAGATAGCCCCAAATAACCAAACTGACAGAGTCAGTAGCGGATTTTTCCATCATTTCCCTCAATGACAGCTTGACAGCAACGTCTCATGCTCCTCACTAGCCTCATGAGAGGGGTGGGTTCTATGATGTCTCTGTGGTAAGAACGTGCACTGACTGAACCATCTACAATCACCAAATCTGAGAATTCTGAGAAAAAAACATCAGAACTCAGAATTCTAACGTTAATCTCGGAATAATAAAAATAAAGATATATCTCTTTTAATTTTTTTCAGTGGCCCTAATCCTCTTTCACAGACACAAAATGCAGACCAGAAAAAACTGGGGGAAAATGACATGAAATGTGACAGCCTTTCAGGTAGTCTTAGAGACAAGAAAGGGACACACAGCAAAAATATGAAATCTAAGCAAGGCTTTATATTTGGTAAAAAAAAAAAAATGTCTTATTAGACTTAAAATGAGCCTCTCTCCCCGATAAGTTAAAAAAATGTCTTATCTCAAGATACTAAAGGACAAAATGACACCTGCATTGCTTATAATGAGTAAAATAATCTGACAGTGTTGTTTTTGTCTTTTAATATCTTAAAATGAGACATTTTTCGACTTTCCAGGTGACTTTGGCTCATATTAAGTGTAACAAACAATATTTAACCAAAAAATAAGACACAAACACTGTCTTAGATTTCAATTATTGAAGTGTATACCTTAAGCATCCTATGGCAGCTTCAAGATAACTGTACAGAAAAATTCACATTAATAGTTGATGATTTTGTTTACTTTTGTCATTAAGGACAAAAACTGCAGTCTGTTTGACTGCTTATTACAGAACAGAATAAGGATTAGGGCGGGGGGGGGGTTAATATTCTAAGAAAGTCAGAATTCATCCTTTAATCACAGAGTTGTTTTTAAAATCAGAATTATTATTTTTTTAGTTAGAGTTATGGCTTTTTTCTCAGAATTCTGAGAAAAAAAAATCTGAATTCTGACTTTAATCTCAGAATTCTGATCTGAACCCGTTAACTTGCAGCCTTTGCCATTTGATAGCACTTTTTTTTTATTATATCTTGTTGAAAATGTGTTGAACTGGGTAAAACTTGATTGGCTCATTTCTACAGTTTGAAAAAATATCTTTTCTAAATTCTTATAACTGCATTAAAAATATAAAAAATGATTTATTATTATTATAATGCATTTTCTTGTATGGAACATTAAAAGGTTAAAATCAAATAAACTTTACATCTTTATACATGAAAAGTGAAAGTTAAAGTGTTAAAAACAGAAATCTTTTTTTTTTTTTCTCAAAATTCAGATTCTTTTTCTCAGATTAGTATTAATCATTATTTATTAATAATATCATTACCTTTATTGTTATTACCTTTTTTAAAACTTATTCTGGTGGCCCTAATCCTCTTCCGTAGCTTATCCCTGAACCAGGTTTAATGAAGTTTGTTTTAAAAAGAAGTTTGTGCTTTTTTTTTTGTTAGTAGGAATTTTGTTCCATCTCTCTCTTGCTTCCTCTGAAAACAGTGAAGATCTCAATGAATGACGGCACATTAATTCGGTTCAATTCTGTTAGAGTTTTATGAGATTGCAGTCAACATGACAGGGTGCAGGGTGTTGGTCAAGAGAAACGATCTCTACACCGTGAACTTTGATTCCATCTCTGATGCCGACAGTATGAGTGAATTTGAATCTTGGTGTGCAAGGATGAGTTCAATGAATAACAGTAGTCAAAAATGAGTAACTGTGAGACAGACATCACAGAGGAAGGGGCATGTAAGGCAAGTCCAATCATGGAAAACACAACACCATATTTGCTTCAAAATAAATAAAGCCTGGAAGATGCCTTCAGGACAGTGAAAATTGGTATTTGGTCTTTGGGGACTCTCAGTTTCTCTCTGTGTTAGGATTCAAAGGACCAATTCAGATCCAAGGCTGTCTGTGGGTGAACTCACAAAGACTGCTTCAGTTTTTATCCTTCTTTCATGGTTTCAGTGCTCTCACGCTCATTTACAGTGACCACAGGTGGAAAGAGGATCAGAGAGTCTCGTGTCTTCAGTCTCACAGAGCTCACACTTTGCACATTTTACTACAGCGTCAGCAGTGATGATTTCTTTTTTTTTAATGGTTGGGGAAATTCTAAAGCTGAGTTAGAGGAGCATAGGAAATCAGGAGATGTTTCTCAAAGATCAGACCTCCTTTGTGTGGGGTGTTTTCAACTCCACTGATAAAATCAGGAAACGTGTCCCAAAACCACTCAGAGCTGAGGGCACTGACGCACTATGTAGCACAAAAATAGACAACCTAAATGTTTAACACTCAGAAACCTCCAGCGTAAAGTTCAGAGGACAGATTTTATTTGTCATAAAGAGTTATCACATGGCTGGCTGACCTTTGGATCTGTATTAAAGCTTTTACAGCCTTAGAGGTACTTATCGAGTTCCAGAGGACAGGATTTCATGCATATGACCTCTGAAATGAAATGGGGCAAAAAAAAACAAAAAACACCAGTGTTGGTAATCAGATTTAGATTAGACTTTTTGTTATTCTAGTTAAAATGATCTTTATATCCTGATGTCAATCAGTGCTTTATGTGTTCTTAAAATAGAGTGAAAATTATCTGCTGTCTACAGCAGAGTCAACCTGGGAAACACCAACCAATCCTAGTGTTTGGATCCAGTTTGTTAAACTAATCAAATCCCATCCTTGGATGTGTGTACATTTGGCCAGCCTGAACTCGCCCTGATTCAATGCTCATAACCAAGAGGGATCCAAGTTCGCTGGAGAACGGCGGAAAAACTACCTAAACCCTAATTACTGGGAACGCAGTGCAAACAAAAACGATGTGCTGAGGACCAGTTTGAGTCTGTGGTTTTAAATCAGTCACCATCATATGATCACGAATCAATGGCGCTCGTGCATGTGAGCAGGGGCGTCGTTTTAGAGGAGCTTCAAGTGTGGGAGGGTGGGGGCTAAATGGAGTCCTGAGGAGATGTTACATTCAAAGTCATGCTAGTTTTCCGTGACTACCAACCGTGCCTTTAAATGAGAAGTGAAGTCAGATAAAAAGGACTGTTTTAAGCTTTGACTTTTTGGTGCCAGAAGCACCAAAATTTGTGTGCGGAGGAGCTGGAGAGGAGTGAAGTGTCAGCGAACATCCTGGAACGTTTTGCAACACAACCTGGATTTCAGCACTTTTATCTCTCATGGATATTTTAGAAATGTTATTCTTAACTGCCTGTTACCAGAATGTAACTGCTTTATATGATTTTAATTGTTGGCTAATAATGATAGTTGTTCTGGGCCTTATTTATTTATTTATTTGAATTACTTAAGTTTATTTATTTCATTATTCTTTTTGTTTTTGCTCATTTCATCCCTGTAATAGCCTTAACTAAAATTTTGAACTCGTGTTTTTTGTCAATTATAGGCCTACATGTACTCTCTCATGTAAATGAGGGTCCCCACCAATGATCTCTCCAAGAACTTATAATAAAAGCTGAAGATGATGATGATAATGATGATGATGATGATGATGATGATGATGATGATGATAATGAAATAGTCAATAATGATAAATAACCGTGGTGCCATCTAGGCCTGCAAGGTGTTTCCTGAATTAACATCTGGGTCTGTCTGATAAGGAACAAAACGGCATGAATCTGAATTTTCTTTGCAGTTAAATAAACTCTTTTGGTTGTGGAACCAATTGAAACTGCTACAAAAGCCTCTTCTACAAAAGCAAACAAGCAGAGCACAGTGATGGACAGATTTTAGATCTTAATATTTAACATGTGAAACCGCTGTGTAACCTCGTGATGATGAACTAGTTTCATGTGTGTGTGTGTGTGTGTGTGTGGGGGGGGGGGGGGGTGTCTAGATGCAGGGACTCTCCCAGCACTTGTACTCTTAGTTTACATGCAGTGCATCTTAACTGTTGCTGCCAACATGCTGCTCACTCTGGTGTCCTACATGAGCAAGTATGTGTGTGTGTGTGTGTGTGTGTGTGTGTGTGTGTGTGTGTGTGTGTGTGTGTGTGTGTGTATTGTGCTTTTTTAAGGCCTTATCTTGTCCTCTTGTAGCTTCACATAATTTACAACTCAAATAAAGGTGGTGTTTTGGAAAACCCTTATTTCAGCCTCTGTCTGAAACACTTCACTTTAACTGCTTTCTCTTTAAGGCTCTAGATGCTCTACAAACCCTCTTCACTCTGATTGGCCAGCCCTCTGGAGGCATACCTTTGTGACTGAGGCCCCACCCATCCAACTTGTCCAGTTAGGAGATCCTTATGCGATGACATCATCATTTCGTAAGAATCTTGCGCTGCTTTCGTAACAAAGCATCTTGATCAGTTTACAGACAAATTCAGGGATTTATTACAACATATAAATATGTAGTTATTTCAAAACCTCCTTAGTCTGAACATCCAGCATTGTTTCCTTATGTCCATGTTTTAATATAAAAGAAAGCTTTATACGCCCTCTTTAAGTTATCAGTCATGATGTCCCCCTGCAGGCCAGAATAAAGAACACACAGGTGTACGACGCTTAACCTTTACACACTTCTTATTAAGGCTGCAAAGTTATGATTTCCCCTAGATGTGAACAGCTGAATGGAAAATGAAACCTTCGTGTGATGAGTCGCTGAACTTTAACACACACATGCCGAATGGCACAACGCAGACGACACATACTCGTGCCAGAGTCTGAGGTGAAATGTTTAAACTGCCATGAACTGTTTAAAAAAAGTCCATTTGATACAAAACTTTGGCGCAAAACTGCTAATCTTCTCCTTGGCAGTGATGTTTCGGAGAGTCTGTGTTAACATTTAAAGAGTCCGATTATGACTGGAGTCCTGCAACCAGCCAGCACCAACCTCCGTCCTCTCACTCTGCTTGACTTCCTTCAAAGTTTCCCAGATGTTGAGGGTACTTGTGAAGAGATTCCCGCAAGGCGGCATTCAAGTCCGGTTGGCAAGCACACATAATTCCGGAACATGCTATAACCATTTGCTTCATACATTGTGTTTGACATGACATGAAGTCTTTCTGATGATCTTTTGAATCAAACAATTACCTTTTCACTGACGTGCCGGACGCAGACGTGCCATGCTGCCTCTGATAAGGTAAGTTAAGCTGATTTCATTGTTAGCTTTAGTGTTCATGTGGCTCTGGGGATAAAGGTTTGATGTTGCTTCAAAGTATCCTCATGTGATCTCAAGTTATGAGACAAGAAGTGAGCATGGATAAAACATCTGCCAGTACGACATCGTCAGGATGAGCCGACACGTCGAAAACAAAAGGAAAACAACACACACCCTTTTGTTGGACAAAAATTTCAACCAGATTGGCAGGTTCATTCTGTATGCAGTGTTTTTTTTAATTGACTAATTTTTTTTTTTTTACAATCGGGTCATTTTTCCTCTGTAATCTGATCTAAAGCAGCCATGTAAACCTGTCTAGTGCAGCAGAGAGTTTGTTACCGAAGAATTGATCCAAGTTATACCCATTATCAGATCCTTCATCCACCTTACTCACTGCAGGTCATTAGGCTTTTAGTCTTTTTGTTTTAGACCCCAATCACTGCTTCAAACTACACTTCAAAAACATCCTTCTCCCACATCCTCCTCTGCTGCTGAAACACTCATTCATGCCTTCATAACCTCCAGACTGGACTACTGTAACAGCCTCTATAGCATTCCCTCTACTGACCTCCAAAAAATGTTATACACACCTGATCAAAATTTTAAGACCAGTTGAAGAAGTGCATGAATTTACATTTTGCACTGTTGTATCGAAAGAAAGTTCTAAGAATTTTTAAAATGCAAAAAGGAAGAAATGGGAGTGAGTTTTATTGAAAACAAGTGAACTGAAGTAGTCTGTTCATCAGCTGATCGAAAGTTCAAGAGCGAAGCCTTTAAAAGACAAAATCTGAACTAAGATGTGGACTCAGTGTGATTTTCTGTCAGGTGTTCACTCTGTCATGACCTCCTGATGGTAAAGGATAAAAATCTTCCTCTCTTTGAACGTGGTCGGATTGTTGAGCTGTATAAGCAAGACCTCTCTCAACACACCATCATTGCTGAGGTTGGACGTGGTCAGACCGTCATTCTGGATTTCTTCAAAGATCCTGAGGGTCATGGAACAAAAAAGTCAGGAGGTTGACCCAAAAAAATCTCACGAGCACTGAGCCGCAGGATCTGATTGGCTGTCTGTCAAGAAATGGGACGATCCTGGACCCAAATGAAGGTCGTTACTGGAGCTGACTGCAGCCCAATAACCATCAGATGGCATCTGAGAGAGAAGAGCTTTAAGAAGAAAATGAGGAGATCCTGCTGGAGATGCTTTCTTGGCGGCACAGTGGAGGGGGCGCCATCATGATCTGGGCTGCTTTTTCCTTCAGTGGAACAATGGAGCTTCAGGCTGTTCAGGGGCATCAAACAGCGGCTGGCTATGTGGCGATGTTGTAAGTGGCGTCCTTCATGACTGAGGGCCCTGCTCTGTGTGCTGATGACTGGGTTTTTCAACAGGACAACGCTGCAGGTCACAATGGCCGCCTGACAAAAGACTTCTTTCAGAGGAATAAGCTCACTCTTTGGACCATCCTGCGTCTTCCCCTGATCTAAACATTTTGGCGATGGATGGCGAGGGACATTTACAAAAATGGACATCAGTCCCAGGCAGTGCAACACATAATATTTTTCCGTATCTTTTATCTTTACCTGTCTTGCACAATATGTTGTGCGTCTTTGAGTGTTTGCAAAATAGCTTTATAAGTTCTATCAATGATAATAATTATTGTTCATTGTATTAAAGTGAATTGAACTGGATATCGTGCTCAGAAAGTCTTTTCTAAAAGCAGACTTGACAAGGGAAAGTCCTTCTATATTTGGATCAGTGCTGTAGTTGGGATATTGAGAACCTTTCAGAAATTACTAACACAGAGCATCCTTAGTCATGCACATTACTCACGACTTTCTTGTAATAACCATATAAAAACAAGTAACATAGAATTCATTAAAAGACCTGAAGGTCTCTGCACAGTCACTAAGCTCCGTGAGTCAATCGCCACCATCACTCATTGTGTACAAACAGCAGATCCATCCAGGGACAGAGTGATGCCAGCGTACTTCCTTATCAACAAAGGAAGAGGGGGAACCAGATGGTGATTTGTTTCTGGGGGTTGTAAAACAGCCCGCGTAACAGCAGCTCAAGAAGTGAAGGCACAGGAGGGGGAAATGTGACGTTGAGAGGCCCAAGGACCTTTCTGACACCCGATTGTTTCCTGATTTTCTGTGTCCGGCCCGGTCCGGAAACTTTTGGGTAACCCCCAGAGGTGAGCCTGTGTTTGTGTGTGTGCACAGTACTGTAAATCTGAGTGTGAGTTTGTTATGGATGTGAGGTGGGATTGTTAGTAAAGATGCAGGAAGTGTGCTGGAAAACTGCCCATTGCTTTTTAAAGAACACAGAGAAGGATGGGAAAAAAGACGCTGAGTGGGGTGAAACAATGCTCCGAACAGCTGGTCATGTTAAACACAGGAGTTCCAGTATGTGTTCACAGAGAGAAAGTGGAAACCTTGACCTTTGACTCTTTAAGACTCAACGTAAATGAAACTATTATTGGAGTCAAGAGAGTTCAAGTAGGATACGTCTTTAGAGAACAGAATGTTTTGGCCTTGGGAAACTTTACAGCAAACTTTGTACATAGTAATAAATCATCTATGTGGGGCAGCAGAAGTGTGTTAAATAAACTGAGAACAGATTAACTTTTGAATGATTATCCTGCAAGAAGGTGAGGATCTCACTGTGCATCTGAGCAGAATCACACAAGAAATAACAAAAGAAATCCTTGAAACACCCTCTGTTGACAAGTTGCCTGTGTTTCATTGTTTCGTTGCTCAGCAGTGTATTTCTGTCATCCCTGCGGAATACTTCCCAAACTTGGTCTAAAATTTCCAGCACTAACAGCATCAACTGAAGAACATTTTCAGACACTTATCCAAAACACTGCTGGTAACTGCTTGGTTAAAGCTGGGATTTTACCCCACGCTTTATCTCCAACAGCTTGATAAAGAGTTATTCCCTCGTGCTGTATTCATACACGTGTGAAACATTTTCTAAAATACCAGAGGAGAGCTGCATAAGTGAATAAAAACAGCCAGAAAAGCAACACATAATGGGTTTTAAAAAAAAAAAAAGCCAAAGCACAAAGACGAGCTGCAAAGACGTGTGCTCATTTGGCATGTAGCACTGATAGGAATGCAGAAAGTGTCTTCAGAGGCCATGTTCACACTGCAGTTAAAAGTGACCTTAATCTGATTTTTTTTTTTTTTGCATAAATGTGACCCATATCTGTTTGTTTCTGACAGTCTGAACAGCACAAGTCACACTCAATCTGACATTTTTGAGTCCGTTTCAGGCCACTTCCAAATGTGGTACTGAATCAGATTTTTTTTTCTTTCTTTCTCTTTTTTTTTTTAAATGCAACCATGGTCTGAGTAGCCAGGTCGCATTTAATGCAACTTTGATGTCATTCTTGAGTGTTACATGTCCCAGTTCTGCACATCAGACAAAAACAGAGTCATGCTCTATAGAAACAATCATGAATGACAACAGTGATGGGGTTAGTCAGTGGAGGGATAGTGAAGTTTTAGACCTTATTAGTAACCTGAGTTCTGAGAGTGAGCGGCAACACTCACAGATGAGCAGGGGAGGAGGGGGAGGGGTTGAGTGCACATGAGCAAAGTGTGTGAGAGGAGCAACCGGAGAGAAGAGAAACTAAAACTTGAGTACATGTTCCCGTTTCTCGTTGCTGTGGAGAGCTGGGAGAGAATCAGGCTGAATCATACAGGCAGCAAAGCAAGCCCAAAGAAGCAACTACACTTAACAAAACACACCCCAAAAACCTGGGGCCATGTTCGTTCAGACTGCAGTTACATTAAAAAAAATCCATTATGAATTTGGTTCAGTGCCACGTTTAATAATGGCCTGAAACTGACTCGAAAACGTCAGATTCGGTGTGACTTGTGCTGTTCAGACTGTCAGATACAAAGCAGATATGGGTCACATTTGAGCCATAAAAAAGAATCAGATTCAGGTCACTTTTAACTGCAGTGTGAACACGGCCAAAAAATCGGAGCAGTAAATCAGGATTGAGCACTAAGGCCTGCAGTCTGAACATAGCCATAGTGAAAGCCTCTGTTGCTTTATCTGCCATCATGTTGTCAACATTAAACTGTGACTTCCTCAGAGTGCTTTTAAAATCCTTTATTGCTTCCTAAGACTCATCCTCTGCCCCTGGATTACCGCCCAACTCTTCTGATTTGTCTGTGTGAGACGTGTAAACAAACAGCTTAAGAGACTTTGGGGCCAGTGCTCCTGTTTTTTTTTTTTTTTTTTTTTTTTTTTACTATACCTTATATCTTGGACAGCTGACCAGAGATAAGAAATGTGGTGAGCAGTAAATGCAAGAACACATGCAGCAAAAGACTGCAGCCAGGAGCCATAATGAGGACCATGGCCTCTACACATGAGGAGGGGATGGTGCCCAGAGCTCCTGAAAAATGTAAATGTGAAAAAGGTCAGAATTTCCTCAAAGGAATGAAGCACAGAGGAACTGCAAGGCTCAGAACACACTGCAACAAACTGAAACTCAGAAGAAGAAAAAAAAGAACAAATAAGACTCAATATTTTTTTTTCAGTTGTTTAACAAATGAAACAGAATAAAACAGTGAACAGAATATAATTAGACAGAGGCAGAAAAGACTTTTACAGAAATTTCTCCAAAAGACAGACTTCTATGTAGTTCAAAAAGTATGTACACTCAAAAACATGAAACATTGACTTCATTAAATTTATGATGTCATCTGGGTCCATGTAAACGTATTACGTTAGTTGAAAGCAATAATGTCAAGTTCAGCTTAGATGACCCTAAAATTATTGTTTTCATTTAACCTAATACATTGACATGGAACCGGGTGACATAATAAATGTAATTAAAGTCAATGTTTCTTTTTTTAATGTAGGTAGCCTTTTCTGAGCTCTGCAGGCTTATATTGTGAACCTGTGGAGAGGAGACTTTGATTTTATTCTGCTTCTTTGAAATACAGAACCCATGCAATGTGCAATTATCAAACTTTTCGAGGCCATTCACAAAATTTGTAAAGTTGGCATAAACACAAAAATTGAAAAATGCCATGAGGAAAATCACTTAAATGTCTCGTAAAAAGTGCAAAAGCTGTGATGGAAAATTCTGATACTAATACCACAAAAAGTAAGACATGGTTGAAACAATAAAGCACTTGAGGGGTGAGAGAAGGAAGATGCACAAGACTCAGCCAAACAATTGTTACTCTACCACCCTCTAGTGAAAAAATAATGTTAATACACTTTATACTTAATGGAGACAAATATGGCAGGGATGCACTTGTGGTCTGGGCATCCATGAGTTTGTTACTACCATAAATTCTTATTTTCAGTAATAATATCATTGATTATACTTCTATAAAATGATCACCACACCCATTTAGACATGAGGTCCCCCCTGAAAACGAGATGTGGCATCTCAAGAGGCTAACCTAATCAGCTGCATTTAGCTCAGTTCATTCAGACGAGTTATCGTTCTTTAAACAGTAAATTCAATCTGTTAGCAGCATAAAAATATCCGGTTGTTGTGTGCTCGGTTGTCAGAAACGATACTACACCATGGAGTCAACTTCTATCGAGTTTTTTTTTTTTTTTTTTTTTTTTTTTTTTTTTTTTTTTTTTTACCGTTACGGAACAACCGATGTTGTGGAGTTAAGAGTGACCGTGTTTACGGGATACTCTCAGCCCATTATACAGTCTATGCTTTCAGCCAAGCGTGTCAGTGATTGTTGGCTGAGAGTCACCAGTTAACGGGGTCACACTTTTTTTTTTTTTTTAATTAATTTCCTTCACGGAAGGGTGAGGGAACGATTGCTTTTTAAAATTAATTGTTTGTTTCTTGAAAAGCTAGAAATAAACCTTAAAAATATAACATGTATGAATAAATTAATCACGTAATCACTTTCATTTTAAGTATAACTTTTTTTCATAACTGTAGCTTATTGTGCTTTTATTTTTAAAGTCTCGACCCGGAAACACTTCAGTGTTATTATGCTAACGTTGTGTCATCAGCTCTTCGGTTCCAGGGCTGGGTGCGATCTACAAATGTTGAGGAAAAAGAAGTGTTTTAGCTCTATATTAACATCTTTTGCTGTTCCCGTTGAAGAAGAACATTAAATAGTGTTTTTGTGAGCGAGCTGTCATAAAGGTAACGGACAGCAGGACCTGTAAACGGACTCAAACTGCTGAGCTCAGTTGATCTCTCAGAACTGTACTGTTAGCAGATCAGGCTAACTGGCTGAATCCTGTCACACCTGGGTCCTGTCGGGACGGGAGAGAGATGTCCTGCAGCTTATTGGAGTTCTGTCGGCTCCAGGAGCTGAAAACAGTCAGAGATTATTTGTTCACGAGTCAGCAAAGTGAGCAAGCCGAGGAGAAGACTCAAACAGGTAAGAGAGCTGCTAGCCACTGTTTGAACGAGCTGGTGCTAGCTTTAAAGTAAACAGTGTCAATCTAAACATATGTACGGAGATTACACTCATAGCATTAATGGTTGGCAAACAGGGTCTGAAGTAGGTTATAATAACGTTTGTTCAAGTTTTGTTTTGGAGTGCGGCTAAGCGTGTATTTATCAATGTTGTTTTGATAGTTTACTGGTATTACATGATGGGATCTTTTACTGATTAAATCCTTTAATTCGAAGGAGCTGCTTTTTGCTCGCTCCCTGCAGAAAGTAAATGTCTTATTAATTTGTTACATTTGTGTCACATCTGTCATGAATTAGCTCCATAATTTGAAGAACGTACCCTCTCCCTCCAGCTCTCCTTCTATTCACAGCCACCTGGATGACAGTGCAGCCTAGTCAGGTGCAAAACTGGAACAAACTGCACAGAGCGGCAGAGATTTGTGGGTGTTTTAGACAATATCAGATATCATCGTTCCCTTTTTTAACATAAAACAAGGATCAAATGTTTGACAGTATTGACAGATCACATCTAGAGAACTGTTTCTTTACCATACAGTGCAGAAATGGTGTAATGATGCAGATCATTCGTCAAAGATTGTCTGGGCTCATTAGTTTAATATGCTTTTTGCAGTTTCTGCAAAAACATCTAGAAGAGTTTGACTTTGTCCAATAATGTCCCTCAGTTGAATTTTGAAGAAATGTATAAATGTGTTTATTTATTTTCTTTATTAATGTTGTTATAAGCAAGCGTTAAGTTGATGACTTTCACATAGTCATGCTGCAAACAAATCAGCTTCAGAGGAAAGACCTGTTTCAGTAACTCTCTGCATCTGCAGCAAAACTGATAATCAGTGAGGAGGTCTCACTCTGTATCAGCTGGGTGCTATCCATATAAATATAGCCATAAATGCATCTCTGTCTGAATAACATTGACTGAAACAGTCTGTACCAACAGTCAGACTGTTTTAATAAAGGCTCCTGAAGTGAATAAAGAATAGAGCTTCATGTGTGCTCTGCAGTATCAGCAGGGCAGTGAAAGTGGAGGATGAGAAATGTGTCTGCCCTTTGCGCTATGACTCATCCCACCTGAGCTCATCACTGCAGGAAGCTCGACCAAACACACACACTCACGCATGTGCGTGCACGCACACACACAAAGGAGCTCAGTAGTCGCACATCCTGACAATGAGTTGATGCTTTAAAGTGTACAGAAGGTGTCTTTACTGTAACACACACACACACACACACACACACACACACACACACACACACACACACACACACAGCAACAACACACATTGCACCACAACATAATGCACTGTCAAATGTCCATGGCAACATCTTTTCATCTGGAATTCTCTTTGCACTACATCACTCTGTTGATCTTTTCCCTCCTGTTCTTTATTTCATGGTTTGTTTGTGATATTTTGTATTTACGCTAACAAACACCGTCACTTTTCATAGACCTGTTTCCTGTTCTGTTATTGGAACAGCGATAAACTCTTAAATAAGATTGATGTTGAAGGGTGACCCAACCTCTGCATGACCTTCTCTGTCATCACCATCATCATAATTTTCCCCTGACAGATAATGAGCTGTCTTGGGACACCTCTGATTGGGAGTCAGCATGGGACAGTGGAGAGAAAAAAGAAGAGGAAGCCCCATCCTCCAAAAAGGTCTGTCTCCTCACATCAACACTTATCCAGATGATTTACTATGAGTGTGTCTCGCACAGGAAAATGACGTCAGTTGCTCAAAACGACAGTGTCGTTTCATAAAATGATCTGACTTTTCTGTTCCCTGAGCAGGTGGAGGAGGAGGAGGAGGAAACTACAGGGCAGAGTGCGCCCTGGCTGCAGGACTGTGTAGTGTCTCTGTCGCCCTGCTCTGACCTGCTCGTAGTGGCTCGGGAGCAGAAGGCGGTATTTCTGTCAGGTTAGAGACTTTAACACAGACACAGTTTAAATATTAGGGGTGTAACGGTACACAAAAATTTTCGGTTTGGTACAGTTCTCAGTTTTGAAGCTTTGGTTTGGTACATTTTCAGTACAGCAAGAAAGACAAATGTGAACATTTTATTTCCATTGTTGTTTTTCACTGGAAAACCAAAATATTCCCATACAGGAGACTTAAAAAGATAGCGGAGGGGTCTTAAATATTTTTCCTAAAGTACCTCATATCTATCTACTGAGTGTCAGGCTCTCCCAGCCGGAGATGCAGAGCCTCTGTCAGCATGCAGAGCCGTTGGAGCCGCAGAGATATTTCCTCATAAATATTCCTCATGTATAAATTTTGCAATCTTTTTCAGTAAAAGTATCCAATAACTCAGCACCGCATTTATTTCATACATAAGTTGCAACTGACTAAAAGTTGCAGGACCAGCTGAATTATGAAAAGTGTGACTTAGTGTCCGGAAAATACAGGACCAGAGCGAAGGCCGGTCAAGTCAAAGTACATGTACAGTTACACCCCTATGAAACATAAACAGGTATTTTTTTAATGTGTTAATGTTGATTGGTTTTTACAGCTAAGTGGCGTTCAGACGACAGTGGCAAAGAGGAGATGACGCTGTCTGTGTCCTGGACTGGAACCCTCAGCACTGATGAAGGGTGAGAGTCACAGGAGATCGAACTGAGAGGGAAAGACACGGCTGAGCTGATAAAGACAGTATCATATATTTAAAGGAAGTGAATCTGTCAAAGTGCAGAGAGGGAGCTGTAAAGTGTTCTCAGTCACATCTTCAACACATCTGACTCTGTGTGTGTTTTCGTCCACAGAGAGTGTGTGAGCAGCTCCATCTGCATACCACTCGCAAGCCAGAAGAGGTGAGAGTTAGCTCTGATGATAATTTAAAGAGAAGTATGTCTCTGTGCAGTGCTTTTTGACAGTAAAGGTCTGTTTGTAGGAGCTCTACTGGGCGGCCTGACTGGACGTGTGTGGTTGTTGGTTTCACCTCAGGATATGTCCGCTTCTACACAGAGGTAGTACTTGTTTTAAGTTCTGTTGTATCTCTCCTGAATGCTTTTGTTGCCTGTGAGACAGCTGATGAGCTCATGAAACCCTCCAGTGTAATGTCATAATAGTCAGAGTATTCCTCTTCAGAGCGGGGTTCTGCTCCTGGCTCAGCTGCTGCATGAAGACCCGGTGCTGAGGCTCAAGTGTCGCACGTATGAGATCCCTCGTCACCCTGGAGTCACTGAGCAGGTACTGCACACTTAAAATAAATATACAGACAAGTTTGAAGAAATTCTATGAGGCTTGGGAAATGTATCTTCATCTTACAACCGTACGGGGAGATTGATAACTCTCATATCTGCACTGCAGAAGCAGAGACTGAGACCAGCAGTTTATTCATGACAGGACCTGTTCAGATACACACAGACAGACCTGCAGACTGTTCACTTGTTACTGACTTGAGAAACATACAGTTCATTTTCATGCCGTCTAAAGAAGCTTCATGTTTTCTGGAGTTCGGATAAAACGCCAACCCGACCTTGAGAACGGACGAATCAGATTTTGTTTGTCAAAGTGAAGTTTATCGTGATCTCACATCTCTGGCACACAGAAACACAGAGAAAGAAACGTTCTCCGCTCTCATCTCCCCCTAAATATAATTTTGCAACCTCTCCGGTTTAATATCAGCCTCCTCGTGCTGTTCTGTTTTGTAAGTGGGGAAATAACTTTCTTATTAACACTCACAATGTAAAAAGAAAAAATCCACTTCACAGTTCTTCTTTTTAAAACACTGTTTCTTTGCTCACTGCAGACCTAACTTGTGGACATATTAGGTGGTGGTTCAGTTTTGTGATCTTTGAGCAGAGACAGGCTAGCTTTTACTGGTCCTGATCCTCAACTCAGCCAACCTGCTGGTTGATGCTTTGAGACAAAAGTGGCATCAACCTCTTTCTGAAACCCCAGACCAAAAAGTGTACGACTTTCTCTCCAAAAAGTTGGGATGTTGATTTGACCGTATCTGTTAAATTTAGGATTATATTAGGGATGCACTGATATGGAAATTTTGGCCGATACAGATATCCAATGTTAACATTTCTGTTATGTTTGATAACTGATATTTATCGATATCGATATATGTTTAAAAAATCAAGTTTCTGAGATGATAAAATTTTTATACTGACTGAAAATCATGCAAACTAAATTTTTAAACGCCTTCCTTTATTTTCCAACAGTGTTTCACTTTCAAATAAGAAGGTTACAGAGCTACCATAAACACAAGTAACCAACAGTGTTACTTTTTAGCAACCCTCACAACTTGTAGCACGTTTGTCATTAAACTCACAGAACTCCTGTGAGAAAGTCTGGATCATAAATTAGAAAAAGGATCATTAATAAAAACTCTATCCTGACAAAGTGACCTTAACAGACTGACCAGTATCCATGGCAACCCCCACCTGACACAAACACACAACCTAGAAGGATCTAAACATGGGTTGTTAATATCGACCCAGTTTCACTCATCGGACCGATACCAATACGTTGAAAAATGACAAACATCAGCTGATGCTGACATTAATGCATGCCTAGAGTATGTATATATATCTGATTGATCTTATTGTCTCGTAGCATGAAGAGTTAAGCATCCTCTACCCCGCTGCCTTGGTCACCATCGATGGCTTCAGCCTCTTTCAGTCTCTGCGTGCCTGCAGGAACCAGGTTGCAAGAGGTACTCCTGCTTGAGTTCACTCGTTTATTTGCACCCAGCTCTTAGTATTCACAGTTTAATCACACGTGTGCGTGTTTATCCAATAGAAACAGTCATCATGCAGGTTCAGTATTGAATGTCAGAGACGGTTGCAGTGAGTTAACTTGAGATGTGTTCTTCACTTGCTGTCTGGGTGGATAGAGGTTGCCTTAAGACATACAGGTACCAAAATACAACAGACACAACCATCACTGCACCACTAGCACACAGAGACACCAGAGGGTTAGAGGCAAAGCTGTTAGTGTTTGTGCTTTGTAGTCTGAAGCAGTTCTTGATAAGATTAGAGTGCCCTAGTTTTATGTGTTGCTCAATGCACAGCGTGTCATCGCTGGAGACCATAGAAGAAGAAATGTCCTGTTAAAGGTCTGATAATCAGGTGATAACACTGTTTGTGTTCTCCATCATCTAGCGGCCGCAGCAGGAAGTGATATGATCCAGCCCCCTCCTCTGGCCTATAAGAAGTGGGGTCTGCAGGACATGGACACCATCGTGGACCACAGTAGTGTGGGTAAGATGAAGCATGAGCGACCTCTTAATTATCTCTGAGGATCAGTATTCAACAGCCTGCATCACCACACACCTGTTGCGCTGATGATAGGTAAAACAAAGTGTGTTAGACATCAGAAAACACACTGAGGCTGTCAAAGGCCAGTTTTAGTTTGTTTTTGTGAGGATGTTTCTGTGGCTTTGAGAGTAAACAGTAGATTTTTAAATGATGGGTGCTTCAGTTCATCCAGGATTTATGAGGTCTTTTTCCAAACTCCACAGACTTTGTTTGTGTTGTTTGTTTTTTTCAGCACATTCACACAAGATAAGTCTTTCTTCTCAAAATCAGATCAGTGACGTACCATTCTCTCTGCCCTTTGTTCGCTCCTTCTCCGTCCCTCCTGCTGTCAGGCATCATGACGCTGTGTGTGTTCGATCAGATGAAGAACGCGTCCATCCTCGGAGGCTTTAACGCTTCAGTGAAGGGCAGCCCCCCCGCCATGAGCCAATATGTGACAGTGGGAGGGGGGCCGTACACGGGCTTCTTCTATGCTGTAGAGGTGAGTTCTTCACAGGGACGAATCCCATCAGGCAACATTCACCGAGCGCTTATTAAATCATGTGTCTGTGTCTCTGTTTGTCTTCAGGGAAGCTCTCAGCCTCTCCTCTCTCACGTGGCTTTAGCTGTGGCCAGCAAGCTCACCTCAGCTCTCTTCAGTGCTGCCAGGTTTGTGTGTGTGTGTGTGTGTGTGTGTGTTGTTTCAGCTATGACTGTTTTTAAGCCATCATTACAAAACTTATTTAAAAGAAAGATGTTTTCATTGAAGCTGATTAATTGATAATAAATAGTTGTTCCAATTCTTGATTTGATGCTTTCTGTATTAACTGAAACAGAACTTTTAGTTTAGAGTCCAGAAGTCTGGTTAGTGCCTCGACTGATAACACTTTAAAATGTCGTTTGACTTCAGACCTTCAGTGGATAAACTCAGAACCAACAAATAATCTGTGCACTGAAGACACAGTAACACAAAAATAAGGAGTCAGGACAAGTGTAGACCTCCAGCTCCAGGGCTACATGAAGTAAAATTACAGGTTTTGTTAGCAGACTCAAAAAAACCTTTATTGCTACACAACTTTTCAAAATGCTAAACAAGACAAAAACAACACTGTGGAAAACATTTGACGACAGGCAAGTCTCAATAAAAATAAATAGACGATCAATATATGGGCATACAAACTCGTCACCTTAACTTGAGGCAATATGTTTTCCAAGCTTGTGTGGCCGACGTGCAGCCTTCTTTTTGTGTCATGATGCTTCTCTGTTGGTTAAACGGCGCTGGTCATGCAGCTGTTTCTTGAATGTGTCGTGCCCGCTCTTATAACCATTCAGTGTTTACAGCCTTGGGTGGTAGCCGGTGGGGCCGGATGCAGTCTTCACAGAGATGGCCCTCTGTGAAGATTGGATTAAATGGTAAATGGTAAATGGACCAGTACTTATATAGCGCTTTTCTAGTCTTACCAACTACTCAAAGCGCTTTACACTGCTAGCCTCATTCATCCAATCACACCACATTCACACACTGATGGCCGGCTTAAGCTAATCACACCATCAGCTATATCTAACATTCACACCACATTCATACACCACTGAGCAACAGTGGGAGCAACTTGGGGTTCAGTGTCTTGCTCAAGGACACTTCGGCATGTGTTCGGCAGGAGCTGGAATCGAACCTTCTGATTGTGGGGCGACGACTCTACCTACTGAGCCACAGTTGCCCAGATGCTAATTTCATAATAATGTGACCCTCAGAGAATTTGGTCAAAATTTAAAAAGAAAAAGCTTCATAATCACTTGAATTATTGGACAAAGCAAACAGCAAGTGAACTGAACACTAACTACCATATCTCAATATTTTTTTTTATTTTTTCTTTAACCTTTTATTGCTGAAGGATATTTGATACATGAGTTTTAAAGACCTCGAGCTCATCAACATGATAAATATTTTCATTAAAAACCTGTTACATTTTTTAAAAATGTTTTCTACCCCCTCGATGATTATCGTCCCTCTACAGGCAGCTGAAGTCGTATTTTGGCACTTTTCAAAATAACTGCTCGAATAAAATCATCCACACACATTTTTTTTCATGAAGATCATTGCTAGGTTTCAAAAAGTTGAGGTAAGAATAGCATCTACATTTTTACTAATTTTAAAAAAAGTATTTTATGCATCGAATGAATCAATATTTACTAAAAAAACAAAAAATTACCAAAAAAGTAGCCAAAGCTGCCCACTGTGTCAAATATGACAAAAATATACCATAAAGAAAATGATATAGCAGCTCCAAAAAAAAAATAATTTTCTGGCTATTTTTTGATGGGTCAGGCTTTTAAGGGTTAATCTTTTATTTTACCAGGAATATTTCCATTGGGATAAAGAAAAATCTTGCTTACGTAGGAGTCCTGCCTTAGACAGCAGCACAAAAAGATTCCCACAGAGAGCAAGACAACAACAAACAAAAAAGTAACCATTAGATCAACAAATAAATCAGCAGTAAAAAACGTGCACCAGTTGATCCTGGTTCCAAATAACCCAAACCCTGTCCAGTTTTAGGTGACATAAGAGGTGAGGTTACATTTTAGTTGCTCCCAGAAACGCTGAACAGTCTTCTCCTGTTGTAGCAGCTCCAAACTCTCTCTGAATAATAGTCTGTTCTCTGGTCTGTACCAGCCTCGTCCTTTCAGGCCTGGAGACTGATTGAACAGGTCGTCTCTCAGTTCCTTCCTACTGCATCTTATTTCTGTGTATTGAGCTCTTCTTATTTCCCTGAATTCTCTCTCCACTCAGATTCATCCTCTCTTTTGCATCTCTCTGACTGTCTTTGTCTCTGTTTTTCATCACACCCTCAGCGGGTGGCTCGGCTGGAACAAGAATAAGAATGAAGAAGAGGCGGTTCAGAAACAGAAGCCAAAAGTGGAGCCTGCTACACCGTTAGCAATCAGGTACACATCACGATATCTCAACACTAAACTTCAGGTTTAACCTTTTTAATGTCCTTCTCTCGTCTCTCACGTCTGACCTTCCTCTCCTGTTCCAGATTTGGTCTTCCAGACTCTCGACGTCATGGCGAGTCCATCTGTTTGTCGCCCTGTAACACACTGGCTGGAGCCACAGATGACTTTGGTCGGGTCACGCTGCTAGACTTGGCCAGGGGTATCGCTGTTCGCATGTGGAAAGGTGAGGAAAGGAGGAGGAACAGTAAAGAGCTCTTAAATAGTTCAACTGAATTCTAAACTCAGTTTACCCTGAACACCTTCAGTTCATCAGTAACACACGGGGATAAATGCACCATGCATTCATTTGACTGCAGGTTACCGGGATGCTCAGCTGGGCTGGCTGCAGGTTCCAGAAGAGAGGGGTGATCGTGAGTTCTCCCCCTCTGCCTCCCTCCCCCGACGCCACGCTCTGTTCCTGGTCATCTACGCTCCTCGCAGGGGGATCCTGGAGGTGTGGTCGATGCAGCAGGGACCTCGAGTCGGAGCTTTCACTGTGGGCAAACACTGCAGGTACAGATGGAGGAGTTTATCTCACAGGTTGTATCATAGCCGCAGCATGTGCGCATTTATTGCTCCACAGAGGAAAATGCTGCACGTTCTATCTGTGTGTGTGTGTGTTGCAGGTTGCTGTACGCCGGTTACCGTCTGATGGGGGTGAACAGTGTGACCAGTCAGGGCTGGCAGCTCCACACTCAGCAGGTGTGTCTGCTGGATCCCATCACAGGAGCACTGAGGACAGTCAGCATCCCTTTCCACCTGGCCCTCAGGTACAGAAAGAAAAAACCTCAAAGAGAGTGAAGAGGAGTGTTTGTCCATCAGCTGTAAAGATTTTATTACCCACATGTCCTCATTGAAGGGTGATTCTCCAACTATCACAGAATTTGTGTCCTGGGCAGAAATAAGAAAAACAAAAGCATGTTTGTCAGTTTTTCTTATGTTACACTCACTTAACACAAAGAAGAGCTCTGAAAAAAATCATGATAGATAAATTACTATTTTTATTATATAAAATGTAGTCTATATGAGTCTTTTTTACTATATGTCATTTGTTCCTTGACTAGATTTTGGACCCTCAGTCCCTCACAAGATTAAAATTGATTTTGATTCATCAGTTACTTTAATGACAGATGACACCGAAATTCCTTATTCTAATGAAACACGTAATGAGTCACTGTTGTGTCCACCACACACCACAAAATGTAACCTTAGAGATTCTTTGTAACATTTGTATCCTAGCAACCACATCAGTTGTCATGTGACAGGGGAGCTCATGGCAGGAGAGCAGTGTTAGCAACATGGAAGGATGAAAAGTTTTTCCAGCAACTCAGATTTTCTTTGAATGTAAAAAATACTGAGAAAAATACAATTTTATTTGGTGTATTTTGAGTAAATTTTATGCTGAATATAAAAATTTCATGAGATTTTTAAAAAAATATGTTAAATTTTGTCATTTCCATCACTTTATTTATTTTGATGGATGGACGTGTCGTGATGGAAATGACAATGTTAGTGTTAAAAACACATGTATGCATGATGCCTTCTTTTGTTGGTTGTTTGAAATCTTAACCAATCAAAATCGTACCCACACTCTCCCTCTCTTTCATATTTCAGTGACAAGAAGAGCGAGCGAGCCAAAGATATGCACCTTTTAAAGAGACTCACTACGTTACTGCGGAGCAGAGAGGTGGATCCTGGTAAGACATACAAGAACATCACCTGAATGGACGTGAAATGTAAACATTTAACATGAGAAATCATCAACTCATTCATTTCCTGTTCAACTTTTCAGATATTTTGGAGAGCGAAGCCAAAAATGTGCTGCTGGACATCAAACATCCCGCCATCAAGAAGCAGGTAAAACCACAGACAGACACAGGATCAGGGGCACACTAACCATTACACAAACACAGGCAGTTCCTTGGGGCCCCGAGATACCCAGGGGCCTCCAGACGTCTCATAAAAACTTATCAATAAATTTTTCTTTGATTTAAAGCAATAGTATTTTTTTACTTAAATTTTGAAAAAATATTGTTTACTTAAAATCAAAATGCTTAAAGTGGTTGGAATGGATAACTATATTAAATGTTGATAAATGTCAGTTACAGTTAAATCAGTTACAGTAAAAGCATTGAGATGACTTGTAATATTCATCAAGGAGGATTTTAAGGATGAGGATTATTCAGAACCTTTTTTATATTATTTAAATAACTAATTCACTGAACAGGGGGCACATATGAATATGATTAAGTAACGAGTAACTTAAGCTGTCAGTGAACTGTAACAGATTACTAAAGCAGGACAAAGTGGCCCAAATCACACACACTCATCTTTTGTCAATATTGTACTGAAGTTCAGAACTTGAAGAAAACCTTTAGTTATGTTATTTTACCATGTTACTGGGTTACGGGGGGGGGGGGGGGGGGGGGGGGCAGTCTAGCTCTGAGGATCCTCTTCAGCAGCTGAAGCAAAGCTTGTAAAAGCAGCCTCTTGTTGTTCTTTTAGGCTTTAGAGTCACTGCTGTCAAACAAGAACGCTCCTGTCTCATGTCTCACCCACGTCACATCTGCCTTATACGACACTCTGAAGCAGCAAGGTAAGAGGCTGGTTGACTGGTTCGCCTGTCACCAACATGGGTCACAGTCTCAACGGTGACCTGTTGGTTTGACAAGTTTTACTTTGTTAAATATCTTCAGCGCACTGTCACACGAGGCAAAGCTGCAGCATAAACCAGCTTCATTTGAGATGTAAAGAAATGTCATGAATTCACATCAAACAGTCTGTTTAGCCAAATGCTTTCATCGTAACTGACTGTGAATGTTAAATCTCATGTTCATGAGCAGATCCATGCAACAGTTTTATTCACATTTCTGTGTTTTGAATCATAGACCAGGAGGAAGTGGATCCAGGTTTACTCCAGCTCTGCTCTGCACAGCTCAGACTGCTTCAGCTCTACACAGACATCAAGAACCTGCACACTGCTGCAGACACCGAGGCCTGCTCGAAAGATGTAAGCACACACACACACAAGCCAACAGTTAACCCTCTTATTTATCTTCTGCTGTAACCGCTCATGTTGTCCCCCTTCAGCAGGACTCCCTCGATGGCATAGAGGAGGAACTGTCCCGTGTTGGACCCACACTACAGCGCTACGCCCAGCTCACCTCCAGACCAAGTGTTTCATTCGCTCAGGACTCACCTGACACACCCCTGCCTGCCCAAGCTTTCCTCTCCCAGATCGAGTGCACAGAGGACGGGGAGCTGAAGGTGATCCGTGGGTCTGAAACTGAATGGAATCAACTAGGTACGACGAGTTCAGATTTATATGTATGTGTATACTTGAGTTGGAACTTAAAGTCAAGAAGAAATGAGATTAAAAACAGCAGGTTCACAGACATCAGACAGAGAGAGAGAGAGGGAGAGCACACAGCATGAACCCAGACTGAGGATGTCCTGGAAAACCTGGAAAATGATTGACCAATTTTCCAGTCATGGAAAACATGGAAAATGAGGAAAAAGGTCAGATGTCTTGGAAATAAGAATGTGTTAAAAGTTAAGTGCATGCATGTCTGTTGAGCGACATGAAGGCACAGAGCCACATGTGATGCTACCAGCCAATCAAATTTACATTTCCCCTGAGATCACTTCTGCAACCCAGTGCTTCAAGTCGACTCTGTCACTTCATTTAGCGACTGTAGCAGCAACAGGCTCCACTCTGTCCTCTGCTGAGTGACAGGCAGGCAGAGGAGGCTTATAGTGGGTGTGTCATTTACTGAGCTGGCTGCAGCGAGATGCATTTTTTAAGAGCATTTTTAATACAATGACATTGCTTTGTTTTATATCGACTTTTTTGCTCTGCAGGATAAATTTTATTTTGATATTCAGTTACATTTATGACAGATTGTGTTTTTCTTGGCAGTTATTTTGGGAAATGCAGTGATTTATTGAAAATATCACAATATTTTAGAGGACGTGCAGGAAGTTGAGTTGAGAGTCGTCCAGTTAAACATCTTAATTCCAGTTCATTGTGCTAATAAGGTCTACGCTGTAATCTGTGAGTGTGTTTGCATTATTCTGTGATACATTTGTCATAATTGTTATTCATTGATAAATTATAGCCACAGACTGCACATCAAATGTCTGAGTAATAAACAGAAACAATCTGAGTAAATGCAGGTTATAACTATAGAACAGAACACTTCCAAAGAACGAGGGCAACAGGGGAATGTTTATTGGTGTACGACGTGATAACCTGTCCCCGTCTCAGTGGCTGAAAATGTCCTAGAGAATAATTTCAGGGACGGAAAGGGAACCCTGGATGATTTTACTTCTCTGTGTCCTCTACAGGAAACTTCCTGTTCTGGGGGTGTCTGTGTGGAAAGAGCCCACTTCATGAAGTCTGTGACACTCTGCGGCAGGCTGGCATCAGTCCACAGCAGCTCCTGGTCAGAGGATTATTTTTATGTAATCTTAAACCTGCTGATGTACCTCCTATCTTTAGTTGACACCATTTAATTACAACAAAATGCTTTTAAATGTTTGTAGAATTAAAAATATTACATATATTTCTTCCAGTACAGATGAGTTAGTTAATAAACAGTCTGTTGAGTTTAAATCATGTTGTTTTCTTTGTGATAATAAATGTATTTTAATTTATTTTTTTGCACTCTTGACAAGAAATTATAAAGAAATCTACAGACTTTGAAGCATATTTCATAGACTTAAGATCAGGCTGTACAATTATTTCACATTTCCTTTTTTCTTCCAGTCTCTGTTGCTGAGTGTTTGGCTGCAGAGAGAGAAGGAGGTTCTGCAAAAACCAGAGGAAACTGTCAGAAACCTTCACACGCTGCTCATCACCCTCAGCAACATGAAAGGTCCGTGTTCCTGTTCACTGCCTGCAGAAGTAAACTTAGGCTGTTTTCCAAACCGCCTACTACATACTACATGTGAATTTAGTATGTAGTAGGCACTGCATACTACCTACTACCTTTTAATGTAGTATGTAGTATGACTGCTCTGTTGGCTCTGTTTTGTAGTATGCTACTCTGGTTTTCAGTTTAGGAAAATGAAACTACAGCTGATGGATTTTTTAAATGTTTAAATTTATAATTAAATATAAATGTAAAAAAATGTTATTGAGCTAGGGAAGAGAATAGTTATTATATTTCAGCAAAGTTTTTTTTTTTAAGTAAAAGTAAAGTAGGTAAAAAATGACTTCAGTATAATGATTAATAAATCTGTAGAAGTAAACGCCTCTTTTAAGACAAGAAGTGAAGTTTTAACAGCTTTTCTTTTGCATCAACTGCTCTTCTTTTTCACCGACCATTTAACTTTAGTGTTGTGTTGTAGTTGTTATTTCAACTCATTCCAGGAGGTGGCGGTAATTCACCTCAACCTGAGTGCCATCCCCATAGAGAAACGGCATTAGCGCCGTGCATTGTGGGAAACAGTATGCCAGGTAGACTGGTCCGATGCATACTAAAAAAAAATTCCGGCTCAGTAGGACATCCGGGAATTCTTGGCATACTGCAGATTTTGCCAGTGTTCGTATACTAACTACTACATACTGAATTTCGGGCAAATCAGTAGGCACTGCTAGTGTAGTAGGCGGTTTGGAAAACAGCCATAGAGTCAATTATCCAAGGTCACTCATCTTCTTCTGGCTCTAGGTGCAGTTGAGGAGTCATGGGACCCTCAGTCTATCTCCCCCTGGTGGCAGCAGGTCCGCTGTACGTGTATCCAGTCTCATAACGCCGCTGCAGCCCTGCTGGCTGCTTTTGTGGCTCATCGTGCAGCTAAGGCGAGCATCACGAGCCTGGCTGACAGCAAGGTAACAAAACCTCATATAGCTCAGGTTCAAAAATACACGCTTTGAAAATGAGCCTCTTCTGGTGAGACATAAACATGCGTCACCCGTTTCGTGTCGTGAAGTTGCAGTCGGAGTGGGAGGCCGTGTCGTTAGAGCTGGAGCAGTGGGTGGTGTGTGTCCGTCAGCTGGAGGACGTGCTGGTGCTGCAGACTCTGCTGTTGGTGCCTCCTCCTCCGGGGGCAGCAGGGGGCGCTGCAGCTCAGTGCTCCATCAAAACTCTGCTGGAGGGAGGCGCAGGTAGGCTGGAGTGACTGGAAACTTTTAAAGCTTCTAGAAAAAGTAACAAAAATAAGATGGCATTGCCTGACTTATCCCTGTTCCTCTTTTTTTGTCTTTGTCTTTCTTTCTGAGTTAGTCTGATTTCTTTTTCTGTTTTATTTCAGGTGGCATTGCAGACAATGTCTCTAAGTGGGTTTTCAGACACAACTTCCCCCCTGAGCGACTGAAGGAGATTCTTGTAAAGAAGGAAGGCAAAGAGGCAGAGGACAAACCGGAGCAGAAGTTAAAAGAGGAAGAGAAGAGCCAAGAGGACACAGACAGGACAGCAGGTATACGTCGTGGTGTTCTTCAGAGATGTTCTGACTCATGCAGCAGAATTGATTTCCTGCAGCCTCTCTAACCTGCTCTTCTCTGTTTGCAGAGCTGTTGGTGGCTGTGTGTCAGCGGTTTCCACATTCTCTCTCACCGGACCTGCTCTTCGCCCACTGCTGCTGGGAGTACGTGGTGCAGTGGAACAAAGACCCCGAGGTGCACGCTCACTTAGCTTTGGACCATTTTTAAATCTATTACTGGACTTTAACGCAGTCCTGGGTGTTTGTGTGTTACTCTCACTGTTACTTATACATTTCTATGAATTAGCTGGAAAAGGATCATTCATTAGAGTAAAAAAGTTAAGCCAATAAGGGAAGATAAATTTTATAAGTCAGCTCAGCATGAAGCACAAAGAATCTGCTGTCACACCTGCTGTCGTTCTTAGGAGGGCCGGTATTTATGCTGGGCTGTGGAGCATCTGAAGCTGGTCTCCAGTCCACACATCCAACTGGGTGAGAGACTCTAAAGACTGTTTTTGTCTCATGTTTTCATGTGATAACATGACCTTTCTCTGTTTTTTTTGGTAAATTTCCCACTCAAGGAGGCATTCAGAAATCTGAAGGACTTGTTTATTTTTTTGTTTACGCCTGAGCCTCTAAATGCACCTGGACTTTTTTTTCTGGAGGACTTGAAACGTTCGATATCTGGGAGTTATTTAACTTCCATTTTGATGATGTTCAAATCCAGGCTTAAAACAGCTCTGTTCAGCTTTGCATACAACTGAAACTATTTTATCTGCACTCCTTGCTTTTAATTTTCGCCTTCTTGTGATTTTATGTTGCTGTAAAGCACTCTGAATTGCCTTGCGTATGAATTGCGCTCTACAAATCAACTTGCCTTGCCTTTAAAAACTACCTTCAGATTTCGACTTTAATCTCAGCGTCACTGAATGTTTTTGAATCTTCCTTTCAGGTATTTCTTCAATGATGTGGAGCACGTTCATTGTGAAGCGTTTCTCATCAGCAGCCTACCTCATGGAGAAGGTGAGTCCTGCAGTTCGTGTATATCAGAGGAAACGTTCGCTTTTTGAGACAACAAATAAAATGTCTACATGTCTTTAATTTAGGTGGGAAAGGCACCCAAAGATCGTTTGTGTCGACGGGTAAGATTCATCACAAACTCTTTAACATATATTTCCTCTTTATAAGGGATAGATTTTGAAATCAGAGCTTCATATTTGTGTGTTTATTCTTGCAGGATGTCGGGATGGGAGACAAAGCGGTGACGTCCTTCCTGGGCTGCTGTGTGCAGCTGCTGCAGATCCTCATGGAGGTGACTGGAGTGTTGGTTAAAAATCACTGCCCTTTGTCTTTTATAAATTACTATGTAAGTAAAGAAATGCATCAGAAAGCATGGAGAAACCTGCTGCTACTAACCAAACACATGCATTCGACACATCAGCTAAGAAGCTTGCTTAAAGGTCCCCTCCAGACATGTTTTAAGATTTATAAATCACTCTGAGGAGCTCGAGCAGCCAACTTAAGGAACAAAAAGTAAAACTGGTCGACTGGAGGGCAGCTTTAAATGTGTGCATGTGCCAAGTCTGAGGTCAGCTCTGAATGTCTGCGATGCATGAATTAACCTCCTGCTCCTTCAGCTCACAGCCCTGTTTCCTCCTCATCCCTTCTGTGTCAGGCGGACTCAGCGGTGGAGGAGGTTTCAGCTCCAGAGCTGTCCGTGGAGGAGGTGTGGTGCGGAGCTGAGGGTCCGGCCTCTATAGCTGAACTGGCCCTGGAGCAGAGAGGAGTCCACTACCCGCTGGTACAGCACCACTGCCTGTTAGCATCGCTGCTACATGCTGCTATGACCTTCAGTCTGAAGGTGAAACCTCTCAGCCTGTTCGACAGCAAGGTGAGGAAACACACAGGTTGATGGTCATAGAGAATCACACCTTTAGTTACGTCTGTAGAGCTGTAGGGGTAAATCAACATGCATGATGCAAAATCTTCCACTTCTTTCTCCTCTTCTAAGTCTCTTATCTTCTTATGTCAACTAAATATTACTGAGCTGAAGTTTCCTGCTGCAGCTTCAGATATAGAAGCAAGAACGTAAGCATAGGCAGACGTTTCTTACAGCTAGACCAGTGGGATTTCTTTTCTACCTCAGAGGAGTCACATGATGTTGTGACTTTGTCTGTCAGCTGATTCAGACGGTTGCAATCCTGATGTGGCCTGCTTCCTGATCTCTGCTTACGTGCAGATTTCTCCAGATTCTCTGAATCTTTTGATGATATTATGGACTGTAGATGATCAAATCCATCAAGTCTTTGCAGTTGTATATTGAGAAACATTGTTCGTAAACTGTTGGACTATTTGCTCACACAGTTGTTGACAAAGTACACCAGTTAAAGTCTCAGCGTTAGGTGTGGTTTAACAGGAGTGTTTATGTGTCTCTTATTCATTGATCTTTGGATTAGTTCTGGTTCCCCCTCTGATGTGTGGAGGAGTGAACATTCCTAGATTTAGTAGATTGGGTGTTGCTTTATGAACCTTTATATCCCCACAGATTATTTACATACGATAAATCATACATGTTAACTCATAGGTTGTGTTTTCTGTTTATTCTTTTAAAAATTCCACAAAATCTTTAATTTTTCTCGTGACATCCCCCTGATTTAAAAGTGTTTTGTGCGAGACTTGTGAGTGAGTTTTAAAAAAATAGATTTTTTTGTGGATGATTTTTTTTATAATTCTCTGTTTGTGTGCTGTCTCAGGGTAAGAACGCTTTCTTCAGAGACCTGACGACCATCCAGCTGATGCCGAGCGGAGACATGGACCCGAGCCTGGTCTCTCTACGACAAGAGGTGAAATCTGTGACTGACAACATGAAGTGATTAACATTCATGTCTTCAAACAGGAGAAGGATAGTTTGCTTAACTCTCTCTCACCCTGTCAGTTCCTCCTGCGGGTGCTCAGCGGCTGGGTGCAGGCCATAGATGATCCTTCCAGCCCAGCCTCAGGATCTGGGGCCCCTCCTTTACCTTCAAGTGGCTCCAAAGCTGACTGGTGGCCCTCTCTGTGTCAGGAGCTGGGGGCCCTGCTGCAGGTCAACCCTGACATCCTAAGAAGGCACCTTGTGTGTGAGCTCTACAGCCAGGGCCTGGACCCCCGCGCTGAAGAGGTACAGGGAGGAAGGTGTCACTTTAAGGCAGCTCAAACTGGGACCAGACCACCCTTTAACAGAGTAGTGTTCCTTTCTGTTTCTCCTCAGGTGATGTTAGAGGTGGAAGATAAGGATGTTCTTGGCTCCCAGCTGCTGGTTCTGACGGGTCAGAGGTTGAGCTACTCACTGCTGCACAGCCAAAGCCAGACACAGCCTGCCATGGAGCTGCTGGCCCGCCTGCCCCCCACCCTCTGCACATGGCTCAAAGCGATGGTGAGTCTCTTAACTTCTGCAGTGTCCTCTCACTCACTGCGTCTGCTTGTGGCTGCTTAAAACCCTTTACAGATCTCTAATCATGAGTATTTTTAAACCAAGTGTCATTGACAGAGGCAGCTTTAACCATAAATCTTAAAATAAACCGAGAAATGACAGCTTGACAGAGACGTCTCATGCTCCTCACCAGCCCCATGATGTTGTTCTAAGGCAATGCATTCCACTCCTCCACAAGTTCTACATACAATTCTGTCAGGTCACATGGGGGTGGGGTACGAGCATCCAGTCTCTGCTTCAGCTGGTCCCAGACCTGCTCTATGGGGTTCAGGTCAGGGGACATTGCTGGTCATACCATATGAGGCACTCTGACTTCTTGAAGTCCAGCTGTGACAGTTCTGGCACCATGTGGTGGAGCTTTATCATCCATGAACAGAAAGTTGGGGGTGTGCTGGTTGAACTGGGGGATGATGATGGTTCTATGATGTCTCTGAGGTAAGAACGTGCAGTGACTGAACCGTCTACAATCACCAAACCTGTTTTGAGCCGACTGGTGATGCCTGCACAGACTGTTGCACCTCCTCCACCAAAGCCAACCCTGGAGACCATGTTGACCTCAGTGTATCGCTCACCTTGCCTCCTCCAGCAACGCTGACGACCATCATTTCTGTACAAGGTGACCTGACACTCATCAGTGAACAGGACGGTAGACCACTGCTGCATTGTCCAGGTCACATGGTCATGTGCCCACTGCGAATGGTCACGGCGGTGTCTTGGTGTCAGCGGAGTCACCTACAGTGGTCGTCTGGCTTTAAGTCAAAGTGGTGGAGTCAGTTGTGAATGGTTTGTCTTGAAACCCTGGTACCCCTCACTTCTGGTAAACAGGCCTGCAGCTGTGTGGCAGTTGCATAACGGTGTCTGAGTGCAGAGGTCCTCAGGTTCTGGTCATCATTGTGGTCCATCACTCGTGGGGCTCCACTCCTGGGTCTGTCACCAACACTGCCAGTAGTTCTGTGTCTTGCTGCAAGTCTGCTGATGACACTTTGAGACTCACCAAGTTCACCAGCAACATCTGACTGCCTGCTAATGACCTCTGCGTTTTATACTCCCAGAATGTTGAAATTGATGCCACATTGAAAAGGGTTGTCTTTTTGTATTTTTTGTTATTGGCCCCAAATATGTAATGGTCTCACTGTACACAGTGAGACCATTACATGGAAAACACTAAAAGAGGTGTGTCTGTCACCCTGATACTATTGACTCCTTAACCCAAAAATCACTGAAGTGAAACAAAGACCTTAAGTATGAAATCCACTGAGCACCTCAAAATATCCCTAACTTCGAGTGAGTTGTGTAATTTCCTCACAAAAAAACTTTGCTATAAATACCAAAAATAAAAAAATTACAGCACTCAGATCATTATGCAGCATAGAAAAATAGTTCATGGAGAAAATTACTGTCAGACTACAGCTCAAAACAAACTAGTTCTTTTCACCATATGGGAACCAGTGATACAAATGAAGCCTGAACTCCTTGAATGTTCTTGTATAATTACTAATAATACAGATTTACCCCGTTAGACCGAGTTCACTGTTAAATATATCTGCAGTAAAGATTGTATCTGTGTTTTGTAGGACCCCAGTGAGCTGCGCTGTCCCCTGGTCCCCCTGCCTCAGACCAGCAGGCTGGTTGGACGTCTGATTGAGATCCTGCCCGAGAACCACGCTCAGTACAGCCTGGCCCTGCACCTCCTGGAGGCTGTGGAGGCCCTCACCACCGAGGACTGACCCTGAAAGACTGAGATAACTTACACGCCCTCTTCTTCCACCTCATGGAGATTTTGTTTTTCACATCATGCAGATCTGTTTGTTTCACACCTACAGAGTAATCACAGAAGGCGTCCGTGTAAAAGCTAGATGTGATAGGCTTTTAACTTTTTTAATCCATTATGATTTGTGCATGTAACATGAATATTATTAAATACTAATGAGTCCTGTGGGGAGGATTTCCATGTCTGAGATGGTTATTAGGGAATGAGTCGTTATTATTGTTTTCACCCTCATCTTTAGTCTGATCCACTTTCTAACTCAGATGTCCGTGTTTGAGTGCTTCAACTTTGTGCCATAACTTCTTTTTCTCCTCCTGCTCCCCTCAGATGTAACATAAAGAAAAATGGACCTTATTTTTTATTTATATATGCAGTTCTTTGAAAGCTGTGCCTGTACACCTCCTGTTCTGTTGTTCTCTGTCCAGCTGCTGCCACCAGGCCCATCCAAAGCAGAATAAAGAGGTTTCTCAAAAGCTTAGACCTTCTTCTCTTTTTGGAGCTTTATTTTATTTGCAAAGAAAGATTTCAGCTTTAGTTGAGATTGTACAGTTCAGTGCTGCAGAGATAAAACTTTATTTATAATTTAGATACATACTTCTCATACACCATCGATTATTTAAGGTAAACAAAGAACAGGATTTATTATACAAAGAAAAAAAAAACACCTCCTATTCTGTACTGCTGTCACACAGTGACACTCATCACAGTAAATTCATTTTTCCCCATCAACAAACAAAAAGCCTCCTGCATGACTGTCCAAGTAAACGGTCCGACTCATGCAGCATCAGGTTTAAATGAACACCCTCCTCATTCAGGCCACAGAGCGGCTGACAGAGGTCATCATGGATGTTTTGGTTTTGCGCTTCACACTTGTTGCTTCAGCAAAGTGTTGCAGAAATTTTTGCAATGAGGGACATTTTCTCAATGTAAGCAGAAGAGAAAAATCTGCAGAGAGGCAACAGCATCGCTCAGCTCATGGAGTCAAGGATTATTGTGCTGGTTGGAAAGGTGACAGGTTCCTGATCCGGGGTCACTGAGCCTGTGAGATGACGGTCTGGCAGCGAGGGCACAGGCAGTCTGCTGATTTGGCCGTGTAGCGTCGGCATCTCGGGCACCGGGCGGCAGAGGTGGGAACGACTGCTAGACTGTAGGTGCTGTCCTCACGGATCACGCCACCTGAGAGGACGAGTGAACACATTAAGACCACTGATGTGCATTTCTGAACATATATGGCAGAAAAAGTTCAAATCAGGCCTGTGCCTCAGTCATGAAAAACATTTAACACCAGCTGCTTGGTTATTTGGCTCTTACAGAAGCAACAATTTGAAACATACCACTAGATAGTTTTAAATAGCAAAATAAGCTGTAGGGATGATTTAAAATGACTAGAAATTAATAAAAAAAATATTTAGACAACACGATCAGAGAGAAAAAGAATTAAATTTTTATATTTCTAAGGGTAAAAAATAAATGTGTCAATGCAATCTGTTTAAGTCAGACTAATGATGATGCTGCAGTAAAAAAAGAAAAAGTCCAAAAATCTGGTTCTTAGTGGGGTGAGTTTGAACCAATTACATACATGGAAGTGCTAGAAAACATGGATTGAACTCATTGTTAGCTTTGCTTTGTAATACAGGCTCTCTGAATTGTTTATAATTTGCACAGTGACAACATTCTGTTCAAAGCTCTCGACTATTCGGTGCAGAGGTTTGACTTACAGATAGAATCATGATATTCAAATCACCATTTAATAAGTAATTAAATAGTTAATCTGACTATTATCCCATCCTAAAATTTTGTTCTTTCAATTTTTTATTTTTTTTAATAAATTCATAGAAACTAAAGAGAGCATCAGTGTCAGTTCTGAGAGAAACTTCTAAAACATTAACTAAAAAAAGAAGTTGTGAGCAAACTTTGCTGGTAAAACAAGAACATGTATTTAGATCATATCCATTCATATATTAAATTTATTAGTCTACAAAAACTTTGCAGGGTCTTCAGGTTGAATGTTCTGTTTATGTTGCCATGGAGACCACAAAGCTGATGATGTTAGCCGAGCTGTCACACTCGCTCTAATAACCAGCTTTAAACAGCAAGAAAGCGACAAAATGAAGAAAAATCGATTGATAGTGCGGATGTTTTAAAAAGTTTACACTGAACCCTGTCTAGCATTAATCATTTCACATGAGTTGTTCTGAGCTAGCTTGCTGGCAGTGGTCAGCCATATGGTTGCAAGGCAACCAGAAATCGATAACCGCCAGTGGAACACTCATAGGCTCGCCTGTGGCCTTATGACATCATCGGTCATGTGGTCTCCATGGTGACAGATTATTTCCCATTCATTTTAATGGGCCAAAATCTTTGGAAAATTCTGAATATTCAATAAAGTACAAAGATTAGAAGTTTGAATAATACACGCACGATTCTCCTTAACATGCTGAACGTTTTAAAATCTGGATTGAGGAGTTGGAGGAGTACCCAAAAAATGTACGTAAGAATGAGAATTTTATTGAAGTCAGATTTCTACATATGCATTACCCTGACAGATGGACTACCTTGTCAGGTTTAGTGTGTCTTCATGAAAGCCATCAGCTCGTTAGTGTTTCCATCATATAAGCAGCTTAACGTTCCTCACCTTCCAGGTTGATGAGGAAGTTGCCGTGGCTCAGCACAGCATCGTGGGGCAGGTCTCTGGGCAGCGCGCTGGTCAGGTTGACCCGCGCCACAGTCATCAGCTCAGCCAGCTGAGAGGAGGTGGAGGATGGTTCTTCCTGTAGAGACTGAAATTCAAATGGAGAGGAGGATGAGTTTTATATCCCGTCCCTGACGTCAACCAAAAAACAAATTATTTCCTGTTTCTCTTGCTGTGAATTTACTTCTTTTACCTCCATGAGTTCAAACAGCAGTCCGGGTTCGATGGCGATGCTGAGGTCGTACTGAGCTGCATTTTTGCCCGGAATGGAAGACAGGAAGGAGTCTCGAATAGCACACGCCCCTTCCACCGCCTCCTCCAGTCCTGGACGCCGCCACACAGGACTGCTTTTGACCCAGCCGCTCTTGAACAACGTCTCCCCTTCTGCAAAAACAGATCACTTCATTTCTAAATGTTCTCATGAGCGGGTACTTTAAATGACTGAAGACACACACCGTCATGCCCTGGAGCGTGGAGATAGACTTCTTCAGCTAGATGAGGCAGGATGGGAGCAATAGACCGAGTGACTCCATCCAGAATTTCCTCTAACACAGTCTGACAGGATCTCCTGCCCAAAGAGTCTTCTGGATCACAGTACAACCTGATCGTAAGAGAGACCGAGGGAAAGAAAGACGGATACAAGAGAGGATTCACTTTCACCGAGTTCCCTGAGGATTCGGTTGCAGCCGTTACTGCAGCTTTTGTAGTTCCTGAGCTGAAACAATCTTCGAGAGCAAATCCAAAATGATCCAGGACCACAGACATTAAAACCCCCACAAATTAATCAAACAGTCCGCTTACAGTTACAGCTTCAGTGTGATGGATACACATCTTTACCTGTCTTTAATGATGCTGAAGTAAAAGCTGGACAGGTCTCTGGACACAAAGGCCTGGAGGATCCGGATCACCCTGCCGGCATCAAACTCACTGTAAGCATCAGTCACCTGAAGAGACACACACACAGTTACCGTCAGCTGAAGCTCACACAGGAAACCCTTTCAGATGAAGCAGCTCCAGCTGCTGGCTGAGCTGACGAACAGCGTCTTCACACACCTTCATGCTGTACTCTCTCAGCAGGTGTAACATGTACTGATCGATGTAGTGCATCTGTTTGGGGTCCACGGCCTGAACCCGGGGGTCAAAGCCCTGCAGGTTACCGAGGAGGAACTTCAGAGTGTTCCTCAACTGGGGAGGAAAGAATGGAGACAGAGTTAGAGAGCTGTGAGGTTTGAACGAGCACAACAGTCACTTTCACTGAGTCCTCACTGTCAGAGCACCTTGTTGATGCTCTCTCTGGCTGAACTGAGCGCTGAGGGTCCGATCTGAACCTCAGAGAAGACGTTTGACTCAGCCACCCACCATCGCAGAACGTCTGCACCGTATGCTGGCATACTGGCATCCTGAAAACACCAAAAACATGATGCAAAACTCAGAATATGAAATATCTACAGATTTTTATAGAAGCCAAACCCCTGAACTCTCCACTCTTACCTTTCCTCCGTTAATGACTTCATCAGGGTCAACAACGTTTCCCACAGACTTGGACATCTTCTCTCCTTTCTCACTGATGGCGAAGCCATGAACCACCAAAGACCTGAACACAGACAAACACCTTTAGCCCTTCCTAACGTGTAAAATGAGGATATTACACACACTACAAATATGGATAACAAAGAAAGGCAAAGAGATGTCATCTGAAATTATTGGGGAAAACATGGGAATCAGCCCTGGTAGGAGTGATGGCCAATATTAAAGAAACATATCTACAAATTAAAAAAAAAAACAATCCTCTTCTTGGTGGTCTGGTTTTGCTTTTAAGGTTGCATAAAGAGGAAATAAGCAAATTAGCAGAGCTGGAGAGCAGCGACCCCCTGCTGTGGGAAAACACCAACAGGTCAATCCAAAAACAGAGAAACAGAAACTTAATTTAGCTGATCTGTATAAAATTAATCTACCTATGGTCACATTTCTCTGCCTCCACTGATACTATTAATACCCTGGTTCAGTCACTTGGTCTTCAACAAAGAAACATTTTCTGTTTGCGTGGTTTCAGATTAAATTTAACCTCTATTTTTGTCCCTTTTTCTCTCCAGGTGTTACCAGGGACACACTGTTCAAGGACAGGACACAGCCAGAACAAAGGCTCTTCATCAAGGTGTAAAAACCTTTTCTGGGCACATTAAAGAGAGAAATGCCTCAAAAAAGGAGGTGATAAAAACAACAGTAAAAACATGCTACTTCCTGCTGGCAGCAGGGGGTGAATTAATTAATGGTGACTTGACCTTCACTTCTGGCCACATCCCTTTAATTACAGAAGATCCTTTACTGAGTGACCAGCATGAGTTGCTGAACAAACGGCACAAGTGTCTCACAAATTGGCATGTGTCACTTAACAACTGGGAGGTCTCAGAGTGAATGGCACATGTCGCTGAGCGACTGGCATGTGTTTCTGAGCAACTGGCACTTGTAGCTAAGTTAGTTGTACGTGTTGCTGAGCAGTTGGAAAGTGTCGCTGAGTGAAAGGCATGTGTTGTCAGGCAAGTGGCACATGTCTCTGAGTGATGGGCACGTGTTGCTGAGTGTTTGGCATGTTTTGCTGAGCAAATGGCATGTGATGCTGAGCGTGATGCAGTGTCGCTGAGCAATTGGCATGTGTCGCTAAGTGAGTGGCACGTGTCTCTGAGCGGTTGGCATGTTATACTGAGCAAATGGCACATGATGCTGAGCCAGTGGCAGGTGTGGCAGTGCAAAGTGATCGAATCCTTGAGTGATTGGCACTTTGCACTGAGTGATCTTTGCCGTCTCATGAGTCACTTTTGCAGCTAATTTGCTTTTAACAATAATGGATAAAATATGTGTTTGTAATTTGATTTTGTAAGACATTCACAACTTCAAACCTGGGAACCACTGGAAAAAATTAAACAGTATCAAATTTAAACTTTTCAGACTCCGTTAAAACTTCCTCACTAATGTTTGTAGAATCTTTTAACATAATAATTGTTTCCTTTAATTTCTACACACACTTTTACTTTACAAACAGGGATTTTTTTTCCCATTTTGAAGACACAATACATTTAAAAAAGCAAATAAAAGTAATAATAAACTTTATTCATATGGCATAAAACACTCAAAGGCTGATTTCAGAATTTTATAAATGTTATTATATTTATTTTTCTCCTTTTTAAAATGATTTTAAGTTTTTGTTTTGTTTTTTAATTGGAAGTGTTATGAAATTCATTAAATTATGGGAGCAAGAATGGAGGCTGACCTGCTTCAAATGGAGACAGGAATGAGAGTCAAACCTGTGCACTATGCTTCCTGTACTGAACCAAACTAGCTCCCAATAATTAAAAAAAAAAACAGCATGAAGATGATTTAAAATGTGCTGCAGATTGGACTGTTTTATGTGTTTAGAAGTTTGGCTTTTAAAAGCTTTAATAAGAATCTTTGCATCCTTTCTACACAAAATGGGAAGTCAGTGTGAGCAGAGAGGAGTTTTATTTTAACGGTAAACAAAGCTCTTCCTCAGTCAACCAGAAGGCCTTCGTTCAAGCTGAGACAGAAGCTGAGAATCACTTTATTTGGGAGCTCGACCCATCCTAGAGACCAGGGTGTCAGCTGTGCTTCATTACAATATGCTTTGTTAAATTTCTTTTACATATTTGATGTGAGGAATCAGTGAACTGCTGTGTGTGAACGGGACACGCACTTGTAAGGAGCCTTGTTCCTGACAGCAACACTAGTGAGCAGCGAGGACTGAAACCAGCCTCCGATCTGGTCCTTCCCTTCAACGTACGCATCTGCCCTGGAGTCCGACTCTGGACGAAGCAGAAGAAAGTCACGTTAGGGGAGGCAACTTTTCAAACTATGAATAAAAAAGGAGAGTCAGTGGTTATTAGTGTGTGTCCCAGAGAGCAGAAATGTCTGGAAAAGGAAGGAAGAGCAGCCGGTGTTAGGAGGAAAAACTGTAACCAATCCATGACATCTTTAAATGTGGTCGTGAAAATAGATGCTGTGTAACTGATGGACACGTCAGACAGCAGAGAAGTGTACAGTTTTAAAGCCATTCCTGAAAAAGGCACCAAGTGCTCTGCAGAGTCAGATACTCAGAGCACATCCTGCTTATCTAGATGTCAGATCCTCATGTAACCGATATATAAACAGATCTGTTCATGCACCTACTGCTTATGAATACAAAAAAAAGACCAAAGAGCATTCAAAGCTGAAACAGGGGAAGTACAAATAGAAAGATTCAGGGGAGTAAAAGATCCTGAAACTCGACACAGAGGACCAGAGACTTGTTAGAAGACAAACGCTGCTGCGTAGTGGATTTATTATCTGATGACCTGTGACCAGAGGTTTGCGGAGCGAAGCTGGGAGCCAGCTGAGACGTGACTCAGGCTCTTCAGAGTCTCCCTCCGTCTCCTCTGGAAGTGGAAACAACAGAAACCAAACACATTTCATAAACCAAACAGGTGGAGTCCTGCTCCATTTCTTCACCTGGAACACCCACAGACTGTGGTGATCATTACACCTTTCACAGTGCTATTTGTTATTGTCATTTTTGTTCTGAATTCACCAACTTTTGCAGTTTATAAAAGGGAGACGTGTTCTCAGACTTAAAAATGTACCCAAACTATCAGTGCTGACCGTCATTTTTTTGTTTTTCAACTTCTTGATTGTTTTCATTGTTGACTTGTGACTCTTTAAGTTGGGAGCTTGACAGTTTATTAGCTTGACCAGCGTAAGCATTCATCTCTGCAAGCTGCTGTTTACTTTAAACACTTTTTTTTGACTGTATGAGGTGAGATGAGGATGGAGTCGAGTAAAAATGAGCAGCATTTAATATTTAATCCAATATTCATAAAACTTACTTAAAAAATCATTAACCTGGTGTCTGTTTGGCTCAGCAGCTCAACTGTGTCCTTTTCCACTCTCTCTTCCAAGTTTCCCCCCCTACACACTACCCCACCATCTCACTGAAGACATAAAAACCCATTTACATCAGACAGTTACCAAAATGTTTCACATAAAATCAGAATTTCCCGCTCAGAAGGAAAATAAAAACATCAAAAGAAAACGTTCAATCTTCCTCATCCACTGAGTCAAAATTTGAGTGTGGCTTAAAAAAGCTCCAGTCTGACTTCACAACAAACAAACACCTGTTTAACTTTCACGTCTTGCTTCTCTGTGGCTCACTGACCCTGAGATGCTGAGACTGCACAATCTAATCCAGGTTAGTGTAAGTGGCTTTCTGTGCAATTAAACTAATGAGAGAGGCCTGATTACATGTTCTAAAGCTGACAAAGCTAGCTTCAGTTTAAGCTGAATTTACTCTGAACCCCCTGAGAACAATCCAGCTGAGGGAAGAAGGCAAGAAGGAGAACATCCGTGTTCAATATGAAGCGAACATTAAACATGTCAAATTGATCTCCTTTCATAAAGCCTGTGGTGATTCACTGAAGAGGACAGATATGAGACGTACCCTCCAGTACAGCCGCCCACGATGCTCCGCTGTCGAACCAGATGTCCAAAACATCTTCTCCACAGACGTAGTCCGTCACTGGGCCTGCTTTACTCTGACAGAGACAAACAGAAGAACAACAGGGAGCAAGAGGAGATTCATTAATGAGCCAATCAAAAACATTTTCTTTATTCTGTATTTGTTTATTATTTAAAGAGACAGTGCTTATTTTAGCCACAAGGCTGATTTTCATCTGCAGCCCCCAGCAGGTCAGAGCAGAGTTCAAAATAAAAGAAAGAGAAAAATAAAGATTAATGGAAACAAAACATCCTTACTCCATCTAACTCCTTACATTGAGTCAGAATCAGCAGCTTTTCTGTAATTCTTTTTAAATCATATCCTCAAGTATTTCTTAAAGAAGCATTTTTTGGCATATGTCTGGCTCCTGGTTGCAAATGCTTTGGTACATCAATACAAATGATTATGTAGAATTCTCTGCTATTTCCTAAATTATCAGTTGATTTTGTCCTGTTGATCAAAATGTGTTATAATGGGTCTCTGCTGAATAGTCTTGAAAAGTTTGCGTCACAAGAGAAGATATTCATTGTGATCACAGACTGTATAAAAAATGGATGTCATCTCGCTCGGCTTAAACTGAGGTCGCCACAAAAACTGCCCCCTCTGCTGGCTGGCTGCAGTACAGGTCAAAAACTGCCTCTCTATTCATTCCAGATGGGCTGAGGTCAAACTTCAAAAAATTATTACACCTCGCAGAAACGTTTCTCACATCTGTATGCTGTGGTGATATTTAGATATTATTGGGCTGTATTGTGTTCAGGTCCCTTTTTTCTGAACTGTTTCTTTTTCATTAGTTATTAGAGGTTAAAAACGGGGTTTTACGTCTCATTTAACGATGATTGACAGCTGCTGTTCTTGTGTAGTTTTTTCGGGAATAATAAAATACATCAGGAAGGAGAGTTAAGAAGAGGTTAGACTGTCAAACAAAAAAAGAAATATATATATATTCTTGTCACCGCTTCCACTCAGATTTTCCCAGAGTTCAGAGTTCAGTTGCACTGAACTGTGATTCCTACAGCACTGCATGTACAGTTCTCCTTTCTGCATCATGATGGCATGATCGGTCAACAAATTACAGTTCAAGCAGTAAAAGCGTAAATGTGAATCTTGTCCAGTCTCTTGTAATCAATCTCCCACGTACACTAAGGTTTCACTTACAGTTTACTATAACTGTCATTGGAACTTGACTGAGCCATAGTTTACAGCAGTCTTGTCATTCTGATGGCACTGACATGTTCATTGACAGACTTTTCAGAGATGTATGAATAGTTTTGAGAAATGCACTCACTGTTTTGCAAATGTCGAGGATGATTCAGGAAATGTAGCAAAGCAACTGAGAAAAGCTGTAAGAGCATGCGTTATCCTTCAGTGTCAAACACACAAACATATTCACTCACCTTTTTCAACACATCTGCAGGTAGTAAAGTCTCAATAGGAAGCGCCCACCAACAGTCACTTCCCTTTTCCTTGAAGAGCTCTGCAATATGAGACACTGTGTGCCTGTAGAGTCCAGAGACACGGAGGAGATTAAATAGAGAATCACTAAAAATGTGATGCATGTTGTCCCTGTGTGCATGGTTACAGGCCTGTTGTCTGTATGTGTGTCCAGCCTACTTGTTGATGAGAGCCTCCCCGGTTTCTCTGTGGTAGAAGACCGGGATCGGGACGCCCCAGCTCCTCTGTCTGGAGATGCACCAGTAGGTCCGTCTGTCCAACATGGCCAGCAGGCCGCTCCGCGCCGACTCCGGCAAAATACGCACCTTCTGCAGAGCCTCCTGGAAAACACACACAACAACAACAACAACATTCATGAGTGTTAGATTAAAGATAAACGAAGCTTTGTGTTTCTTCAGAGACTGAAGGGGTTAATGAAAATTACTGTGATTATAAATCTTGTCCGGCTCCACCTTGGCCTTGTCTTTCAGTGATGCTGTGTTGATGAACCACTGTTTGCTGGGCCTGATGACGACAGGCTGTTTGGTCCTCCAGTCGTACGGGTAACTGTGGACACACTGCTCCTCCATCACCAGAGCCCCGCACTCCTTCAGCATCGTGATCACTGACACAGGCAAGAGAACAAAGTTAAAGATTTAGAAACACAAAACAAAACACAGACACTTTTTAAAACTCCTGAAAGAAAGAAACGTTCCTCTTTTTGTTTCTATACCTTTGTCCGTGCCTTCAGTCATCACAGACAGATTCTGCAGCTCAGGGCCAGCCAGCTCCGTGAACTTGCCGTCCTCGTCTACCATACACTCCTTTAGTAGAAGAAAAGTACACACACATAGTTGAACAAACATACTTTTGACTAGTTTGTGTTTTTCCTTCACATCAGCTACGATGAGACGTTCCTGGTTTTTGTTACAGAACCTACCACAGACAGTTTAAACTGGGAAGCCACGCTGTAATCATCCATGCCGTGAGCCGGGGCTGTGTGGACCAATCCTGTTCCTTTTCCCATGGTCACATGATTGGCCGGCAACAGTGGCACTTCCTTATCAGGAATTGTTGGATGTTTGCAGATCCCTCCTTCGAGTTGGGAGCCTTTCAGGAGCAAAATGGGACATTACAACTCTAAAAGGACACAATCCAAAGACTGTGTGATCCTCTTTAAACTTTGCATTGTTGTGTCACCTGTGAAGGTGCCCACGATCTCCAGCTCAGTCCCCAGCAGTGCTGCCAAGCTGGCTGTGCGCTCAGTGGCCACTAAGAGGAGCTGAGAGTTGTCTGTTCGCTTCACCAGAGAATACCTGGAAACACAATAAGGCTCAGAATAACTTTAATATTCTGTTTGCATCTGCCCCTAAAATCTGAAGTAAAATTAAATTCAGATGAAATCGAATCGCGATCAAATCTGCGAGTCGGCTCATAAGCTATTAAAAGGTCTGCTTTATAGCTTGGTGTAAGTTCATGTGGCGCTTTAAAAGTACTCAGATGGTCCAATTGAAATGATTTCTGTTTTGACTGCTTGATTGTAAAAAGTTTCTTGACATCCAGCTCTTTATTTCTGACAAGCAATTGTGCAGTGAATTCAACACGCCAGGGTCCGTGTGTCTGATGGTCAGGTACAAGAGAGCTCTTTATTAATAATCTGGGTACCTTGTCTAAATATGTCAAACCCTCTGCCAAAAACCTAGGTGTCATTTTGACCAGGTCTTGTGCTTCGAGCAGCATGTGAAAAAGGTTGTTCAGTCATGTTTTTATCAGCTCAGATATGTAGCTAAGGTCCAGTCCATCATGTTACCACAAAATCTGGAAAAACTCATTCATGCCTTCATCTCCTCCTGTCTTGATTAGTGTAATTCCCTTTATACATGTCTCAGCCAAAAATCAATTCAACGTCAACAAACAAAACGCAGCAGCTCGTCTTTTAACAAACTGCAGGAAATGTGCTCAACATCACCCCAATTTAAGCTGATCTACACTGGCTGCCTGTTGCTTTTAGGATTGATTTTAAGATTTTTTTAAATCTCATTTAAGGCCCAACACGGACTTGCGCCCCACTGTATCTCTGAGTTTTTAACCCCTTATGAACCTGCACGCAGCCTGAGATCCTCTGGCAGTGCTCTACTGTCTGTTCCAAGCTCTAGACTCTAGACCAAGGGTGATAGAGCTTTCTCAGTAACAGCCCACAGACTTTGGAACAGCCTGCCAGAGGAAATCAGACTTGCAAATCAGTGCCCTGTTTTATCTCATTACTGAAGACCTATTTTTACAGAGAAGCTTTTATTTTGTGATTTTATTTTATTTTTATCTTGATTTTACTGGTTTTGCTTTTATTGATCTATTTCTTTTTCTCTCTTTCTTTGTCTGCTTTTCTTATCTGTTTTTATCTGTTTTCACTGTGCTTTATTGTGAAGCACTTTGTTACTTGTATTGAAAAGTGCTGTACGAATAAAGTATTATTATTATTATTATTATTATTATTATTATTATTATTATTATTATTATTATTATTATTATTATTATTATTATTATTATTATTGTGTATCATCAGCATAAAAATGAAATAATACCATGCTTGCTTATGATGTGCCCCAGGGGGAGCATAGACAAGGAGAATAAAATCGGACCCAAAACCGACCCCTGAGGCACACCGTACTTCACCTCAGTAAAACCAGAATCATAATTATTTACAGACACACAGAATCTTTTATTATTATTTATAATACTGATTTTTTTCTTATTCAGGGTCTGAGGTTTGGTTTATAGAACATTAATAAATTTCAAATGTAAAAAAAGGAGCTAAATGTGGCAAAAGAACTCTATAAGTAGTGTGTTAAACAGAGAGCTCAGTATCTATCCTGTCTCTGAATGATGTGGGTACTCACTGTGCATTAGGCATAAAGCAGACAGCCTGGTTGGCGGGAATGGTCCATGGCTGTGTGTTCCAAACTAACACAGAAACGTTTTCCAGACCAGCTGAGGAGAACACATCAAGCACACATGCACAGATACACCGTTAAAAGATTTCTCTTGAGGTCAGTTTTATCTGTGAATAGCGTGTATCTGTCAGAGTATCACCTGCTTCTGAGGCTATCTTTGGTGGCAGTGTGCTGAGGGGGAATGTGGCGTAGATGGCTCTGCTCACATGCTCAGGGTTGTACTCCAACTCTGCTTCTGCTAGAGCCGTTCTGAGGAGAGCCAGAGGCAGGATTCAGCATTCGAGAGTAGCAGAAACAGTTCCTGTTTGATGCTTCAATACAGCGCTCTCTGCAGGAGGCGTTATAGCTCATTACCTTGATGAAGGAGACCAGAAGACGGGCTTGTAGTCCTGATAGATGAGTCCCTGGAGAAGAAGAGTGAAATAAATACATTAAGACGCTGTATGTGTGTACGTATGTGTGTACGTAACTATGTAACATCATAGTGGAACCGTGTGATGCTGCAAGTTCTGTTTTTCTTTTGTATGATTAGAACTGAAATTTTTAATACTGTAATTCTTCTACATTGAGGAGAGTCTTGTTAGTAATGGAGCTTCTGAAGGCCACTCATCAGTTAAAATTAAGAATTTACTTAATTATCAGGAAAGATAATTAAATGATGTAATTATGTATGAGCCAAGCTGCTGCTGCTAACTTTAGCTCAGTTTGTCAGTTTGCTGTTTGACCATCCAAAGAGTTAAAAGGTCCACAGTTTCTTATGATAAGCAGCATAAAACAGTGTAATTCCCTTTAAATAAAGTTTTATCACTCAGCTTTAATTAACAGTTATCTGATCCACACAGGCCTTAAAGAGCAGAGCATAGCTCACCTTGCTGTGCATCTCTTGGAAGACTTTCAGCTGAGCGGCTTCATAGGCGCCATCAAAAGTGTAGTAGCACTGGTCCCAGTCAGCCACAACCCCCCAGCGCTGGAAAGCCCTCTTCTGTCGAGCTATGGCCCCCTCTGCAAACGCCCGCGCTGGGTGGGTTGAAAACAAGACATTACAGCTGCTGTGAATCTATACGACCTGATTCATGCATCCAGCTCTGTGTCCCATCTCACCTTTCTGTCTGATCTGCAGCGGAGTGAGGGTGCCAGTTCCCAGCTCCCCTAGAGCTTTCAGCTCAATGGGCAGGCCGTGGCAGTCCCATCCTGGGATGTAGTGCACCTGTCGCCCCCTTAGGATCTCAAAACGATTACGAATATCTTTCAGGATCTGAAGGAAACAACATGGTAGCAAAGATCAAGTCAAATATAAACGTTCTGCAGAAATAATAAAAGAGGATGAGGTTAATGAGCAGCTGAAACATTTTAGCACAGTGTGAAGTGATCACCTTGTTGAGTGCGTGTCCCACATGAGGGTCTCCATTGGCATATGGGGGTCCATCATGAAGACAGAACTCCTTCTTGGCCTTCCTTTCTCTCTGCCAGGAGTACAAATCTGCAAAACCACACTCCTGCAGAAGTGGAGGGCATAAAAAGTTTTACAGTTATCTTCAAAACAGCATTACAGTTTACTCTTCGTCGCAGTGCTTTTTTATGCACATACACGTATATACATGGGCCTGCTGGTCTTACATGTATATTTTTTAAATTAAAGCTATGTCGACACTTTAAGCGGCGCCATATCAAAGATGTGCCTTTCTGAGATATCAGCCGAATCAAAGAACAATATCATGTTAATGGTAAAAATGTTTAGGTCATGTGCAGCAGCATGATTCTAGCACTCAACGAGGAAATGAAGCTTAACTTGGCAGTTTTCAGAGTGGACAGTCGAAAGAGTGTACCTTCTGTATCTCAATTTCTCGGTCCAGTAACTTCTGTCCGCTAAGCTTCATAGGGAAGTCACTCCGGGGAAGGAGGACAGTGTCCCGGTACAGTCTCTGAGCAGTGGCTGCCTCTGCGGGCTGAGCGCTGCCCTCTCCCGGACTGACATCTTGACAGCGGCTGGAGCTGAAGGAGAGAGCCCGGTGGAGGAGGCCGCCTCCCCGGTGTGACCTCCGTCCCCATCTTGCTAGTGTCTGACCAACAACCGAAACCCGGCACAAGAGCATGGAGAGGAGAGGTAGCTGAGTGCCCAAGGAAAACTAAAAATCCCTCAAACTGTTCTTAATTTATGAGTTATAACTGTGCAGGTGTTACGTTATTCCGCCCTCCACACAATGTTGTGTTTCTCCGGAAGATATTATTGGGAGGACAACTACGGAAACCCATGCGGGACAATATTAAGCAATCCGCGATTCATGTATTTAGTAACCGGTGAAATAGTATAGTGGGGCACTGGGGGGCGCCATCTATCTAACTTTTAAAGGTTTCACTATACTAAATTTTATAGAAAATAAGAATACAAACTTTAAGATATCAAGACGTATCATTCCATTAATATTTTCAATATTTAAAATTCCATTTTCGTAGATTAATAGATAAATTTATTTTGTGTTCTGATGGAAAATTTTATTTGTCACAGCAGTCAGTAAATTTTCGATGAAAAAAAGAGTAAATAAAAGAGGCAGAATATATACAAACCAAATACTAGTAAAAAGTCAATCCTTTTAAGCTACATAGTTTTAACCTAAATATAACAAATCAACATAAAATCTCTCGATATACCCACGTCAAATAACCAACCATAGTGATTACTGGAAATAAAACTTAGTCTCCCCCTATAAATGTCCATTGTTATCATAGAGGATGCTTATATTATACTCCTAAACTCATTAGATGTGTTTTTCAGTGTTGGTTATCAGCGAACAACCACAGACTTTTCAAGGTGAAAAAACACACTTGAGCCATGGTGTCACAGCACGAGACTAGCATGATCAGTTAAGCTCATACTTACTCTTCTTGTGCAGGTTTGGTGGGGATTGCATTGTAAAATGTCTATCTTAACTTTAATGGAAGATAATCTTGGACTTTTAACTCCGACATCACCTGAACGCAGCACGATGTACAGCAGGTGGAATTGAGTGGCAGATGACGTCACCATCAGTATAAAGAGCATGGCAGCGTCTCTCATTTCATCCATCTCCTCACTGAGCAGCGGACCTGAGCGGAGCCAGCTAGTCTTTGTCTCTTACACACACACACACCAAACGCCAACATGTCCAAGTTGTGCCGCGCTCACCTGGGACTTTTCCTGCTGGCTCTCAGTCTCCTATCCCTACAGGTAAGATTCCTGCCTTATTTTTTTCTACTTCTACTTAAAAGTTTGAAATCTGAGTAAATTGATGAAAGTTGTCATTTGATACTGAAGAGCTGAAGATTTTTTTTTCCTGAAAAGGCTTCTTTAAAATGAAACGGGTGTTACTTTAGACTTGAATTCCCCTTTTTATAGCTCTCAGTTAAGGCATGTGATTTATGGATTTAATGAACCTCAAGGGGTAAAAGATTCTTGACAAAATTTTAAAAGGATCTCGATGGAGGATGTCTGCGCCGCCCTTTAGAGGTAGATTTGTACCTAGGTTTTTCCATGTGGTCTAAATTTTTGCACGTGTTGTATGTCGCTTTGGACAAAAGCTTCTATTAAAATTTGTTGACTTTCATTGCGCATGAATTGGGATTACTAAAAATTGTGAATCGATAAGGCTGATATGTCTCTCTTTTTATAAAATGGAACTCTTTGCATACCATAAACCTTAAAGTGTGTTTTTTTTTTTTTTTTTTTTTTTTTTTTTTTTTCTCAAAATGGTCAAATTTAGTTAAACGTAGTTTGTTCGTTTAAGCTGTGAAAACGCGTGCCGAAAAAGCATGTAGCTGCCATCTGAAGCGTGTTTGGATATTCTGCGTTTCATTTGAGACCCTCTTTATGCACGGCTCTTACTGCCAAACTCTTCATGTGTGTTTAAGATGTTTTAGCTGGTTTTCTGTTGCAGGTGGTCCAGGCTCAGAACTACACAGACGCCTCCATGAACGCTACCATGACAACGCCTTCAGTGAACATTACTACCGATGACAAGAACAGCTGCGGGCGGACCGACGTCTTCACCCTGCTGCTCCCCCTGGCTTTGGGAACCTCTCTCCTCCACACCTGGTGGTAATGACGGGCCTGATGGCGCTTCGAACTGAACACTCGCACTCAGCCCGGACGCCCAGACTGGGGATGTAATTTAAGAGCAGTTCTTTAAAATCCCCCGTCCTTGCACGCATTTTTGGATATCACACAAGTTTTACCTGTCCCACTTTTTCGAGGATTTATTCTGAGAGCGGAACGTGCCAGAGACCCTCCCGGTTTTGCGCACGAACCGGGACTCTGTGTTTGCGGCCCTCTGGTCGTCACAGGCGCCCTCGGCGGACTGTGGAAGTTCGCCTTTCCGGGGATGACGCTGGTGTTGGTTGTAGCAGGAGTCCTCTGCAGAGGATTGGGGGGTCGCTGGTAACCCATAACGCCCACTGTGCACTCAAAAAAATGTACCAAAATTACTTGACAAGGCTTTACTGGTCTGACTTGATTGTATTATTGTAAGGGAAAATTTTATAGAACAATTTGGAAATGTGATGTAAATGTTTTAGAATTTAAATTTTTGTATGTCCAATAAAGCTTTGACCAATCTGTCCCTCATGCTTGACCGTTTCCTTTCTGTGCAGGTCTGCAAAACTAAAGCCCTCATGTTTGAGCTCAGCAAATGTTTGGGTCAGGTTCTGAAAGTTTGTGCCTCTTTACATGTTTCTGCTGAGGAAATTCTCAGTTGAAGATGAATACAAGCAGAGTTAAAATCAACCGTTTTTAGAAACTTGATTCACCATAGCTGACTCCTAACCAAACTGCAACCTCCAGTCTGAAAATATGAGGAAGTGCTAAAGTCTGCTGTTCCTCGAGTGTCCGCTTGGCTCCGGAAGGCACATTCACACCAAGCCAAAAAAAGCTGTTTTCATGGCCAAAATAAGCCCATTTACAGCCTGGTACAATGGCTCTCATCTGAATCGCTAATTTCACTAATGGCATGTACTGTATGGGGGTGAATTTCTTTTTCTAATTCTGCCGTTTCCACAATATTAAGCTAGCCAGATGACTGTGGAGCGTCCTATGGTTGGCCTTTTTGCTTCAAAAGTCTGTTTCAGAAACAGACGAGTGACGTCACGGAGACAGTCCATTAATTATACAGTCTATGCTACTAACTGCCTTCAACTGTTTTCTTGACAGCGTTGCCACCCAGTTCTCAACTTGGTATTTTTTTGAAGCATGTTCACTGAACGTCTCAAGCAGTTCAACAACTTTTACTTTGAGACCTTTCAGTGAGAACTGTCCACCAAAAAATTCAAATCTTGGCTCTAAACAGATAAAACCTCGGCAGAGAAATATCGTAGAGTACCCTGTACACTAAAACCTGTTACACGCTGTGCTTTCCTTTACTACTTTGCATGGGGGGCTTATAAAACTACTTGCTCAATACAGCTCCATGGTCCTTGTGTGCAAAATTTGTATAAGAATGCAAATGGTTTCTCTGGAACTGAAAAGCTATTCATGGTCACTCCAAAAGACCTTTAGATATCCTGCACTGACGTGTAGAACATCGGTGTATATTCTGCCATGCAAAGTAGATAAATTTTGCATCCACTTCATACTCGTTCTAACATTCCTCAAAGGTCATGCTCCGATGCAGTTTTCATGTGGTGAATCGCGTGAATATGAAACTTAAAATTAAAACTTTGAGTATTTTTCAGTTTGACTTCAAAAATGGTGGTGCCAGAGACCTCCTGCAATAAGAATACAAGGCCAATCCAAAAATGAACAATAAGGCTTGACATACTTAATTTAGATTGGTGAAAAATGGTATTTTAAAAGGTCATTTTGGCTATATATTGACAATGGATGAAATATATTTTTTTGATTTTGGAAAGACTTTCATGATCCTCCAGGGTGTCCCAACCCTTACTGTTTACATGTGAATAGTTTTGTTTCCTGTCAGTTTATATATTGAAACACTGTATTCTGCTCTATTATATATACATATAAACAAGTAATGTCATGGCATATTGTCGCAGCTAATGTTGGCATTCAGTTACTTCAAAATTGCCAAACAATAAACCATGTCAACAGGTTTCATGCATTCTTTAACTGACACCAGCTTATAGAAGATGAAGAAAGAAGTTGTTTTTTTTTTCACCCTTTTCTGTTGCAGTCTTTTACATACTCTCTGTATTAGTTTGTTTATAAAGCAGTGATGCTGAATGTTACTTCAGCCTGGGCTAATTGGTTCATTCTTATGGAGTTTTATATGATGTATATCAGAGAATTTTTTTGCAATTTCAAGAAACCCAAGTGTTTCATGAAGCTATTTATTCTGTTATACATTTCATTATTTGAATCACCTTTTTTTTCCATTCTTTAAAACATCTTATGGACGGGGTCTTTTTGTTGGCACAAGCTTTGAAGCTATACGGTGAATCACTTTCAGGAACCGCTGGCTGGAAATAGCAGAGTTGTAGTTGTAAGTATTGTTTTCAAAGGAGCGATGTAAGTGCTAGACAAATAGAGAACTTTAATAATTGACTGGAGGGGATGAATAATTAAAGACTGCTGAGTCTGGCCTCCTTCCTTCACCTGGTGCAGAGGGTTGTGCCATCAAAGAGCCTCTCTATCTGTGGAATCCACCTGTTGTCACCCCCACCTTCCCTCCTCCAGCACCCACTCAGTGTGGGAATAGCGTCCCACACTGATCACATGACAAAGGTTGTATTGTCTCCAGTTATTTGTTCTATAGCTGGACTCTGATCAGGACCTCTGCTCCTGCCGCTCGTCCATCTCTCTCCTCTATCTTTATTTAGACACCCCAGATATCTGTTTGTTTGAAGACCTGGGTTTCTGTTTGTCTCTGTCCTTCATAACCTAAATCTACAAAGCACCATTCACATTCCTGCAGCAGAGCTGTGAAACTTTAAATCCACTGGAGTGCAGCCATGTGATGAAGAGTAGTGTCCTCCTGTCGCTGACCACAGGAGTGTGACCACTTAAAGCCCAACTCCAGCCACTTCAGCCCCCCTCCCCTTCCCATTCACATGAAACATAAGGAGATACCTGAGTTCAGGTGCAGGAGTTTGCCTGCTGCTGCAGAAAGTGGGGGAGGGAGCACATTCTGTAGGGAGCAAATAAAAAACAGGAATGAGAAGAGGAGGGATCAAGGAGAGGTGAAGGACGCTCAGAGGCTTTCATACCTGAGGGGGACGATCAGCTCTTGTTCTTTTCTTAGCCAGACTCTGGATTTTAAAACAGTTGTGATTTTAAAACCTGCGATAAATAGTTGAACATCTCACAGTGAATAGTCCTGGTTTCATCTTTAACCATTTTAAACAATCCGTTTGTCAGTTTTAAAGAGCAGGTTCTGTCCCTTAACGGTGAATCAGCATAAAGTGTTCAGTGCCTCGACAGCAGCCTGGAGTGTTTCTTATCAATTAATTAAAGACTATCATGTGCTGGAAGCAGGTATCACTTCACCCTCACGCTGCTTCCTGGCAGATATTCAGAGCAGCTTTGTGATTTAAGTAGGACTGTTTTGTAGCATTTAAATGAGGGCCGTGGGAACTGAAACACTGAAGTTAATCATTTCATTGCATTTAGTCATGCATTTGATGTACATCCTCAGAAGAGCTTTCCTCTGGCTCATGTAGTGAAATTGAGCAAAATGTGAACATAATATGAATATCTGGACACCCCTCCAAATCATTGAATTCAGGGGTTCTGTTCACTTCCATGGTAAAATCACCAACTTCCTGCAGAGTCGATAGCTGCGGACCCCAAAATTTCACGTGGCCTTCAAACTAGCTCAAGAACAGTGCAGAGAAAGCTTCATGGATTGGGTTTCCATGGCCAAGCAGCTGCATCCAAGTTGTACATCACCAAGTGCAACACAAACTGCCAGCAGTGTTTCCAAGTAAGTGTTTCCTGAGCGTAAATTTGGGGCTGAGGTTTGCTGGGTGAGAAGATTCAGAGAATCTGGAGAAATCTCTGCACGTAAGCAGCAAGGCTGAAAACCATCATTGAATGGCCGTGACCTTTGACCCCTCAGGCAGCACTGCATTAAAAACCAACATCATTGTGTAAAGGATATTACCACGTGGGCTCAGGAAGACTTCAGAAAACCATTGTCAGTTAACACAGTTCATCACTACATCTACAAGTGCAAGTTCAAACTCTACCAGGCAAAGACAAAGACATATATCAACAACACCCAGAAACACCGCCGGCTTCTCTGGACCCGAGCTCATCTGAGATGGACTGACGCAAAGTGGAAAAGTGTGCTGTGGTCTGACGAGTCCACATTTCAAATTGTTTTTGGAAATCATGGACGTGGTGTCCTCCAGGCCAAAGAGGAAAAGGACAATCTGGATTGTTCTCAGGTCAAAGTCTCAAAGCCAGCATCTGTGATGGTATGGGGGTGTGTTAGTGCCCATGGCATGGCTAACTTGACCATCTGTGAAGGCTCCATTAATGCTGAAAGGTACATACAGGTTTTGGAGCAACATGTGCTGCCATCCAAGCCACGTCTTTTTCAGGGACGTCCCTGCTTATTTCAGCAAGACAATGACAAGACACATTCTGCACCTGTTACAACAGCGTGGCTTCATAGTAAAAGAGTGCAGGTACTAGACTGGCCTGCCTGCAGTCCAGACCTGTCTCCCATTGAAAATGTGTGGAGCATTATGAAGCACAAAATACAACAACAGAGACCCCGGACTGTTGATCAACTGATCAAGAATGGTAAAGAATTCCACCTCCAAAGCTTCAACAATTAGTGTCCTCAGTTCACAAACACTTATTGAGTGATGGGTCATTCCACCTCAATTGAACATGTGCCTCCTTCTCGACCATCTTAGATTTGCTTCAAAATTTTACCATGTGAAGTTCAACCATGAAAACTAGCCCAGGCAAAATTTCAGACCAATATATGAAATATATCCAAAGCAAAAAATTCTTCCCCTCCTCACCGTTTTTGGTGTCATTTCGCAAGCATCTTAAAATGCAGCGAAGTTTAAAGTGCAATACCTCAGGAAGTTTTCTAGCTAAATGCATGAAATTTTCAGTAAAGGAAGAATACAACATGCAGATTGCAAGTGTCTATTCTCAATGACATTGTCTTTATTGGGACTGTGGTATGACTTTGTGAAATCTGGAAAATAAACTTGAAACTTTTACGAACCCCTATATTTATTGACCAATTAAACACAAACCAAATATGACATATTGCAAATAATTACACACCCTTTTACAAAAGTATATAGAGTATTTAGATCAGCTGTTATTCATAGGAACATTTTTTAAAATTAATTTTCACTTTCAAATATCACAGGTATGACAAGGAGTTCCAACCGAAAGAACTTATTTTCTGAAAGACCATCAGATATGCTTACAAAATGTAAAATTTCATGATGGTTCATGTATTTCTGATTTTTATTTCTTTCTAATTGCATATGAAGCTCTCTCTTGGGTCTTCAATGTTTTTTGGCCTTTATTGGTTTCTGGCCTTCTGTAGTGAAACTTTCATCTAGCTTGCTCCCTGCTACATCTTCTGGAATATACTCATCTTGTGTGCTAACACCCTCAGTTTCGCTTGAGCTGCAGGTCTCGAAGAAAGACAGCTGAACGCGACACTTGGGACACGCTTTCACTCCTGCATGAATGTGGTTTTGTCCTTGAACAGAGTTGATCTTCTGAGCTTGTGTGAGAGACAGCGGTTGCAGGCTTCCTTTGCATGTTGACACATTCAAATCAAATGGATTGCAACACTTTTTCTGCAGTGAAACATACAGATTGAGAGACTTTTTGTGGTGCAAACACATGGTTGTTTCAGACGATATTTGTTGCAAATGAAGAATAAGTGCTTTAGAATACATGAGCTACGCGAATGCTTTTGAACGTGTTGCAACCATCAAATTCAAAATGAGTGAATATTTGCAAAAAAAAAAAAAAAAAGGTATCAGTTTGAACAATAAATATCTTGTATTTGTTGTGGATTCATTTGGATTCATTTGCAATCATTGTATTCTGCTTTTATTTCTTTTTTACACAATGTCCCAACTTCAGTGGAATTGGGGGTGTATGATGAACGAGTACACTGAGCCATAGAACACATCATCGTGACAGAGCTCACATCATATCATTTCAGGATATTTACGTGAGCATAAACAGCTTTCTGTTGCACAACAGTTGTGAGCTGACACTTTTGGTCTAGATAAGTGACGAGAACAGATGAGCTGTTGCATAAATGCTTCCTTGTAACTGATATCACAACTCTTTGTCAGAGGGTTAAAGAAAGTGTACAGTAGGCTCACTCTGTTCAGCCGTGCACCCCTGCAGAAAACCAGGTGATATCTAACCCTGAATTGGCATTTTACATCCAATATGGACAGACAGATGAGTTATGGCAAAGAACCAAGAGACCAGAGACACAGATTAATCACAGAGCAAAACAAAATAATGTCATATTGAGCAATAAGCCACAAAACTTACTCAAAGACACCTAAAAAAAAACAAAAAGAAGATCCAAGCAACATGCAGAGACCTACAATAACCCCAAAGGAGACTCAAAAGTAACAGAAAGAAGCACAAAGTTGAACCTAGTACTTTACAGGATGTTGATATTTCCTTGATGATCATGCATAACCTGCAGGGAACCTGTGAAAGATACAAACTCTGACAGTCCTGGCTCAAATCCCAGAGTTTGAAGAAGACCAGGACCAAGACCCTCAAAAACACAATGTTGTTGCTTTTTTCTGCGGATACACAACTTGTGTGTTTACAAAATATATATAAGAAAATCTCTTTTTTTTCACAATTTGGATGTTTAGATGTAAACGCTGCTGCAGTTTGTCTGTGACTCATGCACAGATTATACAGAGAGGTGTCTGATATGGATCCTGTTACCACGTGAGAGCACAAGAATCATACTTATGGAAGAAACAAGTCAGTGCTTCATTTGCTGAGACTGAATTAGCACTGTCCTTCTGTCAGCTGGGAGTCAGGGACGCATTTATGTAATGAGCAGGATCAGATGAGACGCTCCGCAAAGGGCTGGGCAGGTGGGGGGGTTGGAAAGAGGATAAAAGAGGAGTGAAGGGGATGTCCCACAAATCCTCACATCCGGAGAGGAGAATGTCAAAAGAAAGAAGAGATGAGCGCAGGCTGTGTGTTCCGCTGTGTGTGTGTGTGTGTGTGTGTGTGTGTGTGTAACAAATGTGAAAGAAAAGAAAGGTGATGAGGGTGTTTGACGGTATGTGTATCTTACCATCAAAGCATGCTACATGCAACCAGCTAAGCTGTTAAGAAGTATTCAACTTTTTTTTTTTTGAGTAGGGTTGTTTGAGATACCTGCCAAAACTGAGCTCATCAGCTCAGCTCCTTCATCAAAAATGTGTTATTTTAGCTCTGTTCTTCGGTGGCCCTGGGGGCCCACAGCACTGTAACTTATGAAAACACATGCAGAAAGACAAAACACAAACAAACTAAAAAAATATCTTCATCATTTTGACAACACATGTGCAGCATTAAGAGAAACACGCTGCAAAGACCACAACACAATGGATTTGTTTCCAGTGTACACTTAAAAGTGATGCACGCGTCCAGATACTCTTGTTGTTGACATTGATTTTGAGTCCCATCCTGATTAAGGTTCTTCTTCCGTCAGTGATGTTGCAAAATGAGATATAAAGTAAGTGTTTTTGATTTATTTTATACTCATGGTGGGTTAAGATCAGATCAGACTTCTTATCTTGTCTTGATGTTGGGTCTCTGTTAATAAAATTTATTATAATTTACAGGTCTAGACCTGTTGACGCTTTTGGAAAGCATCTTGAGATAACACTTGTTATGAATTGGCGCTATATAAAGATTGATTGATTGATTGATTGATTGATTGATTGATTGATTGATTGATTGATTGATTGATTGATTGATTGATTGATTGATTGATTGATTGATTGATTGATTGATTGATTGATTGATTGATTGGCCTGAGAATTCATGGTTCCCTGGATAACGCGGAGTCGTCCAGGTCCAGAAGAAGAAAAGCAGCCCCAGACCTTTACATTTGCACCCCCATGCTTCACTGTTGGGAGGAGGTTCTTCTCTTGAAATGCAGTGTTGGCTTTTCTCCAAACATGGCGGTTTTGATTGTGACCAAATAATTCTACTTTGGACTCACCTGTCCTGAGGATGGACTTCCAGAAGGCCTCAGGTTTGTCCAAGTGCTCTCAGGCAAAGTTGAAACGGGCAGCTTTGTTCTTTTTTGAGAGCAGGGGCTTCCTTCTGGCAACCCTCCCATGAATGACATGGCTGTTCAATTTTCTTCTGATTGTGGACACATGCACATTTGTCCCAGATGCTACCAAGGAGGTCTGCAGCTCTCTGGAGGTGATATGTGGGTTGGCTTCTACCTGATTTATTATTTTTCTGGGGCTTCTGGGTGATATTTTTGATGGGCATCGACTTCTAGGCAGAGTTGCTGTAATGTTGAAGGCCTTCCATTTGTAGATGATTTGTCTCACAGTGGATGGATGGAGCTGGAATCTTTTGGAAATGGTCTTATATCCTTCACCAGACTGATGGGCTGTCACTACCCTCTTCCTTATGTCATCAGATATCTCCTTCCCTCTTGGCATTGTTGATCTGTATGGACCTAAAGTGGTTTGGCTGGTTTCTTCTCTCTTTTAAATAATGCTGGTCAAACCCTTTCTCAAGGATGTCTCATGCCATTGGTCTGTTTAACTGATTAATTAAGCACCCAAATGTGTTTCACTTGAGTCCTTTACCTGCATGACTACCAGTGCATCTGGGGGTTCACTTACTTTTACATATACACCAATTCTATGTTTTATGTAGTTTTTGGGGAATGTATACAAGTCCCTCTAAAAAAGTATATACAATTGATAAAAATAAATCTGACATTTCATTGATAAAAACTAGTGATGATAGAATAAGAAAATCATGGCAAAACAACAGAAACATATAAACTGTTCAAGGGGTTCACAAACTTTCAAGCAGCACTGTACATTATTCATAGACACTCTTTGAGTCACCTGGCTTGGGGTGCCAATTTACAACATCCGAGACGAGAGAGTACAAAATGTGCAGGTTTGCCTCAGCTAGCTTTCACCATCAGCTTAGCTGAAAGTAAAGTTTAAAGGGAACTCAAATTGGAAAGCATGTCTGCGTCCTGGACTGAACCTGGTCTTCATGAGAGGGATTGTCAGGCTCCTCCTCCTGAGCTACTTCAGGGGTTTACTGTACCCGTAAGTAAGCCTGAGAACACCAAGATGGGATTCTGAGTGTTTGTATCTCTAAATATCAAACTATTCCTTTAGAGATGAAGCTCTTAACTGCTGACGTGCTCACAGAAACAAGGACACAGGCTGTTACTAGGTGTTTAATCCTACTCTTAATTATCTAAATGTGGCCTGCAGTTGTAAAAGCTGGAGCTATTTTAGACACGGTACGTTCAGGAGTCTCAAATAGATGGTTTGTTACTCTTAGCCTGAGTCGTCCTTCTTTTAACCCAGGTAGAACAAGGTGAGGCTAAATTCAGCAGTGATGTGAGCTGAAAGCTTCTCAGGTTTGGGGTTTGCAGGGCACTGTGACAGGTTTAAGAACCTGGTCTGAAAATAAGCAGCACTACAAGTACCTTTTTGTTCACATGCAAGCGGGGAAGGTGATTTTCATGAATGATATTGTATTATTTATATTCAGTGTGACCTCTATTGATATTTTGTGGTGTACACAGTTGACTCAGAGCTATTTGGGTTGAGTAAGTGAGGAGATGTGGATGAAAAATGTTGTGAAAAGTTCTAAAATACAGAAGGAAGTCTTTGCAACATTTTAGTTTGGTAAGGAACCTAAAATGTTGAAATGTGGTCAGTTTTAGAGGTGAAAAAGAATGCATTCAAACACAAATACAAAAAAGACTGAAAGGATATGAAAAGAAAAAAGAAGAAGAGAATCCTCCTCTTCTTCTTCCTCTGCATTAAACGGGGAACCAAGATAATCAAATGAATCTGACAGTTGTTCTGTGGTTTCATGCAAAGCTCTCACCTGAAGCATCCGTCAGTTTATCAAAGCTTTGTGCTGAGGTGAAGAAATCCCCCAGATTTTTACTGTAATATCAAAGAAAATTGATCCTTTTATAAAATTTAAACCCTCAAAACCAAGACTGGACACAGCATCATGTTTGAATTCTCTCCTGCGGACAGTGTCTTTGGATCACCTGGAGGTGCAGTCATGAAAGCAGGTTAATCCAGACTCTGTGAGCTCTCACTGCAGCATCTTAGTTTAGGTGAATTTCCAGCTCTGTAATTGGCTGAGCCGATTGTTCCCTTGTGTTGAAGCAACATTTTAATTTGGGATAACTTAGTTAAGACTCTGCCTGTGGCACATCAAGTAAACTTTAGACTATACATGCACAGAAAAACCTAAAATCCAAGCAATTTTTTGTCTTTTGTAAAAAATGTCTTATAAAACTCTGTATGAGCCGTATTAACTTGGCAAGTCCAGAAAATGTCCATCTTTCTTTCTTTCTTTTAATTAAAAGCAATTCAGGTGTCACTTTTGTCTTTTAATATCTGGAAACAAGACATTTTCCTGGACTTGTCAGGTGAACATGGCTCATTTTAAATCTGGTAGGAAAAAAAAAGATAAATACTTCTTTATATTTCACTTTTCATGGTGTGCAGGCAAAGCATGATTTCATGGAGGCTGCTTGCCCACCAGTTTTCAGTGTGTGCCCATGCACAGAAGCTGTGGTTCCTGGTTTGGCTCCAGCTGATCCTTCTCTGCATGTAGCAGACCTAAATCACTGAGCGACAGGCAACTTTTCAGGGCCTCCGATGAAGCCAGCAGCTGGAGGCTTTAAAATGCCCTCGATCAAAGAGCGTCTTTCCAAGTCGGATCCAACAGGTTTCCATTTACTTCACAGTTCATTCTTAATACGTCTTTTCTCTCCTCATGTATTTTCATAACCAAAGCCTGTTGAGGTGAATGAACTGCAACTCAAACTACAGACTGAAACCAGAACCTTTCTGATACAAAGTAGGACGGATTAAGTGTTTTTATTAAGGTTGCAAAGGTGTGGGAAATTTTTGTTGAGGTTCCTTTGTTTAATTCTCTTTTTTTAATGCAAATTAAATGAAATTTAATACAAATTCAACTGTGTACCATGGATCACATTTGCAGACAATTCCCGGCACATTTGGTCATCATCAGTCACTGCTTCACTAGCCTGCATCATTTCCACTGAGACCACATTTCTGGATTTGGACTCTCAACATCCTGTCAAGGTCAGTTTTGCTGATAATACTGAGGTAAATATATTTGATGGTATGGTTTCACTTTAAGTAATGGAAAAATTTAAGTTCAACTAAAAAATGCTCATCAATATGTGTGTATTTTTTGAGGCTATAGCTAGCCAGTTAGCTAGCCAGTTTTCTGTTAGTTCTGCCAGATTAGACCACAGATGTAAGTAATTTGCATTGCAGTGAGCTAACATTGGTTGGTAAATGATAGCTAGCTAACTTAACTTTGTGAAACTTGCAATGAATTATGTTGAATCCACAAACTTAACTAGCTAGAAAGAAAAATATTTTGTCAGGTTCTGATCTTAAGTTTAATTCATAGCCTGTATTGCTAGCTAGCTAGCTTGGTTTATGAATACCAGCTTTTATCTAGCTTTCTATTCGTCCACAAAATAGTAGATCTTGTTTATCAATGGACGAACCCATTAAAATGCTACAGTTGTGGTTTGCTTATGACATACATTTATGGCTCTATATATGACAGTTTGACCCGGCTAGGGAAAATTTGCTGAAAATTCATTTATAATATTGTTAAAAAATATTTCATTAGACATGTTTGCATGTATGTTTGATTGTAACAAACCAGAATGTTTAATATTTGTACATGTATATGACCAGTTAAATGTAGTTAGTAGACATTCATGAAGAATTCCCATCGAAAAATTCCAGCTTTGAAAATGCCCAGAATTTTGAAACCCTATTTCCAACACAATATTGAAAAAAAAAAAAGTCGTTCATTCATAATAATTATAATTTATTCTGAGGAAACGCTAAAAATGCTTACGCTGTGCGTTTCATGTCAGCCTGTGTTAAGAAACTTTGTTCCCACTTCGGCCCTTCACCCAGCTGAAGTCTGCTCCCTTTTGGTCACTCCTGTATCAGTTCTGCTTTCTTTGCTGTCTACATAGTCACTGATTGAGGGAAATCCAACCCTCTGCTCCATCCACTGGGCAACACTAAGCAGCTTCTTGTCTTGGAGCGCAGGGCTGATAAGCTGTAAGCCGATGGGAAGGCCTCTTCTTGATAAAGCTGTTGGCACAGACACAGCTGGGAGACCTGCGGACAAGAAGATGAGAGCTGAGTGAGAGTTAAGGTAACAGTAATGATTAGGATGTTGAGGTTAATTAATTTAGAAGCCGATTAAAGGCAGAAGAAAGTTTAACTGGGTGCAAACACACTCCTCAAAGCTCTAAGTTAAACTTCAATCTCGTGTTAGTACAAAAAGAGAATCAGCTTCTCTCTCAAACACTTTGTCTTTGAGTCTCACTGTCAGAGAGGAAGTGTTTGCTCTCACCAAAGTACCTTTGTTACGAACGGAAGTGAAGGATTCATTGACTTTTCTAAGTCAAAGGTTTTCAGTCAAGCTGTTTGTAGTACGTGTGTGTGCATCCAAGCATTATAAATATACAACTTCCTGTACCCGCCCACGTTTCATACATGCATGAAGAGTTTGTAGGTTTCTCTCTCTCTCTCTCTCTCTTTACCTGCCATGTTGACGGGCTGGGTGAAGATATCTTCCTGAGCGCTGCGCGTTCGGTTGTCTTCCTGCATGAAGTCAGAGTAGCATGCTGCATCAGTGAGAGTGGTGGGTGTAAGCAGGATGTCTACACCTGAGCTGAACACACGCTTGAAATCATCAGCAATCAGTCGACGGACTCGCTGAGCTTTCACAAAGTAGTGCTGGTAGTTCCTGAAAAAAATAGGGACCATGCAGTTAACGGTTTGAGTTCATCTGACAATTTAATAACACTCAAAAAGTTGAATCACTGAAGAGTCGACTGACAAGAGAAATGAAAGTGTTGGACTGGCTCAGGATTTTTTCTCACTTTTTGAGAAGGAAGTAGTTTCCTGACAGAATCCTCCCTCTCACCACGTCGTTGAAGCCTTCGTGTCTGGTCGAAGCATACATGGCCTCAGTCGAGCTGTCCACAGCACTACGATGACCTGAGGGAACAGGGATGAAAATCAACTCTTTTCTTCTTCATATTTTCTTTTAGAAATCAACTCTACATAAAAAGTGAGCCAGTTGGGACTTTTACCAACAAAATGATGGATTAAAACGATTTGGAAACCATCAAATTCTGGTTTTATCAATATTTCACACACTATCCCAACTTTTCTATTTGCTGTGCAATTCTGAAATTCTGCGCATGTGTTGTCAAATTGATGGAGATGTTTTCTTAATTTTCTTGTGTTCTGTCGTTTTGCATATATTTTCTTAAGTTGCAGTGCTGTGAGCTTTTAGGGCCACCGTACTCTGAGACCAGGAGAAAGAAAACTCTCTGCTCTGATGAGACAAAGATTGAACTCTTTGGAGTGAATTCCAGACGTCATGTTTTGAGGAAACCAGGCACCGTTCATCACCTGGACAACACCATCCCTACAGTGAAGCATGGTGGTGGCAGCATCATGCTGTGGGGATGTTTTTCAGCAGCAGGAACTGGGAGACCAGTCAGGATTGAAGGAAAGATGAATGCAACAATGAACAGAGACATCCTGGAAGAAAACCTGCTCCAGAGAGCTTTAGACCTCAGACTGGAGCCACAGTTCATTTTTCAGCAGGACAACGACCCTCAGACCACAGCTAAGATATCAAAGGAGGGGCTTTAGGATGACTGTCAAGGTCCTTGCCCAGCCAGAGCCCAGACCTGAATCTGATCCAACATGCAACCTGATGGAGTTTGAGAGGTGCTGCAAAGAGGAACGGACCAAACTGCTCAAAGATGATGAGCCAAGCTTGAGGAATCATATTCAGAAAGACTTGAGGCTGAAACTGCTGCCAGAGGTGCATCAACAAAATATTGAGCAAAGGCTGTGAAGACTTCTGCTCATGTGATGTCTTAGTTTTTTATTTATTTTTATCATTATTATTTTTGTTAGTTTTTATTTTGAATAAATTTGAAAAAAAAATCCATGTTGTTGTTATGGGGTATTGTTTGTAGAATTTTGAGGAAAAACACAAATTTATTTCATTTTTGGAATGAGGCTGTAATATAACAAAATGTGGAAAAAGTGAAGCGCTGTGTAAACATTATGTTTTTAATCAGACCCATCACTCTGTCTGCCTTTGTGTTAAAATGGAATACACCTTACCATACTCTAGGCCGTCAAAGCGTGCCATGTTGGACGCCACCTCAGCGTGGCACAGGACGTGGTAGCACACAATGGAGTACTGAGTGTGTGGGAGAGACACTTGCTCCACCCGAGCCCCCGCCTTCTCAAATATGTCAGCAACACGACTCCACTGAGCCACAGTCTCCTCAGACAGCCCCGGAGCGTGGTACTCCTTCAAAGGGAAAATACGTTAATCACATAGGCTGCAACACTAAATGAACTGAGAGCTTTTTCTATCAAGATAAACTCACCTTCGGGATGCCTACACGGATGTTCCTGACATCGAAGTCTTCAGGTAGCTCTGTCAGTGATGAGGGGGCAGGAATTGTTGTTGAGTCTCTGATATCCTGGCCTTGGAGGACACCTGTGTGTGGACAAATTTGCAGGTTAGCTCTAGTGTTTGAGGCCAATGCACAAAAATCTAGGCCTGTTTTATCAATCTATTTCCAGTGTTGACTCAAAGCAGCCAGTTGTGATTTCTTGGAGAAAAAATTGAAATTTCTGTGTAAGTGTTCCTATTTCTTGATTCCCTAATCCTCATATATTGATTGTCGTCTTTCTTGTTAACTGTCACTGTTGTGGGTCAGGTCTGTTGGTGTTACAGCTGATAACTGTTGTTGTCATGCTAAACAGAGTGAAACCAACAGCAGATAAGAGCATATCCCAATTCTATCCTCCTTACACTGGCTCCCTGTATGTTTTAGAATTGGTTTTAAGATTTTACTGACTACTTTTAAAGCTCTTCAAAGCCTTGCACTTCCCTACAGTTTAACTCGATATGAGCCCACGTGTCCTTTGAGGTCTTCAGGCAGGGGTCTTTTAAATATGCCGGTAAGAAAAGACATGTGCAGTCTGTGCTGCAGTCAGTAGCCTCTTTTAAGTCACTTTTTAAAGCAGACTTTTATCAGAGAGCCTTCCCCAATTTTAATTAATGTTTTTATTTTCTATTATTTTGATTTTTGTTTTAACTTATATTATTATTATTTTACACTTATATTTCTTTTTTTCTGATCTTGTTTGGTTGCCTGATTTAACTGTTATATTAATTGCTTTGTTTTGAAAAGTGCTGTATAAATAAAGCTTATTATTATTATTATTATTATTATTATTATTATTATTATTATTATTATAGGATGAAAGTGAGGCCTCAATGTATTTCAGTCAAAAACAAACAAACAAAAACTACAGTGGTACAACTGATGGTCAAAAACCACAGTGTTGCTTTCATAGGAGCATTTTTGATGTTGCTGTGATTTTGGAACATACGTTCAGGAGGAACAGTGATGGAAGTGGTGGTTAGCAGTCTTAGACTTTAAGATTTATATATTTATTTTATTCTTTAATTTATTAAAAGTTTCATAGAGAGCAAATAAAGGGCAAATCTGATGTTTTCCACCTAAGACAATAGCTGCATCGCTAACACTGCGGCTCATGATGCCTGGGACGTCCATGGAGTTGACCAGCGGGATGAGACCGTGTCTGGAAAGCAGACCATAAGTGGGCTTCAGGGCCACGACGCCACACAATGCTCCAGGATTCCGAGTAGAGCCGCCCGTGTCTGAACCCAAAGCTCTGCCAGGTAACCATGGAAACAGCCGATTAGGACTGGTTTACATCAACATCACATCTTTGGTTTTTCTTAACCAGTGAAAATGAAAGTGAATGTTTCCCCTCACAGGTAGCTGGTGAGAGAAGCCACAGCTGCAGCACTTCCCCCTGAACTTCCTCCAGTGACGGTCCAGTCTGAGTCCGGTGCTGCGTCTGTCCTCTCTCTGTAGGGAGCTGCATAACTCCAGGGGTTTCTCACCGGACCGAAGGCTCCATCAGTACTGCCTGCACTGTGAACAATAAAATTAGAAAAATTAGACATGAACAAAGGAATGAACTCTGGGTGTCTTTTTGTGGGTGTACACAGGTGTATCAAACAGTAGAGGTACATTGCAGCAACAATTATGCACCAAAAACAAAAAAAAAGTTACATAAAAACTACCAGAAATATTGAAGGATTTTACTGACATGAGGAGTAGATTTTTTTGACCTCTTTGCCAGACACAAGTTATGCTCAGATTTGTCCTTACATTTGAGTTTTTGATTAGGTATGTGACTGGATCTACTGACACTGATGGCAATAAACTTACCCCATAGCAAACTCATCCATGTTGGTCTTCCCCATGAGAACAGCCCCTTGGTCAAAGAGCTTCTGAACCACTGTGGCATTGTAAGGTGGAGTGTAGTCTGTGGAAATGTAACATTAGACTATTGTTACTGGATTGGCACAGAGCAGAACATATATGATGATCGTTGTCACTCTGTCACTGACCTTTCAGCATCCTGGAGGCACATGTTGTTTTGATATTTTCTGTGCAGAAGTTGTCTTTCACTGCAAATGGGATTCCATCTAGAGGACCTTTAGGCTTACCTGAAGAGAAATAAGATGAAAATGTCACTCTCATGCCTCTGTACAGACGACAAATAGAAACACTCACTTCAACACACCTTGCAGGAGTCTAGTTTCAGCCTCCCGAGCCTGCTTCAGTGCCAGCTCCTCAGTCACAGTGATGTAGGCGTTGAGGTGCTGTGTTTTCTTGATGCGGTGCAAACACTTCCTGCACAGCTCTGTTGGGGAGATCTTTCCCTCCCTGAGAGCTCGGGACACCTTCAGGTGAGAATGAATAAAAAAACCTGGTTGCATGAAAGTCTTTTACACAAATGCACAAAAGATGTGTTTGACTGAGGTGTCCCAGTATGACAGCGAGTGTGCACAGTACAGGGACCTGAAACTGGAACAGCAAAACAGATTCATCCTCATTAAGAAGTCACTTGATGTTCAGTATATCTTACAGGATGTCCGGCACCTAGGCTATTATAATGCAAAGGTTAATGTCCCTTTTGCTTCGTTATTAGAGTTTGCCATGTTTCTTTTCAATAAATAAAGGTTTTAAATTGTAGGAATGCTGCACAGTGTGGCTCAGCAGCTTCATCACACATTTCAGGAAAGACCTCCAAAAGGTGGTGAGGATAGCAGAGCGTGTCATCAGGACCACACTAACTCCCTCAGTGACATTTATGCTGGTAGACTACACAAGAAAGCCAGCTGCATCATCAGAGACCCTGCACACCCTGGTCCCAACCTATTTCCCCCCTCCCCTCTGGAAAGAGATAAAGGACAATCAAATCAAACAATAACAACTTCTTCCCTGAAGCTGTTCAGACAGTGCTCCCTGACTCAGATATAAATCCAACAAGACTGGTTTGGGCAATAGACAATCTCTCATTTTCTTATATTATTGCAGGCTATTCTTACCTGCTGCTGGTGTAAAGAAACTTCCTTTTGTTGATCATAATAAAGACAGTGAAGAGCTTTTCCAAAACCAGTAGTTTGTCTTTTAAATGCACAAAAATAGTAATTTTGCCCAATACTGGAAAAAGGTTTACATCCAAAAGTTTGTCATCTTTACACTGAGGACAATAAACATCGTCATGTGCCATTTATGACCTCGAAAGAGTGTTATTTCATCAAAAGAGCAGGTTTGTTGACAGAAGATCATACTAATATTAACATCACTTGCAAAAGTTGTCTTCTGACTACAGTTGCAAAAAAAAGTATGTGAGCCTTTGAAATCTCCTGGATTTCTGCACAAATTGGTCATAAATGTGTTTTAATCGTCCTCATTTAAGTCGCAACACAAGACAAACAAAGACTGCTTAAGGCCTTTAAGTTATTTCTGTGACCCTTTTCGTAATTCAGCGTAATGCAAGTCAACTACTCTTGATCCAGGGTCCTCTGAGAGCTCATTTGAACTTTAACCAACACCTCCAGTCTGACTGGACTCTAGGTTGACAGACTTCAATAAGCTCGTGGGGTTAACAGTTTACATGGAGGTTTTTTTAACGACAAAAAAACGTTTGTGTGATATTAAGTTAAGAAGACTCTATTTGTCTATTTTTGTTACTTGGATGAAAATCAGAGGACATTTCATGACTTATTTATTCCAAGCGGTTCATATACTTCTTCATGCTACTGCACATTCTGCATCTTACAAAATACTAGCACTTACTTATACTGAGCCAACATTACTGTACACAGGCGTATTTCGCTAGCAACTTTCTAAAAGCAAACTGAGCTGTTTATCCACTGACAATAAAAAAAACAAAGTAGTAGAAATACTGTATTCCATAACAGCTTGTTATGAATCATGGGCTTTAACCTCCAATATAAAATGAACCAGTGCATCAAATCACACGCAGACACAAGCAGAGCGAAATTTATAATATTCATACTAACCTCTCTAACTGTCAGTCCGAGCATCCTTCTAGTTATTTAATTACATCCTTTGGACTCCAAAACAACCTTCGAGCAGTGTGCAGCACAAGCAGGCTGCCATGTTTGTTTCGGTAATCACCGTCCAACAGCAGCTTCTGTGATTGGACAATGGCTGAATAATCCACGCTCTCATTGGTGGAGAGGTGATTTCAGACACCGGAGGCGGAAGAGGCATGTAGCAGAAGAAGACCTTGATTAAATCGTCCTAAAGATTTAATTTGTTTGCATTAATAGAACTAAATTGTTGGATTTTTTTTTTTGCATAGGAAGACAAGTCTCTGACAAGACGGTGCTCCTGGCTTTCAAATGAGTCAAATAAGAGATCTAGTTGAACGCTGTTTGTCTGACTGCGAAGTCCGTCGTTTTGTTTAACCTTATTTAAGCATTTAAGTTGTGAAATGAGTGCTTTTACACACTTCATGAATAGAGGGTGCTTGTTTCACCTTAGTAAGGTGAAGACAACGCGGCTGTGGATGGACAACCAGAGAAGACTGTTTAGTACAACCAAAACCTGCAGGACTGTCATGCATGCCTGGGTTATAGATAAATATGGAACCAATGAAGTGCTAAGGTTTACAAGAAATGCCAGCTTCCCCTACCCCAGCTCTCCCTATACGCTTGTTATAAAGGTGATGGCTGCAGGGCTCAACCCAATCGACATCAGCATGAGAGGTGAGTGTATCAGAGTCTGAACGAGTATGGTCACAATCAGTAATACCCTAAGTTTAATAAGAAATACGTGCACTAACATAGTTTGTGTTCTAAAGATGTGCAGCACAATAAATAAAGAGTGCATATAAATCAGTTTCTGTGTCTGCACCAGTTAATGTAAAGGTACCAAATGCAAGCTCGAGCTGTTTCTTATGTATTCCCCCTTTTTCTATTCTTTTATTGCCAAGGCTTATGTTTCTTCAAGATGAAATTGGGAACTTTTGCTCAGCCCAAATGTAAATAGACAAGGAATTTCACTCTGGTTTTCAACCTAAGCATGCACCCATAAGAATTTTTAAGTCCTAATATTCAAGACCTGGGCTCAGGAACTGGCTGATATCAATACTGATCTGACCCAATACTAGTAAAAATGTAACACTCTTAATTTCTATATATAAAGATGAAAACCATGTTTTGGCAAATTCAGGCATTTCTAAATTCGTAAACCAAAATTAAATACAATAAATATTTAAACTGACTGCATTATTATCTTATGGGATTATAAATGTGTAGTGACTGAATTTCCATACCTCCAAACTGCTTGGTTGTTTCTTCTTTCATGCTGTTTCAGCTCAGCCTTGCAAAGATGCACAGACCTACCAGAAAAGCACAGAACTGAGTTGAAAAGATTTGTCCTGTGGATCGGCTCTTTGTCGCCAATATCTGATCCGACTTTTTGAGTCTGTATGGGATGGATACACATCGGTGCAGCCCTAGTTTTACATGGCATGTTCAGTGGCCCTGAAGAACTGCTGCGCTAATGTTTTCCGAACGCCAAATCAGAAAGCCCACTGAATGTCCGAAAAAAAAATATTTTAAACAAAAAACAATCAAAAAATATAAATCTTCAAAATGAAAAGAAAAAAATCACACTGCCAACATTTTTTGTGTTTATCTCACCTTGAATCCAAACAGAGTTTGTTCTACAGGTGTCTTCTTTGTTGAAAAAAAAATAGTTAGATGCACTGGCTTCCCAGGTTTAGGTTGATGCAACAAAAATTCATTGGCAGCTGATAAGCATCTACCACTGAATTGTTTTGGTACGCTGCACATTTTTGCTGAATGAACAGTGTATGAGGGTCGATATGGATGTTTAACTGATATATTTGTGTATCTCAACCAATGAATAATAATCCGATTTGAAAATGTCTATTGATATTTAGTGGCATTTTCAAACTAAATGAATTATTCAGTGTTTTTAATGTACCTCACATGTATCAAATAGATACGAAGCAGTAAAGAAAAGAGAGACTGAGTGAAATGACATTTCCTGTGGGTACCAATGTCTCTTGAAATGAATCATGCAGCCGCTCATCCTTCTCTCACTCAGACGGTGCCTGTTTTACCTCCCTCTGTTCTTAAAGGAAGTGGGTTTAGTGTGTAGTGGGGGCGGCTCTTTGGGGGCGGCTCTTTGGAGGGGGTGAAATTTTACTTTCACCACCTGGATTGCAGTTGTTGCTTACTGTAGGTGATTATTCAGTCACTGTGTTACATACAAGCTCTCATTGGAAGGACATGTTTACATCATTCCATCAATCAAACTTTATTTATAGAGCACTTTTCATATGCAAAGTGGAAACACAAAGTGTTAAACAAAAAGATAAATAATAAAATAAGATTTCCCCCAACCCCAAACCCACAGATCAACACAAAACCCTCCACCCTTAACCCCCCGAACACACACACCCACACCCCCCAGTGCATTAAAAGTACACAACATAATTAAAATGTGTGCAGATGAACTGAGGAAACACTATCAGGAGATCATAACATCTAATTCTACTGAAGGAAGAATTGGATGTTAAAACTTAAGATAAGAAAATAAATTAACCAAATTAAAAGACATAAATAGGACATTGAAAGACTACAGAGATATTTGATAATTTATAATGTACAAGTAGATATGTAAAAAAAACCCTTTAAATTTAAGATGAATAAATGAATAAGTAAAACTCAGTTAAAAGCTGGACTAAAACATGTCTTCATCCAAATTTGTGTCATGATTTGCACATGACGATTTCCTTTTTGCGTCAGACTTTGCACACTCACAGTGACGCTCAAGACTTCAAGTGAAGAAACAGAAAATAATCTTTATATTTTTAAGTGTAGCGGACCTGTAGCTGAGCTGAGCGTGTTTTTTTTTCCTTGATTGAGCAGCGCAGTAAGTCTAGTTGAGTAATTAAACATACTTGTATCAGACATTTAATAACACAGAGGCATTTCTGTATGTTTCAGAAAAGGTCGGTTAAACAGATTAAAAGAAGTAATGTACTTTAACTTAAATTAAGAATTTGTGTAAAACAGTCACAGGGCTTTAATGTTGAAGTTTTTCTTTCTCTTCTACCATGTCTTACTGCTATAAAACTGTAAACTTTGGTTAATTCAGAAACTCTGATCTCCCTGTCAGGTGGTTATGGAGCTTCAACTCTGTCTGTGAAGAGAGACCCCCTGAACCTGAAAGAGAACAACCACGAGTTCCCCCTCATCCTGGGACGGGACATGTCAGGGATCATCATGGAGTGTCCTCGGAGTATACAGGATTTCAAAGAGGGCGATGAGGTAAATGAAGAAAACACTTTGTTATATTTACCAAAATAGATAAAACAAGGTTTTTATAATGGCAGGAATCCTGAGATGAGATGCACAAGATGATGAAAGGTTGACAATTAAATATTCACTGCTCAAAAAAAGAGGAACACTTAAACTAAACATCCTAGATTTCAATGAATGAAATATTCCAGTTAAAAAATCTTTGTTAGAGGAAAGAGTTGAGAACATACCGGCCAACATTTCACTTTGAAAAAGCGGGAGGTGCGTATCCCACACAGAACGTCTGAATGAGCCTCAGGATCTGCAGCAGTTTCTGGTCATTTGTTTTGCTTCTGTCCCATTTTTACTCTCTGTGGTCTCATTTTTCTCTGCAAAGTGAAGTCCTGCACCTCTATAGATTCAGGACAACCATGACTACAGACTGATGGAACTCAGTTACATCTTCATGCAGTGTGACACAATATAAAAGCTATAAATCATTTGGAAAAAAAAGAAAAGATTTTCTCTGATTTTATCATTTAAAAAAAATGAAAAAACAAGAAATGAGAGTAAACAACACATTTTCAGGTAGCCTCAGTCTTAAGGAACAGAAAAATATTGGTAGGGGCACTTCATGAAATTTTTTTTTTTTTTTTTTACAAATTTTGATGTTTGAATTTTTTTTTTCTTTTTACTCACTCTCCTCATTAATCACTGCAATATGAAATCCTACACCTCTACAGGCTCAGGCTGAATTCACATGATTTTTGAAGCATTAATACATGGTGTATGTCCATCATTCAGGACTTAAGCAAGAGCAAACTTTTTTTTTTAATTGCCAATTTTCAAAGAAGACATGAGAATCAAAGCGATGTTGATATTCTCCTATATTCTCCCTGGTCTGTTAACATATGTTGCTGACATCACTTGTGATACATTCAGATACCCTCGGAAACTCAAGAATCTTACAATTACACCACTTTTTTTTTTGGCTATTTTTCAATTTCTGGATTTGACAAATTGTCTGTAAATGTCAGTCAAAATGCCTTTTTTACAATTGCAAATTTCTTCCATTATTGTAAAAAGCAGGGGGTTGCGGGACTCTTGCACCAGTATTTTGGGAGTTGCGGGCAGAAAATTTATAAATCCCTGATCTGATTTATTCATATTTTCTTCTTCTCTTTTGTAACCATCAACGAAAAACCCAAAACATACAGTGCATCCAGAAAGTTTTCACAGCACTTCACTTTTTCCACCTTTCCTTATAGCCTTGTTAAAGCCCGATATGTAACAATGACCTGAAATGTAATAAAATATAATATATATAAAAAAAAAATATAAACATTTAAATAAAAAAAGTGTAATAAACCCACAATGCACTAACTCACCCAAAATGTAACAAGATGCTTAGCTCCAAAATGCTTGTTACATTTTCAGTTATTACATTTCGGATTTTCACTTTTTTTTGGTTTTGTTTTGTATTTATTTTATTTCGGGTCATTGTTACAAACTGGGCTCCAACAAGCCTCATTCTACACACAACAATCCATAATGAAAACATAAAGGAGTTTTTTTTTCAAATTTATTAAAAATAAAAGACATGTTCAATTGTATTCAGTGATCTTTATTTATTGGGTCTTTTATATCTGTGCTCTTAAAAACAACTTTTCCGGGGTGCAAGAGTTTTTGGAGGAGTTTTGTGTGTGGTGTCCAGGTCCTGTGGAGTGGACACGTACTGCACATACGAGAGGGGTCAATAAGTGCAGTGGAGGGGTTCAAACTGAAGCTGAGAGCTGGTGATTAGGATGAAGAGTTGATAATTGTAGATGAGAGAGTGTCGTCGAGTGTAGGAGCTGCTCGATATGGATGAGAGGGGGAATGGGACTGTAATGGATGGAGGACAGCGCTGAGAAATTACTGAATGAGAATTATTACAGATGATTTCACTTCAGTCCTAAAAATAAAGCCAAACACTTTGAGGATGCTAAAGGAGAGAATACCTTGGCAGGAGACACAAAGAGCGGGTTAAAAAAAACAGAACACTCCAAATATGTTTATCGTGTTTGCACTGACGTCATGATTTGGGGAAGTTACTGGGCTGCACAGCCATATTGGAGGTACATGAAAGTAAACATTGAATGGACAGAGATAGAAGTGCAGGGTCAAATATGATCTTAAGATGTCTTATCTGTGAACAAATGTTGAAAAACACACAGAGCACACTAAAGCTTCTGTCAATCAATAATAACAGCACATTGCAATGCCATGTTTTGTTTTGTTTTTTGTTTTGCAACCTTTTCTTTTTCTGGCCACATTACAAGTGGTTTTATTGGAATAACCATGACATTGATGTCATCAGTGAATACCTTAGAAGCAGAAGCTGTTGATACTTAGAATGCATAAGACAGGAAGGCTGCTGAAACATGAAGCCTCAGTTGTGCCAGTGTCTGCATAAGTATCTAGAATGCACTGAAATACTTCCCAGGAAGGTAGAGATTGATGTGTGTAAAAAGTGCTGATAATATTTGGTATGTTGGCACAACTGTGTGCAACTGAATATTTTCAGATTGTTTGATTCAAAGTGTTTTACTCAGTCTGAATGATTAGTGCAGCTAAAAACGGGGCAGTATTTACCATTTGGTGCATCAATCAATCAATCAATCCATAATTCTGTATAAAAGAGAATGATAATGGCGAAATATCTCCTCCAAAGTTATGGGATGTAAGAAAATTAATAGCTATTGCTTTCATTAAAAAAGCAACGTCAAAGAAAGTTGCTTGAACTACAAAATCAGTTAAAGTCACTTGAGGTTATTCATACACAGAACCAAGATTCAAAGTTACTCCAACAAATACTGAAGATTATCAATGAAATAAACATGATTTATACCCAAGAAATCGAGAAGAAGATGCTTTTCACAAAGCAAAGATACTATGAGATACTATGCTCTAAATTTACAAAAGTACTTGCCAGAAAGTTGAAAGAACAACAAGCAGATAGTACAATTTATAAAAAAAGAGATCCCCACAAAAATACAATATAAAAGAAACAAGACAAGATCAAGGGGAACTTTGAAACATTCTATAAATGTCTTTACTCTGGTTCATCTGTTGATGACAACCTGATCAACTCTTTCTTGGATGAACTAGATCTACCTACTTTGACTGAAGTCCAAAATCAAGTCCTTGTTTCAGAAATAACTGAATCAGAGTCACTCCAGACAATTAATAGACTAAAGGCTAAAGGCCAGGAAGTGACGGCTACAAAGCCTTTAAAAAGGAACTAATACCCATGTTGTTAACCACATATAACTGGGCACTGAAAAAAGCAGAGACCCCAACAACTTGGGGAGAAGCTATAGTATCTGTACTACCTAAGGAGGGAAAAGATAGGACTAAATGTGGGTTATATCCACCCGTTTCTTCAGAGGCCTATGGGGGTTGACAATATGGCTCACCGCCGCTGGCAAGCTAGCTCAAAACAACTCACGTGAATTTATTAATGCTGAACGGGGCTCACTGTAAACTTTTTTAAAACATCCACTCTATGAAAACACCTCAGATTTTTGTTCATTTTGTTGCTTTCTTGCTGTTAAAAGCCAGTTATTAGAGCGAGTATGACAGCTAGGCTAACATCATCAGCTAGATGGATCCTCATACCTTTCTTAAGTTTTAGTTCTGAGATTTCTATATATTTTTCAAACCCTCCCAATCACAATTAGTAAGAAATTATTTATTTAATGGGACAAGATGATATCCCATTTTATAGGGAAAAAGACCCAGAGTACAATATAGAACTTTACGATTACCGAAAGAGAAAGGAGGCTGGGGTCTTCCATCAATGAAAAGTTACCATATCTCTGCTCATATCATCAGAGCAGTACTATGTTGGTGTGAACCCTCTTATGATGCAACGTGGAAAGAAATGGAAAGTCAAAAGACATGAAATGTTCGTATTCATGCAATTTTACCAGATAAAAACCTGCAAAACTACATGGACAGCTTGGAGAATACATGGATAAAATCTCCTCTTAAAGTTTTTTTTTTTTTCCAAAAACAGAACTTTTCTCTTGAGAAAAGATGTGATACCTTCAGTTAAAGGTAGTGTTAATATTCAGATTTGGAGCGACTTTTTTATTAGTCTAAAGGTAGTCTAAGTCTATAAATTTATTTGAGCTGAGCTCCTACACATACTTTCATGAAATTATGGGCCAATTTTCAAAGAATAGCCAATAAAATATGTCCAACCTTTCATGGACATTAAACCTCACTGTTAAATATTTTTGTATAGCAACATGATGGTGAAAATTACATTTTCAGAAAGGTACAGTGTCCCTTTTCTCCACAGGGTTATTTGTTTGTTTCAAACTATAAATAAAATAAATATTTTATATAAATCATTTGATTTTAAAGAAACAGAAACAGTCGGCAAATAATGTTGTTGTTTTTTTAAATTTGGCGAAAATTTTGAAAGTTTGATGCAAATTTGACTTGCATATTATTGCTCATCACTTAGCAGTTGAATACAATAGAGAATAAATATAGATATTTCACATTATGATTGAATTATTATCAAAAAATATCAAGATGGTGAAACCCAAAATGAGAATGAAACACTTAAAATCAATTTTTGAGAATAGAAAACACCACAGATTTCAAATAGGATATTGAATTTGATGTAAGTCACACATGGTGGTATGAAAGCTGCAGATTTGCTTCAGAAATCTAAGACATATATATATTTTTTTCATTTGCTTTATTTAAGGGGAATCTCCTCGGGGATCTCCTCAGGGATCTCCTCGGAGATTTCCTCAGGGATCTCCTCAGGGATCTCGTCATCAAGGAAATAAATATTTTGAAGGCACTCCAATGCACCCCTGAGGGGCAACAGGTCCGAAGCGTTGTGACCAAATCCTGATATTTTCGTTACTTGATAGTGGAATAGATGGGATAGTTTAGAAAATGCACTGCGCCTTTAAGTGTTTTAAGAACACTAACATCAAGGCCTTGATCACAGAAGATTCAAATGTAAACAAAATTTGAAAAACAACAAAAATGGAACTGCCTCTTTAAAAAAAAAGAACATTACATGATAAATTACAGCAATTCTCCTTATATGTGTGAGACAACCCAATTTCAGAATCTCTTAAGATGTTTAAAGTCCTGTTGTGTGAGCCAGGCTTTACTGAGATATAATAATATTTGCATGATCACTCACAGTGGTAAGATGTACACCAAAAAACTCACATCTTTCATGTTGTATTTTCTGAACATCTGTTAAACATCTTCATATTGTCTATATTCTGAAATATTTTTTATCAGTCTCTGTGCTCTTGCACTGGAAAAACTTAAAAAAAAAAAAAGTCTTTTTAACAAAGTGTGTAGCCAAATTATAAATATGAGCCAAATTTCCAGGACAAGTCCAGGAAAGTTTTTTTTAAAGATATCAAAAAAGAAAAATGACCCCTGAATTACTTGAAAAGAGTAAAATGATTTGCTATAGGATAAGAAAACTGTAAATCTTTAGTTTCTTGTATTAAGAATAATTTATTCTCAACAAACTCATAAACTGTTGATTTATACATAAAAGAAAAGAACAGGAACAAACAGAGCCTTACCCCTGATTCACACATACAGCGTGAGCGCCGCGGTCCGTCAGCGTCGCGCACTGCGCTGTACTTTGCTGCCATTCAAGTCAATCAGTGCATTCACACAGCCCGCGCCGCGGTCCGTCTCCGGCGTGTGCTACCAACGGCTGCTCGCGGCTGTTTCGCTGCGAGTCTATTCTTGCCGGAGTACGCTGCAGAGACACGTCAATCTCCGAAGAGCAGATCCTACCAAACAGGAAAACAGTCATAAAAAACGATCCGAGTTTCCGGTCTTTTCAAAATAAAGCACCATTTTCAGACTGTCGATCATAAAATTATCCCCGTATATCAAAACTACAGCACTGGCAGGGGGCCAGCAGTCATCAGCGGGTCAGACCCAGAGGAAATCTGACGCCATGGACGAAGAAAAGTTTATATTGGAGGTGGAAAACCAGATAATTATATACGATATGACACATCCTTTACACAAGGACACCAACAGAGACTGAAAGGGAAGGACTGAATTAATGAAGCTCTGGGAGGGCAGGTGAGTTTTACATACTACATATCATGAAAGTAGTTGTCATGGGTGTGATTCCTGCGGGAACATGTGGTTCTCCTGTGACATCACGTATCCAGCTGCTATGAGTACGCTGAGCTGCGCTCCGCTCCTGAGACGGTTCCAGTGTGAATTGGCTCGCGCTCACGGACCGCAGCACTCACGGACCGCGGCACTCACGGACCGCGGCACTCACGGAGTATGTGTGAATCAGGGGTTAGAAAACTCTTAAAAATGCTCTAGCATGTTTTTCATTCTTTCACATCGGACACATTTGACAGATAACATTATGTCATGATGCACTGCTGGAGCAGGAACCATCAAATAATTAAATAAATAGTGAAATACATAAATGTGTTTTTTCATAGAATGAAGAAACATTTTAAATAATGACATTAATTATTTAATGACATATATTTCATTAATTAATTGAATATGTATTTTCTTATATTTCTGGATTTTTTCCAATATTAAATAATTAATGACACATTATAATTATTTCATAATTTATTTTGTTATTTTATTATTTATTTATTTATTTGTATATTTAATTTTGACACTTTTATTCCTCCGTTTTTTTATGTCTTAAATTTTTCAAAACTTTATTATTCTACTAAGGGGCCTTCATTTATCAATATTGCATTGGACCTGGCACAGAATTGTGTGTAGAGACAAGCTTACAACAATGTTAACATGTGATTTATAAAATGTGATTTTACCTTTCCGGGAATTGATTAATCTATCTGTATTTTAAATAACACACCTCAAAATATTATTATGAGAGGTCCCAAGGTGAAACCCAAAATGAGAATGAAACACTTAAAATCAATTTTTGAGAATAGAAAACACCACAGATTTCAAATAGGATATTGAATTTTATGTAAGTCACACATGGTGGTATGAAAGCTGCAGATTTGCTTCAGAAATCTAAGACATATATATTTTTTTTTTCATTTGCTTTATTTAAGGGGGTAACTTGGTGTGTCGTTACACTGTGGGGAAAACCGGAGCGACCCGGAGGAAACCCACCATGAAGGGGGATTAGGGGACTAGCACGAGTACCTAGTACCTTGGTGTGTACCTTGGTGTGTACCTTGAAGAAGTTGGCTCCATCAAGAGATCACTTTGCAGGTAGCTTTGCATCTGATATCCTTTCCTGAGAGGACGCAGCGTGTCGGTGGTCTCATCTCTCTGTCGGCTCAGATGGGTCCTAGAGTCACTAACATGACTGGAGAGACCATCCTTAGCTTTGTGTAAAGCTGAAATCAGTCTGCCTTTCTCCTCCAAAGTCTCCGCATGCTTGCTCAAAGCTTCTTCCAGCTCCAATCGATGCCTCTTGCAGACGGCCCTCTCTTTCTGACGAGCAGAGGCGTTTTCTTCGTATCTCTGATGCAGCTCTGCGTATCTGATCTTCAGCTCCCTGAGAGCATCCTCGAAGTCAGCCTCTCTCATCTTGCTCTCCTGATGTCTGGCATCCAGCTCGGTGACCCTGTGCTTCAAACAATTGATGATGGAGTCCTTCTCAGAGATGACATCATTTTTGGTCGACAGCGCCTTTTCGTGACGCTCAAAGAGGTGGTGGTACCTTGATTTCAATTGCTTGTTCTCTCTTTCTGCTGCCTGGAATTTATCCTGGATATGTGCAGTGTCCCTTTTTAGTGTCTCCATGTCGTACATGAGACGCTTTGAGTTTGCAGAGGATGCACTGAGCTGGTCTCTCAAGATATCTTGGGTGTCCATTTCTTCTTGTTTCTGCTTAACCATCAGCTCATAGCGACCATCTTTTTTGAGGCAAGACTGTAAGAATTTCTCACCAGCCAGGGTCTTCTCCAAAGCTAGATTCTTCTCAAAGATCTCTTCCTCTTGAATCTCAATCTTTTGTTGTGCTTGAGATAAAAGAGTCTTCTCCTTCTCCAGCTCTTCCTCAAGTTTGGTGCACCGCTCTGCTTCTTTAAGCTGTTTCTGGCACTCATTCAGGGCAGCTTGAAGTTCACTCTGCAGCCTTTGGTTCTCAGAACGCAGGTGTTGGTTTTCCTGAGTCAGAGGCTCCAGATTTTGTTCCTTCTGCTGCTGCTGCTGATGCAGGGAGACAGCCGCCTCATAGTCCTTCTGAAGGGAAGCAGTTTTAGCCAGTTCCTCTTTGAGGGCTGAGGCCTGCTGCTCGATTTTCTCCAGCAGTGCTGAAACAGTCGAGTCCCGGTATGCTCCACTCCCAGTTTTTAGACCCTGAATCTCATAGCGCAGGGAGATGATTTCTTTGTCTTTCTCCAGACTTTCCTTCTGCTGCTCAAGCAGACTCCTGAGCTCCTTGATCACTTTCTTGTTCTCTCGGAGCTCAGTGGTCATGTCGATGACCTTGTCTTTCAGCTTTGTCTTGGAGTGCCTCAGCTCTTTCTCAGACCTCTTGAGATCAGCCACTTGAACCGTCGCGTGAGCCACCTCATCACAGAGGCAGCTTGTACGAGATCTCTCCTTCTTCAGGGCCTTCGCAAGCTCCTCATTCTCCTTTCGTTCCTGCTCCAGAGCTTTTTTCTTTTGAGATTTGGAGCTTTGTTCCTTTTTCAGGGCTTTTTCTAGATCATATCTTGCCCTTCTCTCCTTCTTCAGGTCATATCGAAGCTTTTCGATCTCTGAACACAAAGATGATATATCCTTATCTTCAGCAGAATAAATCTTAGAGATTTCCTTACGGATCTTCTTAGGGATCTTCTTAGGTATCTCCTCTGAGGTCTCCTCTGAGGTCTCCTCACGGCTCTCCTCTGTGGTCTCCTCACGGATCTCCTCTGAGGTCTCCTCACGGATCTCCTCTGAGGTCTCCTCTGAGGTCTCCTCACGGATCTCCTCTGAGGTCTCCTCACGGATCTCCACAGGGATGTCCTCAGGGATCTCCTCATGGATGTCCTCAGGGATCTCCTCAGCGATCTCCTTAGCGATCTCCTCGGCGATCTCCTCAGGGATCTCCTCATGGATGTCCTCAGGGATCTCCTCAGGGATCTCCTCAGGGATCTCCTCGGAGATTTCCTCAGGGATCTCCTCAGGGATCTCGTCATCAAGGAAATAAATATTTTGAAGGCACTCCAATGCACCCCTGAGGGGCGACAGGTCCGAAGCGTTGTGACCAAATCCTGACATTTTCGTTACTTGATAGTGGAATAGATGGGATAGTCTAGAAAATGCACTGTGCCTTGAAGTGTTTTAAGAACACTAACATCAAGGCCTTGATCACAGAAGATTCAAATGTAAACAAAATTTGAAAAACAACAAAAATGGAACTGCCTCTTTAAAAAAAAAGAACATTACATGATAAATTACAGCAATTCTCCTTATATGTGTGAGACAACCCAATTTCAGAATCTCTTAAGATGTTTAAAGTCCTGTTGTGTGAGCCAGGCTTTACTGAGATATAATAATATTTGCATGATCACTCACAGTGGTAAGATGTACACCAAAAAACTCACATCTTTCATGTTGTATTTTCTGAACATCTGTTAAACATCTTCATATTGTCTATATTCTGAAATACTTTTTATCAGTCTCTGTGCTCTTGCACTGCAAAAACTAAAAAAAAAAAAAGTCTTTTTAGACAAAGTGTGTAGCCAAATTATAAATATGAGCCAAATTTCCAGGACAAGTCCAGGAAAGTTTTTTTAAAGATATCAAAAAAGAAAAATGACCCCTGAATTACTTGAAAAGAGTAAAATGATTTGCTATAGGATAAGAAAACTGTAAATCTTTAGTTTCTTGTATTAAGAATAATTTATTCTCAACAAACTCATAAACTGTTGATTTATACATAAAAGAAAAGAACAGGACCAAACAGAGCCTTACCCCTGATTCACACATACAGCTTGAGCGCCGCGGTCCGTCAGCGTTGCGCACTGCGCTGTATATCGCTGCCATTCAAGTCAATCAGTGCATTCACACAGCCCGCGCCGCGGTCCGTCTCCGGCGTGTGCTACCAACGGCTGCTCGCGGCTGTTTCGCTGCGAGTCTATTCTTGCCGGAGTACGCTGCAGAGACACGTCAATCTCCACAGAGCAGATCCTACCAAACAGGAAAACAGTCGTAAAAAACGATCCAAGTTTCCGGTCTTTTCAAAATAAAGCACCATTTTCAGACAGTGGATCATAAAATTATCCCCGTATATCAAAACTACAGCACTGGCACAGGGCCAGCAGTCATCAGCGGGTCAGACCCAGAGGAAATCTGACGCCATGGACGAAGAAAAGTTTATATTGGAGGTGGAAAACCAGATAATTATATACGATATGACACATCCTTTACACAAGGACACCAACAGAGACTGAAAGGGAAGGACTGAATTAATGAAGCTCTGGGAGGGCAGGTGAGTTTTACATACTACATATCATGAAAGTAGTTGTCATGGGTGTGATTCCTGTGGGAACATGTGGTTCTCCTGTGACCTCACGTATCCAGCTGCTATGAGTACGCTGAGCTGCGCTCCGCTCCTGAGACGGATCCAGTGTGAATTGGCTCACGGACCGCGGCGCTCACGGACCGCGGCGCTCACGGACCGCGGCGCTCACGGACCGCGGCGCTCACGGACCGCGGCGCTCACAGAGTATGTGTGAATCAGGGGTTAGAAAACTCTTAAAAATGCTCTAGCATGTTTTTCATTCTTTCACATCGGACACATTTGACAGATAACATTATGTCATGATGCACTGCTGGAGCAGGAACCATCAAATAATTAAATAAATAGTGAAATACATAAATGTGTTTTTTCATAGAATGAAGAAACATTTTAAATAATGACATTAATTATTTAATGACATATATTTCATTAATTAATTGAGTATGTATTTTCTTATATTTCTGGATCTTTTCCAATATTAAATAATTAATGACACATTATAATTATTTCATAATTTATTTTGTTATTTTATTATTTATTTATTTATTTGTATATTTAATTTTGACACTTTTATTCCTCCGTTTTTTTATGTCTTAAATTTTTCAAAACTTTATTATTCTACTAAGGGGCCTTCATTTATCAATATTGCATTGGACCTGGCACAGAATTGTGTGTAGAGACAAGCTTACAACAATGTTAACATGTGATTTATAAAATGTGATTTTACCTTTCCGGGAATTGATTAATTTATCTGTATTTTAAATAACACACCTCAAAATATTATTATGAGAGGTCCCAAGGTGAAACCCAAAATGAGAATGAAACACTTAAAATCAATTTTTGAGAGTAGAAAACACCACACATTTCAAATAGGATATTGAATTTGATGTAAGTCACACATGGTGGTATGAAAGCTGCAGATTTGCTTCAGAAATCTAAGACATATATATATTTTTTTCATTTGCTTTATTTAAGGGGGTAACTTGGTGTGTCGTTACACTGTGGGGAAAACCGGAGCGACCCGGAGGAAACCCACCATGAAGGGGGATTTGGGGACTAGTACGAGTACCTAGTACCTTGGTGTGTACCTTGGTGTGTACCTTGAAGAAGTTGGCTCCATCAAGAGATCACTTTGCAGGTAGCTTTGCATCTGATATCCTTTCCTGAGAGGACGCAGCGTGTCGGTGGTCTCATCTCTCTGTCGGCTCAGATGGGTCCTAGAGTCGCTAACATGACTGGAGAGACCATCCTTAGCTTTGTGTAAAGCTGAAATCAGTCTGCCTTTCTCCTCCAAAGTCTCCGCATGCTTGCTCAAAGCTTCTTCCAGCTCCAATCGATGCCTCTTGCAGACGGCCCTCTCTTTCTGACGAGCAGAGGCGTTTTCTTCGTATCTCTGATGCAGCTCTGCGTATCTGATCTTCAGCTCCCTGAGAGCATCCTCGAAGTCAGCCTCTCTCATCTTGCTCTCCTGATGTCTGGCATCCAGCTCGGTGACCCTGTGCTTCAAACAATTGATGATGGAGTCCTTCTCAGAGATGACATCATTTTTGGTCGACAGCGCCTTTTCGTGACGCTCAAAGAGGTGGTGGTACCTTGATTTCAATTGCTTGTTCTCTCTTTCTGCTGCCTGGAATTTATCCTGGATATGTGCAGTGTCCCTTTTTAGTGTCTCCATGTCGTACATGAGACGCTTTGAGTTTGCAGAGGATGCACTGAGCTGGTCTCTCAAGATATCTTGGGTGTCCATTTCTTCTTGTTTCTGCTTAACCATCAGCTCATAGCGACCATCTTTTTTGAGGCAAGACTGTAAGAATTTCTCACCAGCCAGGGTCTTCTCCAAAGCTAGATTCTTCTCAAAGATCTCTTCCTCTTGAATCTCAATCTTTTGTTGTGCTTGAGATAAAAGAGTCTTCTCCTTCTCCAGCTCTTCCTCAAGTTTGGTGCACCGCTCTGCTTCTTTAAGCTGTTTCTGGCACTCATTCAGGGCAGCTTGAAGTTCACTCTGCAGCCTTTGGTTCTCAGAACGCAGGTGTTGGTTTTCCTGAGTCAGAGGCTCCAGATTTTGTTCCTTCTGCTGCTGCTGCTGATGCAGGGAGACAGCCGCCTCATAGTCCTTCTGAAGGGAAGCAGTTTTAGCCAGTTCCTCTTTGAGGGCTGAGGCCTGCTGCTCGATTTTCTCCAGCAGTGCTGAAACAGTCGAGTCCCGGTATGCTCCACTCCCAGTTTTTAGACCCTGAATCTCATAGCGCAGGGAGATGATTTCTTTGTCTTTCTCCAGACTTTCCTTCTGCTGCTCAAGCAGACTCCTGAGCTCCTTGATCACTTTCTTGTTCTCTCGGAGCTCAGTGGTCATGTCGATGACCTTGTCTTTCAGCTTTGTCTTGGAGTGCCTCAGCTCTTTCTCAGACCTCTTGAGATCAGCCACTTGAACCGTCGCGTGAGCCACCTCATCACAGAGGCAGCTTGTACGAGATCTCTCCTTCTTCAGGGCCTTCGCAAGCTCCTCATTCTCCTTTCGTTCCTGCTCCAGAGCTTTTTTCTTTTGAGATTTGGAGCTTTGTTCCTTTTTCAGGGCTTTTTCTAGATCATATCTTGCCCTTCTCTCCTTCTTCAGGTCATATCGAAGCTTTTCGATCTCTGAACACAAAGATGATATATCCTTATCTTCAGCAGAATAAATCTTAGAGATTTCCTTACGGATCTTCTTAGGGATCTTCTTAGGTATCTCCTCTGAGGTCTCCTCTGAGGTCTCCTCACGGCTCTCCTCTGTGGTCTCCTCACGGATCTCCTCTGAGGTCTCCTCACGGATCTCCTCTGAGGTCTCCTCTGAGGTCTCCTCACGGATCTCCTCTGAGGTCTCCTCACGGATCTCCACAGGGATGTCCTCAGGGATCTCCTCATGGATGTCCTCAGGGATCTCCTCAGCGATCTCCTTAGCGATCTCCTCGGCGATCTCCTCAGGGATCTCCTCATGGATGTCCTCAGGGATCTCCTCAGGGATCTCCTCAGGGATCTCCTCGGAGATTTCCTCAGGGATCTCCTCAGGGATCTCGTCATCAAGGAAATAAATATTTTGAAGGCACTCCAATGCACCCCTGAGGGGCGACAGGTCCGAAGCGTTGTGACCAAATCCTGACATTTTCGTTACTTGATAGTGGAATAGATGGGATAGTCTAGAAAATGCACTGTGCCTTGAAGTGTTTTAAGAACACTAACATCAAGGCCTTGATCACAGAAGATTCAAATGTAAACAAAATTTGAAAAACAACAAAAATGGAACTGCCTCTTTAAAAAAAAAGAACATTACATGATAAATTACAGCAATTCTCCTTATATGTGTGAGACAACCCAATTTCAGAATCTCTTAAGATGTTTAAAGTCCTGTTGTGTGAGCCAGGCTTTACTGAGATATAATAATATTTGCATGATCACTCACAGTGGTAAGATGTACACCAAAAAACTCACATCTTTCATGTTGTATTTTCTGAACATCTGTTAAACATCTTCATATTGTCTATATTCTGAAATACTTTTTATCAGTCTCTGTGCTCTTGCACTGCAAAAACTAAAAAAAAAAAAAGTCTTTTTAGACAAAGTGTGTAGCCAAATTATAAATATGAGCCAAATTTCCAGGACAAGTCCAGGAAAGTTTTTTTAAAGATATCAAAAAAGAAAAATGACCCCTGAATTACTTGAAAAGAGTAAAATGATTTGCTATAGGATAAGAAAACTGTAAATCTTTAGTTTCTTGTATTAAGAATAATTTATTCTCAACAAACTCATAAACTGTTGATTTATACATAAAAGAAAAGAACAGGACCAAACAGAGCCTTACCCCTGATTCACACATACAGCTTGAGCGCCGCGGTCCGTCAGCGTTGCGCACTGCGCTGTATATCGCTGCCATTCAAGTCAATCAGTGCATTCACACAGCCCGCGCCGCGGTCCGTCTCCGGCGTGTGCTACCAACGGCTGCTCGCGGCTGTTTCGCTGCGAGTCTATTCTTGCCGGAGTACGCTGCAGAGACACGTCAATCTCCACAGAGCAGATCCTACCAAACAGGAAAACAGTCGTAAAAAACGATCCAAGTTTCCGGTCTTTTCAAAATAAAGCACCATTTTCAGACAGTGGATCATAAAATTATCCCCGTATATCAAAACTACAGCACTGGCACAGGGCCAGCAGTCATCAGCGGGTCAGACCCAGAGGAAATCTGACGCCATGGACGAAGAAAAGTTTATATTGGAGGTGGAAAACCAGATAATTATATACGATATGACACATCCTTTACACAAGGACACCAACAGAGACTGAAAGGGAAGGACTGAATTAATGAAGCTCTGGGAGGGCAGGTGAGTTTTACATACTACATATCATGAAAGTAGTTGTCATGGGTGTGATTCCTGTGGGAACATGTGGTTCTCCTGTGACCTCACGTATCCAGCTGCTATGAGTACGCTGAGCTGCGCTCCGCTCCTGAGACGGATCCAGTGTGAATTGGCTCACGGACCGCGGCGCTCACGGACCGCGGCGCTCACGGACCGCGGCGCTCACGGACCGCGGCGCTCACGGACCGCGGCGCTCACAGAGTATGTGTGAATCAGGGGTTAGAAAACTCTTAAAAATGCTCTAGCATGTTTTTCATTCTTTCACATCGGACACATTTGACAGATAACATTATGTCATGATGCACTGCTGGAGCAGGAACCATCAAATAATTAAATAAATAGTGAAATACATAAATGTGTTTTTTCATAGAATGAAGAAACATTTTAAATAATGACATTAATTATTTAATGACATATATTTCATTAATTAATTGAGTATGTATTTTCTTATATTTCTGGATCTTTTCCAATATTAAATAATTAATGACACATTATAATTATTTCATAATTTATTTTGTTATTTTATTATTTATTTATTTATTTGTATATTTAATTTTGACACTTTTATTCCTCCGTTTTTTTATGTCTTAAATTTTTCAAAACTTTATTATTCTACTAAGGGGCCTTCATTTATCAATATTGCATTGGACCTGGCACAGAATTGTGTGTAGAGACAAGCTTACAACAATGTTAACATGTGATTTATAAAATGTGATTTTACCTTTCCGGGAATTGATTAATTTATCTGTATTTTAAATAACACACCTCAAAATATTATTATGAGAGGTCCCAAGGTGAAACCCAAAATGAGAATGAAACACTTAAAATCAATTTTTGAGAGTAGAAAACACCACACATTTCAAATAGGATATTGAATTTGATGTAAGTCACACATGGTGGTATGAAAGCTGCAGATTTGCTTCAGAAATCTAAGACATATATATATTTTTTTCATTTGCTTTATTTAAGGGGGTAACTTGGTGTGTCGTTACACTGTGGGGAAAACCGGAGCGACCCGGAGGAAACCCACCATGAAGGGGGATTTGGGGACTAGTACGAGTACCTAGTACCTTGGTGTGTACCTTGGTGTGTACCTTGAAGAAGTTGGCTCCATCAAGAGATCACTTTGCAGGTAGCTTTGCATCTGATATCCTTTCCTGAGAGGACGCAGCGTGTCGGTGGTCTCATCTCTCTGTCGGCTCAGATGGGTCCTAGAGTCGCTAACATGACTGGAGAGACCATCCTTAGCTTTGTGTAAAGCTGAAATCAGTCTGCCTTTCTCCTCCAAAGTCTCCGCATGCTTGCTCAAAGCTTCTTCCAGCTCCAATCGATGCCTCTTGCAGACGGCCCTCTCTTTCTGACGAGCAGAGGCGTTTTCTTCGTATCTCTGATGCAGCTCTGCGTATCTGATCTTCAGCTCCCTGAGAGCATCCTCGAAGTCAGCCTCTCTCATCTTGCTCTCCTGATGTCTGGCATCCAGCTCGGTGACCCTGTGCTTCAAACAATTGATGATGGAGTCCTTCTCAGAGATGACATCATTTTTGGTCGACAGCGCCTTTTCGTGACGCTCAAAGAGGTGGTGGTACCTTGATTTCAATTGCTTGTTCTCTCTTTCTGCTGCCTGGAATTTATCCTGGATATGTGCAGTGTCCCTTTTTAGTGTCTCCATGTCGTACATGAGACGCTTTGAGTTTGCAGAGGATGCACTGAGCTGGTCTCTCAAGATATCTTGGGTGTCCATTTCTTCTTGTTTCTGCTTAACCATCAGCTCATAGCGACCATCTTTTTTGAGGCAAGACTGTAAGAATTTCTCACCAGCCAGGGTCTTCTCCAAAGCTAGATTCTTCTCAAAGATCTCTTCCTCTTGAATCTCAATCTTTTGTTGTGCTTGAGATAAAAGAGTCTTCTCCTTCTCCAGCTCTTCCTCAAGTTTGGTGCACCGCTCTGCTTCTTTAAGCTGTTTCTGGCACTCATTCAGGGCAGCTTGAAGTTCACTCTGCAGCCTTTGGTTCTCAGAACGCAGGTGTTGGTTTTCCTGAGTCAGAGGCTCCAGATTTTGTTCCTTCTGCTGCTGCTGCTGATGCAGGGAGACAGCCGCCTCATAGTCCTTCTGAAGGGAAGCAGTTTTAGCCAGTTCCTCTTTGAGGGCTGAGGCCTGCTGCTCGATTTTCTCCAGCAGTGCTGAAACAGTCGAGTCCCGGTATGCTCCACTCCCAGTTTTTAGACCCTGAATCTCATAGCGCAGGGAGATGATTTCTTTGTCTTTCTCCAGACTTTCCTTCTGCTGCTCAAGCAGACTCCTGAGCTCCTTGATCACTTTCTTGTTCTCTCGGAGCTCAGTGGTCATGTCGATGACCTTGTCTTTCAGCTTTGTCTTGGAGTGCCTCAGCTCTTTCTCAGACCTCTTGAGATCAGCCACTTGAACCGTCGCGTGAGCCACCTCATCACAGAGGCAGCTTGTACGAGATCTCTCCTTCTTCAGGGCCTTCGCAAGCTCCTCATTCTCCTTTCGTTCCTGCTCCAGAGCTTTTTTCTTTTGAGATTTGGAGCTTTGTTCCTTTTTCAGGGCTTTTTCTAGATCATATCTTGCCCTTCTCTCCTTCTTCAGGTCATATCGAAGCTTTTCGATCTCTGAACACAAAGATGATATATCCTTATCTTCAGCAGAATAAATCTTAGAGATTTCCTTACGGATCTTCTTAGGGATCTTCTTAGGTATCTCCTCTGAGGTCTCCTCTGAGGTCTCCTCACGGCTCTCCTCTGTGGTCTCCTCACGGATCTCCTCTGAGGTCTCCTCACGGATCTCCTCTGAGGTCTCCTCTGAGGTCTCCTCACGGATCTCCTCTGAGGTCTCCTCACGGATCTCCACAGGGATGTCCTCAGGGATCTCCTCATGGATGTCCTCAGGGATCTCCTCAGCGATCTCCTTAGCGATCTCCTCGGCGATCTCCTCAGGGATCTCCTCATGGATGTCCTCAGGGATCTCCTCAGGGATCTCCTCAGGGATCTCCTCGGAGATTTCCTCAGGGATCTCCTCAGGGATCTCGTCATCAAGGAAATAAATATTTTGAAGGCACTCCAATGCACCCCTGAGGGGCGACAGGTCCGAAGCGTTGTGACCAAATCCTGACATTTTCGTTACTTGATAGTGGAATAGATGGGATAGTCTAGAAAATGCACTGTGCCTTGAAGTGTTTTAAGAACACTAACATCAAGGCCTTGATCACAGAAGATTCAAATGTAAACAAAATTTGAAAAACAACAAAAATGGAACTGCCTCTTTAAAAAAAAAGAACATTACATGATAAATTACAGCAATTCTCCTTATATGTGTGAGACAACCCAATTTCAGAATCTCTTAAGATGTTTAAAGTCCTGTTGTGTGAGCCAGGCTTTACTGAGATATAATAATATTTGCATGATCACTCACAGTGGTAAGATGTACACCAAAAAACTCACATCTTTCATGTTGTATTTTCTGAACATCTGTTAAACATCTTCATATTGTCTATATTCTGAAATACTTTTTATCAGTCTCTGTGCTCTTGCACTGCAAAAACTAAAAAAAAAAAAAGTCTTTTTAGACAAAGTGTGTAGCCAAATTATAAATATGAGCCAAATTTCCAGGACAAGTCCAGGAAAGTTTTTTTAAAGATATCAAAAAAGAAAAATGACCCCTGAATTACTTGAAAAGAGTAAAATGATTTGCTATAGGATAAGAAAACTGTAAATCTTTAGTTTCTTGTATTAAGAATAATTTATTCTCAACAAACTCATAAACTGTTGATTTATACATAAAAGAAAAGAACAGGACCAAACAGAGCCTTACCCCTGATTCACACATACAGCTTGAGCGCCGCGGTCCGTCAGCGTTGCGCACTGCGCTGTATATCGCTGCCATTCAAGTCAATCAGTGCATTCACACAGCCCGCGCCGCGGTCCGTCTCCGGCGTGTGCTACCAACGGCTGCTCGCGGCTGTTTCGCTGCGAGTCTATTCTTGCCGGAGTACGCTGCAGAGACACGTCAATCTCCACAGAGCAGATCCTACCAAACAGGAAAACAGTCGTAAAAAACGATCCAAGTTTCCGGTCTTTTCAAAATAAAGCACCATTTTCAGACAGTGGATCATAAAATTATCCCCGTATATCAAAACTACAGCACTGGCACAGGGCCAGCAGTCATCAGCGGGTCAGACCCAGAGGAAATCTGACGCCATGGACGAAGAAAAGTTTATATTGGAGGTGGAAAACCAGATAATTATATACGATATGACACATCCTTTACACAAGGACACCAACAGAGACTGAAAGGGAAGGACTGAATTAATGAAGCTCTGGGAGGGCAGGTGAGTTTTACATACTACATATCATGAAAGTAGTTGTCATGGGTGTGATTCCTGTGGGAACATGTGGTTCTCCTGTGACCTCACGTATCCAGCTGCTATGAGTACGCTGAGCTGCGCTCCGCTCCTGAGACGGATCCAGTGTGAATTGGCTCACGGACCGCGGCGCTCACGGACCGCGGCGCTCACGGACCGCGGCGCTCACGGACCGCGGCGCTCACGGACCGCGGCGCTCACAGAGTATGTGTGAATCAGGGGTTAGAAAACTCTTAAAAATGCTCTAGCATGTTTTTCATTCTTTCACATCGGACACATTTGACAGATAACATTATGTCATGATGCACTGCTGGAGCAGGAACCATCAAATAATTAAATAAATAGTGAAATACATAAATGTGTTTTTTCATAGAATGAAGAAACATTTTAAATAATGACATTAATTATTTAATGACATATATTTCATTAATTAATTGAGTATGTATTTTCTTATATTTCTGGATCTTTTCCAATATTAAATAATTAATGACACATTATAATTATTTCATAATTTATTTTGTTATTTTATTATTTATTTATTTATTTGTATATTTAATTTTGACACTTTTATTCCTCCGTTTTTTTATGTCTTAAATTTTTCAAAACTTTATTATTCTACTAAGGGGCCTTCATTTATCAATATTGCATTGGACCTGGCACAGAATTGTGTGTAGAGACAAGCTTACAACAATGTTAACATGTGATTTATAAAATGTGATTTTACCTTTCCGGGAATTGATTAATTTATCTGTATTTTAAATAACACACCTCAAAATATTATTATGAGAGGTCCCAAGGTGAAACCCAAAATGAGAATGAAACACTTAAAATCAATTTTTGAGAGTAGAAAACACCACACATTTCAAATAGGATATTGAATTTGATGTAAGTCACACATGGTGGTATGAAAGCTGCAGATTTGCTTCAGAAATCTAAGACATATATATATTTTTTTCATTTGCTTTATTTAAGGGGGTAACTTGGTGTGTCGTTACACTGTGGGGAAAACCGGAGCGACCCGGAGGAAACCCACCATGAAGGGGGATTTGGGGACTAGTACGAGTACCTAGTACCTTGGTGTGTACCTTGGTGTGTACCTTGAAGAAGTTGGCTCCATCAAGAGATCACTTTGCAGGTAGCTTTGCATCTGATATCCTTTCCTGAGAGGACGCAGCGTGTCGGTGGTCTCATCTCTCTGTCGGCTCAGATGGGTCCTAGAGTCGCTAACATGACTGGAGAGACCATCCTTAGCTTTGTGTAAAGCTGAAATCAGTCTGCCTTTCTCCTCCAAAGTCTCCGCATGCTTGCTCAAAGCTTCTTCCAGCTCCAATCGATGCCTCTTGCAGACGGCCCTCTCTTTCTGACGAGCAGAGGCGTTTTCTTCGTATCTCTGATGCAGCTCTGCGTATCTGATCTTCAGCTCCCTGAGAGCATCCTCGAAGTCAGCCTCTCTCATCTTGCTCTCCTGATGTCTGGCATCCAGCTCGGTGACCCTGTGCTTCAAACAATTGATGATGGAGTCCTTCTCAGAGATGACATCATTTTTGGTCGACAGCGCCTTTTCGTGACGCTCAAAGAGGTGGTGGTACCTTGATTTCAATTGCTTGTTCTCTCTTTCTGCTGCCTGGAATTTATCCTGGATATGTGCAGTGTCCCTTTTTAGTGTCTCCATGTCGTACATGAGACGCTTTGAGTTTGCAGAGGATGCACTGAGCTGGTCTCTCAAGATATCTTGGGTGTCCATTTCTTCTTGTTTCTGCTTAACCATCAGCTCATAGCGACCATCTTTTTTGAGGCAAGACTGTAAGAATTTCTCACCAGCCAGGGTCTTCTCCAAAGCTAGATTCTTCTCAAAGATCTCTTCCTCTTGAATCTCAATCTTTTGTTGTGCTTGAGATAAAAGAGTCTTCTCCTTCTCCAGCTCTTCCTCAAGTTTGGTGCACCGCTCTGCTTCTTTAAGCTGTTTCTGGCACTCATTCAGGGCAGCTTGAAGTTCACTCTGCAGCCTTTGGTTCTCAGAACGCAGGTGTTGGTTTTCCTGAGTCAGAGGCTCCAGATTTTGTTCCTTCTGCTGCTGCTGCTGATGCAGGGAGACAGCCGCCTCATAGTCCTTCTGAAGGGAAGCAGTTTTAGCCAGTTCCTCTTTGAGGGCTGAGGCCTGCTGCTCGATTTTCTCCAGCAGTGCTGAAACAGTCGAGTCCCGGTATGCTCCACTCCCAGTTTTTAGACCCTGAATCTCATAGCGCAGGGAGATGATTTCTTTGTCTTTCTCCAGACTTTCCTTCTGCTGCTCAAGCAGACTCCTGAGCTCCTTGATCACTTTCTTGTTCTCTCGGAGCTCAGTGGTCATGTCGATGACCTTGTCTTTCAGCTTTGTCTTGGAGTGCCTCAGCTCTTTCTCAGACCTCTTGAGATCAGCCACTTGAACCGTCGCGTGAGCCACCTCATCACAGAGGCAGCTTGTACGAGATCTCTCCTTCTTCAGGGCCTTCGCAAGCTCCTCATTCTCCTTTCGTTCCTGCTCCAGAGCTTTTTTCTTTTGAGATTTGGAGCTTTGTTCCTTTTTCAGGGCTTTTTCTAGATCATATCTTGCCCTTCTCTCCTTCTTCAGGTCATATCGAAGCTTTTCGATCTCTGAACACAAAGATGATATATCCTTATCTTCAGCAGAATAAATCTTAGAGATTTCCTTACGGATCTTCTTAGGGATCTTCTTAGGTATCTCCTCTGAGGTCTCCTCTGAGGTCTCCTCACGGCTCTCCTCTGTGGTCTCCTCACGGATCTCCTCTGAGGTCTCCTCACGGATCTCCTCTGAGGTCTCCTCTGAGGTCTCCTCACGGATCTCCTCTGAGGTCTCCTCACGGATCTCCACAGGGATGTCCTCAGGGATCTCCTCATGGATGTCCTCAGGGATCTCCTCAGCGATCTCCTTAGCGATCTCCTCGGCGATCTCCTCAGGGATCTCCTCATGGATGTCCTCAGGGATCTCCTCAGGGATCTCCTCAGGGATCTCCTCGGAGATTTCCTCAGGGATCTCCTCAGGGATCTCGTCATCAAGGAAATAAATATTTTGAAGGCACTCCAATGCACCCCTGAGGGGCGACAGGTCCGAAGCGTTGTGACCAAATCCTGACATTTTCATTACTTGATAGTGGAATAGATGGGATAGTCTAGAAAATGCACTGTGCCTTGAAGTGTTTTAAGAACACTAACATCAAGGCCTTGATCACAGAAGATTCAAATGTAAACAAAATTTGAAAAACAACAAAAATGGAACTGCCTCTTTAAAAAAAAAGAACATTACATGATAAATTACAGCAATTCTCCTTATATGTGTGAGACAACCCAATTTCAGAATCTCTTAAGATGTTTAAAGTCCTGTTGTGTGAGCCAGGCTTTACTGAGATATAATAATATTTGCATGATCACTCACAGTGGTAAGATGTACACCAAAAAACTCACATCTTTCATGTTGTATTTTCTGAACATCTGTTAAACATCTTCATATTGTCTATATTCTGAAATACTTTTTATCAGTCTCTGTGCTCTTGCACTGCAAAAACTAAAAAAAAAAAAAGTCTTTTTAGACAAAGTGTGTAGCCAAATTATAAATATGAGCCAAATTTCCAGGACAAGTCCAGGAAAGTTTTTTTAAAGATATCAAAAAAGAAAAATGACCCCTGAATTACTTGAAAAGAGTAAAATGATTTGCTATAGGATAAGAAAACTGTAAATCTTTAGTTTCTTGTATTAAGAATAATTTATTCTCAACAAACTCATAAACTGTTGATTTATACATAAAAGAAAAGAACAGGACCAAACAGAGCCTTACCCCTGATTCACACATACAGCTTGAGCGCCGCGGTCCGTCAGCGTTGCGCACTGCGCTGTATATCGCTGCCATTCAAGTCAATCAGTGCATTCACACAGCCCGCGCCGCGGTCCGTCTCCGGCGTGTGCTACCAACGGCTGCTCGCGGCTGTTTCGCTGCGAGTCTATTCTTGCCGGAGTACGCTGCAGAGACACGTCAATCTCCACAGAGCAGATCCTACCAAACAGGAAAACAGTCGTAAAAAACGATCCAAGTTTCCGGTCTTTTCAAAATAAAGCACCATTTTCAGACAGTGGATCATAAAATTATCCCCGTATATCAAAACTACAGCACTGGCACAGGGCCAGCAGTCATCAGCGGGTCAGACCCAGAGGAAATCTGACGCCATGGACGAAGAAAAGTTTATATTGGAGGTGGAAAACCAGATAATTATATACGATATGACACATCCTTTACACAAGGACACCAACAGAGACTGAAAGGGAAGGACTGAATTAATGAAGCTCTGGGAGGGCAGGTGAGTTTTACATACTACATATCATGAAAGTAGTTGTCATGGGTGTGATTCCTGTGGGAACATGTGGTTCTCCTGTGACCTCACGTATCCAGCTGCTATGAGTACGCTGAGCTGCGCTCCGCTCCTGAGACGGATCCAGTGTGAATTGGCTCACGGACCGCGGCGCTCACGGACCGCGGCGCTCACGGACCGCGGCGCTCACGGACCGCGGCGCTCACGGAGTATGTGTGAATCAGGGGTTAGAAAACTCTTAAAAATGCTCTAGCATGTTTTTCATTCTTTCACATCGGACACATTTGACAGATAACATTATGTCATGATGCACTGCTGGAGCAGGAACCATCAAATAATTAAATAAATAGTGAAATACATAAATGTGTTTTTTCATAGATTGAAGAAACATTTTAAATAATGACATTAATTATTTAATGACATATATTTCATTAATTAATTGAATATGTATTTTCTTATATTTCTGGATTTTTTCCAATATTAAATAATTAATGACACATTATAATTATTTCATAATTTATTTTGTTATTTTATTATTTATTTATTTATTTGTATATTTAATTTTGACACTTTTATTCCTCCGTTTTTTTATGTCTTAAATTTTTCAAAACTTTATTATTCTACTAAGGGGCCTTCATTTATCAATATTGCATTGGACCTGGCACAGAATTGTGTGTAGAGACAAGCTTACAACAATGTTAACATGTGATTTATAAAATGTGATTTTACCTTTCCGGGAATTGATTAATTTATCTGTATTTTAAATAACACACCTCAAAATATTATTATGAGAGGTCCCAAGGTGAAACCCAAAATGAGAATGAAACACTTAAAATCAATTTTTGAGAATAGAAAACACCACAGATTTCAAATAGGATATTGAATTTGATGTAAGTCACACATGGTGGTATGAAAGCTGCAGATTTGCTTCAGAAATCTAAGACATATATATATTTTTTTCATTTGCTTTATTTAAGGGGGTAACTTGGTGTGTCGTTACACTGTGGGGAAAACCGGAGCGACCCGGAGGAAACCCACCATGAAGGGGGATTTGGGGACTAGTACGAGTACCTAGTACCTTGGTGTGTACCTTGGTGTGTACCTTGAAGAAGTTGGCTCCATCAAGAGATCACTTTGCAGGTAGCTTTGCATCTGATATCCTTTCCTGAGAGGACGCAGCGTGTCGGTGGTCTCATCTCTCTGTCGGCTCAGATGGGTCCTAGAGTCGCTAACATGACTGGAGAGACCATCCTTAGCTTTGTGTAAAGCTGAAATCAGTCTGCCTTTCTCCTCCAAAGTCTCCGCATGCTTGCTCAAAGCTTCTTCCAGCTCCAATCGATGCCTCTTGCAGACGGCCCTCTCTTTCTGACGAGCAGAGGCGTTTTCTTCGTATCTCTGATGCAGCTCTGCGTATCTGATCTTCAGCTCCCTGAGAGCATCCTCGAAGTCAGCCTCTCTCATCTTGCTCTCCTGATGTCTGGCATCCAGCTCGGTGACCCTGTGCTTCAAACAATTGATGATGGAGTCCTTCTCAGAGATGACATCATTTTTGGTCGACAGCGCCTTTTCGTGACGCTCAAAGAGGTGGTGGTACCTTGATTTCAATTGCTTGTTCTCTCTTTCTGCTGCCTGGAATTTATCCTGGATATGTGCAGTGTCCCTTTTTAGTGTCTCCATGTCGTACATGAGACGCTTTGAGTTTGCAGAGGATGCACTGAGCTGGTCTCTCAAGATATCTTGGGTGTCCATTTCTTCTTGTTTCTGCTTAACCATCAGCTCATAGCGACCATCTTTTTTGAGGCAAGACTGTAAGAATTTCTCACCAGCCAGGGTCTTCTCCAAAGCTAGATTCTTCTCCAAGATCTCCTCCTCTTGAATCTCAATCTTTTGTTGTGCTTGAGATAAAAGAGTCTTCTCCTTCTCCAGCTCTTCCTCAAGTTTGGTGCACCGCTCTGCTTCTTTAAGCTGTTTCTGGCACTCATTCAGGGCAGCTTGAAGTTCACTCTGCAGCCTTTGGTTCTCAGAACGCAGGTGTTGGTTTTCCTGAGTCAGAGGCTCCAGGTTTCGTTCCTTCTGCTGCTGCTGCTGATGCAGGGAGACAGCCGCCTCATAGTCCTTCTGAAGGGAAGCAGTTTTAGCCAGTTCCTCTTTGAGGGCTGAGGCCTGCTGCTCGATTTTCTCCAGCAGTGCTGAAACAGTCGAGTCCTGGTATGCTCCACTCCCAGTTTTTAGACCCTGAATCTCATAGCGCAGGGAGATGATTTCTTTGTCTTTCTCCAGACTTTCCTTCTGCTGCTCAAGCAGACTCCTGAGCTCCTTGATCACTTTCTTGTTCTCTCGGAGCTCAGTGGTCATGTCGATGACCTTGTCTTTCAGCTTTGTCTTGGAGTGCCTCAGCTCTTTCTCAGACCTCTTGAGATCAGTCACTTGAACCGTCGCGTGAGCCACCTCATCACGGAGGCAGCTTGTACGAGATCTCTCCTTCTTCAGGGCCTTCGCAAGCTCCTCATTCTCCTTTCGTTCCTGCTCCAGAGCTTTTTTCTTTTGAGATTTGGAGCTTTGTTCCTTTTTCAGGGCTTTTTCTAGATCATATCTTGCCCTTCTCTCCTTCTTCAGGTCATATCGAAGCTTTTCGATCTCTGAACACAAAGATGATATATCCTTATCTTCAGCAGAATAAATCTTAGAGATTTCCTTACGGATCTTCTTAGGGATCTTCTTAGGTATCTCCTCTGAGGTCTCCTCACGGCTCTCCTCTGAGGTCTCCTCACGGCTCTCCTCTGAAGTCTCCTCACGGATCTCCTCTGAGGTCTCCTCACGGATCTCCTCAGGGATCTCCTCAGCGATCTCCTCAGGGATGTCCTCATGGATCTCCTCAGGGATGTCCTCAGGGATCTCCATATGGATCTCCTCAGGGATCTCCTCATGGATCTCCTCAGCGATCTCCTCAGGGATCTCCTCAGGGATCTCCTCAGGGATCTCGTCATCAAGGAAATGAATATTTTGAAGGCACTCCAATGCACCCCTGAGGGGCAACAGGTCCAAAGCGTTGTGACCAAATCCTGACATTTTCGTTACTTGATAGTGGAATAGATGGGATAGTCTAGAAAATGCACTGCGCCTTGAAGTGTTCTAAGAACACTAACATCAAGGCCTTGATCACAGAAGATTCAAATGTAAACAAAATTTGAAAAACAACAAAAATGGAACTGCCTCTTTAAAAAAAAGAACATTACATGATAAATTACAGCAATTCTCCTTATATGTGTGAGACAACCCAATTTCAGAATCTCTTAAGATGTTTAAAGTCCTTTTGTGTGAGCCAGGCTTTACTGAGATATAATAATATTTGCATGATCACTCACAGTGGTAAGATGTACACCAAAAAACTCACATCTTTCATGTTGTATTTTCTGAACATCTGTTAAACATCTTCATATTGTCTATATTCTGAAATATTTTTTATCAGTCTCTGTGCTCTTGCACTGCAAAAACTAAAAAAAAAAAAAAAAGTCTTTTTAGACAAAGTGTGTAGCCAAATTATAAATATGAGCCAAATTTCCAGGACAAGTCCAGGAAAGTTTTTTTAAAGATATCAAAAAAAAAAAAATGGAGTACGCTGCAGAGACACGTCAATCTCCACAGAGCAGATCCTACCAAACAGGAAAACAGAAATGAAAAACGATCCGAGTTTCCGGTCTTTTCAAAATAAAGGACACCGATCACTTTACCGCTAAAATGTGTCATCATTAGATTATGTATTAATTATTCAGCCTAGATCGTATCTGATCGTGAACCCTGAAACTTATTAATATAACCTAGTTTATGATGTCTCAGGAACACTGGGTAGTTGTTATTTATTAGTTCTCAGGGAAAACAGAAATCCTGTTACTCTTTACAAACCTCATGATCATGAATGAAACCTCACAGGTGTTTTTTTCTCAGACTTAAATTCTGTTCATAAAGAAAAAGAGAATCAACAAGAACATGAACGAGATCATGAATATTTCTTTTTAATCTTTGTTTTGCACCTTATGAATTATGTTTCTGTTAGATTATGAATTTGATCTGAACTTTTATAAACTCAGCAGTGATCCTCTGTTATATTGATTTTATGACGGTTGTCTTCAGTAATTTGTGCTTAAAACTCACATCAACCTTTTTTTTTTTTACCCCAGCTTTATGACCTGTTTCAGGATTATCCTCTCTGACTGTTTTTAGCTCTGTCTTTTCGCTCTCACTAAACTCCGGTGATCAGAAGTTTCAGAGTTTCAAGGTTGAGCTACTGCAGCATCCAATCAGTGAGTGATATCCCATATGGGGGTGTGTCTGTCTGTGAAAAGACTTCCGCGAAGCCTGCTCTCGGATCTCCTCGCTCATCGGATCAATCAATCTCTCTCCTCTGAGCACAATTAATGCTTTGAGATATCCTTCAATACGGCACCTCAGAAAATTCTTACGGTGCCACAGAGGAGAGAAGAAAGAGAAGACTAGTTTAACGCTTTGAGATGCACCCTATGAGGAAATCTGAGTGGAAGCGGTTGACAAACAGAGCACTAGAACACAATGCTGCCCAATAATATCGAAATGTCACTACAGCAGACATGTGATAAACGTTTCTTTGAGGTGTACTAATTTGACCACAGCCTATATGGAATGAATAGAGAGTTTTTGACCTATACTGCAGCCAGTCACCAGGGGGAGCAGTTTTTGAAGCAACCTCAGTTTTCGCCGAGCGAGAGGACATCCATTTTTTTTTTTTTACTCTCTATGAGCACAACCCTGATCACTAGGCCATCTGTGCACCAGTTTCAAACAATTATTTACACACTTGAATAAGTTTTGCAAATATGCAACTTGTTTGTTGAAAGCTTCCCCAAACAGCCATCTCTTTCCCAACAATTCCCTCTGTGCACGAACCTTTACACATGGTAATTAAACATTAAAACCCATGCTTCTTATTAGCGCTGTTACTTTTTATTTGAGCCTTTTTATTTATTTTTAATATTTAATAATCATGACACATTTATTTATTACTTTATTTATTTTTTTATGTATTTATTTATTTATTTTTATTTATTTCATTTTGGCATTTTTAGTCCTCCTCACGAAGCTGAAAATTTTAACTGCTGCTCGGAATATGATCAACATATCAGTTGATCGACTCCTTCTTCCGTGAAAAATATCTTTTGAGTTTTGTTTTTATTTACACAAAAACTGTTAATTTATTAGAAACAGCTTCTATTTTTTTTTAGGAATTACTGAATCATGACACCACATAGTACAGTAGAAAGTCTTTTCTAAAGGGATTCGGACTCAATGAAACCTGAGAAACATCTCTGTGTATGTTTGTCCTCAGAACACCAAACACAACAAATATTCAGGAAAATAAAACGTATTAAACTTTGTCATACAAATTTCTCTTGCATTAGAGCTGCTCCCTTAGTGAGATAACAGTTAAAGGTAAGCTACGACATGGTTTGAGATAGACAGATGTGATATTATGTAGAAGATGAGGGATCAAGGCAACCTTGCTTCATCCCTCCATGGAAATAGTAAGGATAGTCTTATATTTTATGAAAGAGATAATTGACAAGGAAACAAAATGTCTGAATAAATGAAGTGCAGGCTTTTAAAGTGATGTAATTTCTTAGATCATTTCCTTTTCCGTTGCCGAATTTGGTTACATTTACAGTATTATTTATATTTTTCATTGACAGTAGCTTTTCATCAGCTTCAGATTTTTTTTAGGGTCACCTAAAAACAGGTGTGACAAGTGTGAATAAAAATGTGGACACAGTTGTTTCTGTTTTCTTTCAGTGACTGTTGTGTGCCTGTGTCTCCCTCAGGTGTGGGCAGCTGTCCCGCTGTGCATGCAGGGCAGCTTGGCTGAGTTTGTGTTGCTGAATGTTAATCAGGTAATTTTCTCATGATGAATTAAACTGCCGCTTGTGGTGAGGTTGACGAGAAAAAGCACATTTCTTATTTTCAGCTAACTTTCTAATAATAATAATTATTTTGATTCCTCTGTTGTAGCTTTACAGCATTTATAGCTCTAAAAACTCTTGAGCCTGGCTCACACTACAGGATTTAAAAATCTTCAAAGATCCTGAAATCGTGTTGTATCGCACACACACACACACACACACACACACACACACACACACACACACACACTTGCCCTGGTCTTCATTACCGTAACACACAGTGTAACCTTCTCCAGAACCATACAATACACTGAATTAGGGCGCTATCTAGTGACAACATTTAACAGAAGACTTAAATACATCTGGATAAGTACTTAGGGAGACACGGATTGGGTCTGAAATCAGTCACTCATTCCAACATTTCAGACCATAGACTGTATAATTAATGGACGTAGTCTCTGCCTGTTTTAAAGCAAAACGACCGGCGCGGCCATATTTGAAATGAGGCTTTGAGTCTCCACAGTAACAACCATAGGACGCTCGGCAGTCACGTGAGCTGAACTGTGCCTCTGATTGGATGAACTGGCGATCTTAATACTATCTAAACTGCCCAGTTAGAAAAAAAATTAGTGAAATTAGCCATTAGTGAAATTAGCGATTCACACGGGAGACATATTTTGTACCAGGCTGTAAATATGTTTGTTTTGGCCGTAAAAACAGCTTTTTTTGGCTTGGTGTGTTTGTGACTTCCGGTACTTCCAGAGCCAGCCTCAAGCGGACACTCGAGGAACAGCAGACTTTAGCACTTCAGCATTGTCTCATATTTTCAGACTGGAAGTTGTCGCTCGTTTCAGACATTTAGGCTCTGATAACTTCCGATCATTTCGGGTCCCTCGTAGGCGTCTCTCTCTGATTGGCTATCGTCATCCTCAGAGAAAATGAGTGGTGTAATCATCCCGATAAATATCAAACATGTTTGAAAGTTAATGAGCTGGCTCCAACAAGTCTGCAAGCCGATCAGGGGCCTTAAGATTGATCTGTCACTTGCTCACACTAGAAGATAATCTGGGCCATCGCTCAGGGCTAACTGGTGTTGGACCACATTTCTCCCCCAATCATCAGGAGGGCTGAATCGGGGACAATCGGTTCAAGAATTCTGTCGTGTGAGCCAGGCTTTAGAGGTTGTTTACAAGACAACGTTTCAGCCGAAAACACAAAAAAACTGCAGTGAAAAAATCTGCACTGACATGAAAATGCTTTGGAACTGAATATGCTGTAAGTGTGCATGCCAGGCCTGTAGTTGGCGATACAACTGTAGAGTCTTTTAGTAGCCCTCCTCTGGAGTAGAGCCAGGCTGATCATCTGGTATACATTCTAGTGGAGGGTGACATCAGCATGACAGTGGTCACAAAATTTCAGAAAATTTCAACTCTGGAGGCCATTTTAGGTCGGCTAAAACCCTGTTTCCAGAACCAGGCACTCTCGAAGCCTCCTCCACTGTTGCCACGCTACAAAGCTGTAGTAATAATAATCTAATAAAACAGTAGGTTTCTCTCAATGTTCACTCTAAAGACATGAAAACAGACAAAATCTGCCATTTTTAGATTTGTCTTGGATCTTTTCCCCCTCCCTTTGGAACTCACTTCCACAACAAATTCATGTCACATCTGACCCCACCACCTTCAAGTCACAATTAAAAACACACCTGTTCCGCACTGCTTTTGATTTATAATCTCTCTCAAATCTACATGTTTAGTTACAGCCTGTTTAATTCTGCTTTCTATCTGCACTTTTAACTGTTATATTTTATAGTTGTTTAGTGCTTGATGGATTGTATTTCTTTACTTTTTGCATATCTGTATTTAATTATTATCTGCATTTTATCCTTAACCTTGTAAAGCATCTTTGAGTCTTTTAAAAGTCTTTATTATTATTATTATTATTATTATTATTATTATTATTATTATTATTATTATTATTATTATTATTATTTATTAAATGTGTGTTGTGTTCAGCTTTCACTCAAACCAAAGTCTATGAGCCACATCGAGGCAGCCTCCATCCCCTTCGTGGGATGCACCGCCTGGCATGCAGTCGTTGACACCGGGGGACTCAACGAGTTCAACTCTGCCAACAAACGGTGAGGGAATGAGGACAGACAGTGTAACGGCATCTCACACATACACACACACACACAACTTAATCCCTGTCCACCCTTCCAGAGGAAGCCCTGTCTTTGATGTAGCCAATTATTTCACTCCATCCAAGCTTAGCCCCCCAGCCTGGCCTGCTCCCTAATGAGCCTCAGGGTGCTCTGCTGCTCTGCCAGCCGCTCAGATGCTCCCTCACACTGTTGTGAAGTTGACACCCTAAAGCCTGGAGTTCATCTGACGTGAATCCTTAATGAGGCAGAATCTGCCAGAGAAATGTGGAGAACACTGTCCACATATTCATTCATAAATGTCTGCTGTTTCTCTGCCTCTGCAGGATTCTCATCATCGGAGGATCTGGGGGAGTGGGAACATTTGCCATACAGGTACCAAAGTCGTTCTGTTACACATCTGCTTACTCTGAATACAGAATCTTGTATCTGATGAAAGCAGTCTAGAAGTAGACAGGAGTGCTGATCATGAAACAGATCGAGATGTTTAAAGCCTGTTTTGTCTTTCTCACCTGAATTGTGAAGCTAACTTTCATTTGTAAGCAGATGCTGAAGGCCTGGGGAGCCCATGTTACCGTCACCTGCTCCCAGAATGCAGAGCGGTTCGTTAGGGATCTAGGGGCGGACCATGTGGTGGATTACACTGCTGGGCCTGTTGAGGAGCCTCTCAGAGCTCTGGAGAAGTAAGAGACTCCCCCACATCTCACATGACGAACACACATCCACAGATATTCAACATTAGAGTCTGTGTTTTAATTCTCTCACAACTGCATGTGTCAGTGCCCTTCCCTTGTTACCATGGTGACAAATTCCCTCCAGCTGCAGGCAGCTCGTTAGTGCAGCAAAGTGTTGCTCGCTTTTTGTTCCTCTCTTTACCAACTCGTTGTCTTTTTCATTTACTGTTTTGTTTATCAAATTTCTGCCCCCCCCCCCCCACCCCCCTTTTTTACATCCAGGTTTGACCTGATCCTGGATAATGTCGGGGGAGACACGGAGCGATGGGCGTTAGAGCTGCTCAAGCCATGGAAAGGAGCCAAGTACGTCACTCTTGTAACACCGTTTCTCGAGAACACAGACAGTCTGGGCGTCGCTGACGGTATGATGAAGACCTTCGCTACCGTGGGCTTTAAAGTTCTCAAGGTAAAGTCCTGATAGGAAATCAGAAACAACATGCTCAGGCAACTTTGATTTAGTGCATATTTACCAAAGAATAAACCTTCAAAAAGAAAACTTTGTTCATCCAAAGGCACCAAAAGCACAGATTTGCCTTAAACATAGAGGCATTTCTTTTTTTAGTTTCTGTGAAACACACACACCTCTTTGTACTAAAGGAGCAGTGTGGGGCCTGTTACTTAAAACAAGTAATAAATTACTTATTACTCTTTTTTAAAAGTATTATCATTATTTTACTTCCTACTCCCTGCTAACAGTAGTATATTACGCTACTGATTATATCACTTTTCTTTACACCTCACAAAACTGGTCATTGTGTTCTTTCTCCTCCTGATTCTGAGTTCACACATGGCCTCTGTGTCAACGTCAGGCGTTAAATTACCAGCAGGTGTGTTTTTTCCTGCAGCCTATGAACGCATCAAAATTACAGGTTATCTGAAATACACACCTGGTTCAACTGAGGACAAGAGACAGTTTTTGAAATCCAGTCTAAGCTGATCTAAGTTTAAAGAGACCCTGCACAGGGACACAATTTAAACCTGACAAAGATGCTGCTGTCATCTTTCCCCTTAACTAAACTAAAGTGATGGACTTATCTCCAGCTGCTGAATGTAAACGTGTACTGCTTCATCTTTAAAGCTAGGTAAGGTTGCCAGGTATGTATGACAAGAACTGAAAAAACAAGCCCATCAGCCAAAAGATTATACATGGCAGTGCCTGGAAAGATTCCAAATTCCGCAGGAAAACTGCAAACCTGGCAACCATGAAGCTGCTCTGCTGATGAGCGTGATGAAATGACCTGTGGACTGTAGTATTTTAAACCATTAGAGGGTTATTAACAACAGTAAGGGAGTTACGAGTTATTTTTTGTGTGAGTATCTGTAAAAAAAAAAATCTGTAAAATCATTAAATGAGATGCTGCTTTAATGATCATCAAAAGCAAGCTGCTTGATTTTATTTGTTTGGCAACATGACGTCACAAAACAGGGATGTGAAAGTCTTCTTATGACTGCTGCTACACTGTAAAAACTGACATCTAAGCAGTTGTTTTTGTCTTATTCTAGTAAATATTGTCTTATTAGACTTTTAAGAGCCAAGTTCACCTGATGAGTCAAGAAAAATGTTTCAAGTTTTTTGAAATAACAGTTTAAACATTTTTTCTAACCCAATTGGCAGAATACTCATTTGAAAGAATTCAGGAATCTTGTTTTGTTTTTTAATATCTTGAAATAGGACATTTTCTAGAACACATCGGATAAAAAAGTGAGGGGCTGTCTTTCAGTACCGCTGATGATCGCACAAAGTCTATGACTGCAGAAATGCTCACTAAATTAAGATCAAGATGCATCCTGTTTAAGTGTACTTTGTTGTGGTTAACATCATGCAGAGTGGAGTTTGTGTGCAGTGCAATTGTGGCCTGTGAGTGTGTGTGTGTGTGTGTGTGTGTGTGTGTGTGTGTGTGTGTGTGTGCGTGCGCCTGTGAGTGTTTCACATCTTTTCACCACCATCACCACTTTTTCCACACAAGTGAGATCTAACAGGAACGTTAAGCTGTTTAAATGAAGACACACCCTTTGTCCTTCCTGATTTATGGACCGTTCACACCCTAAACCGAAGTTTGTTCCTTTCTTTCAATTTTCATGTTGATTTAGGATCTTTTTTTTTAAATGTGACATAACAGGAAGTGTAGGTATGTATTTGTGTTGTGAGAAAGTTACAAAGGTAAGAATAAGAAAAACTCTAGATGATCAGCCAATAATATGATTACAGTTAAGCATAAATTATAAAGAAAATACAGGGACACATTTAAGAGCTCTTGGTCTGGTAGGATGAAGTTCAGATGTCTTTTGTTGACCCTGTTCTGGGTTAACATCTAATGACACTTAGGAGGAAATCGAATGATGCTGAGTCTGACTTCCTCACAGCTTTACAGTAAATCAGGTCTTTCTCGTGAATTTGAGGCAGAATACAGAGGATGTTCGGTGGGTTGTAACAACCTGGGACAGTCCCAGATCAGCTTTACCCTTTTCTCTCTCTCTCTCTCTTTTTTAAACTGTGTAACTGTCAGACTGTGGGGTTTGTCCCTGGGGCTGACAGAGAGAGCAGTGAGAGCAGCGTCATGTCACCGTACATCCTTTTTCATCTTCACTTTGAACTTTTTTTTCTCTCCATCATAATAAGATAATAAGCACTCCCACAGAAGTATCTACTCCGACTAAAAGTGTCCTTTCTCTGCTTCCTGTAGTTTTAGGGCTGCTTTGGTTTCTATCCGCACACTGATGGAGGCTTTGTGCTGTATGCTGCCCAGATTAAAAGTTGAGAAAGGATTTTTTTGTGTGATGACTTTTGTTTTTCTTACCTTTGTACAGCCTCATTTTTGCACCTCTTCATCATTGTGCAGACCCGTTATGATTATTTTCACATGTTGTGTGAAGCCAGTAACAGGAGTGATGAAAAATGTACTCAGCGGTAATGTGATCCGTCAAACATGTCTCATGTTTTAGCTTCCTCACATCCTTACTGCACAAAAGAGAGACAAAATACAAGATAAAAACACTAAATTTGATGAGAAAATGTCTTAAAGTAGCTAAATTATCTGCCCATGCAGCAATTTAATGTCACATGACAAGAAATCTTGAAGTAAGTGGGCCTTGAGAAGTGTTCCCAAGTGTTCAAAGAAAATTCTCATTTTTAAATTAAAATATGTAAAAAAAAAAAAAAACTTCCTGAAGCACAACAGCAAGTGAAATACACTGAATATAAACAGGAAGTCTTATTTCATTCCTATGGTAATTTTAATTTTAGCAAATAAAGCCAAGCAACAAGGAAATATTTCTAGTTAAAGTAAAAAGAAAGGATTAAAACTTTTTTCGTTTATTTCAAAGAGAGTGTGTTTGTGCCAAAAAAATATGTAGTTTTTGTAAAATTATTGCACATAAAATGGGCCTTAGGATGTGAAACTGTATCAGAAGTTGTGGTTTAGTTCATGTGGTGTCTCTTCTACATTGTTTGCAGAAGTCTGAGTCAGTCAAATGATTAAAATCTGTTTTCAAATGATGCATTATGAGTCAGTCTTAGATCAAGCATCTGGGGACTGTTGCTGAATCTTGAAACACGTTCTTTTTTTTTTAACAAGACTTTTGGTGAGAGAACCAATTTCATTTGTTTCAAGGGACATTGAAAATTGAGACAAGAACAGACATTTTCATGCTTAATTTAAGTTTATATCATAAACTCATATTAAAAACAAGTAAACAGCCTTAAAATCAAGGCTACATGTCTGAATATGAGAATTTAAATCAATCATTTCTCATTGTTTTTCTCCCACTCTGTTTTCTCATAGCACTTGGCCAACGGAGTTCACTACCGCTGGGGATTCTTTGCACCCAGCTGTATAGCACTGGATGAAATAAGGGACATGGTGGATGCAGGACAGGTATAACACCAGGAGTATTCTTTAAACTGCTCAGAAATAACAGGTCATCTTGTGTAATCTCTCTCCTCACCCATCATCCGTCTGCTTTCTGTCAGATCCGGGCTGTGGTGGACGAGACCTTCAGCTTCTCTCAGGTTCCTCAGGCCTTTGAGAAGTTAGAGAAGGGTCACGCTCGAGGGAAGACTGTGGTCCAGGTCAGCAAAGGAGGAGACGACTGATCGCACCGACTGACTCCCAGAAAGACTCTGTGCAAAGTTTCGCACAAACGAACAAAAAACTGGTTGAAAATATTACTGGAGTTTCAGGTCCTGGCTTTGCAGAAGCAGAAATTACAGTTGATATGGTAATGAGAGTGTGTGTGTGTGTGTGTGTTGTAGTCTTACTGTACTGCACTGAAGATGCTGAAGAATAAACATTTGCCAATTTTTAAGTGGTTTGAATAAAGGAAATAAACAATGACAATTCAAGATTGTACAAACACTTTCTAAGCAAAAGCTATTTGCGGGCGGCTGTGGCTCAGTTGGTAGAGTTGTCGCCCCCACAATCAGTACGTTGTGGGTTCGATTCCAGCTCCTGCAGTCACATGCCGAAGTGTCCTTGAGCAAGACACTGAACCCCAAGTTGCTCCCACTGTTGTTCAGTGGTGTATGAATGTGGTGTGAATGTTAGACATATCTGATGGTGTGATTAGTTTAAGTCGGCCATCTGTGTGAATGTGGTGTGATTGGGTGAATGAGCTAGCAGTGTAAAGCGCTTTGAGTAGTCAGTAAGACTAGAAAAGCGCTATATAAGTACTGGTCCATTTCCATATTTTAAAGAAGTGATTGTCTTATTTTAGTAAACAGTTGTCTAGGTAGACTAATATCAACCACATTTAACCACAAGAAAAATGTCTTTACTGGTAAAGATAAAAATGACACTTTGCTGAAACCGAATAAAAAAATGCCTTCAGGGTAAGAAAAAATGTACAGGTGTAGTTTTTTTTAAATTTTTGAGACATGTATTAACAAAAGAAACTAGACAATTTCCACGGAAATCGTGAGAGGGGCTCGGGCCGCATGCCGGCTGACTCTTCTTGATATACTTTGTAATGTGTCCTCTCCCTAACTGTTGTGGGAACATTAAAGCTACTCATGGGCTATAGGTGTGTTTGGTGAGATTGATGTCTGGTTACACATCCACACATGTGGTTTGTAGTTTAACTGAGGTCATATTTAACTCATTCACACAAATGCGCACTTTGTGCCCACTGTCACGTATAATTTTTACACTCTGGAAACACACAAACAAATATATGCATGCTTAGATGTGGTGGGGGTTTTGTCTGAACTGAGGTCCCTCAATCACGATCATAAATGCACACACCAAACACATAGGCGCGCTCCGCGCGCCATTTCAAAATGAAGAACCCCTCTGTGAGATGATTTGAATGGTGTAACATTGATTAACAAAAATACACACACAAACACAAAGAGTCATGCACGCTACACGTGCTTAAATGTGGTGGGTGTTTTGTGTAAACTGAGGTCCCTTAATCACAATCATAAACACACACACGTACACATAGGCGCTCTATGTGAATCCCCCTGTGAATGGCCTTCAATGATAAAACTTTGTTCAAAGAAAAACAGAGACACACCTACATACACACACACACACACACACACACATGCTCAGCCAAAAACGCACACACACACACACACACGCACGCACGCACACACACACACACACACACACACACACACACACACACACACACAAACATACACACACTCACACACATACACATACACACACACACACACTCTAACACACACACAAAGACATGAGCATTACGCGCTAGAATGTAAGGGTGTTTTGTGTGAACTGAGGTACTTTAAACATCATCAATACAGTCACACACACATACACGTTTGCGCGCTTTACATGCCCCTTCAAGGTCAAGAAAACCTCTGTGTTTAAGTTTTCATTGATAATATATAGTTTGATATGAGTTATTTCATTCAAAAGGAATCCTCACTCTCTCCGTGTGTGTGTGTCTGTACTTGTTTTGATAATATAGCCAGGATCTCCCAGAATGCCCCAGAATGTCCTTATGAGTCATCATTCATGAAGAGCTGCATGGTTTCCATCTTCCGTCAGTCCTGCTGTGACTGACTGATGATGTGACGCACTCTGAGAGCTGAGTTTTAGTGAAAAAACTCAAAACTTTGTGTTGCTTTACCTTTGTTTTCTCAAAAACTGTTGAAGATAGCAGAATGCCCCTAGAAATTTAAGCTGTGGACAGATGTGTCAAGATTTTGAAGCAAGAATGATGTCTCTAGCTGAAAGTATGGCGAGGCAGGAGCAGTGGGAAATAGTGTGTTTTTTTGGTGTTCTCGGGAAGCCTCCCTATTCATTAAGTTGAAATGCTGAGTCAGCATTTCAACTTATAGATCTTCGACTTTCTATTCACTTCTTCTTCTTCTTTTTCTTCCGTACGTTTTTTGGCACCTATCTCCTTCCACAATTTTTCACCGATTTTCACCGTTCAACTTTTAAACTATTCAGCTACTTTAGGACATGTGTGCTATGACTTTTCTAATCTCTAACTCTTAAAATTTTTGAATTATTCCACTTTTTGTCAAAAAAATTTCCCATCTGAAATGACTGGGGAACTTTGACTTTTGCTCCTAAAACTCCTTCAACTTTGAGCTCCTCAAACTTCATCATACTTCCACTTACAGACTCCATTCTTGCTTTAAAATCTTCACTTATCTTTCCACTTTTCACTCATCTTTCAACTTTTTAACTATCTTTCACTGTTTGTGAGATTTCACTCCTTAAACAACACAAACTTTTCAGATTTTCCACTAAAAACTCAGCTCTCTGAGTGCGTGACATCACAAGTCAGAGTGGGAGCAGCAGCTCCTGACACACAAAAATTTCCCAAACAAATGTCTCGTGGGACCACAAATTTCACTCCACGGTCATAAAAATTACATCAAAACGTAGGTATTTCCGTTGCGCTTCTGTCAAAGCAGCCTTTGAAGTCAAAGGATGGAGCTCTAAGTCAGGAAAGGGCCAACTGTCAGCCAAACCTGACCACCTCTCTGTATTTACTTTCATTTTGAATCTCTCGGGTTTTTCAGAAAAGGGTCACTAATTTTCAACTCGGCCGTGAGGGCAAATTCTTGGCCCTACATATATAAACTTGACATTGGCCGATTCCTCCGCCCGTCTGGATTCCCACGGTGTGCTCATTTCTCTGGTAGCTATAACGGTTTGGCCACAGCGAGCGTTTGTTCGGACCATTTCTCACCCCAAAATCCAGCCTGAGAGCAGCAGTCACAAAGAAGTGACCGTTACACTCAGCAGCTGTCCTTTGAAGTCCCATCACCATGGAAACCATGCAGCTGCCCATGAATGATGACTCATAAGGACATTCTGGGGCATTCGGGGAGAGCCTGGCTATATTATCAAAACAAGCACACACTCACACACACAGACACACAGAGTCAGGACTTGTTTTGAATCAAATAACTCAATTTAAACCATGTATTTTTAATGAAAGCTTAAACACAAAGGTTTTCTTATCCTTGAAAGGGCATGTAAAGGGTTCAAACGTGTATGTGTGTGTGTGTGTATTGATGATGTTAAAGGTACATCAGTTCACACAAAACCCCCTCACATTTAAGTGCACGTAATGCTTATGTCTGTGTGTGTGTGTGTGTGTGTGTGTGTGTGTGTGTGTCTGTGTGTGTGTGTGTGTGTGTGTATGTTTGGGTGAGTGTGTGTGTGTGTTTGGGTGAGTGTGTGTGTGTGTGTGTGTGTGTGTGTGTGTGTGTGTGTGTGTACTTCTTTACTTCACATGACTTTATGCTATTTACACATAACTCATAGATTTTGCTGTTATTTACATTTTTCAACATTTTATTGTTTAAACAGTCTAAAGACTTCTTCAGTTCTTCTTTGCTCCTTCTTTTCATACAACTTTCTCATTTCTTAATTGTTCTCACTCCTTCTTCTTTACTTCCTTTACTTCTTTTTCTTCATCACCCCTTCCCCCTCACTCCTTTCCTCATCACTCTGGCTTCACTTTCTTCCTCACTGCTTCTTCACTCTTTTCCCCACTGTTTCTTTCTCACGTCTTTTACACTCCATCTTCCTCTTTACTTTTTTACTCACTCTTTCTTTTTCAATTCTTCTACCTCACTTCCTGGTCTTCTTCACTACTACTGATTCACTCTTTCTTCTTCACTTTTTTTCACATTTCCATGGTATGCTTTTTCTTACACCTTTCAGCAATTTTATTTCACATTTTTCCACATTTTCAGCTTTTTTTTCACGATTTCAAGTCTTCAGCGTCAGCATTTCAACGCATTTTCTGCAAGGAAATGCAATTTCTCTAGTTGTCTATAGGACTGTTTCGTCGGTTTTTCGGGGTTTTTTCGGCCAAAAATTGCCGAAATTCTTAGAAAAGTCATAGCACACCATTCTGGACCGAGCCACATGTTTTGATATATAATTTGTTGGGGTTTTCTTAAAGCTCTGGGAGGAGAAGCGGTCCAAAGTTTTGTCCTTATGAGTCATCTTTCATGTAGAGCTGCGTGGTTTCCATGACGATTTAACTGAGAGCAGCTGTGGAGATCAAGGGACACCTCTTTGTGACAGCTGTTCTCTGCTGTTTTTTGGGATGAGGCATGTGTCCGAACAAATGCTCGCTGTGGCCAAACCGTTATAGCTATCAGAAAAACGAGCGCACCGTGAAAATCCAGACAGGCGGAGGAATCCGTCAATGTGCAGTTTATATTTGTAGGGTCAAGAATTTGCCCTCACGGCCGAGTTGAAAATGAGTGACCCTTTTCTGAAAAACCCGAGAGATTCATAATGCAAGCAAATACAGAGAGGTGGTCAGGTTTGGCTGACAGTTGGCCCTTTCCTGACTAAGAGCTCCATCCTTTGACTTCAAAGGCTGCTTTGACAGAAGCGCAACGGAAATACCTACGTTTTGATGTAATTTTTATGACCGTGGAGTGAAATTTGTGGTCCCACGAGACATTTGTTTGGGAAATTCCTTGTGTGTCATGAGCTGCTTCTCCCACTCTAACTGATGATGTCACGCACTGTGAGAGCTGAGTTTTAGTGAAAAAACTCAAAAGTTTGTGTTGCTTTACCTTTGTTTTCTCAAAAACTATTGAAGACAGCAGAATGCCCCTTGAAACTTAAGCCGTGGAAAGATGTGTCAACGTTTTGAAGCAAGAATGACGTCTCTAGCTGAAAGTATGGCGAGGCAGGAGCTGTGTGAAAAAGTGTGTTTTTTTGGTGTTCTTGGGGAGCCTTCCCATTCATTCTTAATGGGACTGTTTCGTCGGTTTTTCTGGGTTTTTTCGGCCAAAAATTGCCGAAATTCTTAGAAAAGTCATAGCACACCATTCTGGACCGAGCCGCACGTTTTGATATATAATTTGTTGGGGTTTTCTCAAAGCTCTGGGAGGAGAAGCGGTCCGAAATTTTGGACGGAAGATGAAAAAGAAAAAAAAAAAAGAAGCGCAACGGAAGAACAATAGGGGCTCGTGGCTTCGCCACGAGCCCCTCTCCCCCATAGCTTTGCTATGGGGGAGAGGGGCTCATGCGAAGCCCGAGCCCCTAACTAAACCAGTACACTTTTTAATTATTGTCAATTCACAAGCATTTCAGGCATCAATTTTGTCTCGACTATCTTTAAATAAGACATTTTTCTGGACTTCTCGGTTAAATGTGGCTCATAAAAAGTCCTATAAGTAAGGTTGCAAAAGGCTGGAAAATATTCAGTAAATTTCTGTTTAGTTTTCCAATTTCAGAAATTTTAGTTTTGTTTTTTATTTTCCTCTTATCAACTTGTAATAATCACATTTGCAGTCGATTCCAAGCACATTTGATCGTCATGAGTCGCTGCTTCACTAGCCTGCAGCATTTCAACTGAGACCACATTTCTGGATTTGGACTCTCAATGTCCTGGATGATAGTACGGAGGTAAATATATTTGATGGTATAGTTAAACTTTAAGTAATGAACAAATTTAAGTTAAACCAACAAATGCTCATCAAGATGTGTATAATTTTTAGAGGCTAGCTAGCCAGTTCCCTGTTAGCTCCGCTAGATTAGACCACCAACTCGCAGACATCAGTCATTTGCATTGTAGTGAGCTAACACTGGTTAGTAAATGAATCGTAATGATAGCTAGGTAACGTCACTTTGTGGAACTTGCATTGAATTGTGTTGGCTCCACTAGCTTAGCTAGCTAGCAAGAAAAACACATTTATCAGTTCCTGATCTTAACTCAAATACATAGCCTATGTTGTTAGCTAGCTAGCTTGTTTTATGAGTACCAACTTTCATATACCTCTCTGTTTATTAGTCCATAAAATAGTGCATATTGTTTAGAATAGAATATGATAGAATGTACTTTATTAATCCCTGAAGGGAAATTCAGTTTAGCACTAGACCAAACTATTAAAGTTCTTAAAAAGTAAGTAGTGTCACCCAGGTAAATGCAGTTGATATACATTTTCAAAAATTCCCATGGAAAGTTTTAAAACTTTAAAAGTTCCTGGAATTTTTCAACCCTACTTAATAGACAACTTTATACTGAAAATAAGACATAAGCACTTGTATTTCAGGTTTTGCAGTCTAACAGCCATCAGGATCAGAGAGCTTACAGTAACGCAGGCTAAAAGATGAAAAACTCTCATCAGTTGTAGGGTAACAGGCATTATCAAACATTTTACACCAATTTTAGAACACATTAAAATTAGTCAGTCTCAAGCATTATGGGCCAGACCATAACCTCCAGAACTATGAATTTGATTCTGTCTCTCTAAAGCAGTTTATTTATTTGACTTTAGTAGGAAGCTAAAGAGCAAGTAGCTTTGTAAAGTGATGTGACATTTAAAAGACCGTTTCTGCTGTTCTTATCTTGTGCTCTGTTAATAACAATCCAGAGGTCTGAATTAAAGTTATTTTCATACCATAAATACCCTTTTTGATAAGCTGTAATGCTTAAAACAAGGTGTCATCAGTCCATGCTTCAGTTGCTGTGGTCCATGCAGCAGACCCGCTCTGTCGGCATTGTGTCCCAGTGTTTGATTTCACTTTGAACCATGAAAATATAAACATGCACTGAAAGCTTTACACACACACTGATCCTACCCGCCTGCTCAGGGTGATCTGACCTGTCTCACCTTTGTTTACTGTCACACCTCTGAGACTCCACCTTCCGTCACCCGTCAGGGGAATAACCCCTGCTTTACAGACTGAGAGCCACGGTAATTAATATCTAAAGCAGTGACATTGTTTCCTTGAAAAAAAAAAAAAGAGAAATAAAATCACATCTTTATTTTTATGTGTAACAGTGTTAGCTTTTAAATTCACATATTTACAATCAGCAGGGAGCAGAATCTTTCACAATGTTTTGCTTTACAGTAAAACTTGAATCTATACACGTTTTGTTTTCATACAAACTAAAGCAGTAAAGAACAGTTTATATGAAAAGTTAAACACATTTAAAAAAGCTAAAAGATATCAAAACTTTACAGAAAAACTTTTCTACAGAGATCTTTGGAGTGAAGGCACGTCAGACTTCATATTGCAGCTGTCAGTACAAAGATTACATTCATATATGCCGACATCATGACTAGAGAGCGGCCCCGGGCCCCTGCAGAGGAAAGTACCATGAAGTAAAAGCAGCATTAAGACAGGGCTGAGGTGTGAGTGGACTCTTTGGTTTGTCCTGTTCAACATGAAGTGTTTAAAAATCATTGTCCTGAAACAAAAATCACATCTTAGATGTGATTTATCAAGTCAAAACTTTCACTAAAAACAAAAGTCAGAATACGACAAACGAGTGCACTGTTTGCTAAAACCCATCCTGAGTCCACCTCTGAGATGAGTGCTGCAGTGGATCTGCATCACAGGGCTCAGGGCCCCTGGCAGAGCAGCAGGAGGGGGCTGCAAGGGCCCTTACAGAGCTCCTTTTGGAGGGTGGAGACTCTAATCAGGTCACAGGATCTCCAAAGTCCACCTCTGGTTCAGTTTCCTCTCATCGAAGTTACTGAGGATCACCTGGTTCCTGTCGTACTGCTGACCACCTGGGAGGAGAAAACAGGTCAGTGATTTAATGTAAACATACAGACTGCTCATATAGTCTGTCATGAAGGGGTCGGAATTATGAAGCTAAAGCACACTGATGAAGAACGAGTCATTTTATCAAACACTAAACTGATCTTTATAACGTTTCTAATCACTGCACCTCCTCAGGTCACCAGCAGATGGAGCTGTTGAATAAAGCCTCAAATCAAACTGCAGCTGCGCAACATGAGGACGCTAAACTATTAGAAAAAAAAGTCAGTTCTGTTCTTCACATTTTAATAGAACAGAGGTTTGTTAAATATCTGACCTTTGACCTCCAGGACCAGGTCAGGTTTGATGTGGCAGCGCACCACGCCGTCTGCAGTCACATTCCACAGCTGGTTGACTTTTCCTCTCTCTGGTGAAACACAGAGCCGGCAGCCTGACATCATCATGCTGCCTGCAGTCTCCAGGCAGCAGTCCTCCACCAGCTGGAGACAGAAAAGACGACATGACGGAGGAGGATGGAGATGTATTAGTGAGTTTTAAATCCAGTTGAATGAGACATTACAAGAATCTACGTCATGTGGACTGTACATGTGATATATTTTGCGTATAATGATGTCTTTTTTAAGTTAGTCTAAATGTTCCATTTTTCATTGTGCTGTTTCTTTAGTATTAAAGGGTGAAAATAAGTCTGTGGCTTAAATGGATTTTTTGGATCAATTCAGGAAGTATTATGCATGATGGGCTGTTTCAGTACAGAGAGCTCAGGGTGCATGGTCCTGATGCTTGGTATCATGTAGATGATCCTGATTGGTCATTCCTTGGAAATGTTTCCCAGCAGACCGCTGCTCTCATGAACAGACGGCTGCCAGGGATGCTGTCTGATCTGCTGACTGACTCAGGACTCTAACTCTAATCTCATCAATCTGCAGGGAGACATCTTTGGATTTCCTTTGATGGAAAAAAAAGAAGAGAAACAACTGCAAGGAGCAGATTTTTTTTTTTTTTTACAGACTTTAACTTCAGCAAATGGTTTATTTTCTGCCAATTTTCCAAGAAGACATGAGAATCAAAGCAAGTCAATGAAATTTTCCCCTCTTCTCTGGCCTGTTTACATATGTTGCTGACATCCCTCGTGATACATTCAGGGTATCACTGGAAACTTGAGAATCTTATGATTACACTAGATTTTCAGTTTTTGGATTGGACACATGGTTTGTAAGTGCCAGTCATTTAATCTCGCCGGCAGTTTAAAATTCAGAGGGTTTAATTGGCATCAATGTGGAAAATCAGGAGGAGTTAGAAATAAGGAGTTCAGTGGGAGAACGGGTTAAAAAATGGTGAGACACCTGCAGAAATCACATAAATTTCATTGCCCTCTGTCATGGATGCATCCTTAGCATATCCTCTGACAGGAAACATCCTGAAATAAAGGAAGACAATCTTGTCTTACTTCTGTATCACTTTCTCTTGCCTAGAGGAGAGATAAGAACATAAATGGCTCAATTTACCCCACTCTGGCCTACTGTACTAATATTAGACTTTTTGTTTTATTATAAGCAGAAATTCATTCAAACGTTTTTAATGCAATATTTTTTAGATCAGGTTTCAAAATTTCCAAAGCTTCCGAGATTCTAAAAATTTCTGGGAAATTTTTAGAATCTCGGAAGCTTTGGAAAAGAAAATCAACTTATGGCAGCAGCAAAACCCTGAAAATTTCTAATATTCATGAGCTAAAATTCTCATGGAGGTTTTCAGGAAACTTTCCTGAACTTTACTGGAAATTTTCCACCGCTTTGCAACCCTAATCAGTATTAACTGTAGATTTGTTGGTTGGTTCAGTAGGAGCTGGAGTAGTAATGGTCATGTTGTAAGTAGAGGTTTGAGCTCACTCTCTAAACATCAGTCTTTACATTAGAAAGAGCTCAGAACTCCATCTGAACCTGCATTAAAATGAAGTGGTGACTTAGCTGTGGTTTGAAAATGCTTGTCTATTTTATACATCAGATAAATTTTAAAAAACCTTAAGATGTAAAGATACCTGAAAAACAAACAAAGTCTTCCAGTTGCATAAAATCTGAGCTCCTTCCTCTCCCGTTGCTTCAGTTTTCATCCAACTGGAAGACAAAGCCAACCTGAAACCTGCTGAAGCTCTCCTGCTGACTGAAGACAACAGCCAGGAACACAAACAAAAACCTCTTTGTCTGTGGGGAATCACGTGGTTTTCCTGCCTTTCACATTATCTTGATCACACCCCTGTTTTTATGTACACAGCCACCAACAATAACAAGACCACAGAGAACGTCTGTGAGACAGATCCTTCAGGAGAGCTGTTTCCAAAACTAGTGCTTTTTGAGTGAGAATGTGTAATATTTGGTCAGTGTGTAGATGAAAGGTGAATTTTGGACTTTTAAGACCACGTTCCAAGTAAACCAATCACTACACAAGATGTTTTGTTGAGACGATTAATTTCCTTGGGTTACAAAAAGACCCCACAGGTCACTTTTTTCATAACTGCTGTTTTCACAGGCGTGTGTTATTCTGCTGTACCTTGCAGGTAAGCTGCCCGTCTCGATAGAGCCAGATCTGCTCCACTCCTCCGGTCTCCTCCACAGCCTGAACTCTCATCAGCTTGACGTCGTCCAGAGTTCCTGTCAGTGACATCATGCATCCTGTTTCTCTGTTCTTCAGACGGAAGAACATTTGCCTCTGTGGGAGGAAACATCAAACACGGCAGGGTGAGTTTGGATTCATAAGTACAGGCAAAACAAATGATATAAACAGATCCCTCTTTCCAAACAGGGATATTAATTTCATGTGGTTGAGTTTTGGAGACACCGATCTCTTTCTCACGTACCTGGATTAACGGGCGCAGGGATCCTATTCCCTGCCAGCCGCTCTTAGATAAATCAGGCACTTCACCTGGCTGGAGGAGCAGCTGTCGACCACGGTAGTTACTGTTTTCATACAACACCCACCTGAGGAGAGGACAGTCGTAAAGAAACAAACAAGCTGTATTCTGTAATCAGAATCCATTTCTTTATACAGGATTCAGGAGAGGAACAGTTTTTAACTGGCCTCTGCAAGTTAAACAGTGGGGAGATTTGCTCGTCTTGGGAAGTCTGTGAAAGTTTCATGATGCTCAGACGTAATTGTGCATTCCTATTCATGACCTCGAGTTTAAGGACACAAGAAAAAGACAGAATTGAAAAGCAGTGACGTACATTCCTCCTTCCACCACCAGGGAGCGTATGCGTTCATCCAGGCCGACCTGCAGCAGGTTGACGGTTCCTTTGTTGAACACCATCCTGCGACCTCTGCAGCCCAGCTTACTGAACACAGTGACGGAGGGCAGAGAAAGCTCCTGAATGGGCAGAGGAGAGAATCTCACTTACAATCATCCTTTAACACACAAAAGCAGTCACTACGTCTGAATATTTAGCTTATTAATACCCACATGCCCCGCTGTCTGGATGGAGCGGATGGTGCAGTCTGCTGATATGAAGCCCATGGCCTCTGTGTTGGGGTAGTCACCTTCCTCCAGCACGTACATGTTCTCTGTGAACTGGGCTCCTTTATACGCCACCCAGCTACAACACACACACACAGAAACACATTAATGTCACTGTTGTTTGCTAAGATATTTTAGCTCCAACTTGCACAAATGCACTGACCTAATGGTGCAGAGGACATTATACATGCTTATGGTTGTTGTCACGTGATCGTCAAACCAGTAAGAAAACAAAGTTTTAAATACAGGATTAAGGTGGAAAAATTACAGGAATTTTCAATGTTGGAAACCTTCCATGTGAATTTTCAGGAATTGATATTAACTGCATTTACCTGGTCATATACATGTATAAATATTACTTTTTCAGGAAACTTTCCTGAAATTTACTGGAAATTTTCCAGCCCTCAATTAAATTCAGAGTTTCAGCCACATCTAATTTTATAAACCTAAAATCTTACCCACAGAATGAGTGCTCACCTTCCAGACAGAACCTTACAGGACCTGGGTATGAAGTCCTGGTCAAGAGCTGCTGCACTCTCCTCCAGAGTCACCAGCTTTCCTTGGAAGTCTGGCTCTGAATACAGTTTGACCTGTAACACACACCAGGAGGACTCAGTGACTCTGCTTACACAGACACCCAGCAGGGTACGACAAAAACTGTTTGAAACAGACTTGAGTGGAGTGAATGAACACACTAAGGCAATATTTCTAAAGTTAAAATTATTAATAATCCCAGACCTAGAGTTTCAAACAGCACAAATAATGAACAAAACAAAGAACAACTACTACCGTTAAACGTTCAAACATATTTTTGGGAAACAGAAGAGGGTTACAATCTGAGGGGAAAGTCTAACTTAAAAACTCACAGGGTGTGAACAACACTAAGGGGGTTTTGTGTCTCTGTATATGGTGTAAAATTATGGAATGGACTAACATAGGATGAAGCAATGTGCAAACATTATGTAGTTGTACAAATCAATAATATTCACCAGGGACAGGGTTGCAGAGGGGATTTAATATTCATCAAGGGTTATAAATTGCATTTTCTTTTGTTTTTTGTTTGTTTTTTGTTTTTTCTTGGTTGTTTTTTGACTAATAACAACTGTAAATATGGAGAAGTATTATAATACATTATTAATACATACACATAATAATATTGAATCATAATGATTTGCATAAAGGAAGCTTTTTAGCAATATGTTACTAACTGATGGTAAAGGGATGGGGCTTAACAAGTTTTTACTTCAGCCCATTCATTATGAATACCTCTGTTTCAATGTTTTAATTTTTTGTTTAATATTGTTGAAATTTTGTGTGGATACACATCTGAAATATATATATATATATATATATATATATATATATATATATATATATATATATATATATATATATATATATATATATATTTTTTTTTTTTTTTTTTTTTTTCAAATGAAATCAAATCAGATGATACCTTGAACTTTGTGGTTCCCATCAGCGGGTCCTGGAGAACAGACAGAAGAGAAATCAAACAACAGTTGTGCACAAAGAAAGTTCTTCACAGCTGAGTGATTTGCTTTCTCAAAGTTTATAAAAACACTCTTACATGGAAGACAGGCTGTATGGATGAGATCTTGGGGTTCTGGGCTCCCCAGTCTTCAGGGCATGCATACAATCCTTTCTCTAGGACGTAGAGTTCTCCGTTAAATCCAGGGTTCTCGAAGCCCACCCACCTGCCAGGAGCATGAAAACACACATGTAAGACTGGTGCAGTCTAAACTTGGCTTTTGGAGTCTAAATGGTTCAAATTCAGAGATCTTTGGAGATTTTGGCTGCTTTAGCCAGAAGCCACTAAAAGGTTATAATGACCTGACTGAAAAACCTCTAATTTTTACTCAAAGGTGAAATAAAACAGTCTCTTCACAGCCACCAGACCAACTCAGACACAGATAAAGATAAAATGCTGAGGAGCTGCCATGTGTCCTTCAGGTCCATAAATCAGCTTAAATATTATAATTTAAAGTTTCATTCATTAAATAAGGACAGAGCAGATAAGGAGAACACTTTCTCTACAAGACATCCTGCAGGAGGATGAGTTTGGTCGCCTGTGGGATTCAAAATTTTGCAATTTGTATGTCTAAAGTTAACGCCTGATTAGCTTTAACATAAGATTTACCTTCTCCAAACTGTGATGTTTTAGGGGTAAAATCAAAAAGTGAAATACACAGCATGCTTTTCAAGGCTGCTCTGTGTGTAAATCAGTGTGACAAAGCTCATAATAATCATTAGACGCTTGTCTGTTTAGTGTTAATGACATTATGCTGTTTTATTCATTAAATCTATAGCAAATGTGATACTATCTCTTAAGCCCCGCCCCCATTTATGGCACGACGCCAACCAGTAGTAGTTTGTTGAACAGTATTTGTTGTGCTGCGTTCGAGTAGAGTTAACAAATGAACGCATAAAAACAGTAGAACAGAACAGACTGAGGTGGAGTTTGAATTAATGAGCATTCATTAATCATTCAGTTTGACTGTGTGCTGTCACTATAAAAGAGAAGAGCAGTGTGCAAGTCAAAGGTTGTAAAAACATCCAGCAGGCGTGTAAAATGTAAACAGATGAATGTTAGAGAGCGTGAAAACTAACATCCAACAAGCTCCATCAACTCAACCGACTGATATATTATCAAGTGTAAAGTGAGGAGCAGCCTTCTTATTCATGTCAGAATAAATCATCGAGCTCAACAGATCAATGATTCCGTACCACCTTCATCCAGCCTGACCTATCAGTTACACAACCTGACATACGATACTGTTTTCTCCAAGGCTATATGTGGGTGTGTGTGTGTTTGTGTGTACAGTAACACATCACTGAGTCATGTCTTTAGGATAAGGAGCTCTCACACACCCAACTTCTGTACAGGTGGAGACAACATGCAGACAAAATCGTTAGCTTGTGTGTGTGTGTGTTTTTCTTGTACTTACACTCCACCCATGACGTTGACGGACTGAGTGTTACTGCCGTAGCCCATGTTGATCTCGATGACGGGACCCAGCAGGTCCATGCTGGGCCTGAGCTCGTTAAAGTGTGAATCACTGAAGAGTTTGGCACGAGGTGACACAAAGTCCTTAAGAAGATAATAACCGTCGAGTTATTAGAAAGTGAAGAGACAGTTTTTTAATTTCAACATCCCAGCAAAGACTGAGACAAGATCAGACAGGAACACCTGGATAATATCACATCAGTGCGTTAGTAACACTGCATATGGTACTGACTGTGTATAGAGGCCGCAGAGAGAGAAACCCGTCCTCGGCGCCCCCCCAGTCACTGCAGTGAGGATACTCCCCCTCCTCCAGGATGTACTGCTGGCCCTCAAAGTCTGAGTCCTGATAGCCGACCCAGCTGCAAGGATCAAACAACGGGTAAAAATTCATGAGAGCCACAGCCAACAGGATTAAAGAAATCTTCATCCTTTAACCCTGAAATCTGTTAACCTCCACCTTAACTTCACTACAGTTTCTAAATAAAATGAAACTTTTACATCAAGAGAGGCAAAATATTTTGACACTAAAACTAGGATTTAAAAAAAATGTAAAAACTAAGGGTGGATTTTAATGTCATTGAAAACCTCAACCAAGACGAGGAGGATAAGAAATAGCGAGGATAAAACCAGGCTGTGTTAACTTTGAGATGGTTTTCAGTCGGCCAAAGACTGATCTGTAAATCACACTCAGCAAAAGATACTTACAGACCACCGAGTATCTTAACAGACCCCACTGTAGGTAATGTCTTCTTGTGTGTGTTCTCTTCCTCTGGTTCTTCCTGAAGATTGTACACATCACAGTCGACCTCTACGCTCTCTCCTTCAAAGTTAGGCTTCTCAAACAGGACGGCCTGTGAGGGAGAGGAAAGTGTTAAAGGTGAGCTGTGGTTGAAAAAACAAAGACCTTAATGCACACATGAGGTATTCACACTTTACAAGGTGTGTGTGAGAGTTCATGTGCTGAGAGTTTTTAGTCAGCTCATGTCTGTCCTAAGGTGGAATACCTCTCATTCTTTACATAGCAGCATGATGCAGTGACGGTATATCTTTGCATGTGTCTGTCAATCAAACCACAGGCTGCAGGCTAAGAGCTGTCAGAGTACTAGCTACACTTTACAGGTGTTTGGACGGGTCGCTTATAGCACAGGAACTTTCCCTTTTACATTTACTCTTCTGTTTCTAGAAAGAGCTTGAAGGGAATTTTTTTTAGTTTTGTTGAAGGATGTCCTGAGGGGTTGGTACTTTCTGACACTTTAGGATGCTCTAAGGGACCGCAAAATATGTGATTCTGATGGGGTCGAAACCCCATTTAAGTGGTCATGAAACAGCAAAAGCAACGTGCATAACTCACTTGCGGATTTCTACAAAGAGATTTCAACCATAAGTGGTGGTATCGATAGCAGCAACTGTTTTAAAAAGTTGTGACATTTGCATTTTTAAAGTTAAGAGGTGGGACTGAGAAGAAAAGAGAGCTGGATGAGGACAGAAATGTCAGCCTAAATATTCCTGCAGGAGTCCTGATCAGTGTTACTGCCAAGGAAAATGTTCATTTTAATGTTAATTATAACAAATAATTAAGCTAGCTCATGTTTGACTTCACCCAACTTTTAATCCACTTCATAAGCAGGATAATGAATAGTGAACAGGTGTTAATGCAATGTAGGGGTCAAACAAGACCCCTGCTTTCATCTGGATCCTGTTCACCCTGCTATGTCCCTATCTCAGAGTCATGGGTGCCACTTTAATGTGGGCAGTGGTTCACATGTTGGATATCAAAATAAAATAAAGCTCTTCATGTTTGATTTAATTTAGTCATTGAAATTCATCCACACATTAAGAGTTACACAACAGTACAAGAAATGAAATGATTTCCGTCAAATGTGACTGGTTTGTTTGAGGTTCACGGTACAAAAAAGACCTAGTTCTAGTTAAGTTCCTGGTGCTCTAGGCTTCCTTAGGCATGTTGTGCCACATGACTCAGTTTTGCCTAAGACTGCAGCTAAATGAATCTTAGTTTATGTGGGTCATACACCCAGCTGTTATCAGCTGACAGGCTGATGTTTGAATCATTGTTTCTGACCACACGCAACCAATCACAACTCTTTATAACCATAACTCTGACTGTTCCCTGCAAAAACCAATGCTGCTCGCACTGCTGCTGCTAGTTACATGTATGCATTTACTTAACCCAAGATGCCTCTGAAAAGCAGAGTCAATAATGCCAACTATAACTGCTATTGAGGCCACACTCCCATCATGCACAGTGCATGATGGGAGTGTGGCCTCAATAGCCCTGAAGTCAGCAAAGTGCTGCTATGTGGTCCAGGAATAGCATTAAGTCAACCTGCATTAAATCTGATTGTTTAAGCCAAAATTAAGCTACAATACACTTATCCTAACTATATTTAAGTTATTCATTATACATTTCTGTTAATTTCCATAAATTCCTGCAAAGTTTCTGAAATTTTCCAGAATTCTGCAGCCCAACTGGCAATAAATGGTTGAAATCTTAAACAGATGAACTATATCAATTACCTTTTTTTTACATTTCAGATTGCTTGTTTTAAATCAAAGCCAGCAGGTTAGGTAACTTTGGATGAAACAAAAGAGGAAGATCAGTTTCTGAGATGCCGTTTTCAACTTTTCCAGGCCACTATTGTCTTCACTTAGCTTATTTTGTCTAATCATTCAGTCTTTCATCTAAAACAAAGAATTTACCATCTTTTAAAAGAAAAGAAGATTGGAAATCCTTTTGCTTTTTGGGACAAAAATGACAAAATTTTAATGGAGTGTTTCAAAAGTAACTAAATATTTTTGAATTAAAGCTCTGGCTCCTGACTGACCAAATCTCTGACCACGTTTAAGCTCAACAGATTCTTGTTTTTTCATTTTGATTAATCTAAAACTTATTTTAAGAAAGATCTAAACCTCAGATATATGTATGCAGAATCTTGTTGAAGCGTTTCTAACCCTGTGTGAATTTGAACCAAACCAACCACGTCATTATTATTAATCAGCTACACTTTCTTTTAGGATTAGACCAGATTAAGGCTCCTTTCCCAACCTAGTTTTGCCTTAAAGTAAAACCTCTCAAAGTAGGGGGCTGGAAAAAAAAAAATCAATTCACACAAGTATCAACATTTTCGTTCAAAGAAATTGGTCGGAAATAATTAGCACTTTTCTCCTGCAGAGGGTGAAATGTTTTTCTTTGACTATCTAATAACATGATGTCAGATTCCCTGAATACGTCTTAAAAACTGACTCACGTTACGTTCATTTTTTGGGGAAAATATGGCTCCTGATAGAGTCTGTAGGCGTCATAATCAAAAATCTGCAATATCAAAGAACTGCAATTTAAATCAAATTGGCACCCAAAAAATCCTAAAAAAATCAAATCGGGAGAAAAACATATCGTCCCAGCCCCACTCTAATGGTGATTTAACATGTAACACAGCCTGTGTGTGTTTACCAGAAACAGATGATACTGATAGATGCAGCAGGTGTAATGTAAAGCAGAACACACCTTGACTTCGTCAGGATACTCCACCCTTATTGCTCCCTGCCAATAAGAGAAACATTTTATGAGCACAAAACCACTCATGAGACATCAGTTTGGTGCAGGCACAAATCAACATTTCCTGTTCTCTACCATTCGGAGAGGTCTGAGGGACCCGATGAAGGGCTCAGGGAAACCCCAGGTCTCTGGACAGGGATACTCCCCCACCTCCAGCACTCCCACAAATCCCCCAAATCCTGGATCAGTGTACACCAGCCAGCTGCAGACAGAAGAGAGAGAGAGAGAGAGAGAGAGAGAGAGAGAGAGAGATGAAGATGAAAAAGAAAGCAGAGTGCATCACATGAGAGTAAAATCCTCACTGTACTTTAAAGAGTCTCACCTGTCTTCCCTTCTTACTTAATGAGTTATAGTTCTGAAAAATGTAAGAGCTAACCATCAATAACCAGCCGCAGTTTCAGTTCTGACAATCACAAGCTCTGGCCTGCAGCGTGCATTCCTTCTTAGACCAGGACCAGATGCTGCAGGCTGTCATACTCAATCTCTGCAAAGTCTGCATCTTTCTCTGCCACAGTCATGACTCGAACCACATCCTTAATGTAGATTCCCTGTTTAAATACATTCCTGACACTTTCAATCTATCAACACAAAACAATTTAAAGCCAGTGTGTGATGTGGACTTACACTCCAGAGTGGACCTTAATGGAGCCAGTGGTCTGTGGCATGCCATAGGAGCCAATTTCAATGGTATCATCACAGTAGGACGACATCCTCCCCATCCCATTGACCTCCGTGAACAGGTCAACTCGAGGTATGCTGTAGTCCTGAAAAACACACATGGAAAAGCAGCAAGAGTTTTAAGTTTTCAATCAAAGTTTTTAAAGCTGAAGCAGGTTTTATGAGAGGGTTTTATACATTTTTGTTGCCTCGGTGCATTAGCAACCAACCAGTGCCATGGATCTCCCTCCATGTATGTTAGCAATCTCTCAGATAGGAAGCATTTAATAAAGGTTGTGATTTAATCTCATGTAGTGTTTATTTGTGTGAGGAGCAGGCTGTTTTTATTCCTGGAAAGTAGTGTTTTAGGGGATTTAAGGTTTCTGCAGGATATTGATGAAATCACATGTTAAATGGACATAAGCACTTGCTTATTTTTCAGATTTTGCAGTAAAGTGAAGTGTGAATCCCCAGATAAGCTAACCTTTCAGCTCTTTTAAATGAAGAGTTTTGTATTTTCAGTTGAGACATTTGGCTGTGTCGCAGAGAGGAAGAATCAGTGGGTTTGTTTTTCCAACTCCACAACAGGTAGTTTTCATTTCCCTGAGCTGTTCATGCAGGATGTGACAGTCCTGGACTTCATTGTTGTTCAGTTATTGTTCTCCAACGTTTCATTTGACCAGCAAAACATGACTGAAGAACTTCTGACTGTCAGCCCTTTAATGAAATATCAGAGTTAGTTTGTTAACCTTAACTGATCATCTTATATCTTATAAGATTATCCTGTGGGCTGAGGTGTTTTAAGATTGAATTTGTCCTGATAATCGGCTTTAAAAGGAGTCGGGGCCGACAATCGTAAACATTGATCTTGTTCAATATTTGTGACCAAAAATCTTCATGTGTGTGAGGAAAGCCGACGACTCCCTGAGTCTCGACTCTGTGAGTTGTGACGTAGAATGGAATGTAGCCAATCAGGAGGCGAGCTGACTGAGGAATGAGGAAGCAGACGTAAACAAAAACAAGCATGGCTGACCTGACACAGAAAGATCAGTGGACCTCAGAAATGGAGGACCGACTCGTTGAGCTGTGGGAATGTCTTTACAATGTCTCTGCCAAATCGTACCACAACCGAAACGACAAGGACAAGAGTTGGCAAGAAATTGCCAGTGCCACGGAGATATGCGGTAAGCTAATATGTAGCTCGCTGCTAATCTTGCTCCAACTGGTGTTGAATCAGTAACCTCTGTAAAACTATTAACCTGTTAAACGGTTAACTGTAACTTGCACCCTACACAATACAATCAAGACTGTTCAATGCCCGATTCTTTTTCTTAATGTGTGGGGTCTCCAACAGATCAAAAAATCTCTTCACATTAAAAAATCCTGATGTGTGTACCCCCTTAACTTGCACAGACATTTTTAGGATACAAGAGGTAATAAAGTTTAATACCAAATGGATACAGAATAAGAGAGAGAGAGAGGGGTCAGATGTTACTGACTGTACTATAATATCAAACTCACCCTGACAGCCAGTCGTATAGAACCTATGACCATCGGTGCTGTTGGTACTGGCTGACCCATCTGGTCTAACGTTGTTGGAGTTCCCTCCTCTGCCCACATATTTACTATCTGGTCTGTAGGACCCTCCTCCAGAGCGATGACACGACCCTGGAAACCAGGTTTCTCATAGAGGAGCCAGCTGAAGAAAAAGAGGAAGAGAATAAAATCATTGGGTGTTGATCATTTCTTTTTATTTCTTTTGACAGCTCCAGGGGATAATTAAGCAGCTCCGTGCATGGATCTGTTGGATACCAGCCTACGAGGACAAGCACAAACATACAGCAAGCAAGATCACAGAGGATACAGTCAAACACTGGAAGTTCAGCCTGGCCATTAATAATGTTCTGCTGTATCAGCAAATGTTAAACTCAAAATAATTAATGGAGTGTACACATGAAGTGTTTTCAACAGTCTTTTAAAGCTATGTAACGTCACACTCACCCATTCACACCACATTCATTCACAGCACAGGAAACTGTCAGGTGACCACTTGTATCTAATCCTATTCACACTATCTCAGAGAATTACATCGACTCTTACCATCCTCTGATGACTCTGACTGAGATCACAGGGGAGAACTTCATTGTTGTGGCGTCCTCAACATCACCAAACAGTTCAAACACTTCCCCTCCAAACTGAGCCAGTTCATGTATAACAATCTGAAAAAGCAGAGAACCATCTCATTAAAATCTACAGTACCAGAGAAAGTGGCACAGCACGAGCAAAACTGCAACTTACCTTTCCAGGTCTTTTATGGAAACCCCGAACTGCAGGAATCTGAAAGCAAATGAAGCATTTTGATCACAAACTTTAACCTGCGTTAGAAAAACAAATGGCTAACAAGACTAAAAGTTAGCTGCCAAAGTCTTTCTAGTAACGTTGTTTTCAAGTCAAAATAGTCTGAAAATTAAAAACCATAAAACATGCTGACATATTTGTCCCATATCGCCCCCTAATGGAGAACATTTTCTTTGGTTAGAAGCAGAGTTTGCTGATGTTTACGCAGCAGGTAACACTGCAGAAAACTGACCACTGATCATCTGGTATGAAGAGACACCTGAGGGACAGGTGAGCTTTGAGTTCATCAGTCTGTGATGAAGGAACGAGGAGGTTTGAGGCACTTAGATACTAATTTTTAACAGAAATCATCAAAAGAAAGAGTTAATACATAAGGCATTCAGTTGTTACTTTAAGAAAGAGCTGCTGGTTCTTGGTCTTTTCCAAAAAATCAAACAAGTATAAAGTTAAGAATATCCATGACAGAAGTGGTGGGTCTTTTTTTCCCTCCAAAATTGTATCATTTGTGGAGATACCACACTTTCTGGTTTTACTCATAGATACTGCTAAAGGAGCTCAGCAAACACCTGTTTTGAAGTCACCTTGGTAACACAAGACAGACACTCATTGTGAAAAACCACAATGAGTGTCCGTTAATGCAAAAGGTCCTTGGTAGGAAATACCCTCATGTTGTGCAGCATGATGTATATCCGCACCATCTTCATCTAAACATGCAGCTTTGCATGGCCCCGCTTTGTTTGCATGTTATTTGCACATTTAAAAGTTGAGCTGTAGTCGATCTTTGCACAGACCTCCTTTGCCAAATTCCAGTGTGAGGGCATGCTCTTTTGTCCTGCCCTCACTTGCACATGACTCATGACTTTTGGTTACAGAATAAAGAGAAGGTTATTAACCTGAGACACATCGCCATGTAAATAAACCAGAAGGATAAAAGCTCAGCAGGTTGAAGCACACCCAGGCTTTGGGCTGTTAGGAAAGTGAAAACTACATTTAACCACAAAAGCTGTTCATTTAGAAGACTGAAAAAGCTACCTTTGTCTTGGGAGTGGAGTGTCTGTTTCTTGAAGTCTGCTGGATGTGGTTGTTGGGTAGAGGTGGTTCAACAGGGCCATTCAAGCTCGCCTCCACTTTGGGTACCCCTTTTGCTGAGGCCTGGTCCATCTCAGCGCTCCCCGTAGGAGTCAGTTCAGGTGTGTCAGGGGATCCCTGAGTGGTCTTCGTCTCCCCTTTGTTCTTCTTGAGGTATTTCTCTAAGTGATCAGGCAGTTTTATCTCTGAGAACGAGGGCATAGGAGGAGGAGAGGAGTGGCTGAGTGTTGACTCAGTAACTGTATCTGCACCACCACCCACACCTGCACCTTTCGGACCCTCCTTATCTGCTTCAGTGTCAGACTGGGGTAAATCAATAACTTCCTGTTCTTTGAGCAAGGGCTGCTTCTGTTGTTGGTTGGATGTAAGTGAGCTGTTTGTGGCGGATGCAGTTTCCTTTTTGGCCTTCCTGGAGGACCGAGGAGAACTCATCAAGTCTGAGAGGATGGACATCCTTTCGAGGCGGGACTTCGGCCTCCAAGGCTCATCTCCATTGTTTTGTTTGTCCTCTTTTCCTCCATCATTTTCTCCCTCTTTGACTTCATCTTTCCCTTCCACTTCATCGAGTGTTTCCATGTGGTTTGAAGACATGTGCTTTTCATTGTCCTGTGTGTGTTTATCCAGAGTGCGTCCTTGTCGTTCAGCTGCTTTCTGTTTGATCACCATAGCCGGAGAAGAGTCCTTCAAACTTCTGCCTGTTGATCCCAGGCCGAACTGGAACTCCTCTGGATCGAACGTCTTCTCAAAGTGATCCTCCCTAATGGCTGGCATCGCAAACGGTGGAGACGGTGAATGTCTACGAGCACGTCTTCTGGGAGGTAGTGTGAAAGGAATGCTGCCTTTCTTAATGCTCCTGATGAAATCTTCTATGTCGTCAGGCTCCAGAGATTCATCCTCACTGGCTGAAGACTCCAGGCGTCTTTTCGGCTCTTTCTTCTGTTTTTGCTTGTGTTCCACGTCCAACCAGCTGGATGGAGCCTCTGTCTTTAGCTGAGTCGGAGAAGTTGGTTTAGCTGTTGCAGATCGAGTCAAAGTGCCGTTGACTGTTGGTCTCTCAGGCTTTATCGGCTCACTGTGGTTTATGACTTTCTCCTGTTTGATCTGAAGTTTCTCCTTTGGACTTGTTTTTGATTTCTCTTTAGTGTCTTTATCGTTCTTCTGAGCATCTGAACTCTTAACAACTTTTTCTTGCACTATAGTAGGCTTCTCTTTAAGATCACTAACTTTTTTATCCGATGCCTCTTTTATGACGACAGTTTCCGGTTCTTGTTTGGCGTCTTTCTTTGCCACTGTACTCAGTTGGCCATCCTTTTTCATCACTTTATTTTCAGCTGCAGTGACCTCTGTAATGTGGTTGTGTTCCTGTTTTTCACCTGTCTCTTTTGCTGCTTTTTCAGCCGTCAAAACATTTGGTTTGTCCGGTGATTTGGCGTCTTCTTTCTTCTTGTCTCCCTGATCCTTTACAGACTTTTGATCTTGCTTTATGCTAACATTATCCTCAGCTTTAGTCACTTTGATCTTATTTTCCAAACTCTCTGCTGATGAATCCTTTGTTTGAGTCTTCTCTTTAACATCTTTGGTTTCATTGTTCTCTACCTTTAGTTTTTGATCCATTTGTGAAACTTTGCTTTCTGTTGTCTTCTTCTGAGGTTTTTCTGTCTCTGGTTTCTCTTCCACTTTTGAAGATTTGGATTCTGTTGACTTGTCTGTAGCTGGTTGTGTCACATCCTTTTCTTGATCTGTAAGGGTTTTAGAAGTCTGGTCTGGTTGGGTACTGACCTTACCTTTGGCAGAGGTGACTTGAGTCTCTTTTACTAAAGTATGTGGAGATGATTTTTTTGTTTCAGCTTCTTGACTTGAATCTTTTGGTAAGACTTGGATTTCTGATATCTTCTCTGGAGCTTTAGGACTGTTTGTTTTTGTAGATTTGTTTTCCACTGGTTTTGAAATGACTGGTTTGTCAGTTCTGGACTTCTTTTCTTGTTCTTTTGTCTCATCCTTCTCTTTAGCAGTCTGGGTTTCACTGCTAGCTGGTTTAGTGTTATCCTCTTGTAACTTGTGGCTGTCTGATGTCTTGCGCTGAGCTTTTTCTGCCTCTGGTTGTTGTCCATCGTTAGATTTTGGGCTTTCAGATTTGGTTGACTTGTCTTTTGCTGGTTCTGTTACATCCTTATCTTTGTCTCCAGTTGTTTTGGACTCTTTCTGTTGCTTGCTAACCTCACTGTTAGCATTAGCAGCTGCAGGATCTTTGACCACACTCTGTACTGGTGAATCCCTTGTTTTGGCTTCCTCTTTGGTCGCGTCAGTCTTCTTTGGTGCCTCAGCTTTGACAGACTTGTCCATTAGTGAAGGTAGACTCTCTGATGTCCTCTCTGTAGTTTTTTCTGTCACAGATTCAGGTTTGCTTGATGTGTTGGTCTCTGGTTTTTTTACGTCCTCAGGTTGATCTTTGACAGGGACAGACTTCATGTCTTGCTGAATACTAACTTCACTCTTAGTGGTAGCTCCTAAAGTCTTGTTCCCCTCACTCATTGATGACTTCTCGGTTTCGCTCTGTTTTTTGGTGTCGTCAGCACTCACAGGTTTTTTGCTCACGTCTTTCAGCCCAGGAGTTTCACTCTTCTTTACAGCGTTGGTGTTTTTCTCCTGATTTGACTCCTCTGCTTCGTTTGGAGGAGCTTTGTGTTCTTGTTCTGTAGCTGTTAATACTTTAATCTGCTGATCTGTTCCCTTGTTTCCAATTTCTGCATTTTCTTTTAAGAGGATTGCACATTCTTGTTTTGTGTCGACCACACAGGCTTCCTTCTGTGAGAGTGCACTTCCTTTTTGCTCTGCCTCTGTCTTCTTCTCTTGCAGCACGTCTGTGGCAGCTGGCTGAGCTTCTTCCTCCGTTACAGGCTGTAAACTTTTCTCCTCCAATGACGGATGTGTTGGTTTCACTGGTTTTATGTCTTTCTCTGCTTTATCCTCGCTGGTTTTTGCCTGGAGTTCTGCTTTGCCACTGTTCTGTGACTCATTGCTTTCCACTGATGTCTCATTCTGTCTTTCATTTGGTTTGGAGTCTTTCTCCTGTTTTTCAATTTCTCCAGTCTGTAAAAGAGGCTCTTTGTGTGGCTGATTTTCAGCATTCTTTGGTAATTCACAAACAGTCACAGTCTCTGTTTTAGTGACCAAAGCCTTTTCTGGATCTTTTCCAGACCCCCCTCCGGCTTTCTTCTCTACCTTGAGTTCTGTCACAGATTTTTCACTGTTTGTGAGACATTTGTCATTTTCAGGGATGAGATTTTTAGACTCATTTGGTAACTCTTTCTGCTGCTCTGGACTTGCAAGATCAAGATCAGTTGAAAGTGTCTCTTTTTGCTCAGCATCTTTGTCCTTTGAGTCCACTTTAGCAGGAAGACTTTCTTTGGTTTCACGTTTGTTAGGAGAGACCTGATTTGTTTTCTCAAGAGAAACACTACCGGGCTCCACACCTGCTGGATCAGAGTGGGTCTTTATGTCATTGTGGATGCCGTCATCCTCTGTGGGTGTGGCTGATGTATCACTTACATCCTCCTGAGCTTGTTTTGTTTCATGATCCAGCTCTGCAGAGTTTGGCTCTGTGAGTCCTTTCACCTGGATGGTTTCTGGTTTCATGTTACTAGTCAGCTGGTTTGTCTCTTTAATGTCTTTCTCTTTTACTTCGTGTGTGTACGGCTTTGCTGAAATATTTGTGTGCTCTTCTTCTTTGGTTTTGTTACTTTTAATTTGGGTTACATTTTTGGGCAGGGACCCGACTTTTGTCTGCAGTTTGGTTTCACGTTGTGCATTGTGGCTTTTGGTCTCTGCATTATTTACATCCGCTGCAGGTGACTCAGAAGGGCTAGTTGTGACAGCTTCTTTATCCCCTGGGTGAGATTTCTCTGTAATATTTGCATCATTGTTCTGAATTTGTTGAGCTTTTGAAACGTCTTTACATGTAGGACTCTTTTTGCCCTCTAACTCCTTTCTCTCTTTTCCTTTCAGTCTGATTTCACTGGTTCTGGACTGGTGGACTCTAGGTTTTGTGGTGGGCTCCTCCTCCTCTGTCGACACACTGGAGTTGTCCTTTACATCCTCAGATGTCTCTGCAGATCTCTGCCGATTGGAGCCGTTCTGTCTGGGTGACGATGTGGTTGGAGAGCTTTCACCTGAGGACAGTTTTCTGGTTCTCACTGGGTTGGAGCTTCTCTGGCCTCTTGTTGGAAGCTTGCTAACCGGTGAGGACGGCTCAGATATAACTGGACTCCTGGGGGGTTTAGTGCTGTCGGTGTGTTTGGACAGCCTTGATGAGGGAGTCTTCTCTTGCTTTGTTAAAGTGGGAGAGGCACGCAGCGTAGGTGAATGACTCTCTTCACGGCTGATGCTAGTTTTAGTGAGGTGTTTGGTTGGTCTTGCGGACAGAAGGCTTCCTGTTAGAAACAAAGACACAGATACACACTGTTTTGACACAACTGTTCATTTCTTTGGACACAGTGGGTCTGTATGTTAAATATGAGTCATAGAAACTAAAGCTATAACATTCTACGACAGATTTATTAAAAAACACTAAACTTTTGTCCAACGCGTTTACTGTCCACAACACTTTGGTGTCGTCCTCCCTGTTATAAAGACACTTTTGGAATTCCTGTGGCCCCATTTCATTTTGAAAACTGGGAATGACTTTGAGCTGGTGGACAAAGGCCAAAGTTATAATTTGGGGAGAAATGATGCATAACAACCACAAGTATTTTCAGTTGACCGGATACATCATCACCCTGAATGGCTGCTGTCTTTTGAACATGGAGACCTTCATGAGGCACTGCTGCACTTTTGTTTTTGGTTGATACCATAAAGCTAATTCATCACTAATTATTATTGCTAAACCATCAGGAGCTATTAACCCTACAGAGGCTAGCATAGCATCAGTGCTACGATCTGCATTAAACTCACTGGCAGTAGATTTTTTCTTTTTTTGGCGTATAAAATCTGGGGAGTTACACTTTTTATGTTTTTTTTTTTACATTTTCAAAAGAGCGCTGTTTTCTTTCACTAATGTGTTTGCAGAAATCCTGTATAAAGCGTAAACAACAAAAACATTACAATCCAGACCGCCTTTGTTCACACTGCCTCCTACGTTGAACACAGGTCATCACATTTTTAACATTTTTGAGGGATACAACCATGACATTTCTCTATTTGTCTCAGCATATATTATGTTGCAGCAGCTTTCTCTTCATTGTTCTTATTTTCTCCCTTTCTCGTCTTTTTAGTTATCTTCATATTTTGAGCTTCCCATTATTTCTTATTACTTTTTATGGCTCAGTTTTTGGTAACTGACCCCAAACTGGTTGCGTTTGCAGTGGTGTTTTTACTTTTTTTTGTTCCTGTTTGTCTGGGGATCCTACATGTAACCATGGTTACACTGTTTACATACAAGACTTCAGCTGTTAGCAGCACATAGCATGTCAGTGCTAAGTGGTCCAAAGTTGCCTGCGAGCTGAGGAGAAGGAGGCGAGGACACATGCACTAAGGAGATGACATCAACCCGTCTTCCCAGCCATCATTTTGGAGAATATTGGATCTATCTACAATGTGATGGACAAGCCAGCCATGCTAATGCAGCACCAGAAGGGATACCGGCAGAGTAGCATCATGCTATACACAGAGACATGACTAAAAGAGCTAACACTGGACACAAACACCACATTGGAAGGATTTCACCTGCTGTGGGCGGACAGAATACAGGAGAGCTACACTGAACAGACTGGTGAAGAAGGCCAGATCAGTCCTGGACCCTGTGGACCCTCGAGGTGGTGGCTAACATGACAATAATGGCCAAGCTGTTGTCTCTGATGGACTTTTTTTTTTAGTTGACATATATTATACTATACTTCTATATATTCTTGGAATTTTTGCACTTTACACTTTGTTTGCTGCTGTGACTCCAGAATTTCCCTTTGAGGATCAAAAAAGTACATTCTGTTCTATTCTATTTAGAAAAATATTTGTCAAATTTTTATTTTCCTATGGTTTATTGCATCTTTTAGCAATTTATTTAGTTAGTCTGTACGTACACTAATTCTTTAGCTGTACTTTAACACCTGTCTGGACAGAGCTGTAAAAGAAGTGTGAGCGTACACATCTTTTAGGTAAATAAGAAAGTAATCATAATAAAGGTAAGAAAACCTGCACATTGGCCATTTCATTTTAACAGTTTACATATTATAGCAAATTAGTTTCATCCACAGGGAAACAAAAGTATAAATGGTACGCTACGGATTTATTTGTCATCATGTGTTGGGATGTATATGTTCTTGGTTGACCAAATGTCATCAACCTCATGAGTCTTTTACCTCTTAAAAATGTAATGTTACATAACCGCCAGACAGTGTTTGTAGGGCATATAAAAGCTTCCATAATATCATGAGAAAGCATACGTGCCAGCTTCTAGACAACAGGTGTAGCACTGTGAGATTCAGAACTGGAAAAACATCTGCAGTGCCAAAGAGTTCTAGAAAGAACTTTAAAAAAAATAATATATATTTTTTTTGCCTAATATGCCCGTCCCCAGTCAGCACCAGACTTCGTGGTCAGATGAACAATTGTTGATATGTTTTTGAAGCACAGTGTTAGGGTAATAAAATGTCGGTTTGAACTGTGAGTGAAGAACACATCATGTGGTCTTCAGACTGTCTTACCTCTCTTTGGACTTTCAGGAAGCGGAGGCGGTGTTTCACTTCCTGGTCTCTCATCAGGAGTTGCGTCTTGATGCTCTGAACTCTTCTTCTGTTGGTCTGAGTCTGTAATCTTCTTAGTGCTGGTTTCACTTGTAAGAGTGAAGTTAGTATTCCTCTTTCTTGCAGGAGATGAAATGGGTAACCTGGTTTTAGGCGAGGCATTACCCTCGATGTTGTTCTGCACTCGTTTTTTGACACCTGGGCTTTCCTTGTCAAGCGGTGAGGCTGTTTTAATGCGACTCTCTTCCCGGTCTTTCTCGATGCCATTCACCAGATTCACTGAGTCATTGTCCTCTTTTTCCTTGATGCGCTTTATTCCTATCCTGTGTTTTGTGGGAGAAATGTCACCTGACAAAGCTTTCCCTCCCTTGCCCTCTTCAACACTTGGTTTCCTGACAGTTTTGGCTGGGCTGCCTGGAGATCTCAAAGCTTCTTTGCTTTTAGGCTGTTTCTGCAGTCTGGATGTGGCTTCAGTCACTTTATCTGGTGTTGTTGGTGATTTCACATCAGCCTCTGATGTCGACCTCTTGGGGATTTTAGACCTGGAACCTGTTGCACTTGAGGGACTTGAGCTGTTTTGTTCTTTTATTGTTGGTGACAAAGAATCAGTTTTATCACTGCCATGTTCCCTCTGAGGTGCCATATCACTGGAAGTTCCCACTTTTGTGCTCTCTGTGGAGGCCTTAGCCTTTGTTGTTGTAGTTTTGGCCCTACTGCTGGTTGCTGAGGATGGGGTCTTTGCTCCACTTGCTGTGGTATGCCGGCTCTCAGCTGCTGTTTTAACTCCTGGTTTAGAGGGTGTAACCTGGTCAGTCCCCCTGCCTCCGACCACAGCCCCTTCAATCTGTAACTTTGCTTTGTACATGTCTGAGGCTGAAGTATTCTCATTGAAGTCAGAGGCCTCGGAGTCTGTTATTCCTTTAACTAAGGCTTCAGGAGTATTTCTGTCAGGGTGAGCTGTCTCATTTGTTGTTGGACGGTGTCCCAGGTCAGCTTCCTGAAGGTCCACATTGTTGTTTTGGAGGCTTGGCAGTCTGAGGGGAGAGAGAAAAACATTAACAGGAATACTTTACAAGACTTTATGAGCTACATTCCAAGCTTCAGCCTGTGGCCTTTAAAATGAAGCCACCAGGAAGTAGAAAATAAGAATTCTTCTATTTCAAATAGTTCACCTGCAACTCACTTTCCCACCTGATACACGCACAACAAGCAGAGAATCTGCTCCACCAGCTTAACGGGCTTCTTTAGTGTTTCAGATATCAACTCTGGTTAGCTTCCAGCTCCTAAGTTAGCTGTTGACACTAATTGCTGAACTTTGATAGCTTAGCCTCGCTGATGATGTCATAACAGCTAGTTTCAGATAGTCCAAAGTTTTATACATATGAAGTACAATTTATTTTACGCTGCTGTTGTTTTTGATTAAGTGAACTGTGGGACATTTGAAACAAGCAGCTGATTAGCTTACCTTAGCTAAGAGAGGAAAAGCTAGCACAGCTCTGTACAGTTCAAAACATTGGCCAACCAAACTAATGCTTTCAAAAACCCAAGTTATGACATGAATTTAAGATGAAACAGAGCGGCAAACAATATCACTGCCAGCGCAAAACCCCCAGGACACATACGCACATCCAGTCATCACACAAATGGAACCATTTGTCTGCATTAAATTTAATCTTCTGTTGGGGTGTTAACCTGGCTCATGCATACCACTAATTCATTTATTTTCACCTTTAGTAAAAAATGGTTTGTTTTCATCGCTAATGGCTGGACTTGCATACAGACCCTGTATATTAGTTTGATCTAAACAGTTTTTCCTCTACTGGTCATTAAAAGGAATGCATGTTGAAGGCTTTTTTCATCAGCTTCACTTTTGATCTCTGGATAAAACAGTTTGTGGTCAAACTAATATAGGAAGAAATCGCCTGCAGCAGAGCTGAAACTACAATTCCATTTAAGTCTTGTCTCTGGCATGTCAATCCATAGCCTGGAGTAGAGCTGAACAATTAATCGAATTTAAATGGATATTGCAATGTAATAGAATGCAATTTTCAAATCGCAAAGGCTGCAATTAAAAAAAAAAGTTGCATGTACACAGATGCAACCTTACGTGACATGCATGCAGTAGGTGGCAGTAATGCAGCTTTCAGACAGTTTGCCAACAGCCAAAAATCTCAGAAGAAGAATGAGACGCGTACAAGCGGAGGATGACGAAAACTAAGGCTAAGTTTTGATTTGTTGTGCTGTCCCTGACGTCTTTAAAATGGCCTCAGCAGAAGAACCGAGAGAGGACACAGAAGAGGAGACTTTGGTGTCGAAGAGGATTAGCACGTTGATTGTCTGGACCTATTTTGGATTTAGGAAACAACTGTTTATATGTTGACAGTATCCTTCGTCGTGTTGGTCATACTATAGAATGATTTATTGCTTGTGTTTAGTGAATACTGCAGAAGACCCCCCCCCCCTAGAAAAAAAAATGGAATGCTACATCGTGATTGCAATATTGGTCCAAAAAAATCACAATTAGATTATTTTCCAAAATCATTCAGCTCTAGCCTGGAGTAAAAAGCAGCCCCATGTGTATGCCATGCTTGCTTTTAATAGCATGACTCTACGTGCATGACATGCAGGCACGTCACCTGTAAATCAAACAAAGTTTGCAGACAGTTGCCCATGTAGGTTTTGCAATGACTAACTCATTCAGGTAGAGAACATCCACCTTAGGAAAACACAGCAGAGGAAACCTTCCAGTCCAATCAAACTTAACAAAAAGTCGTCTTCACTTCTGTGTTTCCCAGCTCGTGTTTTCAGTGACAGAACTTTTATGAGCTGTACATTAAAGCCACGGTGTAAGTGTGATTTGATGTACAATGGATGAATATTTCAGTGCGTCATTGTGGGCTAAGCCTGTATTGTTTCCCCGCTCTACAAAGAAGCATGGGAACTTAGAGCTCAGGTTGCATGCAGGGTTAGCTCTCTCTAGCTCCCCTGCTCTGTTTTACCCACAGGATCAGAGCGACTACTGAACGCTAACCACAGAAATTTAAAAATACTCACAGTTTCACTTCTGTCGTGTCTGAAATCTTTGTAGCTGAATCCTGTCCTGTGCTGCTGTCCTCTTCTGCCGGTTCGTTCTCATCCAAACTGGGCTCCGGGCTGATGTACACTCTCTGGGCAAAAACTTTGTGTCTGGAGGGCAGATTAACAGTCTTGCGTGTCACACGTATTTCTCTCGATGTGCCGCTCTCCTGAGGTGAACTTTGCTGCTCAAAGTTTGTTTGTAACTCCTCTGTAGTCACTGCCAAGGTGATGTCTGCTGCTGGCAAGCTACCAGTGGGTGGTTGAGTCTCTGTGGGGGTAGGAGAGCTGTCGACAGCATCCTGAGAAACAAAATCTTCCTCAGGAATGACTGTGACAGGTATAGCCAGCACGGGGGGCGAGTCCACTCTGAAGCCCTCCTCCTCTTCTTTCATTATATCCCTCTCTTCCTCCCCCTCCCTCACCTCTTCCTCCTCCGGTCCCAGGTGTGTTTCCACCCATACTGCTTTGTGGAGCTGGGCAGGAGAACTGCTACGGGGTGTTTGTTCTTCCCCAGGTAGAGAGCTGAATACGTCGTCAGCAGTTTTGGAAGAGAACACCCGACCTCTCCTCCTGTCGGCTGATTTTTCTCCTGCGTTTTCTTCCTGTTGAGTGGTAATGAGATGTGAGGTGGACGACTGAGAGCCTAAAGTGATTCCTCTTAAAGAAGTGCTGTGTCCCTTTTCTCCAACTGTCACCGATGATTTCTTTGATGCCAAACTTATGGAGGTTAAGTTTGGTGATCTTGGAGTTTCAGCCGGTTTGGACAGAGGGATTTTCAGTGAGGACATTGTGCTCCCATCAGCTTCGTCATCCTCATTACTCCTCAGCACCTCTCCCTCCAAACTCACCCGCAGCCTCTTGCTCACTTCCTCCACCACTGACTCTGTAAAGCTCTTTTCTGAGGCTGTGTCGCCGAACTGAGTGGTAGCAGCAAAGTCCAGATTGGTGGGAGTTACATTCCCAGAATTCCTTTCACCGCTGCCAGTGCTGACCCTGCACACACCTAACTCTCTCACACTGCTCCTGCCACTGCTGTTACTGTCTGCAAACGGGTGGTCTGTTCGCACAGAAATGAAGCTTAAAACGCTGGGACTGGACCCTTGGCTCAGGGTGTCGCCATGCTCTGCTGCATTTGTGGGATCTGTATAATAAGATCCTGTTAGCTCGCCGTCTTTTCGAGAGGGAGTTGGAGTCTGTAGTCCGGCTTCCAGCTCAGATGGAGGTGAACTCGGGGACGAGGGGGACGTTGGGGTGCTTGTATCTTCTGAATGCTGCCTGCTCTTCTTTCTCCTGGAGCTGAAAAAGTTGCTGAGCCGATCGAACATTCCCTTCTTCTCCTCCGAATTCTGAAAAGAAAAGAGGCAGAAAAATCCGTATTTAGCTTGAGCTCATGCAACTCTTTTTTTGTCTGGCTTTGCTTTTGGATAAATCTGCAGAGGGTTGCAAAAAACAAACGTCATTACTCTTGGCTTCACTTCTTTCAGACATGTCCAGGTTTGACTGAACATATTACTTATACAACTTTGTCGTTACTCATCAGGATGTTAGAAATCACTTTCAAGCTTCGGTGATTAAAAAGAAAGAAAGAAAGACGAGGAAAGACTCAAACCACGGAGCTGACTCCTTTTTTTATGGGCTGATAAAATGAATATTACTCAGCTTGGTGTCGTGCTTCATTCTGAATGGTCGGCTGCAACATTCAGTCATGTTTACTTTACTTTAATTACATAAAAAGTGTTAAAGTGTTAAATTTTATTGTTGCTCCTGTGCTAACCCACGTTTAAGTTTAAAAAAGTTATTTAAGTCTGCTACTTTACATTTAAGAAGTTTATTTGATTTAAAATAAATAATGTTTTGTTTAAGCTTATGTACGTCTCTTCATTGATTTAATCATCTACCAAAATCCATTTAAACTGAAAAATGTTGATCTTGTGTCAAATATTAATGTTAAAAAATGTGATCAATTAATTACAAAACCTCTAATTAATTGGATTATTTTTTTTAATTCCGTCCCACCACCAATTATTTTAAATAAACATGAGTTACAGAGTCAATCCTGTGTGTTAAATCTATGATTTGAACTCAACCTGTTTAATCCCATTTGCAACAATAGTAGTCGTATTTTTTTTTATTTTTTACTTCTGGGAAGCCAATTCAAGTTTTAAAATGAAACAATACAAAAAGATAAAAAATGAAATAATGGGGCGCAGATGGCCTGGCAGTCAAAATCAAACCCTATGAGGTTCATCCCTGAGCGGGCAGCCCTGGTTTGAATCCAGCCTGCAGCCTGGATAAATAAATAAAATAATACAATAAAATATAATAATAGTAACAATGATAATAATGATAAAGAAATAAAAATATAATATAAAAAATTACAATTCTAATTAATATAAAAAAAACAATAACATAAACATAAAAAAGAGGTCAAAGGAATGAAATACATTTTTTTATTTTGCAGGGAAAAATTTGCAGGTTAAATATGTTCTGCTCGTGTAGATTATGGCGCCCCCTGTGGTCAAAGCGGTACCTATTATAACTTTGCTGATTATTTCTGTGTAAGCAGTGATTTCTGAGAACCCTGCATTTTTTTAGTTATTCAAAATATCCCTCACTAAATAAATTTATTGTACGATAATAATGGATATTTGTGGATCCATTTACATTACTCTTTTCTCATTCAGGGTCACAGCTGGCTGGAGCCGAACCTGGCCATCATTAGGTGTGAGGTGGGTTCACCTTGACCAGGTCACCAGCCAATGAACATTTAGAGACGAGACACATACCCATTGAGCACACGCTCACACCTACAGGTGATTCAGGGTGACAAATCAACCTGAGGAGTGTGTTTCTGGGCTGTGGGAGGAAGCTGGAGAGAAACCATGTTTTCACGGAGGGAACATGAAAACGCCACACAGAAAGGCCCAACTGGGGAGTCAAATGAGGAACTTTCCTGCTGTGAGGCAACAGCGCTAACCACCACAGCACCACCGTGCATCTCTATGTTTCTGCAGCACGCCGTTAATCACTTCATGTGACAACTAACCTCCTCACTGTGGTTACAGGCAGTAAAATTTACAAAACAGAAACCATCAGTCATGTCACTGATGGTCATGTTGGCCTTTGTGGGTCACCAAGCAAAAACTCCTCACAGGAGCTTTAAGTAGCTTTTAAAGTAGAGAGGGAGCTCATAAAGCAGGAGTTTGCTTTCTATGATTCCTGACTTCTCTTTTATTAAAGAATAAACACCTGATGAAATCTAGATACTGGCCACCACTAATACCTCTGTTTTCCCAAATGAAGACTGATTTGTCCTTAAAGGAAGAACCTGTATAAATGTTGTGTCAATGCAAAAATAATGATCAGTGAGGAACATTTGTGTGGAATTTGGCGCCCCCTGTGGTCAAAGTTGTACCTTCATTAGCCGTGTTTGTATATTTTTTTGTCCCAGCAAAAGCTTCAGACAAAAAAAAAAAAATCTGGCACCAGTTTGGTCTTGTGGTGAAGTCATGCGTGACAGATTCACGGTTTGATTCCAGGCTGATTCCACTCTCTCTCTCTCTCTCTCTCTCTCTCTCTCTCTCTCTCTCTCTCTCTCTCTGTTTCCTGCTTTATTCACTAATCTCATTTACTCTCCAGTTAAAGGCATAAAATCCTGAAACACTTTAATATGCCATGTAGAAACTGTCAGCCCTCATGCTGACTGTCAGTTTTTGCTTTCATAGCTCATAAAGAGGAGTTGGTATCAGTTTAATTTTGGTTCACCAAACCTTAATAGATCCTGTCTTCAAGTCATTTATAGTATTTAATCTAAGAATCTGAGAAAAACAACCGGTTTGAATCTGATAACTCTTTATCACATGAAGATAATCTTATAAAGAGAGAAGCTGGAGAGAGAGAGCAACAAATAACTAACCAGACATAAAACTTCTCTAACACTCAGCTCAAGGGTCACTTTTCTGTTAAACATAACGCTTACAACTAACAGAGCAATTAAAATTATTATTGTTATTAATATTAACAGCCACAGGCGTCTAAATGTCTCCGAAGGTAGATCTAAAACCAGTCCAAGCAGAGCCAGGAAAATTTTTTAAAGGTTTAGATCAAAGCCAAGAAGACCTGGCACAAAGTGGGAAAAACACTTGATGCCAACACAAAACACACCTTGCAAAACTTGACAATAAAACGAGCACGTCTGGACAAGAAGCATGAACTAGAGAAAGGAAAAAAAAAAAACCAACACATACATACCATTTTGACTTCCTGGAGTCTAAACTCTTACATTTCTTTCCATTTCTGTGTTTAATTAATTAATGCTCCGGTTGCAACAACAAAAAAAGTCTCTGTTCCTCTTACAGGAGTGAAGTCGCAAAGGTGCTCATAAAGTTTAATATAAAATCCAGCGTTCTACTTCTTCAAAAGGAGAAGAGAGGCAGGTAATCCGTCCTGGCTGTTGTGACTGAAGTTTACAGTCCCACCTCTGGATAAAGTGTCTGATTCAAGGGCACGGCTGTTTGCATCAGAGTTACAGAGAGTTAAAAAAAAAAAAAAAAAGATTGTGAAACACGGTTAACATATCAAAAACACGCAAAAAAAAAATCCAGTGAAATTGAAAGGGTGTGGATAGACATGTTGGAGAGAAACCCCACCCTTCCTCATTCTGAAGCTGGTAAATCAATAGGACATCTGTTATCTTTTGAGCCTTTATTTACAAAGACTTCACCAAGTATCAGTCAAGCAGCGTTGAAGCAATCCTTTAGATAACAGCTATACAGTAAAACGGGACAAAGGTGTTGTTATTCTGCAGGTAAATCCCTGTGAGATCCTATCCCTCCTTCTTCTGTTGTAAAATAAAATCTATAGATCCACTTAGAGCTTTCCAGACAGGCACTTTACTCTCATTAAAACCTGTTTCGACTCAAACATTGAGACAATTTCCCTGAGCAAACAGCTACTGAAAACATACCGAGGGCAGGTAGTCCAGTTTATAGCCAAATAAAAATAAAGGCTGAGAGCTAAACAGCCTCTAAACAGGTGGTTTAAAATAGTAAAAGCAGAGTTACTGTACCTCCAAGTCAATCAGACTCAGTCATTGATCCAAAGGGCTGAAGCAGACACCATGAAAAAGGATCCTGAGGCGAGCGTAAGTTTAAGTCATGAATGGGAACCTGTCCTCCATCAACCCAGAGCCTCTTCTATTAGCTCTCTGCCAAGTTCACCTTGTTTTCACTCATGGCGATGACAAATGACAGGTAGGTGGAGATTATTAACGCCACATCTGTGTGAATCATGACCCACTTCCCTGTCTGTCAGCCAGCGCTCCGCTTCAATCTGTGATTGCTTCAGATAACAAACACTCACACAGGGAGCGTGTGGCTGTTTTGATCTGAATGACCTACTGACAAACAGACTGATCTTTATGGTTTTACGACCACACACAAAGATCTAGATTTAGTGCTCTCGCTGTTTCACTTTTGGCTCGGATTCATAGAAACTTTAATAAACATGTGAACTCCAGCCTCACCTCTCAACGTCTCCCACTGACATGAACCTCACTGAGAGCAGGTCAGACAGGTTTGAGTCTAAGGAAAATAGCCCCAGGACAGGCAGATCCCATAGGATCACGTGCATCTTTTCTTAAAGGGGAAGTACTGTTTTGAATAAATAAATACGCTGACTAGCTGCAGGCTGGACAGTCAATGAGAATTCACCACTGTTCCCCTTTTTAAACGTTGTTTCAGATTAGTGCCTGCTGTCCTGCACAAAGCGGTTATGGTTATTTTTAGCTGCAGCACGCATTAGCAAGGTAAAATTACTCAGCTGTACTTTTAATCTTTACCAATCAAAGACACAAAAATCTATCAGTTCTTCAAAAATAAGAATCTTTAAGAATGCCATGCAGCCATCTGGACATTAAAGATGAAGGTTCATGCGATATGCAGACAGGGAGTGGTGTTTTCTACAGTAGATTTTGTCAAATGAAAGCAGCTCCTTGTTTTCTGTCTGAACTGCTTGAGCCGCAGGAGATGCCAAAGTCAAGTTGGATCTACATTTCCAAACCTTTTTTTTCTTATAAGTTTGGAGGACTTTCTGTTAAAGTCAGTGTTTATCTGGGATAAAGACTCCACTTCCCATGAGCAATTGCACACACACACTGTCATGAAGACATGACTCTTACCAAGGCTTGTGTTTGTTTTGGAAATGAATGGAGATCAGATCTTCTTTTTGACACTACTTGTTTTTGTTCAAGACAACTTTGCACTGTGGCTCAGTGGTAGAGTTGTCGCCCCACAATCAGAAGGTTCTGGGTTCGATTCCAGCTCCTGCAGTCACATGCCGAAGTATCCTTGGGCAAGACACTGAACTCCAACTGAAGTTGCTCCCACTGTTGCTCAGTGGTGTATGAATGTCGTCTGAATGTTAGATATAGCTGATGGCTTTTACATTAGTTTCAGCCAGCCATCAGTGTGTGAATGTGGTGTGATTGGGTGAATGAGGCTAGCAGTGTAAAGCGCTTTGAGTAGTCGATAAGACTAGAAAAGCGCTATATAAGTACTGGTCCATTTACCATTTTTACTGGATACAGCACGACAAGGTAATTTATAATTTACCTTGTCAGTTTGTACTGTAGTTTAGTAGCTGTCTAATTTAGCGCTACTCACAGTGCTCTGAGACATGTTTGTAACGTGTAACGTTAGTCATTCCTAGTTATGTCCTACCAGAGCTCATCTACCAACTCCAACCTCACCAATCAGAGCTAACATAACCTCACTCTTCATTTTATTGACAGACTCTCAAGTTTGATCAGATCACTGCAGAATAACTGCTGCGTGTTGGTTGAAATGAACATTATCACAAACAGATTAATGCGTGCTTTATCAATCACCTGTTCAGCTTTCTTCTGCTCTGACATCCTCTCTTCTCACTGCTTAAGTTCATCAGCCGGTGTGGTGTTGTCATAGAGACTTCAACATGCATTCACCAGACTGAGCAGCTAAGAAATAGCATTTATCAATAACCTACATTGGTGCTGATAATCTCATTTTAAATTGTGGATTAGGATATGGCATATATCTAGAAGTGACACTTAAAAAGTCCTCACAGGGACTCAAGTAATTTCAGCACAGTGTAGTTTAAGAGTGAACAGTTTAAATTATTCATTATGTAGAAAAGTGCTTTACACTATTACAGCCCAGTTATTCTGCTTAAAGCTGAAGCAACACCTACAAAGACAAGGTAGTACAGCATTTTAGGCTTAAAAAGACTCAAGAATGATCAACGAAAGGAAAAAAACAATGCAATACATGCACCTTTTTACGCATCTGGTAAAGTAAAGATAGTTTTAGAGAAAGCCGAGCATCTCAAGAAGCAAAAAAAAAAACAATAATATTAAAGCTGTTACATTCAGTTAACTCAAATTACAGCGTATCCGTCTCAAATTGAGAAAAGCAGAAGAATGAGCTCTGATAAAATTACAGAAATGCTCAAATTAAATACAAATACACCTGAACAGTTACTAATATGTATCTCTGTTCCAAACCATTTGTCAGGTTTCATTAAGGTGAATGAGAGCTGACATCTTAGGATAAACATCTACATCAAAATTTAACCCTCTACAGATGTGAGGTGCAGTCACAGCAGCAGATATTACAAATGGCAGAAAGCTTTGATGACAAGCTGATACAAAGCGAACAGCATTAACATGTGTGTAACCACCTGAAATGTCTCCACATCTTTTGTTTACATCCCACACATCCAGTAGAGGGTACGACCCTCACAGTTTACCCTCTGGACTAGAGTGATCCACCAGTTACATGAAGTTCATAGTCAAAGTATTTACCATCCCACTCCTGACTTAGCTGCACGTATACAAAGAGCGAAGGAAGTTTAGAAGAACCTTATTGTGTCACTGTGAGGGTTACACGAGCAGAAAAGTGCAGTTAGTCAGGTAACATCATCCACGAGAAGATCAAGAGAAGGGGAAATCAAATTAAAACACATGAGGTCTAAACTCTACTTTAGTTTTGCTGATTTCTTTTGTTTGATCTGTGCACATTTGTCACCTTTCTTTCTGCTGATTTTTAAAACAGCAATCTTCAAACATGCCCCGTTTTACAACTTTGCTGAATCCTGCAATCACAACATAATATTCCTACAAGCGTATATTAGAGCTGCAGTTTGACCTTCAAACTGTGATGTACAAATATGCTCTCATCGTTTGACGTGCAAGGAAATGACCTGAAGCATGTTATGAAAATGATACATTAATGATGCAAAAAAAGCGACTTATTTTCATGACTTCTCTACATGTACAGCTCATCTGTAGCTCATCTGACATCATGGCAGTGGTGGTGATCATGGTTGACCAGGTGTGCTGTGGTCACATAAACAGAGCAGGTGTGCCCCTGAGTGTTTACTCTAACACCTGTAGTGCATGCACAGTGTAGCGTTGAGGGAGTTTAAGGTAGAGTAGCTCTGGAAACACTGGTCACGCACACCACACACGTCGGAGCTTAATTAGAAAGACTCACTGACGTATAAAACTATTTGCAGAGATTATACAGAAACATGTCTCCACCTGCAGTCTCCACCTGTTGTCCCATAACTTTTTTATGCAGGTGTCACACGGCTGCTGTCGGAAGGCTTTGATCAAGAGCAGTAAAAATAGGAGGGGGTTGTTTTTGTTAAGGAAGGTGGATTTAAAGTCCTAAAACTAAAGAATTTATATTTTTGATAGTTTCTGTGTGCTTACAAACAATTAATTAGACAGGTATAAATTTATTTATTATTATTTCACAATATAGATAAAAATATTTCCTAATATTATGCCAATGTCCTACTTTTTCTTCATCAGAATCCCTTTGAGTTTTGGCAAGATGAAAAACTTTTATGTTGAACTTTTTATGTTTTGTTTTGTTTTGTTTATTTTAAATTTATTTCCACTTTTTCAATTTATCTTTTGTAACATCTCTTCTAAACACAAAACCAACAGAAATGACAAGAGAAGCAAGTAAGAAAAAAATTTCAAGCATGTAATTTTGCAAAAGAAATCAAGTATGCACCAGCAGCTGTGTTTGTGATCACCACTGTTCTGCTTTGAGAGCTTTTACGTAAAAAAAATGACTTTTCTTTGCATGAGTTTGATGACAGGCCTGGATCTGAAGAGGAGTCATTAAGTGTTTCAGACCAGGTAAAAGTACCATGAGTTAGCTCAACATTTTTAACTCTGCATCATCAAGCTTACGAGCTGAAAGTCAATGCATCCTGAAATAAATAATTCCAGACATCTGCTTTAAAACTGAGTGTACTGCACATAATGTACCAACAAACAGAACGTATGCACATGCATGCACACACTTATCTCTATTTTTATTTTATTTTTTGCACCAAACTCATCATTAAGAAGAAAAGTATTCAATAAAAACGAACCTTAAAGAATTTGGAGGGAGAAACGGGTCCATGCAGCTGACTCATGTCGAAGCTGATCATGGAGGTGGACTCAGTCAGAGGGTCCCAGTCCGATTCAGTCCGGAAACTGCACTCTGTGGAAATACTCATCTGGTCATAGCTCCTGGTCGAGAGAGGCAGGAAACAGAGAGAGAGAGAGAGGAGAGGGGAGGGGATGGAGGGTGGGAGAGAGAGGATGTTATGTCACTGCTCTTTGTTTCTCCTCTCAATATTCAGTGTTTATGTTTTACAGTGTTAGAAATCTTTCAGTGTCCCTCTCATCAAACTTTACTGACACTTGAAAGGCAGCTCTTAGTTTCTGTTGATTTCTATATTAAAGAAAGAACATTAAAAACAGCAGAATTATTCCTTTAATTAAGAGAAATCTGAAAGTAAAAGCTCAAACTAAAACCAACTCTTCTCCTGTGTGGGAGATGTTTATGCTCTCAGGTGCACATGTAATTATTTTGAACCGCAGTGACGTCGCCTTTTCTGCCTCTAGTTGGAAAAACACACAGAAGCTGAGGACAATATGACGGTTGAGAGACAACACTCACTCCCCAGCAGCAAACCGTGTGTGCTGATCAATTAGAGCGCCCTCGAGGATTGTAGGACACATGTGAGGCATGAGGAGGTGTGTCTATTTCAAGACGAGCCACTTCTGCCTCTCCTCTGCTGCTGAAGTTTGCAAACAACCACACCCAGTCTGGAAGCGGAGCGCTGAGCAGCAGCACACGATTCCTGAATGAAACCACCGCGTCTGAACTCATTTTAACAGATAAAAGGCTAAATCCAGACAACGCTATCAAAGCTCAATGATGGAAAAAGGTTTGACTGCACAAAGCACAGAGATGCATCCTGACATAGTTCTCCTTAATCACAATTTGTGCAAAATCCGGCATCGAGCTTCAAAAGTTTGCATTGTTTCAAACAAATGAAAAGACTCCAATTTTTTTTCTTTTGGGATAAAACAGGCAAAATGCTTTTACACTCCTGACAACTGACCTATAGTCTCACCTTAAAACACCAATGAGCCAATCACAGTGCGTATAACAATCCCATACACTCGGACATCCTCTGCCCGGACATCCATTGAAATGCATTGCAGAGAGTCAGTTTTCATTCAGTTTTATGAAGTTTTTCTGTGATTTTAGGCTTAAAAATGGTCAAACGGTGTTCTTGGGGTACATGCAACTCTGACACAAGGTGTCCTGAGAGGCTGGGCAACAGAGGGTATTTTCAACCCTTTCCTCAAGCCACATCTCAACCCAGAAAAGTGTCTTTGGAAACCATAACATCAACTCGATGTGAATAAAATTAACATGGATGTTTACATCTGTTCTAAGGTAAGTCAACATTGTATTTGAGGCAACATGTCACTTTGCTGGAAAGAAATATAAAGTTATCTCTAACACTAGAACCACCACAGCAGTCTGACGGACAGTTTGGGATTTTCTCTAACATTAGCTAACGTTAGCCTAGCGTTAGCTCCTATGTATGTTGTTCATCATGTCTCTTTGTTTGTTGGAGTTCATTGGTCTGTTTTGTTCTAGTTTTTGTTCTTTGGTGATCGTCCATCATTGTTAGCTGTTGTCCAAAGGGCTCTAGTTAAACTAACGTTAGCTTCTGGAGCTTAGCTTCATTAGCTTATCTGTAATAGCCCAGATAACAAAGGTTGACAAACGTTCTGAATGATTCAATGTAAATACTGTAGCTCCAAACTAACAGAGACTCTCTTGGTAAAGATGGTAAAAAGGAGGTTAGATTTTTCTCATGACTGATGCTGATCCTCTATCTTGTTGTCTGAGATGCTGATGGGAACCAGATGTGGTTTATCAGGTTTGCTCTGGGACCTGTAAGTTTTGTCTTGTAACTGAAGCTTTTTATGGACCTTCAACAGTAAAATGATTCATATATCCCTCCAATGTGCAGTTTAGACCCTTTTGGTGCCTTTTAGATGATATGTGATCTTTCTGTCTTCAAAAATCATCAATGACGTCCTGTGAAATGTCTCCGACTGTGACACCTCCCATCCTGTCACTGAATGTTCATTGTTTGTTTGAGTGAGTAGAGGAGGGCGTGGCTTAGCCATAGGTCAATTGCACAGCAACCCATCTGATACCTGTAGTACTCATCCAAGGGGTCACTGAGGGAGAGGAAGGGCACAACCTGGACAGGTCGCCAGTCTGCTACAGGGGCTTACACAGAGAGACAAACAACCATTCACACCTTTGAGCACTTTAGAGTCATTAATTAACAAACAAGTAAGTCTTTGGAGTGTGAGTGAAAGCCAGAGAGCCTGCAGGAGCACATGTCGGCAGAAAACGCAGCCTTACCAAATGGAGTTTGACCAGGGATTGAACCAGAAACTGCAACACAATGCAAACACAAAAACATCTGTTTCTGGTCATTACTGTTTTAATTCAATAATTTCATGTTTAAGTTCAACTATTCCTGGTTATTGTTTGTCTGTTTTGCTTTGACTTGCATAGCCTACGCACTGCTATGGAAATGTAAAGATCAACTTGCTGTAAGTAACGGCTCAAATACACCAGAAGTGTTTTAGTGGCCTGGCTGCACTCATTATGTCGGTTCGTTGTTGTAGTCAAGGTCAATACAATCTGTTTTTGACACAGATTGTTTGAAGGTAGGTAGCTTACGTACACGACTTCCTGTCCTGCTTGATCTGTGGTGAATTGATGCGTCACAGCGCAAGATTCCAGCAGAAACTAGGATGGTTATGTATTAGCTGTGACATGCCGCAGCTGAACTGCAATGGAGCGGATCTGCTGATGGAGGGGAGCTGGACCGGAGACGCATCTGGTGTATTTCAGCCCTAACATGAATGCCGTCCACATTTAGTGATATTACTATTTCCCAGTGTCTCCTTCTGAGCAGGCAATAAAAGCAAAACCTAAAGCGGCAGCAGCATAATCGTCTACGGTCTTACCCTAGCATTAGGGACGATTGTGATTAAGCCATGCAAAATTTTCTCATATTTATGAGATTCTGATCTCGTAATATAATGTGTCTAATTTTTCTCTTTCTCTTTGATGAATGTGCTTCTGTAAAAACAAAAACAAAACAAAATACTCAGCTTACTGCAAGAATGTTTATCTCAACTGATGACAATCAGTCTTATCATTCTCATCAATGGCCTGGTCACACTGGCAACAGGACCAGCAAGTTGGCCCAAACTTTCCTCTCCTCCGCAACATTTTCCAGCTTTGGCCTGAATATTTTTTTACAGTCTAGCAGATTCAATATTGAAATATTTTTACTGTCAATTCACTATATACACGAGGACAAATCAAAATGTTACCCCTCTCTTTAAAAAAAAAAAAAAAAAGTAAAAAATATAAGTATAAAAATAGATAGAGAGGTCAGGCGCCACATAAGGTTTTCCCTGGAACATCCTGAATCCCTTGTGCTGGATTTTCCCCTGCATTGTGTCTCCTCCCAGTTGGACCTGCCCATAGTGAGGAGGTATCCGTATCAGATGCTTGGAACACCTCAACTGGCTCCTTTCAGTGCAAAGAGAACTTTGGGCTCTTTCCAGAGGGGTGAGGGAGCTTGCCCTGTCACTGAACACATTGATAGGACAATTATTTTATGTGGTTAACATTTTTTAGGTTGTGACAAACATTGAACCAATTTTACCACACAGAGACACTCGTACTCTGTCATTATGTTTTGCACTTTCTCCCTTCAGCCACACCCTCTGCCCAGACAGCCACATGAACTTCTGTACTTGTAATGAAGTGTTTCTCCCACAGGGGGGCAGAGCTGTATTAGTTTTCCATGGGAACTGGGAGAAAGGTAATGAAAACATCAATGCCATTATGATCTGCCAGTATTTCAAAGTCTGACATGAAGAAACAACATGATGAACAAACTAAACATCTCCCATCTCCCCATCTATTGCTGAAAATGTTGAAAACAAGTGAAACCTGGATAACCAAAGCTTCTGGGTTCAGCTGACAGATGTTATGACCAGTTCTTGACTTTACAAAGTCGTGTAAATAATCCCCAGCGTGGTCTTTGGAGGTTGGATTACTCCTTGCTTTGAAACTCTAAAACACGGTCAGAACAGTAGATCCAGCGCGCTGCTGTGTATATATTTACATTCTCTGTGAAGGCCTCACCTTTTTCAGCTTGATGGAACAAGCGTGTTATGTGCTGGTGCACATTATTTGAACTATTACAACCACATAATGATTTTAGCCTGAATTAAAGTCATGAGGAGAAGATCACCTGTCACAGGTCAGTAACTCATGGGTAAACCCTGTTTCCATGACACCGACTCCTTTTTTTATTCGTAGTGAGGCAGATAGAGGAGTATGACGAGAAGTTTTATTGATGTTTATATCATTATTGACTCTACTATCAACAAGTCTCTGTTAATAAATAAAAAAACAAGAATCTAGTTTCATGTTTCAAGAATGAATCTTTGCATCAGTTATTTCAATAAGGTGAAGTTAAGCTGCTACCACTTCCATGACTCATATCTGTTTTAGATTTTCCTTATGTTACAATTAATCAGCTAACTAGCTTTGATCCTGCAGGTTTTGACACAGTTTTGCATTTCTGTTTATTAATTTATGGGCACTGTTACCATGGAAGAGGAGGAAAACAAATCTACTGTAAACAGTCAAAGGCACTGCATTTAGCCAAACTTTCACATGTTGCTCCATCCATGCACGCTGCTGCCTTAATGCTTCTTAAACGGTTTGCTTGGAATAAGATCATTCAAAAAACTTCATTAGAAAGTCATGTTTGGGTGTTCCAGTACAAATAAATATCAGTTTGGTATAAAGCTTATGCTGCTGAAGTCTCAGTTTCCTACATTTTCAGCACAGGAAGGACAAAAAATGCAACATGTCCTTTGCCTTTAAAGAGAGGGTAATGTGCTTTTTTAAGTCTTTATTTTGTCCCTCTGGTGCCACTGTAGTATCTTTACATAATTTACAACTCAATAAAATCCCAATTTTTCTCTCACTCGTGTTTTAGAAAACCCTTTTTTCAGCCTCTGTCTGAAACACTTTGTTTTAGCTGCTGTCTCTTTAAAGCTCCCTGCTTCACAAACCCCCTTCAATCTGATTGGCCAACCCTTTTGAGGCCTTTGAGGGGTGGAGCTATGGGCAGAACTTGATTTTTAAATCAACCCCTTTAGTGTTTCATAAACCAGTTAGTGAAATCTGATGTGATGACCTCATCATTTCAGCAAATGTAATGAATATCTCGAGCTTTTTTGTCTGAATAAAGTGTTTTGATTGGTTTGCAGACAGATTCAGGGATTTCTACAACATATAAATATGTAGAGGTTTGAAAATCTGCACACGCTTAATCTGAACATCTAGCATTGGTACTTTATATCCATGTTGAAATATGGGGAAGCAGAATACCCTCTCTTTAATAGGACTATAAAGAATTTTGAGTGCTTTATCAATAATTCAGGGTTGTGGGCTTGCTGGGATTTCCTGTGATAGTTCTCATTTCTGATTGTTGTGTGGACCTTGTATTTTTAGTATCCCTAGTAGTTTAGTTTCCCAAACATGTGTCTTTACTCTTCTTTTAAAGAAAGAAAAAAAACAACTAATTGAAGTCATACGATCAGTCACAGAAAGCAGAGTTAAACAGGTAATCAGTAGTTTAAAGTGTTTCAGATATAAGGGAATAAGTTCATGGCAGGTATCTAGATTTCCTAATTTCCTGAAGTTAGTTCCCACTTTAAAAGAACAAGCAGGAACCTGTTTCCAGTCAATCAAATGGACGTACTGGGACTAAAACGACACCAGGCTCTGATCATGCTCAGACATGTTAGGAGACAGGATAGCAGATAGAAGATATATTTACAGCTTTTAACCCTGAATTTCCTGCTGCATCAAGTCTTCTAGTAACAAACTGGGGCATGTGAACTGATCCGTAGGTTGACGTATGATTTCAAGCCTGGGCTGTATTGACTTGTGCAACATTTGAAGGACGTGCGCTACAGTATGAGGCTGTGTGTGGTGTTTTTGTTTGTTAGTTTGACTGGAAAGACAGATGAGAAGATCTGAAACTTATTTGACGTCTTTACTTTCAGTTTCAGGTCCTTCCTGCGGCGGATATCAAAAGCAGACTGGGGTTAATTCTGTGGAAGACAGAGAATGTTTTGCTCATCTATTTGTGCATTTTTTGTGGCATGACTTAAAAAGTTTCACGCAGGTTCAAAGGCTCTTGGTGCAGCAAGAAAGATCGCTTTCCAAAGCTTTGTTTTACTGAGGGTTTGCTCATGATCTGTGGGACTGCACCTGGACTTTAAATTCAGATAAATGAGAAAAACACACAACACAAACATGTGGAGAACGAAGGGAAGAGTGAGGGCTGGGTTTTAAAGGGATGGGCTTCTTGATGGCTGGAGAATTCAATAAAAGCTGAGGGGAAAAGTGGCCGATGCACTCTGTGACCTCTGACCCTGACACAACCTTTACTCTGCATTTCAAGAGAGAGAGAGAGAGAGAGAGAAGGAGAGAGATAGAGAGAGCATGTCTGCAAGCACATGTGGCTCAGATCCAAGTACCATCATGCAACAGTGACAGCTCGCTGTGAGGGAATCACTCACAACTCTCCATCTATACCTACAGTATGTCTTTAAGAACAACACCTGTCCTGGTTACATTAAAGTTACTGAATGATTTGCATGAAGTCTGTCCCTCCAGCTCTTTGTCAACGCTCGGGCTTGAACCAGCTCCAGCTTGTCTCAAACTCCTCTTTGTTGCAGACAAAGGTCTACTGTTTGAAGCACACAAAGAGATGTGAAGTTTAACCAGAAACATTTGCTGTTATGGCTCCAACAGGGAAACTGATGTCAGCCCTCAAATATTTCTGGGGGTTAAAGTTGATGTTTTGAAGTGAAGTGGATCCATTTGAGGGGACACGCAGAGCAGAAGAAAGTACGCTTCGCTGGGTGTTCCTGAGCTAACCTCTGCTGTCAGCTTATCTTATCATTTCTCATATTTGCTGCTGCTTAGCAGTAAATACAAGAGGAGGAATGAGGTAAATGTTGCAACTCTACATTCTCAGATTGAGTGCTAGCATTAAAGTAAATGTGACTGCATGCTTCAGTCACAGGTGCAGCTACAACGTGAACACTGTGATTGTTGAATGCATGAACAAAACTGTTGTTTCGATTAAAAGTAAAGACAGGAGAGGACACGTGTATATTCTGCAGGGTTTTTTTTCTTCATAAACTGAATCAAAACCTTAATCTGATATCTGGTTTTGAAAAATTAAACATTCAATAAATAAATAAATATTCAGAAAAATGTTTGAACTTTACAGTAAAAATAAACATGTAAAACCTTTACAGCTTGGTTCAAAAAACATGTTTGGTGTCACAGCTCATTCAATCAGCATAACCTGATTTAATCTGATACTTTTGAAAATATTTAACTTACAAGTTTTGCCTAATTAGAGGCAAGCAAGTGCACAACTGACTGAACTGACAGGCAGGCAGGCACACTGCAGCTGTTAGCACAGTGTTGCCAACTCATCTGTAAGGAAAGTAGCTATTGGCTGGCCAAGAAGTTGCCAGAGGACAACAAATGATGCCATCCCTTAATTTGCATAATCGACCATTTGTCATGGATGCTGTAGGGGAGAAGAATAACATATACGAGTGAGAAAAAGTGAGTAAAAAGTGAACTGCAAATGAACTTTCTTCTGTCAATTTTTGCTTTTTTTAAACGTCAAAATAACGACTCTCCTCCTTCAGTGAGCAAGAAAGAGTGAGATTGATACGTGATTTCAGAAAAAAAGTCTCTAATTTTGTGGCTTTTTGAAAAATAGTCACAAGAGAGGTCTGAAAGGTCGCTAAATACAGCAACAAAGTCACTAAGATGGCAACATGTCAGCAACAAGGCAAACTGCAGCCGAGGTGAGATCGATTTATATTTTCCAACATGGCTCCTGTTGACGATGGGCTTCAAAACCCTGCCTCAGAAATGAATGGGTGAGGGTCAGCACTTTCCAAAACTACAGCAGTGTTTCAGCTCAACAGTTCAACACCCTGTTATCTGCCACCTTCAGTGGAAAGGGTCTGTGGTTATTGTTCAACAGCTATTGAAAACATAAAGAGTCTCTTTTCATCAAAATGTCATCAGGGATCGAACAAAGAACCATCTGCAGGCACCTCATTGTCAACAGCTGCTGCTGATATCTGGAGTCACACTGGCTGAAAGTCACCACTTAACACGGTCACTCATCAAACCAAAACACCAACTTCCCTTTCACAGTCTCTGTGTGTCTGTAGCATCTCTGCCAGCTGAGACGGTTTGTTCAGCTGATGGACTTTAAGCTAATTAAACCAGAGGTGATGTGAATGCACCCAAAGTTTCCATAAGTAACAGCAATAAATCTCTGTGCTTCAAATGCCATCACTTTATTAACATCAGGTTAGTTCCTGCACAGATGTGAACATGTAAAGCTGTATTTATTCTGCTCTCTCTGTCACAGTATGGTTTAGTTGAGTTGTCTTGGTACGGCACGTATTTTGTGGCGTTTCCATAAACTAAAACCAGGACAGGTCCCAAAATAATTGACCCATACCATCCCACTTTTTGGGACCCTTCTGTTGGGGTGCCAGACATACCAATCTGACCTCAAAAAGGTAGAGCTAGAAACACTGCAGTCTGTTGATTGGTCGAAAGAAACTATTGCGACATACACCAAAAACTCAAAAAGCATTCAGCTCATTGCACCAAAAAAAATTTAATTGCAAACAAAATGCCTTGTAAACTTAAACATTGATTGCACCAAAATTAACTATTAATAACCTTTTTAATCAATAATTTAAAATAATATTCAAAAACAAAATACCCTTAACATCTGACGGTCTTTTTCCTCCTTCACACGGCCCCGTTTGGTTTAAGTCCTCACTGCACTCATGTACAATAATCCTCAGTCCCAGAAAGAAGAAAAAAAACAAAAGTAATCCAATTCTCTGCCCCTGATCAGTCGAACAAAAAAAATAGCCGGACAAAGGAGTGCTGATGGTCTAGCAGTCTGGGTTGCTTTCCATGTGGCTATGGCTCTTGGGCGGGCAGCCCAGGTTCAGGTCCAGCCTGTGGCGACTTTCCTACATGTCACTTCCCCCTCTCACCCTGTTTCCTGCTCTTTCCACTGTCCTGTCCTCTCCTAGTGAGAAGACTGAAGGCCTGAAAAAATGACTTAAAAAAAAAAAGAAATTAAAAATTTAGCTGGCCAAAAAACACAAAAGGACTCATCCTGAGTTATATCCCCAAACAGGAAAATTTGTATTTTTTTCCAGGCAAGTCAGGCAAAAGTGCCAGAAGTGCTCCAGCGCAAGGATGATTCAGCCTGCTGATTGGCACTGACGCACTATAAATATAAATATAAATATAAATATAAATATATGTGTGTGTGTGTGTGTGTGTTTGTTTCATGAACTTGGAAAGTAGTCACATCCCCATACATATTAATCACAAATTCAACTCCACATAATTGGAAACTATGGAATCAGAAGGTGCTCAGCTGGACAAACTCTGTGATGAAATCATTCATTAACAAATGAAAATATATTTAAAAAGTCTTTCTTTGAGATTTATTTACACTGTACCTCTTAGAAACTTGTGAGCTAAAAAAAAAGATTTTATTTGGGAAGAAACATTTTGCTGAGATCTTGTTGGCTTCCCCTGTGCCAGATCCAGTTGTTTTTGTCATAATTACTCCATTCCTTACTGGAAACCAGTCACTTTTTACAGCATACTGATCAATGTATCAGACTGGTACAGACTGACCTAACAGCTGATCCTTAAAAACATGTTTTAAGCAACATCACAGATTTCATCAAGCCCGAGTCTATAAATATGAAGCCTTTGTGGAGGTGATAAAACTAGTTTTTTTGAGATTCCACTTGAAGTTTTCAGCCTGTATCAGAAACAAATGGTTGATATCAAAGACAATACATCTATATATTATACAGTCCATGGTTTGAATCAATACTGGTGTTATTATCAAAACCACTCAATATTTATTGCATCTTTCCTTCCATCACAAAGGATTAAAACCTCACTGAGGCAACATGTTGGTACCAGCACACAGAGGAAAACTTAGAGTCATTTTTCCTCTCTGAGAAATAAACAGACATGTAAACAGATTTCAGTGAACTCCTCAGTTAAACTACTGGATGAACTCAAACAAGGGATGGAAAGCATTCAGCTGACTCAGTCTTCTCTGCGTATACAAGGGATGTAATGAGTCACTGGAGGCTCCTGATGGATGATTTCCAGTTCTAATATAAGAAAACTCAAAACCATGAGCCAGCTGAAGGAGGGAGCTGAAATTTCCTCCTGCACTCATTAACTATAAACTCTGACACAAATATCAGACAATGCTGGACTCCTGCCTCCTGAAATGATTTATTCCAAGGTCAGGGTGCCCAGCAGGAAAGTTGGAGCCGAGCTGGAGTACAGGGGAAGCAAATAGTACAGACTGATACAGAGAAAGGTCCAGGCTCAGGCTCTGCACTCGGCCTCATTATCTCATGTTCAGTCTTAATCTGTCTTTAGGGAAAAACAGTATAATGTTCTGCAAAGCAGTAAGTGATGCTTTTAAAAACTTTTATAAGGCCGACCAATACATAACCTTGAGATACAAACTGGCGTCACACTGCACACATAACACTTGTTGTTTGTCAGAGCCAGTGTGCTTTAGGGAGTGCCTGGATCAACTTCAGCGAGGAGGACTGTTTGCCAGATGCTGGGCGGGTCTGTAACAACTAGCAGACTGCAGCCACCAGCCTACACTTCCACTTTAGTATCATGGTGTGCAAAGAAACACAAACGAACATGTTTGAGGAGACTTTGAAGTGTCTGCACAGAGCACACATGATGTGTTTTCATAAAACTGGCTTGAATCGTTGCACGTGGGATCAATCCTGCAGAAATAAATGTTGGATTGTAGGAATTATGTGCAGAGAAACAGTCCAGATGTTATCACAGGCATAAGTTCATGACTGTGCTAAAAAAAAGTTGCTTTAATGCTTGAATGATGGCCTTGAAGGGGATGATTACCTCCTTTACAACTTAAAATATTGACAAAAAGTTAACAAAGTAATTCAATTTTAAAGAATTATTGCGGCATTTTTTTGCTTATGCATCTTCTTAGAAAACTTTTTAAAATTGTGCACTTGCTTGCATTTTGGAAAGGATGTTAACTTCACAAAAAGCTCATTTTTGTGACAGTGAATGCCTCTGTGCTTCCTCAGCTCAGAGAAAAGGAAATGTTTCACTGGTCTGTACAGCGTGTAAAGCTATCCCAGGAATTACTTACCTCAAATTATAAAAACTGCACAAAGATGTGCCTCTCTTCTTGATCCAAATATTATAATAATTAAAATATGAAAAAACAACTTTCAAATCTGACTAATACAACTGTTATTTAACATTCATATCCAACATTCAATATTAATTTGCTGTTTGTCATGGGCTTCTCTGTTAAAACTACAAATGAGCATTAGTGAAACATTTACACCAAAATCTAAAATGCAAGTTTCACCAGTATATACGACGCAGTCTTCTTTGGGAGTGTTTGCACCAGTGTGTAGAACACAGCTCACTTTTTAGACAACAATAAGCCAAATTTGAGTTATATTATGAGTTCACACCCAGCTTTAAATTTCTTTACACACAAGACGATATTTTCCTCTCTTACAACAGAAATATTCAATTTTTTGTATGCAAATATGGTAAATGGGCCAGTACTTATATAGCGCCTTTCTAGTCTTTCTGACCACTCAAAGCTCTTTACACTGCTAATCTCATTCACCCATCCACACCACATTCACACACTGATGGGAGGAAGTCCTATTCTAGGAACAATCAGTTTTTCACCTAACACATTCATACCCATTCACACACCACTGACCAACAGTGGGAGCAACTTGGGGTTCAGTGTCTTACCCAAGGACACTTCGACATGTGATTGCAGGAGCTGGGAATCGGACCCTCGACCTTCCGATTGAGAGACAACAACTCTACCACTGATCCACAGTCGCCAGCAACTCTGCTGGCAGAGGTTTGTATTAATGCTGATGAACTATTCTTCAAATTCCTTCAACAAAAAAAGACGTTAGTTTTTTTAAAAACCTGAGTAAGCCAACAGCTCTGTTGCTCCTCTTTCAGTCCTGGAGGTGTGTTTGCTCAGGAACTTTTTAGGCCGTGCATGCAGGTGTGATTCCCTGCACATTGTGTTTATGCTGTTACTTTATGTTTCAAACTCCATGAATGAAAAAACCCAGCAGGTTTAGCTTTTTTATGTCCCAATCCAGGTCATGTTTGCTTAAGTCAAACCTGCCTGTTTGCTCCTTTGTGTGTGTGTGTGTGTGTGTGTGTGTGTGTGTGTGTGTGCGTGTGTGTGTGTGTGTGTGTGTGTGTGTGTGTGTGTCTGTGTCTGTGTGCGCGTGTGTGAGGGCCTGCTGCAGCACAAAGGGGCAACAATAAGTGTTTGCACTGGAGTTAACACCCAGCCATCATGAATGTTATTCAACATGCAACACACCCCTGTAACCTCAGGATATAATCAACCCCTGAATAAATTATATATTTATTCAGGGGTTGATTGATTGGTTGATTATTTATATCATTTATAAACAGAAGAAGACAAGACAGAAATGTCCAACTGGTGCACTGAACGCTTTGTACAGCTTCAGTTTATGAGCAAATCAAGAATAACAGCTGCACAATGAATGACTGAATAAAATAAATAAACGAACGAACCAAACTTCTACATCAGTCTGTATGCAGCTCATATTTTACCCAATAGATGCTTTTTTTCTTGGAATTCTCCAATAAAACCTTTATTTTAGACTAGTTTTATGGCATTTCATTTCACACCACCATTGTTTGAGCCACTGTTAAACAAGTGATTGAAGAAACAAGAAGCTAAACACAAGTCTGCAGCAGCTCAGTCTGCAGCCTCAACATTAGACAAGACTATTGGACCATCAACCTGCTAAATTCAGTTTTCAGTCTTTTTCAGTCACCAGGTGTTATGACTGTGATCATTTGTGTTCTGATTGTTTTCTGTACTGACAGCTCTCTCTCTCCTCCCCTCCTTTGCAGTGGCAATCAGTACCTGTGTGTGTGTGTGAGATGAGTTGCAGGTGTGTGTGTGTGCTGACAGTGCTCCTGTGACCGGGTTGCTGCACGCTGATTGGCTGGCTGAGAAGATTTAAGCACCACCTGATGCCATCTTTCTCCCCTGCTCTTGCCATTCCCAACTTGCCAGCACTTGGTGTAATGTATATGACCTCAGTACAGTGTTTGTATGAACTCGTGTCAGCCTAGCATTTTGTAAGTTGTTTCTGTGACTAAAATTTAGTAGATTAGCTATTGCCTTCTTGTAAATACTTGTAAATACCTGTAAATAACTGTGACCCTTTGTGAATTTATATTTAGTGGCAGCGAAGTAGGAGGGAGAAGCCAATTTGTTTTACTGTCCCGTTTTCTCCTGTTTTTGGTTAGGAGTTAGGTTACCCTTTGTCTTTTGTTTCACATTTATTTTCTTACAGGGAAGTCAGGGACCTTGGTTTAGTTGTTTTGTTTGTTGTTTTGGCACTGCTCACCTCTGAAGACAATAAAACTGCCTCTCTTTGACCTCTGAATTTGAAGTTGGCTGGTTTACTTGGGAGTGGGAAGAGCGGGGACACTCAATCGTGTGCGGCCCTGGTTCCCCCTAGGCCTGGGCCATAACACCAGGTATCAGTGGTAGTTTAGTTTATAGTAGCAGCAGAAATCACACACTTTTAAACATACAACACAGATGTCACTGGGAAATGACATAACAAGACAAATCATACGTAAAACCAACTTCAAACATCGATGTACAGAATAACGGCTGAAATACACTGGCTGTGTCACAGCTTTGCAGCTCCGCTCTGCTCACAGCACAGGATAGGTTTCCATTCAAGTCAATGTGTCAACTCACACTGGATCTGTTCCGTGCGGTTCAGCTGTGTGGCTGGTCCGACAGGTCTAGAGCTGGGTTCCGAAGTTCGGTTCTTTTGTGGCACCGACTGAAATGTTTCGGTAGTATAGAGCATCAATTTATGTCTCATCTTTTAGTGCCAACTTTCAAAAGTATTGCTCAGGAACTAGTATCAAATGGAAGGTATCGTATCGGTACAGGAATAAAAAGTTTTTGATTGATACCCAGCCCTTGACAGTTCACGGCTAATCTGCAGCCATCCTATTTTTGCTGGATGCCCGAGCTGCGACACGTCAATTCAGAGTAGAGAAGATCAAGCAAGACAAAAAGTAGTTCACAGAAACTACCTAAAAAGAGCCAGAGACTTTCAAAATAAAACAAACTGTGTCAAAAACTAGATCGTATTTAGCTTTACTAATGCAAGACAAAAGTCACAATGAGTCAACAAGTTTGAGGTTTAACATCACAACATGAATGAAGAGAGGTTTATTAACGGAGAGGAAAGTGTGGGAATTCCTCGGCCTCACGACTCCAGCTGTCTGTCAGTCCTGCAGCTTGTCAGACTGAATACACAGCTGGTGAGAGTTGACAAATGCAGTCAACACGCAGCGGAGCAGAGCTGCAACACAGACGCAGTCAGAGTATTTGAGGCATAAGAAAGGGAGAGGTGTCACCAGACCAGCTGGTCCATCATATGTCTAGAACACTCAGGCATTCATTAATAAATCTGATGGCCTGTAAAACAAAGGATGTCTTCATTCTGTTCTGAACAGTGGGGAACAGTAACAACATTCAGAAGGAAACAACTCAAATAAAGATACAAGAAGTTGCCTCTGGTTGCCCACAATACTGTTTTCAACAGTTCTGTCTTTGTAAATGCTTTCCAAACTTGGGAAATGGATACCTGACAATTTTCCGGACACTGTCACAATTTTCCTGTTGCATTTCCAGACCAGAATAAAACACAGAAGAAAAGAGCACGCTCAGCGTGGGCACTGTGAAATGTTTAGAGCAATTTGTTGCTGACATTAAAAAAAAATTGTTTTCTTAGGATTAACCTTGTCTTCTGGGACTTGGCATTCAGTTTGTCAGTCCATATGTCTCATTTGTTGTCAAACACAATGCCAAGGAACTTGTGTTTTGTGATGGATTGTATAGGTTCTAAAGGTGGGAGAAAAAACTTGTTTCACATAAGTATTGGGATTTTTTGTTTTACAAGTTTAAATACAATTTTTTTTATTTGTTAAAAAAAGTTGTTTTTTTTTTCAAAATTTAAATCCTTCATTTAAAAAACGTTACCACTTTTCTCAAACAGGGAGAATCAATTAACACCTCCTTTGTTTTGGAGTTAATAAGGAGAAGATCTGACTTCTTAAATCAGTCAAGAAAAAAGTTAAGAACTGGTCCATGCTCCCCTTCCTCATCAAAAAATAGGCTAACTAAGGCAGTTCCGCCTGCATATTTACTGAAGTGCCTGTTAGGGAAAGTGCTAGTGCAGGAGTTGGTATATAAGATGAACAACAAGAAAGATAAACACACCTCTGAAGGAAACCTGTACAAGTGGACGTCTTGTCAGAGAGTGACATGCCTTTTCTGACCTGCTGAATTCTAAAGCTTAAAAAGTCAACAATCTAGGAGATTAGAGCACCGAGTGGTCTAGGTCGCGTTCCATATGGCAAAAGCCCTTGAGCAGGCAGCCTGGGTTCAAGTCCAGCTTGTGGCGACTTTCCCGCATGTTATTCCTCACTCTCAACCTGTTTTATACTCTATCCACTGCCCTGTCCTCTCACATTAAAGGCATAAAAAGCCCCATAATAACTATAAAATAACAATCCAGGAGGTCAAATCATTGTCAAGATAAAATTACTCAGTTAAAATATTTACTAGAATGCTGGGCTTGACAGTGTTGAAAACAGACAACAAATAAAATCTGACTCAAGCCTTTGGTTACTCCAAGTGAGTCTATACAAGACGCAACAGAGTTGCGACAGCATCATCCACCCGCAGGTTTCTGTGGTTAGGAGGAGGAGACCTCTGCTTATTATTCAGCTCTAACGGATGCCACTGAAATACAGAGCCTGAATTACAACCTTAGTTCATTGGTTTTTATTAAATGTACTGATGTACCCTATCACATTCGCAGGCTCAGTGCACTTTGATCTCCTTCACTGACTCAGATACAGAACAAGAGCACACAAAGGTGAGGTTAAAGGTGAAGGAGTGTCAGGACAACAGATGTGTTAACAGAGCCATTTATCAAGTTTATTGTGATGCTTAACTGTAGAGTAGATTATTGATAGAGTACATAAGTATTCATTTATCAGGCAGTGAAGTACCAGACAGTATTTTCTGTGTTCTCATGACCTCTTTGTGCTCTCAGTCCTGAACGCTAAGACAGAAATGAGAAAAAGAGCCTTTGGGCAGTCTGTACCCTCAGCCTGGAATCTGATGCAGAACGACTTAAAGCTCAAGGAGCCGGTGGTTGTAAATTTTCTTAAATCTAAAATGAAAGAAGTGGAAGCAGATTCTAAAGGACGTCGACGTTTTAGCTCGGCTGTTTCAACTGATTCCCAGATGTGACTCATAGATGGTTTGATTTTAATCCATAATGTTGTGCTTTTTCTCTCTTTGTAGTTTCTCTCGTTGTTTCCATTTGCAACTTTGTGTTTTTTGCCAGGTCTCTCTTGAAAAATAAGTTTTTAATCTCAATGGGACCAACTTGGTTAAATTAAGGTTAAATAAACAATAAATACATTTTCTACAAGGGGGATAATCCTGTTCCATAAACTTAATCACTAAATCTTGTCGTCTAATCTGTTGTTGACACCCAAATTACTCAGCAATAAAACCAATTATAATATATATATATATATATATATATATATATATATATATATATACACACACACACACACACACACACATATATATATATATATATATATATATATATATATATATATATATATATATATATATATATATATATATATATATATATATACACACACACACACACACACACACACACACACACACATATATAGGTGTGTATGAAATTCTGGCCCTATGTTGTGTCTCAGCCACTGTAACACTCTACTACATGGATGTAAATGAACACAGATGACTGAAGGAATCTCATAGCATGGCACAGCTTTTCAGTATATTGTTACACTGAAATGTTGTGTCTTTGCTACCAAGAAGTTTCCTTCCACAAGCCCTAATGTAGGTCCAGATACAAGGCTTGCTCTCCTTCTCTACTACCTGGATGTAAACAAACAGCTTTCAGATAGCATCTCATAGCAAGGCGCATTTGACAAGTATTTTTTTAAAAATGTGGATAAACTTGTATGCGGGATGTGTCTGAATGAAGTAGCACATAACAACTCGACCAGAACAACAAGTAAACAAAAGACATATGGAAGTTAATCTGCAGGGAGGAACAAAGGCTGGAGGTGCTCGCTCTGCTGACATTTGACAAACCAATTTGACATTGTTTCCAGTAGACTCCATTTTGAATGTTGTTCAAGTGTTTTCTTACCAAGCCATCAAGAATTAAACCTTTAATTTAAAGGACGAGGAAATCAGTTTTCTTAGAGCCTTCTTCATGCTTGCTCTGCAAAAAACAGCATCACGTTTTAATCATATTTTTTGACATCTGTTGGTTTCAAATGCAGACAGAGTTCTTCATGAATAGTTTGTGCAGAAACAAGGAGATGGATTCTTACTTGGGGATGGGAAAGAAATTTTGACATGGACTGATTGATGTTGATTGTGGCACAACCAACATTTACCTTGAAGGGACATTGTATATACATTAGCAAATCAGATATTATGAAGTAATACATGACTGGCTATCAATAACTGATTATTGTATAGCATCATTATCATTATAGTACCATAACATACCCTAATTGTGATGCAAAGTGTGACGTGACACACTCACAGCTCTCCTCAGGTGTAAACAGGGAGTCATTAGTAGAAATAGTAGTGTTGTTATTGTTGTTGAGGATGTATTTCAAGTTGTTCTAGTACCAGTCTAAATATTTCCCTCACAGGTCACAGCTAATGATAGTCAGAGCAAAGCTTGCTGGAGTAGTTGTTACAATGATAGTAGAATTTATTAACCCTTAACCTGTTGTGGCTGCAATTTCAGTCTACAGTGCACAAACAGAGTTCAGGCTCTTACATTTCTTTTTTCAGTTTCTTTGATATTTCACCCAACCAATCGACATTATCATTCCAGACGTGGTTAAGAAGCACTTCTGTGAGGATAAACGAGTCAGAGCAGCTCCAGGTATTTTTTTAGTTAACAATTAGGTTAATGAGAGGTATGGTTTCAGAGCCTTAAAGGCTTTATTTCAAGAGGCTGGTGACAGATTTGTCAGTGAGTATTAGCCAGAAGGAAGTAAACTAATGAGGGCAGCTGTTATTTTCTACCTACAGCGTCAGGACGCAGCACAAAGGACGGAGATTCCTATGAATCATTTAGTCCATTTAGCCGGAACAAATGTTTCAACCTGAACTAATCTAGCTCATCAATAACTGGTTGTGCAAGTTTGCCATGTTACAACAGATCAAGTATTACAAAACATGAAAAGATGGACATGACAAATGCATGAAACATGACAGACACTGAGTACGCTATCATCCAGAGTCTTTGAATTAAATGATCAGTTTAGAACACATCAAGTCATCTTGTTTTTGTTTAAATCTCTGAAACCTTGTTATGCAGAAAAGTTGAACCACTTTTTCTCTCATGGGCAAAAAGTTATTAAGAAGTATATGATCAACGGGTGCTTTAAGTAAAAAAAAAATTCTGGGGGCTGCAACCTGAGCCAGCACTAATATTTTTCATTTGTAAAAGCTTTACCTTGATGATGAATGACTCAGAGGTCTCCCCCTTTAAAAATCATTCAGACCAGGGCCCGTATGCATGCAAGGATGCATAAGCCCAGTTAATGCTCCAATCACGCATTAAATTTAATGGAGGTAGACCCCACCATTACAATTCTACAATTCTACAATTTCATTTAGCAGACGCTTTTTTCCAAAGCGACGTACAACACAAGCAAGAATTTTGACAAGAAGGAGAAACCTTATTAAGTGTGAATAAATGCTTCAGGTTGGATTTGTCACAGGTACTCTGTCACCAAGTGCCCATTGACACCCCCCCCCCCCTTTTTTTTTTTTTTGTGTTCTATCTAAATATCAGTCATAACTAGAATTCAACATTCAGGAGAAATCAATATTCAGTGCTTTAGTTTGTTAAGAGCTCAGTCTGAGACTTTCGGATCTGACCCCTGAGGACAAAGAGGAGAAGGGTCAGATTAAGTGCCAAAGTGTTCCCTGAACAATTGAGTCTTCAGACCTCTCTTAAAAGTAGAAGGGGACTCTGCGGATCTTAATGAGTTGGGTAATTCATTCCACCATTTTGGAACAACAGAGGAGAAGAGTCTGGCTAGTGATTTAGAGCCATGCTGGGCTGGGAGCACCAGGCGTCTCTCACAGGCAGAGCGTAGCAGGCAGGAAGGAGTGTAGACCTGGATGAGGGACTCAAGGTAGGAAGGAGCCGATTTTGTCACTGTTCTGTGAGCCAGAAGAAGAGCTTTGAATTTAATTCGAGCTGCCACTGGAATCCAGTGAATAGAGATTAACAGCTGGGTGACGTGTGCTGTTTTGGGCAGGTTAAAGACCAGACGTGCTGCTGCATTATGGATCATCTGCAGAGGTTTGAAAGTAGACACAGGGAGGCCTGCTAGCAGTGAGTTGCAGTAGTCAATGCGTGAAATCACAAGAGCCTGTACCAGGAGCTGTGTGGCCTGTTGTGTCAGATAGGGTCTGATCCTCCTGATGTTATAGAGGGCATATCGACAGGACCGAGCAATCGAGGCCACATGAACCTTAAAGGTCAGCTGGTCATCAATCATGATACCCAGATTTCTGGCAGAGTTTGTGGGCACAAGTTGATTTGTTTCAAGCATGACGCTGATGTGTGGTTGGGCAGAGGGACAGGCTGGAAGTACAATGAGCTCAGTTTTAGATAGATTTAGTTGAAGGTGCCGTTCCTTCATCCAGTTGGAGATATCAGCCAGACACGCTGATATCTGAGCTGAGACAGTTGTGTCATTGGGTGGAAAAGACATGAAAAGCTGAGTGTCGTCAGCATAGCAGTGGTAAGAGAAGCCATGTGAGCGGATCACTGCACCAAGTGAGGTGGTGTATAAGGAGAAGAGGAGGGGACCAAGCACTGACCCTTGGGTACCCCAGTCAATAAGCCATGTGATTCAGACACTTCACCTCGCCATGACACTCTGAAGGATCGACCTGTGAGGTAGGACTTGAACCAAGACAGGACAGATCCCGAGATGCCAAGCTCAGAGAGTGTAGAGAGGAAAATTTGATGGTTCACGGTGTCAAAAGCAGCAGACAGGTCCAGTAGTAAAAGGACAAAGGACCGACCAGCAGCTCGAGCCAGTCGCAGTGATTCTGTGACTGACAGGAGTGCGGTCTTGGTGGAGTGACAGGTGCATTACAGGTGCTAACAGCCGGATTACCACACCTGTTAGGCTGTTTCAAGGATGCTGGACGTTGAGCTCATCCTGTCTAAGACTAAATATCCCAAGAGACAATAGATATTTAGGGACTGAATGAATCCTTTGGAAAAGTATAAAAATATGGAGCTATACAATATTTTTCAGTTAACATGAGATAATGGAGGCAATCGAAGTAGCAAGGCTGGCTGCTGTCGCTTTGCGTTTACGCGTCTGGGTCCTTCCAGGATGTTTGTGGTGAAATGTTGGAGTTCATCAAACAGCTGCTTGTAGGGCTATTCATGGAGTTAGTGGGGCACTGTTGCGCTGCTTGTTCGTCAAAGCAGCTTTCATATTGCTGATTTTATTTTTTAAGTTCTACTTTGCACTCAGAAACAGTACACCAATTTACCCTGTTGGAGCTCTTTAGCCAAACGTTCTCTTTCTCTTTGTTTGTTATCTTTGACCAATAATTAACTGATAACAGCTCTTTGTTCATATTTTTCTAATAAAATGTCCATTTCTTCCACCGAAAAATTGTTTTTCTTGATTTTCTCTGAGTCACCGCTCGCTTTATCGCTGTTTATGTGCAGAAGGCATGTGCAATTTGAATTTGTTGGAGTTTTCTATGAAGATCCTGAGACATATGACATTCTGCACCTGCCTCACTTTCATGGTGCAATTTGGTAACCAGCCAAGTATTTGCAGTCATGCATGCAGCTAATGCTACAACCAAATGGGCTGTTCCATAACAGTACGTTAAGACCAATAGTTTTATCCAGTAACATGATCAAATCTAAGACTCTGTAATGTGCCCTCAAATGGTAAAAGGATTGTTCTGGAAATGTTTTGGTACTAGGTTAACAGCTGGCACTTAGTAGTAACTCAGAACAGTCTCCTAACTGAATGTCTTGAGGTGCCATTGGCCAAGTGGTTTCAGCGTGCGTAGTGTGTGTAGTCACCAGTTTGATATGATATAAGGAGCTGAGTGTTAAACCACATTTCACAACCCTCACCCTGGAGGAAAATCCTTCACATAGAGAGTTTGTTTTCTCTCTTACTCCTCCCCACCGCCTTCGACTCCTCTACCCCACCTGCACAGCTCTTTCCCCCCTGAAAGAACCCTGAAAGTCTGTCATATATTCAAGTCTTTGCCCTGAACTGCAGCAGCAGCAGTGAGTCAGTCAGCACTCAATCATTACTTATCATCTAATCTGCTTGGAAATTGCTACAAGTCAAAAGCTTTGCTGGCTAAGTGCATTCCTGCAACCAGGAACCCTTGAAGAAAACAAACAGGTTGAGGGATGAACTGGATCACAACCAAAGGTGGGTAGATCTGTTCAGACATGAACTACAGCTATTGGCTACTGACGTTATCTGCAACACAACATTAGACTTGTGTTTTGCCAAACACTCAGTGAACTGCTTCTTAACAACCACTGAATATCAGATTTAAATCTTTCTATATTCAAACCATGGGGAACTCCCCTTTATGTCACACATCACTTCTTCTAAAAGACGAGATCGAGAGCCAAGAGGCAAGTTGGCATTTTATTCAGATCCCTGACACTCACAGCTTTACCATGACTTTTCATTTAACTGTAGTCACTGTACCAACCAATGAAATTATGACTCAATCTCTGGCAGCATTATTCGACATTAGTATTCCAATCCTGTTGGGATAATCAGCCCCAACAGTTGCTCAGAGAAGAGGCATATAAGGGTTATCTAAATGTCACTAAACAATGGGGAGTCAGAGGTCACATAAAACAATGACATTTTATCAAGAAAAAAGAGACAATGAACCAAGTGACCAGGGCCTGTGAAAAGAATGGATTAGCTGTATGCGTGACCCAGTTAACACCCCTAAAGAGCATTAAATTTAAAGGTGAAAGACCACACCATTACAGGCACTAGGGATGGCAGACATCGTGCTCCCACGTTACTAAGACAAAATATGCAGAGAGATAACGCATATTTAGGGATCCAGTTTCCCTGAAGGAAAAGTCAGGTGTCTGACAGACGAAATTATAAAACTCATATAAAACAGTGCACTCCAATCTGTGCATTCAAAGCGGTCCCTTAGAGCCTCACTAGCCTCAAGTGTCCATCTCATGACTGTGAGGGTAGTTGCAGGCTGCCTCAGCACACAGGGTCCACAACAGGTCTGCAGGAAAACCAGGCCGATGTCGAGATATACAGCAAATTTAGATTCGGGAGATGCAATATCTTTTATTTTTGTATTTGTTTATACAGAGTAAGCATGCGTAATTTAAATTTGTTGGATCTTTTTTTCAGGAAGCTTCCCCAGCATATGACATTCTGCACCTGCCTCGCTTTCATGGTGCAATTAATTAATCAGACAGATTTTGGCATTCATGCATGCAGCCAATGTTACACCCAAATAGGCCATCCTGTAATAGTAGGTTATGACTAATGGTCCCGTTTATGTGATGACTGGACGTGCATAAGAGTTACACATTTGCATGAACCACTGACGAATCAGTCTGCTGTGTGAGTCTGCCATGTTTACATCTTTGTGCTCTAAAAAGTGGCAGAAACACAGTTATGCCCTCCTTATTACTGGATTCAAACAAAGTGAATATATGCTGCAGGCCATCCTGCCTGTGCAGCACTTTCCATACATTGTCTGAGCTGTTAAAGACAAACATCCACTAACAACAACGGGAAATGACATTTTTCTAGCAGGAGTGTCTGGTCTTTGTTTGTATGTGAATGGACAGGTGTCAACAGGTGTAGTCAGGTCAGCCAGCAAACAGCCTGTCACTCAGTGTTTTCTGTGCACACAAACACTTTCACTTTCAAAAACAGTCTGCGCCACAAACCTGACAGCACCTGTCTGGAAGACTCAGATGTGACTTCGATGTTTGTAGGTTTGGTCTCTCAGCAAACCTGCTCTACAGCTGAGCATCACGTCAGTTTAACTCACGGAGTAATGTATCCGTGATAAGAAGCTGTGTTCATAGGCATGAGGTGAGTTTTGACGTCTGACAGATGTTCTTTGGTATGAATGCTTTTGTTTTCAGCTGTATGTGCTCTTATTTTCAAATGGAAAACTGTTCCATGTTGTTTGAAACACAGCCAGGTTTGGAATAAAAGAGCTTTGTTTTTTTCACTTGAAGTCAGCTGACTTTGAACAAGCAAAACTTCAAAAGAAAAAAAAGGAGGAAAACACTGACAACGAGAACAAACCCACTTGTTTCATTCACTTGCTTCTTAGTCCCTCCCACCCGAGATGCACGAGAGAGATGGAAGGAAATGAAGAGAGAGGAAGAGGAGATTTGTTTTAAGAGAAATGAGACGTTCTCTCCTCCGGAGCAACAATGAAGCGACGTGTTTTAGTGATATTGGTGTCAGCTGCTCACCTGTGGATCATCTGTCAGTCAGCTCCAACAGCTGTTTGTGTGTCTGCACATGTGCGCTGTAATAACTCCAATCAAATAAAAACAGTTACAGAGCTTTGTCTGTGTTTTTAACCTGTTTAACAAACACTTTCACATGAAGAAAATCTGACCTCTGTTTATTCTGTGTCCTGTTTAGAAGCACACTGATCACTTTACCGCTAAAATGTGTCATTATTAGATTATTTATTAATTATTTAGCTGTTATCGAGAGCACATCTGATCATTAAGTGATATTTATTAATATAACCTAGTTTATGATGTCTGAGGAACACTTGATATTAGGGAAACAAAAAACGTGTCAGTCTTTACTAAAATCACGCTCACCAATGAAACAGGCAACAAGGGTTTTTTTCTGACAGACTTTTTTCTCAGACTTAAATTTTCTTCATGAAGAAAAAAAGACTCAAGAAAATTAACGCGAGAAATAACTGATCATGAATATTTATTTATATTTATGGCTCAAAAACTTTTTTATTCCCATCTTTTTGACCTGTTTCTGAACTATCCTCAGTGACCGTTCTCGGCTCCGTCTTTTCGCTCTCATTAAACTCCGGTGATGTGAAGTTTCAGAGAAGTCTGAGCTGCTGCAGCAACTTCCGCTAAGCCTGCTCTCATGTCTCCTCGCTCATCGCTCCTCCAATCAGTGAAGATCAGGTGAATAAAGTCCAACTGGATTGCAGAGTGACAAATGTCAGCACAGCCATCCCCAGAAACCTGTTTGCATCCACATGTGATGGTTGCACATTATCTTGTCTTAAAGACAAACCCGTCATCATATTGTAGATTTTAGCCCACATGTGACTTGTTACACCAATTCTGCAGAGCTAAGCCTTCAAACTTACAGTAAACACCTGGAAATCATGTGAGGACAAGATTAGCTTGCTGTGGTTCCAAACACAGCTTAGCGATACCTTTGTCCTGACGAAACCAAGCATCAACCCGTGACCTGCAAAAGAATACACCACCCTCATGACGTACCATCGTCATAAAGTCCTTTAGTTTCAGAGTGAAACACGTCAGTTTTAACCTCATCTGACCTGTTAGTCCTCAGAGATGAAGAGAAGGAAGCACAAAACACATCAGAACAAAATAAGCAGTCATCCCATGATTGAAGTGAGCTCTGCAGTCTTTGTGAAACAGTGCTGCTATTCACAAAAACAGGTCTGCATGTTTGCTCCAAAGCTGCTTTGCTTGTTAATTCCTGCATTGCCAATAAACTGAAGGTATTGTCCACAAAAATGTTGACTTGTTCGTAATGGTTCCTCTATCTCCACACCTTCACCTAAGGGACTGTTGAGAAGTTAAAGGCAGGAATCCACACTCTGCTGCTGCAGGGTGTGACGGCTTTATCTGCTCCCACAAATTAGATTACTCTGAAGCATTGTTTGAGCGTTCACCTCCTGTTGATTTTTAGGACAAGTCATCCCAAGCATGTGGACGCTTTAAGTGCTACAAAAAGCTCAATCATCTCTTCTTTCACAGAATTATCTGTGAGTGGTCAGATTCCAGCAAATCAATATCAAAAACACTGTGACACATTTCATCTCAGAAGACTTTTAGATTAGACTGAGCAAACGTGCCTCAAGCAGTCTTTCTATGAAACTGTCCGTAAGACTGTGTCTGAATCTTTGATTTGAAAACATGAGGAAGTAGGAAAACACCTGAAAGGCCCAAGGGTAAATGTTTTCCAAGTCCTGCACAAACCGAACGAGTGAGCCGTGACACCCAGTGATATGAAACACAAAGAGGTTCACTTTGATCAAGACAAAGCAGAAAGCTTTGCCGCTTTCTTGCAATGCATGTTTAAAACTTAATTAGCACAAATAATATACTATACATTTATCTGCAAGTGAATGAATGGAGAAAGAGATGTTTTTCATCAACAATGATGAAATTATTTCATCAACAGCTTTTTTTTTCAGAATCAGTGTTTAGCTCAATTCATTCAGATGAGTTCTTGTTCTTTAAACTCTAAATTCAAACTGTAAGCAGTATAAAAATGTTCGGTTGTTCTGTGGTCGGTTGTCAGAAACGATACTACACCTTGGAGTCAACTTCTATGGAGTTCAGAGCGTTACAGAGCAACCGGTGTTTTGGAGTAAAGAGTGACCGTGCTAACTGGAGACTCTCAGCTGAACGTGTCAGTGATGGTCGGCTGAGAGTCTCCAGTTAACAGGGTCACACTTTACACTGAAACACCAGCGCCATCTGCAGCTGTGTTATTAAATGTGTCTTCTTTATCCAACCTCAGTGAACCAGGTTTGAGCACCAATAATCAATATTAACTGCTGATATTCTAAATCCAGTTTTTACTTTGAGTGTTTGATGAAAAAGTTGGTTTGGAGCCGAGATTCTGACCAAATATGGACTCACTATGGAGAGGAAATAATAAGTGAACCTATAAATGATGATGAACAGAAACACTTTTGACTAAAACTGGACTAAAACTATCACACATAGAAATGACTAAAATGTGTCTAAAACTAAGATAGCTGCCAAAAACAAAACACTGAATGGACAGCAGATCTTGTTTTTAACTCTGCTTTCCTTTGTTCAAGACAACTTTTCTCAGGATGAATGAATGAATGAATAGAATAGAATGTACTTTATTAATCCCTGAAGGGAAATTCAAGATTTATTATTGTGGAGTTCATTCATTCATTCATTTTCTATACCGCTTATCCTGTTTAGGGTCATGGGTGTCTGGAGTCTATCCCAGCTGTCTCAGAGCTCGAGGCGGGGTACACCCTGGACTGGTCTCCAGTCAATCACAGGGCTGACACACAGAGACAGACAACCATTCACACTCACACCTACGGGCAATTTAGAATCACCAATTGACCTAGTGAGCATGTTTTAGGACTGTGGGAGGAAGCCACACATGCACAGGCGGAACATGCAAACTCCACACAGAAAGGCCCACCGTGCCCGAACTGGGATCGACTTTCTTGCTGTGAAGCAACAGCACTAACAGCTGCGCTACCGTGCGGCCCCGTTATGTGGAGTTATTGTTTGAAAAGTGACAACAATCAAATATTGTAACCTCAGTTTGTAGTTTAGCAGCTGGCTGTGATTAGCGTGACTCACAGCCCAGTGCTCTAAGACATGTATTTAACGTGGAACATTAGTGAATCCTTGTTATGTCCTACCAGAGCTCATCTACCAACTCCAACCTCACCAAGCAGAGCAAATGTAATGCTCTTTATTGATAAAAATATTTGTCACCATTTCTTAAAACTCAAGATGAGGTCTTGAAACAATCTCTATCAGCTCAAAACCCCAATACTGCCCCACGGGGTCAAATAAAAAAGCTTACATCTGTAAAAAGACTGTTGCACTGGATAATTCCTTATGAACTGTGAATGTGCTTAACTTTAGATGTTTAGTATGAAAGTCCATTTAAGTACAGCAAACAGCTGTGACAAAAGAGTTAATGCGTGATCAGCAGCTCACTGATTTAAAGATTCAAACACATCACAACACAAGCAAAAGCGTAGATTAGCAGCTATGTTCAGTCCTTGATCTGTATAAAAATAATATTTACTTGGATCTAGAGCAGCTCAGACACAAAAACAACATGAATGAATGAGCTCATACAAACCGGACTGAACATGAATATGTGTCACACTTGCACAGCAGGTTTTTCATTTCATCGTCCGGATATCACAACAGCATCGTGCTAACCTGGCATCATATGACAGAGGTAAAAGGTGTCAACAAAATGAAAAAGATGTGGAACCTGATGGATCTTTAAACATGTTGAAAAAAGAAGGCAGATCTGGGAATATCCAGGAGGAGTACAGTACTGAAATATCTCTGCTGTTACAGGGACCAGTTGAGGTTCATGTTGAATCTCTAATTTACCCAGGGAAGAGTGACTCAGCTCGGGTATTTTCCCCTTTACACATGGCAATAAAGACGCTGCAACACTGTGAGCCAACAAGCACAGAGCCCGAGGACTGAGGTTGAGCGCCTTGTCCTGATAAACTGCAACAACAAAGTTTGAGTCAGTCAGTGAGTCTCTGCTCCTAGCTTAAGTTTATTAGCTTGAAACAATAACAGTTTCACAGTACAGTCATTCTCATCTCCTACAAAGAAAGTCTCCTAAAAAAAAAACCTGTTTCAAAATTCAGCATGACCCTCAAGCTGCTTGATTTAAGACTGACTCAGAATAAATCTGTTGAAAATACATTTTAACCAACTGAATGGCTCAGAGTTGTACAAACGTTAAAACAATGTGGAAGAGAGACCAAACAACCCAAACCACAACTCCCGATCCAGTAGCACATCCTTCATGCGCAATAATATTACAAAAACTGATTTTTTTTGGCACAAAAAGTCATTTTTTTGAAACAGAATAATTTTTTTTTAACAGAATAAAAGAAATTTAATCATTCCTCTCCAATACTGAGTTTAAAGATCTAAAACTAACACCTGAGAACACTTTTCAAGGCCCACTTTTTTCTAAATTTAAAATTCTTATTTCAGGATTTCTTGCCAAGTAAATTTAACTTGCTGCACGCACAGATAATATGACTAGTTTTAAGAAATTTTCTAATCAAATTTTCTTGTGGTTTTATCTTATATTTGGGTTTCCCTTCCTTGCAGTGTATTTGTCACAGAAAACTGCTATGAATAATTTCAGGTGATGCATCCTGTGACAGAAGAAGCTCCGAGCTAGTGGGAAATGTAACTCATGCCTGTGCAACAATAAAAAAGAGCTATACATTAAGAATTAGAGTATTTTCTAGTGCTTATGAACAGCATGTGATGGTTGTGACCTGAGCTGCAGCTAACGGTAGCTTTCACAAGGTTCTTGAAGGACTTTGAGCCAAAGCAGTTTCCTCTAATCCAAAATAAACAGACTCTGACGAGTACAAGTCAACACACTGAATAAGACAGTTCCACATTAAAGCACCTGTGGGGAATTATTACCTCATTAAAAATTAGGGATGCACCGAAATTTCAGTCACTGAAAACGGCCCAAAAGTGCTTTTTCACCAAAACAACACGGCCAAAACGGCATGTTGTGATGACGCAAGCTAAAACTGCGTGCCGATGCACGTTCTTGTCTGGATAAGGGCCAACGTATTTCAAAATAGCTGGGAAAGACCCAGGGATAGTCAACTGTAAAGTGTGTGATGCACGCGCAAGAAATGATCGACGCTGCGATGACAGCAGAGAACCTGCTTGGAGAGGGAGACGCGCAGGAGAAGTAGAGCAGAGTGCAGAAAACAGGACTCTTTGCTCAGAACCAGATGAGGGTCATTCCTCTCTCATAGAACATTTCTATACCTCGTTCTTTATTTAACAGACTAAACAGCCTCTTGGTATTTACCTTATTCACATGACGGGATGGTTAAGCCTTCACAACTCTCCTTTGCTCTCTGTGTTGCACACGGCAGTTCCGCCTTGATGCAAAGACACAAACACACGAGTGTGTGCACACAGTCGAGCACACACAGATATGAGCACACTACATGTAGCAGACAGAGAGTCCAGAAAAATGTCACAACCATCACAACAGATGCAGAAAAACAAAGAGTCTTTTTAAAGCACTCCCAGGACATCTCTGTAAAGAGGCATTATTCTTTTCTTTAAAGCATTAATATTCATTTATACAATGGTACTAATGATTGACAAAATTTCTTTAGTTTTTCTGTTTTTGGTTTCGGCCAAGAATTTTAATTTTGGTGCATCCCTACTAAAAATACACTTCAAAGACTGATTCAATTAATACATTTTCTGGACTTGTCATGTGGATGCATGCAGGCCAAAACCAGCCCACCGTGAGGTCTAATCTGGCCCACAGAATGAATTCAGAGGTGAATGGGAAACCTGGGTGCTTGGTGTGTATTCAACAAGTTTGGGTGCTCAGGGAATCTAATGTCTGGTGCTACTATGAGACTCAGCATGGCAAAAAAACACAACAGCTTACAAGGACAACTGAGAAGAGAGACGATAAATGAATCACTGGTGTATCCGAGGAGACGTCAGTCTGTTTTCATCTGGAGCCCAGAGGTCAGTGATGCAGCAGTGAAAGCCAGCTACCTAATCGCTAACGTTAGCATCAAAGCTGTACTCTGAGGGGGAGTTTGTGAAAAACGCTGAAGGCTGCAGAAGTCATGTATCCTGAGAAGGGACAACTGGTTTATGCTTGATGCCTCCGCTGCGTCTGCAGCCTCACCCCCTCACGCAGTACTTTTAAAGTGGAAAATTTCTGCATCATGCACATTCAAAAATCTTTAACTTCCAAACAGAGATGCATGGATGAACAGGAGCTCTTTGTGTCTGAAGTACAAAAATTACTGTCGTTTATATGATTCGCCCCACAGAGATCACCGTGATAACTGTATGATGAACAATTCCTGGTGTGAAATTGCAGCCAAACTCAGCAGAGAAGTGAAATGTTGAGAAAATGTTGTAAACAGTGTAAAAACTTCTACTCTAGTTTAGTACTGCGGTAGGCGTGCGTTTGAGATACACCGCCCCCTGCACTTTGGGAACAAACGCCGCGTGGAGTGTTAAAAAGCATAAAAGCCACATTCATTTTCTTGTGCTGATTCAGCACGTTTCATGTCATAATCCAGACTTTAACCTGACAAGGAGTACTGTGTGCAGAGAGGATTCCAGAGCTATTTTTCACCTGTTATACATTTACAAAGCTGGGGATGACATAACTTTGTTCTTACAGGTTTAAAACAGCTTGTAAGGTGTGGGAAGTCTATTAATTTGTTCAGAATAACTACACCGATGTAAAAAAAATAGAATTAAAATAATCAGTAGCTCATGAAAAGTTGATTTAACCTTTAAGTATAATACAACATCTTTCAGCTCCAATTAGCTGTGATTTAATGAACCTTTGTAGACTCAGTGTGATCAGTTATAAAACACGCGCGTAATTAATAAACTGAGGCTAAGTACTGCTGAAACTACACTTAGTTTCCTGAGAAATCTGTTCATAAAATGTTTTGTAGAAGGATAGTTCATTAAATATAAAGATTTGTATCATATAATTGTATTTCTTTATAGGTAATGATACTGATTTTACTGGTTCGGCCCACCTGAGGTCAGATTAGGCTGTACATGGCCCTCGAATTTAAATGAGTTTGACACCTCTGCTCTGATGAGATTTTTTTTTATTTTTTACCTAAAATAAGGTATAAACACTAAGATTTCTGTTTTGGCAGAGTGAACTGAATCATAACTGATGTCTCGTTGATTTACAAAGACACAAATTCATTAAACACACAGGTTACTTCTGCTTTTCTTTAGATAAATGTTTGAAACTGCTGCAGATGAGAGATGAACCCACGCTGCACGCTGCAGGAGTGACCTTAACTTCACGTGTTTAGATTCTCAGTGAAGTGATGACAGGTTCAAGTGACGGTAAACACTTCTCCCACATGTAGAGGAAAATTCAACAGAGATAAAGCCGAGCGGCTGTGTCCACTGTTGGCGCCAAAACTGAAGCAAGTTTAGAGCGTCGCTGTTTGTTTGGATCCCGACTTTATACAAAGAGAAAAAGACGTGTGAAGGATCATTTTCCATCCTGAATTACTGTGTTTCACTTACACACTGGATGATGAGAAAACGCTCATCTCAATTCATTCTGTCTGTACATGTTAAAGAATCAGAAAACGATGAGAATCACTTCACATCAGCTACAGGTTCCTTTAGCACAGCTGTGGTTTTAGATGATCGCCCAGGTATCAGATCAAAGCTGTGAACGAGCCTGTACCAGCTTCACTTCTCACCCCCCTCGAGACCCCCGTGAAGATTAAATGTCAGATTAAATATGTGGTCTATAATCCTCCTCCTCTCCCTAGCAGTTCATTCCCTCCTCGCAGTATTATCCCAGTTCCTGCTGATTTATCAAACTTGCTTACACCAAAAATGAAGCATGACTGTACTAGTCATACCACAGCTCTGCACCAGGGAGGTTTAAGACTGCCAGCGGGCAAAGCTGTTGTTCTGTAAGATTTCTTTTTTCTCTCACACACACTCTGGTTCTTCGCTCAGCTAAGTGATCTTGTGCAACATGGTGCACCAGTTTCCGGAAAACGAGGATCGGTCAAAAAATCCATGTTTTTTTTCTTCCTTCCTGAAGTTAACTTTGTGCACATTTTTGTCTCTTTTGTTTGAAGAGGACTCTCTGTTCATCAAAGGGCTCTCCTCCTTTGTACTTCAATTTGAGCATGACTGACTCCATCCACACTCTTTTACCCAAAACATCTGGGGAACCAAATTAAGAAAGGGGTTGATTTTTCTCTTCATGTGATGTTTTGCTTTCTGTTGCTCTAAATCTTGAATAAAATGGACTCATTTCTGATAACTAGACGTTATTTCAAACAAATTACATCCTCAAAAATAGCTTTTAAGATTGTTATATTTACATAATGGCACAATTTGTATTCCAATTTCTCCTGTTTTCTTGAACAACCAAACATACTATATTTGATACATGAGTCACAAAGACCTCTGTCTCATCAACATGATACATATTTCCATTACAAATCTGTTAAAATGTTTTACTACCGGCAGCTGAAGTTGTATTTTGGCCTTTTTTGCAATGGCTGCTCTCAAGAAATTATCCACAAACCTTTTTTTTTATTTTCAACAAAATCATTGCTAATTTTTAAGAAGTTGTGGTGAGAATAACATCTAAACTGTTACTCATTTTTAAAAATACGTATTCTTGCATTGAATTATTGCATATTCACTTAAAACTTTCCTAAAAACAGTTGCCAAAACTGCTCAGTTTATCAAATATGATGCAAAAATATATCATAAACAAAATAATATAGCAATATTTTTAGTAGATTTTGTTATAGGGGATAATAAACATCTCAGTTTAAAAGATTCTGGCTATTTTTGTTCCTGTGGCCCTCTCGACTTCACCTGGTGATATTTACATTGTGCATCTTAAATCCAAACCACCTGAGGAGTCACTCAGGAGCGACATGAAGCAAAGAGGCTAAACATGGATATTCAACGTTATTGAAACTTTTTCTCTCACCGGAAGCTGTTGAAGCTGTCCAGTTCATCAGTCTCAGGGAAGAACACCTCTCCTCCTCCTCCGTCTTTCAGTTTGGATTTTTTCCGCTTCAGCTTGAAGGACAGCAGCCGCTTTTTCTTCTTCTCTTTCGGGGAAAAGGGTGCAGCATCAGCGGGCAGGGTGACGGTGTCCCCCGGGCTGAGGGGGGACACCACGGGGCTCGCTGGTAAAGTCTCCGACTTGCGTCTGGGGCTAAGCGCCTCTCCATCCTTCTTCACGGAGTTGGACCGTTTGAGCTCCTTGCTTTCTTTGTCTGGAGATTTGATTTTGAATAAGTTCTTCACTTTCAGAGTGCCAGACTTACTCATGATGTCTGAGAGAGAGAGAGAAGTCCTGTCACAGAAAGTGCGAGCAGGAGAATAACAGCATGAGCACAGTTAACCTACTTGTGCCTGCAGCAGGAGTGAATCATCGCGCTAACCTGCAGAGCGGGTTACCGCGTGCGTCTGGACATGCCCACACCGGTCGCGCGCGCAGTCAGGTAAAAGAAGCATGCAGCAGCAAATGCCTGCAGAGGAAGACGTTTGACTTCCGCCTGTTCCTTCTTAAATAAAAAAATATTAAGGAAAAAAATGCTGGGACATCGACGAAAAAAAAAACATAAAAAAAAAACCAATAATAATTTCACCTGTTCTGAGAAATACTTTTAAAAAACATTAATTAATTTCAGCGTCTTGATATTTTAAAGCAGGTGTGTCTAAAAAATTTTCAATAAAAAGGGACTCATAGGATTCCCTGAAAATGACCAAGAACGAGCAGCCCGTAGTGATTTCTATAAAAATCAGTCACCAAGTGGCTCAAATATCCTCATTCCATCATCACAGACTGATGTGTCTCTTGATACCAGATGATAATTTCTGCGAACTCTGTTTCTGACCAAGTAAAATGTTCTCCATGTTTTTATGGCCGGACCAGGATCTGGATTTTATTTTCAGACTATTTTGACCTGCAGGCACCATTTCTAGACCCCAATTTCTTCTTTCAGATGCACCACTTTTGTCTTTATGTCTTTTTCGTCTTTTATGCACCATTTCATAACTTTAAACTCATCTTGCGTCCTCTAATGTGTTTTTGACTCTCATATTTTCACATCATGATAACAAACATTCATTTAAAGGCGTCAGCTGAAAGAGTTGTTGAGTTTCCGCAGAATAGACCGAGCTTTAGCTTTATACAAATAGTCTATACACAGACCAAATGTTGTTTAGTGAGATTTTTTTTAGTACTTTGTAGAATTTTTTTTCAAGTCCTCAGTTATTAAAGTGCTCTGCTGCTCTCTCTCACATGAAATGCTTTTATTTTGAAAGGGACATTTTATTTTCGTGGTCTTACGTGAAGCAGCTCTCTTGTTCTTTGATGTAGACTTACTTTGATGCAAACCTGCCCTTTAATTACATCTGTACACTGTGCAATCATTCAGCTCTTGTATTTGTTAGTGGGTGTGGGTTGGTACAGTAGCCTAATTGTTTTCTATGTACATTAGACAGAAGTGAAATGAGACATGACATGTTTTCTAACTTCTGACATCTGACAGTTATCTAATCTCTGAAACATATATTTCACATTTCATTTTCAATCATACAAAAAAATCCCCTTTTTATTATTTTAAAGTTTGCAACACCACAGAAAAGAACAGATAATTTAATAAGAAAGTAATTACATAAGCCATAAATCAATCAAGCTTCCAAACTTGTTATTTACAGACCAAACATTAATTTGTAACTTAATTTAAATGCCAGGAAAACCTGCTTTTCAGCAGGTAGGAACTTTTAGCATAACAAGAGTTAAGTCGAACTGCTACCTGCTGCCAGTGAGCAAGGTTTGGAGAGTGATATCAGAACCAGAATCAGAAGTACTTTATCAATCTCAGAGGGAAATTCTTTATATGAAGAGATGTTTGGAGACAGACAGCAAAAGATGAAATATGTTCACAGTGATGTTTGAAAAGGAAAAGATCAAACTGGTATTAATATCAACAGCAGTAAAATCAGGAGTACTGATCGTGTTTGCTGTAGCAGTTGGAACCAGGCAGTCCAAGATTAACATTAACAACTATGCTAACAATTAAAAATATATATATTAAAAAAAAAAATTGAAAAGAATCGGTCTGATATCAATACTTGTGGTAGTTGGTGTCAGGCAGGTCTGCAGCAGCAGGTCGTATTAAACCACAAACCAGAGGAACCTGCAAAACAAGGATGCCCAAAACACCTGGGAAGATTTATGATCAGTAACTTGATAAAGTCAGGAAGATTTACAGTTACTAGAAGAGAGAGAGAGATAGAGAGAGAGATAGAGAGAGAGAGAGAGAGAGAGAGAGAGAGAGAGAGAGAGAGAGAGTGGGGGGGTGCAGTAGTTCATTGTGACAGAGCTCCCAGCAGTCTAAGCCTAGAGCCGCAAAACTAAGATCTGGACCAGGCCTGAGATCAAAAGTTTTCTTTATGTATGAAAAAGGGTTTAAGGTCAAGGATTTCAGGAGAGGATGGGGATAGTAATTTAATCTACGTCACATACGTCTTTTAAAGACTTTGAATACCTTATCATATTTTAAGCACCACATCAGAACTAAAGCACTGAGATGTAAACTAAGAATGTTTACATCGAGTGAACTAAATCCATGAATACTACTGTTTATCTTTTTTAAGGTTTTGCTTTTCTCATTATCACTGAACTGGATGATTTTAAATCAGCTGAATATGATGAAACATTCTGTCTAAACGTTTTTTTTTTGTTTTTTTTTTTCATTATACCTGCCAGGCTCACAGTCAGTCAGGCATGTCTAAAGTCAGGCTCTGGGGCCAGCCACGGCCCGAGGTCCATTTTCAGACAGCTCCCAGCTTTCATCTTACAATGTATTAACAATGGCACTGAAAAACCAACTTTTCAAGGCTGGTTTGCTCGTCTATCATGCTCCCTTGCCCTCGAGAGATGTACCTGAGAGATGTAACATATTTAAGAAGATCAGATAAGCCACAGATACCTTCGCCTTGAAATCATGCATTTTCTCCAGATTCCTTATTAAGTGATTTTATTGCCTCAGTTTTACTTTCGTAAATAAATAAATAAAAAGATAAAAACAAAAATGTGCTATGTGTCATGATTCATTGACTCATTTTCTATACCGCTCATCCTGTTCAGGGTTGCAGGTGTCTGGAGCCTATCCCAGCTGGCTTAGGGTGAGAGGCGGGGTACACCCTGGACTGGTCTCCAGTCAGTCACAGGGCTGACACACAGAGACAGACAACCTTTCACACGCTCATGCTCATCAGGTCACCAATTGACCTAGTGAGCATGTTTTTGGACTGTGGGAAGAAGCCGGAGTACATGGAGAGAACCCACACGTGCATGGGGAGAACATGCAAATCCACACAGAAAGGCACACCGTGCCCGAACTGGGATTCAAACCGGCGACCTTCTTGCTGTGAAATAACAGCACTAACAGCTGCTCTACCGTGCAGCCTGCTATGTGTCTTGATTCATCAATTTATTACTTGAAAAGTTTGAAGAAACCTGAAAAACAAAACAAAACAAAAAAAAACTGTGGGACTGAAATGAATCATGTTCCAAATCCTGTGTTCATTTACTTTTCTTACAACTGCTCAAACCACACCAAAGCAGCAACCCCCCCTTTTTTCTTTTTTTAATTTCAATTTTATTTTTATTGTTTTTTTATTGTTGTCACAAACCTTATCTATAACTGCTAGCATTAAGTGTCTAAAGGATGTCATATTCCTGTGAATAACTTAAAAAGTAAAACATTTTGATTTTCTTAATTTAACACTCTGAAGACTTTAAAAATTTTATTTTCTGCCAAAACGTCTCATGAAACTCCATCCGGACTGTTCATAGGCTGCTTTGCATAAAGCTGAAGCTCCGAACATTCTGCAGAAACTCAACAACTCTTACAGCTGACATCTTTAAATGAATGAATTCATCAGGATGAGAAAATCTGAGAGTTCAAAAAACACATCAGAGGAAACAAAACAGCATTAAAGTTATGAAATGGAGCAGAAAGGACAAAAAAAGGTGCATAAAAAAGAAGAAATTCAGGGTCTAAAAATGTTGTTTTCAGGTCTAAATAATCTGAGTATAAAAACCCATCCTGATCCAATCCAGGTCAGAGTTTGCTGATGTTTACACAACGCGTAACACTGCAGAAAACTGACCACTGATCAACAGGTATCAAGAGACACCTGAGGGACAGGTGAGCTTTGGAACAAGGATGTTTGATTTTTGACTTAGTGACTCATTTTTGACAGAAATCACTAAAAGAAATAGTCAGTTCATGGCTCATTCATGAGTTAGTTTAACAGTTAATGAATGTGTCAGTAAGAGCTGCTGGGTCTTGGTCATTTCCAGTAAATCCAATGGGGCTCTTTTGAAAAATATTTGGACTAATATTACCTAAAACAACAGCTCCATCTACTGGGCGTGTTGAGTATCATCAGACACAGAGATATGGTCCAGAGACTGGTGAGACCGTAGGCCATCCTGCAACCCCACCATGAGTGTCCTATGAGCCCCACCCCCAGGGATCTCAACCCCACTTTGGAGCCACAATTTACATTTTTTTTTAAAACACTTTTATTCAGTTAAATAAAAATATATAGTTCATACAGAAGATAGAAAACTGTGTCAGCAAAATCTGGATGAGGTTTGAAGCGTGTGATATTTATATAAACGTGTGTTTTTAGAAACCAAGAGCAAGACGGAAGGAGGAAAGGGTACATATTTCATCTCTGCTTTGTAAAACTGTGATATGTTTGTCACCTGATACATCCTGTCATCAGTGTTAGCTCATACAGAGAGTTACTGCTGTCACGTTTTCATAAATACACTCAAGTGACATACATGACATCTGCTGATAAAACTCTGAATACATGCAGCAAACAATTACAATTGAAAGTAAAAGGAAGCCTTCTAACTGACCACACACAGGGAACATTTCTGCAAACAATGTTATTTTCGCTGAAAGCAGCATCAGATAAGGAGGATGTGTGTGCAAAGGTGGGCAGAACGCTTACATGAGTTTGAGGTTAAAAGAAGGAAGATGAGAGAAGCTCTGCAGCACTCAGTCGCAAGGCACATCAGAGTGTGGTTTGAGCTTCACCTTTTGTCTCACTGGAGGATTTTTTTTTTCAGTAATTGTGATAAAGTGCGCATGAACTCTCTTCATAAGGTTTGACACTTCAGTGAATGTGGCAGCTTCTGTAAAAGTCCTCATCAAACCAAGAGAAATCATCTGAGGGGGGAATCTGCAAGCTTCTGCAAGGTATGTTCTAAAATATGTTTGTTTGTATGATGAAACTTTTTATTGTTGTAAATTAACATTTTTCTTGACTTTTAAAGATTATATTAGATCATATTAGATTCTCTCAGGCTTTGCAGATAAAATCTGCTGTAGCCAAAGTTCTTCCTCTGAAATGAAACTCAAGTTTTTCATTGTCATCAATCTAGAAAAAGTCAGCATAAATCAAAGACGTTTTCCTAAAAAGTAAAACTCTTAGCTCATCATAAAGTGGACATTAAAACATGAAATGAATCTCATTCTTCGTTTCATCAAAGTTACACAACAAACACTCTCTTCTCGTCTTCTCGTCTGAGATGGTATTAAACCTACCAGTCTCTAAGGTTAGGGGTGACGTTCCTGAGCGCAGCTGTGCACATAATGATCTCTGTCTTCTGGTGAGATTATACTTCACATAAGACTCTGCATCATCACTGTTCTTCATAAGACAGCACTGGACAATTCAACAATGGTTTTGGTTTATACCATATGTCGACAGACTGTTTTTGTCTGTATTTAGTAAACATACACACTGGCCATTGGTACCGTGCTGAACTCAAGCCCCCCCCCCTCTCCAACAACATCGCTACTCCGCTGGTCCGCCTACGTCACTGTGGAGCGTCTGTTTACATGGAGCGCGGTCTCATCAGAGTCAGCACAGTGGCCTTCGTTTATCAAACGCACAGATCGGAGGGTACGCTCATATCCCACACCGGGTCTGAATCTGTGAATGAAAGTTTCATGTCAGAGAGGAGCGCAGAGATCATTCAGAGGACAGTGGATCAAACTTTTAGCGTGTTTTTTTTTTCCATTAAAGGAAGCACAGGATTTACCATGAAGATTATTGTTTCACTCCAAACAATATCATCATATTAACCTGAATTGTGTGGAAAAAATGACTATTTAATAACTAAAGACATTTATTTACATGTGATCACAACCAATCAGCTCGTCTCATGATAAACTCCAGTCTATCTGTTTGTAACTGCACACAGGTGATGCTCCTCTTTGTGAAGAAACAAAATGACTAAAAATAAAGTTCATGAAATCAGTTTTAAACCAGTTCTCAGTCCTGAATATTGAAAATGTTTTATTATCTGTTTCAGACACGCTGCAGGTTCGTCTGTTCCTGTTACTGATCCCTGAAACTGACTCAGAGCTTCATTCACTCCTCAGTCTGTGACAGGTCCAGGTCCAGGTTCAGGTCCAGGTTCAGGTTTAGGTCAAGGTTCAGGCTCAAACCCGTCTTTATCAGTGATCTTTCCATGTTTTTGGGCCTGAACTGAAATAATTAGTAATATTGTGTCTTCCAATAGTTAGATATGATGGATTTATTAATTGAAGTACAAACGTGGAATGTGTAAATTAAATGTTTAAAGCTCTGCTGTAGTTTGGTTTGTTACACTAACGCTGTTGAAGTGGTTTTTCTGACTCTTTTTCCGGCTGCCAAACAGCACATCTTCATTTCTCTCTGCCTCGGTTGCTTCTTTCAGACTACACAGACATGATCAATACAGGCCCTTTCTTTTCTAAAACCATTTTCTCGTCTACTCGTACACCTGTTCTCCGTCAACCAGCTAGGAGTTTAACAGTGAAGAATATTGTACACACAGATAATGAGGCTAATACCCCCGTTTTTGAGGGGAATCCTGGGGTCATTTTTCAAAGATTTTTATATGGCTCAAACCTTAAACCCACACTGACTTTTTGACCTTTAGACAAGAGTTCTACGTCTAAATATTTCAACCGCTGGTTACATGTAAAACATATGGATGAACGCAGAGGGAACTGTCAGTCCTTTAAAATACAGGAACAATTAATGAGAACCACACACACTGAAATTCACGACTCAGCCTTCTCCTGTTCTGTTATCTTCACAAACAGGTGTGAGCAAAGCCTGACACCTTCTTCATTGATGAGTGCTGTCACAATGTGATACACATAACCATACCAAATGTAGAATATGAGAAGTGAAAGTGCTGAAACACAAGATATCATGTTGTCATGTCTATTCTTTCCCTCTGGTGATTGAAGAGGTTACCGTGCAGCATGTTTTTCACACAATGGGATTTGCATAAAAGAGAAATCATGGTTATAACAATAACATTTACCTGTTAGTGTTGTCTATATATGTTATAACCTCAGTGAGGAAAAACTCTGGAGCATTCTCATGCTCTCATGAGATGAGATGAGAATCAATTCATTTTTGTCTTTCCAGAAGTTGTTTTTTTTAACTGATCCTGTTTCGTAATTGTAGCCGTCCTACACAAAGTCTCAGAAACACATCTGAAGATCTCCTCTGATAAGGATGTCTCCAGCTTCAAAGAAAACAAGTTGCTCAAAGTGCAAACACAACCTGCAGTCTGCCTTTGTGTGCATTCGCTCTGCATCAAATGGACTGAATTTGGGTCACTCATCAAACAAAGAAAGAGCCAAACAGGAAAAAATTCAACTGACTACAGGCTGCTTAAAAGAATAAGAAGTGTACCCAATCGTCTACCTCTCCCCCATCACTCTGAGAGCACTGCTGTCCTCCTCTGGACCAAGGGACAACATCCAATTTAGAAAAATGAAGCCTATGTGGAAGTTCCAAAAGTTGCTGTTCATCGAGAATCAACGAGAGGCTGGCTGCAGACAGACAAAAGAAAAAAACAGATTTAAGGCATCAAAAAACACATTCACAGCCTGGTTGGGTCTGTAATGCTAATTTCATTATAGGCTCACACAATATAGGCTTATTAGATATTAGTATCACAAGTTTGTCCAATCAGAAGCTCAGCTTAGCTCATGTGACTGACGGGTGCACCATAGCTGCTAGAAAGGAAGCTCAAAGTCCACGTCATATCCAATATGGCCCCATCCACCAATCAGCAGAACAGACGGGTGACATAGCAGAGACTACGTCCATATTTTATAGAATCTACGTTCTGGACTAGGTCTGGTGAGGGGGCAGAACCGATTCAGGGACCCAGGGGCACACCACTCAAACACTGCCACAAAAAATATAAAAAAATACAAGACAAAATATAACAGAAAAGGCCAAAGAAGAAAAAAGTAATAAAAAAATGAAAGACAGACTATTAATACACAAGGTAATAGGGCACAGTTAGAGACAATGAGGGTGGGGACAACAATCACAAAGTCTGGAAACACATCAGGGCATGAAGTGAAGTTTTCTGAAACAAGACGAGAGATAAACATGATGATAAATATGGCTTGGTTTTCCGACTTCTTGTGTTCTCTTCTGGTAACTGATAAAGTTACCCTTCAAGTCTTTGCTACAGAGTCATCAGGCCGAGGTGAAACTGTAAACTTCATTTATGCTTCCTTGGTTTGTGCTACTTAGAGTAATAATCATTGTAATGTGGTTTTGACCAATCAGAATCAAGTATCTGACCCAGAACATGGTGAACAGTAAGAAAGCAAAGAAGGACCGAAAAATGACGTTCAAAATTTGGTTCAGTCTCTCAGTCCTTTGCTCTGTGGTGTTAATAGCTGTCTCCTCCTCTCCAGGTTGGAAACATGGCGTTCACGGAGTCAGTGACCTCAGACTATGATTACCCCAATGATGATGATGATGGTCTCTGTGACCTGGACCTCAACCATGCAGATGTCAACACTCAAACTTACATCCACTCCATCATCTGTGTCTTGGGCCTGATTGGAAACAGTCTTGTGATCATCACCTACACCTTCTACAAGCGGACAAAGACCATGACGGATGTGTATCTCTTCAACGTTGCGATGGCTGACCTGATCTTTGTGGCGGCTCTGCCGTTTATTATCTACAACGAGCAGAACAGCTGGATAATGGGATCCGTGGCTTGTAAGATACTGAGGTCAGCCTACAGTATTAACCTGTACAGCGGCATGCTCCTGTTGGCCTGCATCAGTGGAGATCGATACATCGCCATCGTTCAGGCGAGAAGATCTTTTGGAGCTCGCTCACACGCTTTGATCTACAGCCGTCTCATCTGCTCGGCTGTTTGGCTCTTTGCTGTGGCTTTGACTCTACCCACACTCATGTACACAGAGCGCTATGATGAATCAAACCCGGGGGCCGGCAATGTAACTGTGATGTGTCAGCTGCTTTTCAGCGAAGCAGAAACAGCAAAGCTCATGAAGGTGTTGGTTCCCAGTCTCCAGATGGCTGTCGGCTTCCTGGTTCCCCTGCTGGTGATGGTGTTCTGTTACTCCAGCGTTGTGAGCACTCTGCTGAGGGCACAGATCAGCCAGAGACACAAAGCTGTGCGTGTGGTGTTAGCGGTAGTTGTGGTTTTCATTGTGTGTCACCTTCCTTACAACGTGACTCTGCTGAGCCACACTGTGTCTCTGTTTAAAGAGAGGAGCTGTGAGGCAGAGAAGACCAAACTCCAAGTCCTGGCAGTCTCCAGAACTGTGGCCTACCTGCACTGCTGCCTCAACCCCATCCTCTACGCCTTCATCGGGGTGAGGTTCAGGAGCCACTTCAGGCAGATCCTGGTGGACCTGTGGTGCTTCAGTAAGAAATACATCTACTCTGCTCATCGCTCATCTCGAGGGACGTCTGAGATATGCATCTCAGGCCGCGTGTCGTCAGAAGGCTGCAACAACATCTCCTCATTCACTGCATAAACACGCTGTGGGACGAACGCAAAAAGTTTTTGCATTCAAAAAACTGTGCAAAACGTGCTAACGCCGTCATCTCTTATGTATTATAGTGTTGCAGGTTTTATTTTATAGGCTGGAGAAGTGAAGGGGTTAAACTTTGCTTTCTGTTGAGTGTTTGATTTCTGTATGATGTATAAAAACAGCGAAGGTTTGAGCATTTCACCTGGAGAGAGGAAAAGAGTGTGGTACAGTTAAAAAAAGGCTCAGAACAACAGACTATTTTTACGATTCAAAGCTAACCACTGTGACCCACTTATCAGTTCGCTGTTTATGGCTTTGAAGCCTCCACTTTAGCATCTCTTGGAGACAGAAGCGACCATCATTGCTCCTAAATTTCTACATCAACTGGTCATGCTTGTGACTTATCAATCATTTGTATCATACCTTCTTATATCATGTAATAAAGTCTAAACTGGCAGCTTATGTGCAGTTTGAGCTCTATGTTGTTTAAAAAATGACTTAAAACTGTTATTAACATGAGAGGTGGGGAAGTTTTCTTGGCCTATTTTTCTGCTCCCACGTCAAACACGCACACACACACACACACACACACACACACACACACACACACACACACACACACACACACACACAAAATGTTTAGAGAATAAAGTTTGCATTATCTTATATACTGTTCTGCTTTCACTGTATTCATTTAAAGTAATCACAGAGTATTAAATCACACCACAGGATGGTCTGAGTTAAAGATCAGGACTCCTAAATGACACTTAAAGTTCCCCGCTGAGAGTTTTCTCTTTAAACCTTTACACTGCTGCTCAGACTCTTACTAAGACTCAGACAACCTGCTTTATTCAGGAAATTACCCAACACTTCTCTTTTCCACGAAAATCATTGCTCTTTTTCAAGAAGTTGCGATATGATTTAAATCTAAATGGTGACTCATTTTTGAAAGTATGTATTTTCTGCATTGAATGAATGTATATTTACTAAAAAGCTTTACTAAAAAAGTTACCAAAACCACCCAATTTATCAAGTGATACGGCAACATTTTTTGTGGATTTTGTTTAAAGGGTTCAAAATATCTTAGTTCCAAAAAAATGGCTATTTGCTCAGGGTTTTTCATGTTAAAATAAATTTTAAAAAATGAAGGCTGCTGATTAAACATTAAACCAAGAGTAATAAACTGACTAGTCAAATATGCAGCTGTATCTGGTTAAAGGACGAGCAGATTTACATATAAGCAGCTTTTTAATGACTGGGATTCTGGACTAACCATGGCAGAGAAAACCACAGGAAAAAGAAAGACTAAAACATACTGTTGATGTGATCATGAGGTGGATTTCCAGCAGCAGCCATGCTGAGACTCTTTCTGAACTGGTCTCAGTGACTCAGGAGTCCTCTTCACTACTTCTAACTCCTCACAGGTTTAGGAGCTTCTTTTAGAACTAAAATGCTTCATGAAAAACTTTTAGACCAGAAATTTAAGAGTCCTAAAATTAAGACTGACACGTCCATTATTTTTGAGAGTTTCTCCTAAATCAGCAAGTTGGACACTACCGTTAGCTTTAAGATGTTTTGTGAATACAGACCCACATTTTTTTTTAATACAAATTATTATTAAATCAAATCAGCTGCATATTTAATTTTGATGTTTGCACTCTGTCTTGTTGTTTCCTGTGTATGTGTTGGATTTTTAAAGGTGTCTTCAAGCCTATTCATTTATAATCAGGCCTTTTCCTCATATTGTTAAATCAGTCAAATTTATCCCGCTTCAAAAATTTCTACTCCAGAAAATAATTAGATAAATAAAGAGGAAATTAAAAGATCCGTACTGACACAGTGCTGTAACTTTGCCTGATTTCTGCCCATGAAGTGGTTTCAGGCATCAATAGAAATGACAGAGAAATAATCTCAGCTGACTCTGATGTTCTTGTGTGGTTTTTTAAGTCATAAAAAACATCTTTATTTACTTCAGTCTGTGTCATAACACACATTGTTTTGTTCTATATTCAGAGTCTGAATAAATACTGTTAAAAAAGTTCATTTGACTGAAAACAGCCAACCTGTAATGCATGACACGAGCACTTTTTTTTTTTTTGAGTTTTAAGAACAGATTCTAAGTGACACAATGTAAACAAAGCTGTTAAATATCTTCAAATGACCCTTGTTTTGGTATAAATTTAATAACTTTATCATGAAACATGTAACCAACTCTTATCTTGTACAAACAAACTGAAAACTTGACAATATGTGCAGCCGACCGCAGCTGAAGGTTTCTTCTGATGATCTTGATAAGATGAGAAAGGAGAAGTTGTAGCACAGCCAAAGATCAGAGCCTGATTTTCTCACTGTGTTAGGAGATAAAATATATCTGCTGGGGGGTGACAATTCTGAGACAGACAGCAGCTAGAGTAAGCAAGAGCTGGAATCAATCAACCTCGGTCAGCCTGTATTTATAAAACACCAGTTCATGATAAATGATATCTCAAAACGCTTTACCTGAAGAAAAAGTCTACTGGTTTTAAAAGTGATCTTGAAAAGGTCTCACTTGTAAGTTCAGAAAGAACTTACAAGTGAACTTACAAAGGTTCAGAAAGAGTCTCAGCATGGCTGCTGCCACCTCCTGACTGTGAGGGTAGAAACAGGCTGCCTCAGTATACAGGGTCCTTAACAGGTCTGCAGGAAAACCAGGCCACCATCTGATCTGCCCAGTGGTGGCACGGCAGCAGCTCTGTAGGCATCCCGAAAGGTATCACTTTTGTTGGGCAGAGAGTTGACTTTCCCCATGATGACTGATGGAAGAAAAGGATTATATCTCCATGTCCTTGACTCTACCTTTGCACCAACAACAGCATCCCTGTAAACGCTCTTTCATCTCAGCAGGATTGGGGTGGTATCCTCCACATTTGCTCCACTGTAATGCAAGACGCTCCTCACTTGTATAAACTTATCTTCTTACAGACATATCCATTAGAAATCAGAGAGCCAGACTTTACTGCTTCCAGCACATCATTAAAAAAGAGATTATAAGCTCCAAAATAAATGATTTCTAAATGCTATTTCCAGTATCTGTGGTCATTTATGACACATAGACCAAAAGTCCCTTTGATGACAATATGCTGGCCAACAAAGATTGGCGGTGAGAAGTGAGTTGACCAAGTGAAAAGCAAGATATGTCAATTTTCTTATGGAAAATCATTTCTGTGCTTTATTTTGTAGTAATGGTTGACACTGGAGTTGGAAAGTAACACTAAACAGATAGTCTGCTCACCCTCTGTATGCTAAACTACAGCAGGAGCAGGAATAAAAGCATCAATCGTAGCAGCTGGCGGGTCCACAGCAGCAATCCAGAGGAACCTACAAAACAAAAAAAGAGCTCAGGGACCCCCAGAAAGATCGTGTTGAGAGGCCTGTTCCCTCAGCAGTCTGAGCTGATAGCAGCACAACTTCAAGCTAGCTCCAGTGCTTCTTAACCCACATGTTCAGGCAGCTTTATAAAACCAAAGAAAGAGTACACCTAAGAGTATCAGCAGTTACAGGTAACTGACCATGAAGAAGAAGCTCTTTGTATAGCGTGACACACTTTGATAATTTACTGTACCCAGAAACTCTTGTTTTTTGGGTCACTTCCTGTCATTGTTACAAAGAAGACAGCAAGTCTGACACACAAAACCACAAGTTACCAGAGGGATAAAAACATGAAGGGTGTTTGTCAGCAGAAACAGTCAAAGTGAAACCGAGGGTTGTGGTAAAGAGTCACATTAAATCTGGTGAACTGAAGGATCAAATGAGGATCTGGTTGATGGTGTTGCTGTGGTGTCAAGTTAAAGATGACAGCATCGTTTTTTCTTACGCAGGCATCTCTTTCATGAGATGCACAATTCAACAAAGAAATGTGACTCTCTGGTGCCATCATGACGTTTTCATCCTCCAGAGGTCCTCAGTGAGCTTTGTCCAGGTTTGGTTTCCTTGGCTGGATCTGCCCTCGTCTGATTCTTCTGATTCACATTATGAAGACTGACTCTCCTGCTGCTCTCTACATGAGACTGGTTTGGCATCACTTCCAACTCATGGCACAAATCTTCCTTCTTTGGCTCTTCATTTCTACACTCATCATTCACTTCTTCACTGTGAGACAAACTCACAGCTCACAGACGGTTGCACTGTCTACATACCTTCATGCATCTTGAATCCCTGAGCACAAGCTCTCTGTACAGAATTCAAGCACTGACATTACGTAATATCATACCATTGGATCAAAATGATATTTCACTCGAGACCCATTTTAGACACATTTGAAAGCCAGATGTGAGCCGCACTTAAACTCAGTGAAAAATTCAGGCTTCAGTTTGGTACATCTAGACACAAGAACAGGGTGGGATAAGGTCATAAACATTTCCTGAACAAAATGACAGCTTTTTAGATCAGATTCTGTCTGATGCATCATATCCTGCCAGTTTGTGAAGTACTTTTTCATTCTGCTTGGTCAAACCTCCAATTTTATTGTGATTATTATGGTAAAAATGTTAGTGTCGGTCTCAGCTGGTCTTAAGGTTGCAAAAATAACGCCAGTTAGTGGTTAGCGCAGATGTGAGAGCAGCCTGAGGAGCAACTGGACCCCAACCACCTCTGATAAAGTGAAGCAACATCCTGTCCTGCAATCCAGACAATGACAGCAGAGCTGGTGAGAGCATCTCAAAAGAGCCGATCTCTACAAAGTCACTCCAACCAGAAGAAGAAGTCAGAACAGCACAGAAAAATCCTCTAAATCTGACTGGATCTGACCCAAAGGGATGGCCCTTTAGACCAAAGTGTCTAAAAATGAGGGAGGAGGCAAGTTCTTCTGATTGGAAAGTAACAATATAGCCACCTTGTCTGTATGTGAGCAGTTTCAAACTCTTACAGAGGGTAAAAAGTCCACTCATTGAAAGAAGTAAGTATGTCCCCCCTGCACAGAAGCCTCTGCAGCAGCTGTAAAAACTGTTCAGAGGTCAGGATCTCTTGATCAACCTGAGGATCCATCTGCTACAGCCTTGACCCTAACTGGGGCAGAGGAAGAGGAAGAGGAAGAGGTTTCAGTTCTGCTCACCAAAGAGAGACTGTAAAACACACACTGTGGGCTGTAGGTGTCAGAAATATATCTGCAAAGGCTCTGCACTTATAACTGCCCCAAACAAACAAACAAACAAACAAACAAACAAACAAACAAACAAACAAACAAACAAACAAACAAACAAACAAACAAACAAAAAAGACTCATCAGGGTGAATAAAAATGCATTCAAAACTATTTTTTGCACATTTCTTCTACTTTCTTAGGCTATAGAAATAGAAATAGAAATAGAAATACGTTACAAATATTGCTTACAACCTATACTGTAAACAATACTACTACTACTACTACTAATACTACTAAAAAAAAATAAAAAAAATAAAAAAAATAAAAAAACCAATAATACTACCAACAGTGTCATAGAAACCAGTGGTGTCTCCTGAATAAAAGCAGTCTTTCTGCCATGTGAAGAGGAAAAACTCAGGTATTCACACAGTTTGTGGTAAATGACAAGTTGTGTCTTCAGGCAAAAATAGATTTGGTGTTTAAAACTCAATTAAGCTGCTTTATATTGAATTAGGCGGGTCATTTTCACCCGAAGGACACAGGGTGTATACAGACAGGGGCGTCGTAGTAGGGGGTGAAAGTGAGACTGACTACCTAATCTTTTTTTTACCACGCTTTTCTTTTGCTTGATGTTATAACTGCAATAAGATTATCAAAATAAATGAACAAATATTCATAATTTGTTTCTTGAAAAAAAGAGGAGTCCCTCTCAAAGGCCCCTCTTAGCCCCATCTGATTACACAGAATGGTTTAGTCCATCCCTATCTTAATCTTTCAGCATAGTTGCTCATAGTTTCTCATCATTTGCTGTTTGCAGGTGTTTGGCTTGTTTTGTTAAGTGTAGTTGTTTATTTGAGCTTGCTTCGCTGCCTGTATGATCCTCAGCTGACTCTCTCCCAGCTCTCCACAACGAGAGATACAAACACTACAACACAGGATAGTTTTCAGCTTATACTTTTCTTTAATGCAAATGAACAGTTTTCTTCTCCAGATTTAGATCTCCCTGAAGAAACACTGCATTCACTCTTTACATTTTTTCAGGGCAGTGAAACCATGTTATAGTTATTTATGTCTAATAATGGGTCACTGGATCATGCAGGTGTGGTTATAACATTTTGTAGGGTTGGCTGTGGTGATGGGGCCCGCTGAGATATTTTTTTATCAGGGGGCCCTGAATTCCTGGCAGTGCCCCTGTATACAGAAAATGAGGACATCAGGAGGGTTAAAGGTGTCTGAAAGTGGCCCCTGATACACGTTACAGTGATGAGAGGTAACATCATCAACAACGATAAAAACAGCAGAAAAAGCTCATTCAGGTTCCTTCATTTGTTATTCTTTGACAAACAAAAAGTTATCGAATGTTTACCTGTCTTTAAAAGAGAAAGTGTGTGGATGAAGCAGTGTGAGTGATATTTATTATATTTTGCTATAATGTCCCACTATGTTGTTATTTATGTGAAAACTATTTTATTTTCCTGTAGGGGTTGTGTGCTGGAGTAATTTGTGTGTAACATGAGCGCCCTCTGCTGGTGCCCCTGCAGACATCAGTGATGCGCCCCATGTTGTGTTGATATGTAATAATGTAATAAGTTTTGCTTCATTACATTAGAATGATTTTAACTCTCATTTTTGATGGTTAATTAATGTTGTAAATTTGAGAGAGATTTTTTATTCACTGTGGCACATTTTTGTGATGAAATGACCGATCGTAACTTTTTGACTGTTTTTACATTTTGCCCTGTTTAAAAGTCATTTCTAAAGTTTATGGCAACTTAAAACGTGGCTGTGAGGGAGCTAATATTCTTCTGTTGTTAGAGTGGTTTATCTCTGATTCATCAGCTCAGTGTTTCTAAAGGTCATCAGATTTTGAAGGATGTGACTGACACGACACGTTTAGCCTCTCTGCTGATCTTGCATCCGCTCAGGTGACATGTGACCCTGAGCTTATCTCACAAAGACCAGTTTAATGTGATGGTTTGCAGACCCAGCAGCCCCAGGCTCATTCCAGATATCCCTCTCTCTGTTTCATGGTTTATGGACATGCTACAACAAGGTGGCACCATCTTCGGCGCCGCAGTGACTCACAGAGGTTCATGTTTGAGGGTGAATTTACTCAAAGCAGATCTTGGCGCCATCATTGAGGGGTACTTTCTAATCACATGTGAGTACATTCAGCCAAACATCTGGTGCTTGATAATGAAGTCACTCCTTACTCCTATACCACAATTAGTGTGGGATTCATTTTCAGTGCAGTCATCGCTGTTGAAGGGTTAACACTCTGGTATGTTGTCTTGTTAGACTCCTTATATAGACTCTTTATCCAGCCTGCCCTGGGATGACTGCTCTAAATATGTGTTTGTTCACGTTTCTATGTGCGCTCATTGTTTGTGCAGAACAAACAACCAGATGTTGGTAAAATGATCTGTGTTATTGTCTGACTTGTCCGGACTCCCCACCTTTGACTCTCCTGAGGAAAGATTTTAAAGCCTCAGGGTCTGTGGTCTTGTTATTAAGGTAAAAAAAAAAAAGATGTTTCATTCCAACATATTTTCATGCTGTTGTTGTTGATGTTGTCTGACTGTATCATCATCAATATTTATTAATAAATATTTATCAGCATTATTTGTCTTGTCTCATATATTGGTGGCTTTTGTCTTGGTTTCATTTTGATTGTTGCTTTTAATCTTGATTTTATTTTTGTAGTTTTTATTTTTTCTATGCTATTGCTATTATTGTAGCTTTTATTGATTTTTATCAATGTATTTTTTTTTTTAAGTTATTCCTTTTTGGTTTTTTTGTGCCTTTATTTTGAGAGAACAGGACAGTGGATAGAGTAGGAAACAGGGTGAGAGTGGGGAGTTACACGCAGGAAAGTCACCACAGGTCGGACTCAAACCCGGGGTGCCCACTCAAGGGCTTTTCGCCCAAATGGAGCGTGGACATAACCACAAGGCCATCAATGTATCTTTTAATTGTTATTCTCTCTCATTTTAATTACGGTTGGTGGAACCAGAGTACCTTTTTCAGCATGTTTTAGTGTTTTCAAAAGTGTCTCAATTCTGCCTGTTATGTATGGATTAGTGCAGTGGTCCCCAAACTACGGCCTGGGGGCCGGATATGGCCTGCCTCCACATTTGGCCCAGCCCCCTGAACAATACCAGAAACGCATAATAATATTTTTTACAGTCTGGCCAAACAATCGAGCCTCATACACGCATTGAACATGACATTCTATTCCACCCTTCTGCAGTCTGTGACCCTATCAGTGTAATTTTATTTCATTAATAGTGTTATTATTTATTTCCTGACTTTCTTCAGTGAAGATCCTGGAAAGGGTTATTAATATTTGGTTATGTGCGGCTTTCTGGAAAACAATAAATGTTTACATTTAGGCACCCCTACAACCGTCATACTTTTTCTGTTACAAACTGACCCCGGCCCCCCAGCAGAGAAGGGAAAAGTTATGTGGCCCTCACAGGAAAAAGTTTGGGGACCCCTGGTTTAGTGGTTCTGTTGACTTTATGGTCAAGGTGGATGTCATCATAATCTTGCTTCAAAACAAATCTACCATTCAGGTTTAGAGGAACTACTGCCACCTATGGGAATGAGTAGGCATTACAACTACAATACAACAACCCTAACGTTAGATGGTCCATGAGACTGAAGTGAAGTGATGTGAAAGAAACATTAAAATATTCTCACTTCTAGTCGTAAAAAAGGAAGTAACCATCTCAAAGGTAACTGTTTACAAAATTCATCAAAGTTCACAGAGACTACTTATCAACTTTTTTGAAACCATACCTGGGTTAATGTATTTTTTCCATCAGCTGTAAAAATAAAAATAATCCATTAAAGATTTATTTTGTATGAACAATGCAATTTTTTTAATGTTAAAAATCAAATTCTGCTGTGATATAGATCTTCACCTTTTCATTTTTTTATACATTAAAACAGGAACCTGGAGTTTGTTTCGTTTTGCTTTTTTTCTACATGAATTTAAAATGTTCTTTAAACTACTGAAAATAATAAAAGGACCAAAACACGAGAAATAACAATTAAATATATAGCGTAATTACTATGCTCAAGATATACCCATGGCTGTTCAGTAGATTGTTATTATTATTATTATTATTATTATTATTATTATTATTATTATTATTATTATTATTATTATTATTATTATTACAATAATAATAATAATAATAATAATAATAATAATAATAATAATAATAATAATAATAATAATAACAATAAGTCTGTTTTGCTTTCTCTCTCTCTCTCTCTCTCTCTCTCTCTCTTCTTCTCTTTTTCTTTTTTAGCAGAAAGGCCGCTTATTTTCTGCAACCCTGGTCAGAAATGTTTAGGTGTGCATGACAGAAGACATTTCAGTAAAGCCAGTTAGTCTGTTTTCATGTGGACTGTGAATATTAAAGCCAGAGGAACTGGACCTACGTTGGTTTGGTTTGGTGGGTCATGGTCCAGAGGAAAATTAATAACCACCTAACATTTCAACTGGAAACGAGCTAAAACAATAACTACTTGTGAGACCTGGATTAGAGTACACCATGACTAATGTGTGTTGCTTTTTACAGGCAGTCAGTCAGTTCATCATCGTCCACTGCCTGGCTCTGACTTCTTGCCTGTTTGGGTTGGCACAGTGAGGCCCAACAGGTTTCAGATGGACGTTTGGCCAAACACAGAAGTGGAGAATAAAGTTCTCACTTATGTAATCTGAATAGCATTAGTTTGACATTCATGACTCAAGTCAGAGCAAACTGCTCTCATTTTCTGTATTTCTAAAACATCTTGAGTAGGAGGAAGCTCCAGTTTTATCAACAACAGCAGGTTATCAGAGGGCGCCAGAGAGCAGCCCCACCACTCCCCACAAGGGACTGACGGACCAAACATCAAAATAAAACAAAAAGTAAAGATTGCAAGAATAAAGCTCAAGTATTCAAGGTTAAAGTGTTATTAATTTAAGAATAAAGTTTTGATTTCAAAGTCATAAATTAAATTTAAAAAATACCATCATCATTTGTTTAATCATCACATGATTAGCCTGTGTTTTATTTTACAGGGACAGTTTGGAAGAGCAGCCTGCAGCCACCCAAATATAAACTTTTTGAAAATTGGGATCGGGATTAATTGAGTAGTGATGGTGGATGCTGAAACTGAACTGTCAGACAGAAAAAGGACAGAAGAGAAGAAGAATGCAAAATGGGAGAGAGATAAAGTGCAGGCTAAAGGTTGAAACATGAGCTAATGGCTAAACTGTTAGCTAAAAGCTAAGATTTGGGCTCAACTGTTTGTAAAAATGTTCATTCCAACACACATGCAGCAGTTATTCTGCAGTGATCTGATCAAACTTGAGAGTCTGTCAATAAAATGAAGAGAAGTGAGGTTTTGTTAGCTCTGATTGGTAGATGAGCGGGACATAAAGATTTGCTAATGTTACATGTTAGCCTATGGATGTGTCTTAAACTGACAAAGTTTACTTGTTGTCACGTTTCAAACAGCAGCACTGTGTAACTGTTGATAAATACCTTACCTTGTTGCATTGTATACAGGAAAAAGTTGTCTTGAACAAAGAAAAGTAGTGTTAAAAAGAAAATCTGATCTCCATTCATTTCCAAAACAAACACACGCCCTGTTAAGAGTCATGTCATCATCAGTGTGCGCGTGATTCCAGCCAAAAGATGTCATTGCAATCCACCTCAAACAGAGTCCTCACAGCCTCTTTAATATGACAACTTTCTTCTTTTTTACTGCTGGCCATACCCTGATGAAGTCCTCACTGGGCCTTAAAATGAGATCACCTATGAAAAAACAAAAAAAAAGTAACTAGAGAGATCGAAATAAAGATACCTTTAGTTGTATAAGATCCTCCTTGGATCTTCTTAAAGTAGGTATCACTTCATAGGATGAAAAATACGACAGAGGAGTTTCCCATTGTTTATTGTGTGACTCAAAGACGACAGTGTTGACAGTGTTTGGCTCACAGCCTGTCCTCAGAGATGTGTCTTATGAGGTGAATTCCCCTGATTGAACCTCTGTTGACATGTTTTCATTCAGCTCTGTATCCAAAGCATCCACTTTCTTTGTTGATTTTGGTAAAGCACTGTTCAGACACCTCAAACTCAAATTTTCCAACCTCACAGCCAAATTAATGAACCCAGCCTGAGAAGTCTATTAATGAGGCAGACAGACAGACAGACAGACAGACAGATAGTTCATCTTGGCACGGAGTTTGTGTATGTGTGTGAAGACATTCCTTCAGTGTGTCAGTCTGGCTTCCCCCATAAACTGACCCATTTGAGGCAGACAGGAGAGCTGATTAGGGGTCCTGGCAGGGGAATGGTCATGCTGGGTCAGACTGAACCCTGCTGGTGTCCTCTGAGGAATGTGGGCCAATCCAAAAGGGAGCCTGTCAGTCAGCCAATCAGCTGATCACACACTGAGACATCCCATCTGCCTGTCAGTGTCTGAGCGAGGCAGTCATGAGATTAGCTCGACTTTTTATCACCGTGACTGTCTCGGACTCACACGGACACACACATGCAGCATGATCATATCTGTGCTGTTTGGATTGGAGATAATTGACCTCCTCTTATCTGTCTGCCTGTTTAGTCTGTTTTTCACCCACAGGGTTCATTCTGTTCTGGCGCCTGACTTGAGAAAGGAGAGTCATATTTGAATATTGGGAAGAAAAGTCCCTCAAGGGAAAGAAGGTCAGATTGTGCTCTCTTATCTAGCGCTGAGTCGTAGCCATCAGTGAGATTTTAATACGAAGAGTCTGAAACAACATGAGCTGAGAATGACATCAGGAAGAGAGGAGTACAGGCATGGAGGCCTACAACTTACAAGATCTCCAAAAGAAGACAGCTGGATGGACATGCACATGACTCCAAAGCGGCAGAAAATGACTTTTAACATGTTTTCCTAGGAAAGTCAGACAGCTTTAAAGAGGGGGTATCATGCTTTTTTTAAAATCTTTATTCTGTCCCTCTGGTGCCCCTGTAGTAATTTCACATGATTTACCACTCCCTCCAGGAATCTGCAATCACAACAATTTACACAAATTTAATCAACCCCTGTGAATTCTGGGAAACCATGTAATTTTGTCCAATCACTGCAACTTATTTGCAAATTTGATCAATCATAATAGTTTCACACGCCCCCTCCAGTTTCTCCAATCATAGCAGTCAGTCCTATGTGAAACTCGCTTCTTTGTTTAAGTTTCAGACATATCCAACAAAAAATACCTCTGATTAACCAACAAATATTGCACCTAAGGACGGTGGAAGGCAAACATTTTCTGCACAAAACTGTTTTCCAACATGGTGGTGGAACACCAACAAAAGTCGTCTGTTGACAAACACTTTATACCACAAAACACACAAGAAGGACGACTGAAATGAATGGACAACAAAGGAGACAGATCACAGTGACAGAACTCTCTGCTCCAGGGACCCCCCTCCCTCTGATTGGCCAGCACTCTAATAGCCAGCATCAGCAGTGGAGCTATCAGCAGACCTTGATGTTTGAGGCCCCATCCCTCCAACAAATCATTAACCAGTTAGAAGATCCTTATGTGATGACCTCATCACTTCAGCAAGTCTCGTGACGATCTGGTGCTATCTTGAGCGTTTTGCTCACTTTACAGACAGATTCATGGATTTCTACAACATATGAATATGAAGAGGTTTGAAAATCTGCATGTTTAGTCTTAACATCCAGCATTGTTACTTTACTGTATATCAATGTTTTAAATACGGGAAAGCAGAACACCCCCTCTTTAAAAATTATATCCCAATGACCTGTCAAAATACGTAAAACCAATAACTGTACTACTGTAATTTTTACAGTCTGATCTAAAATCTGAGCGCTCCAAAAATAAAAAATAAAAACCCTCTCCAAAAGCATAACTTCACTGCTGGTTGATATTTTCTCTCATGATTCTAAGTGGGTGAAATTTTACCTCCTTAAGTGGTTTCACACATACAGTAAGTGCCTGTGCAAACACCTGCACCGTAGACTCAGCGTGCATGTCAGTCAGAGCCAAAAACACTCGCAGGAAACCATCTTATGACATTCCCCACCTGCTGGGGGTGACAAGCCGTCGCTGCAGTCCTTTGAGTCCTGGGATGCAAGACCTACTTTTCCCCAGCGGGGCACCGCCTCCTTCTCTTTCATCCACCTCGCTTTTGGAAATGAGAATGACATTCCATTAGCGAGGGGAAAGAATTCCCACCTTGGCGAGTGAGAGGTGCAACGCAGAGAGCCAATTGCCTAAATGAAATTCCAGTATGTGATGAGTGGGAAGTGAGAGGCTTGATGGGGAGCCAGGGCTGTGCAGCTGCAGGCTTGTGTCCTGAAAAGACCATGAACCCCAATTCTCTGCTTCGCTTTCTGCAGTCTGCCTCAAGATCTGATGGAGTGCAGCAGACTCAGTCCTCTGCTGAAGGTTTTTCTGTTATGTGGGTTGTATTGTCTGCTCTCATCTTGCTCCAGACACCTACAAGACATCCTTACTTCAAAGTACTTATACTCAAAGTGTCCATCGCTCTCCAAAGTACACAGAGGATGTTTAAGTCAAACCACAGGCGGTTGTCGGTAAAAGGAAGTGAAATCTGCAGCAGATATGAAAACAGGTGTGTGTGTGTGTGTGTGTGTGTGTGTGTGTGTGTGTTTTCATGGCTGGATCTAGCTGGAGGTAGGTCCCTTGTTGTTGGAGTGATAATGTCTTTTCCTGCCTGGCAACAAGATTAAGGCGTTTTTATCTGTGCAGCCACTGGAAACCTCATTTCCTGGTCGACTTTTCTGTCCAGAGAAGTCGCTCCAATCACCGCCCAGCTTTCCAGCCCGGAGTCTGCTGGGAGAAATGCAGAGGACTGAAGGAGGGACAGGAAGGATGAACAAAACTGAGGGAGGCATAAAACAGAAATTTTGTGTCGCCTGAGTATCAAATCAGAATCCGGGTTTGTGTTTGTGCACAACTCATGTGACCATCAGTCTAAGGGGACACATGGTTTAGGTTCCCAGGCCTCTACAGTGGCTAACATTACTCACATGGCAAAAATCTCTCCCCAAAGACTTGACAGCTGTTCTCTGTTTGGATTTACTCACTTTGGATCAAGTTGTTGCTCTTTTGAGAACTTGACAATACTTTCACACTGACACCCATGACAACATGTACTGTACTTTGAATTCTTGGATTGTGTGGCTGTAAATGTTTAGAAAGATGAGTTAAAGGGTGAATCCTGCAGTTTCAATACAGCTTTAAAGCTCTTTCTATTCTATTCTGTTCTATTCTATTCTATTCTACCCCGTTCTGTTTTCACCATGCAGTTAGCATTCCTGCTCACTTGGTGAGCTCACTAAGTTTAATAACTGAGAGAAAGAGACCCACAGCCTGTAACTAATTCACCTACAGTCGTGCCACCCAAATCAGACCTCCAAGGGTTAATTTCCTGCAAGTGTTCCAGAATTTTTCTGTTAATGCATGATAAAAAAACTTCATGTGGCAGAAAAACTGTGACTTTTAACCTGTTCCATGTCGCTCTGTCCTAGCTTTCAGCAGCAAAATGTGCTCTGACAATACACAACGAATTTGGCGCCATCCTCGGGGTAAAATTAGTCTTGATGCATTTTGTAAGAGTACGCTATTTATCACACCAGTGTGAAGGTCATGGCACGCTTTTTAAATATTATAAGGAGAAATTGAGTATTTCACACAATTTCGCGTGGGTTCCTGCAGACATTGTCAACTAGATCCTGATTTACTGTTAAAAAAAAAAGTCCTCGCATGTCATGTTTTTTTTTGTTTGTTCTTTTTTCAGGATGATGATTCTTAAAAAACAAATGCAATGAAATTTACTCAAAAATCTTCTTTTGCTGGTATAATTTTTAGATATTCAGGACCTGAATTTGCTATTCATACATGCATCTCCCTGCATGAGATCTTCCTTATCAACTCAAGGTTTCAATTTAAAATGCTCTGTCCATGGAGCAGCATCAAACTCTGATGTCTCGCCATGAATCAGGAAGTTATTGTAGCTCCTTCATGTAAGGTCCAATCTGCTTCAGATTTTACATACATCATCAAGGTTGGTATTGGTTGATATTGCATGTCGCTTTGGACAAAAGCATCTTCTAAATGAAAGTGTGGAATTGTAGAACGGCCACCTCCTAACACATCTATGTGCTAATGTCCTTGCTAATGCAAAAGTTCGTCCCTCTGGAAGTACATGGTAGTATCTTTCACATACACCATCCTATCTTGTTTCAAATTTAACACATGATCACTGACTCATAAACACATGAATTTGGATGATGAGCATAGCGCCACCCGTTGGACACAAGTGATATTTACTCCCTTAAACACCTTCAGACATTTTTCAAATCATCCACATTCTTTAATGATCTCTCACCCACATTACTGAAGGTGATGAATAAATAATAGTCATGGCCATACCTAGTGAAAAGTCAAAGGCAGTAATATATTGCATGCTTAAAATGACCATGTTTGATTTAAGGATGGGTAATGATTTCAAAGAACCGGGAGGTCTTAACACAGGACGGAGTCAGAACTTAAAACATGAAAACAAGGCTGCTAGCTCAGGCTAGCTAGTGTTAGCAAATTACCATCGAAGTTGCAAAGACATGATGACACGTACAATTTGAAGCTTTTATACTATTTAGTAGTGTTGTACTAAATGCCCAGATGATTCTCTGTATATCATTGACGGACACTTATATAACACCTTGTATATTTCATCTCTGCCATCATATCACCGTCTGTTGAATGTTTCTTCCTGTAACCGGAAATGCCCAAACATCCTTATGCCAATGTGGAAGTCATGCGTGCTTAGAGCCCATTACTCGTTATTTCACACAGGAAGCGCAAACTGTTGTCAAAATGCTCTAAAATTAGCTGACTTGTTGTTTGGCACGTCAGTTGAGCACAGTAACTGAGAAGAATGAGCACCAACATGTGGGACTATAATTCAAATGTGGCTTATTTATTTATTATGACTGTCGAGATGCATACATTACAGTGCAAACCATTCTTTGGCAAACGTACAATACAAATGTCATGATAGGTACTTAGTTATCCACATTGACACTGATGAAGGGGAACAGTGTAGGTAAAGCATGTTCAGTATTGCAGAGCAGTGCATTCCACTGACACTCCTGGGTGGAAATCAAACGAGAGGGGACTATGACGAAAATAAAAATGAACTAATACAAACAAAATATATGGATATGAGGACTGGGAACAAAAAGAGCTCACAGTGCTTTGAATTAAGAACACTAAAGCCTTTACACACTCTCTCATTCATACACAGAGTTTATGAAAATATATCAAAATACTGAATTCAGTAACAGACACACACACAGGTGTTGTTGGACGCACCATCAGGAAGTAAACACAGTTTGATGAACAAACCTGTTGTATTTTTCTAACACGTGATATGATACCAATGCACCAGTGCGAGCTCCAGCTCTGTATTCCATCTGGAATTTAAACAGAACTTTCCAGAGAGTATGATTTCTGTTTAGCAACAGATGCTAGCTCAGGACGTTACCACATGAAGAAAACAATGGAGAGGAAATCTGCAGCTGCAGCCGCTTCACTGTAATTAGGAGCAAAGCAAAACAGGAAACATAATTGTGACTCATGTTTCACTGAAGCCAGACAGTGCGTGGGGCGTAATGAGTGGTATTAGTCTATGTACAGTAACACACAAGGCAGGGGAGTAAATCTGCCTCACAACAGTAAGATGGTGGAGCCTCACTTTGATTGACATCGCATCCCGAGCATCAGCACCCCTCCCCCCTCGCTTCCCCTCTCATATGGCTTCCATTACAGCGGAATGAGGGTCAGAGATCTGCACACATGCTCCGCTGAAAGACGTCATCCCGCACTCAAAATCTTTAACATGAGCAGAAAGAGCATTCCTAAAGTGTTTGGAAACATTCAAACACGAGCAAACGCTTCAGGAGGGAGGAGGAATCAAAGTGGATCCTGGACAAAAGAATGCATGCAAGAGTTCTCTGCTCTTCTCAACCGAAGCTAGAGAGCCGCTAACGCAGAGACGAACAGTCAGAAGTCATGGTAACAGTCCTTCAGTTGTGTGTATCCTGTGAAAAAAAAAGACTAAACATGAATAAAAGCAAAATCTGTGAGCACGCCAGAGAGAGAATACTGCTGTGGTAGAGCGAGCAGTACCAAAGGCTAAATCCTGACCTCATTACAACATTCATACAAAGTTTCATAGATAGACACGTGCTATTACGTCATTTTAGAAGTAACTAAATCAAACATTTGGCTTTCCAAGACTGAGGAAATACTGGGACAAAGTTCACAACATTACAGTGGTAAAAAAAGAAAAGGTTCATTTTTCACTGCTTTCTGAAAGCAAAATGAAACTCGGAAAGGAGCACAAACAGTGCAAAGAGCTGGTTTGAGTGGCCCGCACGGAGAGCGCTGCACGGCTCCTCCTCACTCAAGTTCAGGACAGGCCGGCAGACACAAACACAAGGAAACTAGCAAGTCAACCATGGAGAGAGGAGCGGGTATCAGTAGACATCTCTTTTGCATCACAAATGCTTTTGTAGGGCTTCACATTATCTTCATATGTAAAAATTTTTATACAAAAAGGGAGGATAAAACAAAAATACATATTCATAACATGGTATCGAGCACCTGGGGTTAAAAGACGAAGTTATTCTACTCACAAAGTCTTTCATTTTTGAAGGAAACCGTCCTCTCAGCTGTGATTTATCAAAGGCATATACTGAGTGTAAATAGGTTGCTTTGCATACAAAAGACAATACTTTGAAGGTTTGTAAATAGTGAGTTATTCATTAATAAAAAAGGGGAAATAGCACCAGTTTTTCGGCATCTCTAACCTGAGAAACTTTTGTGAGACAAAAAAATGGCTGCAGCCTCTCAATACACTTCCCTTTCCTGCTTATCAACGGCGTGTGGCCCTGCGCTTCGTCACCGAGTGTTAGTTGCAGGGCAGCAAACAAGGTGGCTGTTACACTTCAGGAGCCTCAGTGGACCCCGAGCAGGGAGAGGATGGTTCCTCCTGTTTAGAGTCCACCCGTTCACCCCTCAGTCCGACCCCTTGGTTCAGGTAGAAGTCCATTTAGTGATTGCTGGCTGGTTGCCAAAGGGTTTTAAACCGAGCCTCAGGCTGCTGGCCCTGGAGGGGCCAACATCCAAAAAGAAAAGAAAATCCCCCACCCTCCCCTGATCATGGCAGAAGAATACAAAACAAAAGAAAAACTGAGGCTGTTCGGTCTGTGGAGGCTGGTGGTGGCTGTGGATGAGCACACCTTCATGAGTCTCATCCCCTCTCTGGATGTCTGCCTTTGTGTGTTTGACGATCAGCCACTCGAGTGTGTGTGTTGGGGACTTCCTGAGGGTTACTGGTGGCGAGTTTCTGTTTTTTGCCGCCCCTTAACATTTGGGTTTCGGAGGCACACCGGGCAGCAGGAACCTTTTAGCTTGACGGGATTTTTACAATCAGTTGGTGGACAAGACTCCACGAAGCACGTCACCTGGGCTCCCTGCAGAGTGGAAAGAGACGGGAAACAAGTGAGCACAGGAGTCAGTGTTCAAAAACAAGACAAGGAAAAAAAAAAGGATGAAGGCGAAAAGTGGAAAAAATCTGACAAACTCAAAATTTGATTAAAAAAGTTTGTGGAACCATTTAGATCTAAGAAGAAACAGAATCAGAACAGCTATAGTGCTAAGAAAAAGAATCAGACTCATGAGAACTTAGAAGTCTCTGGATGTCAGTTGGCTCAGAGGTTCAGTCAGCTCAAGTCCTGAAAGTGAGCAGCCTGGTTCAATTCCAACCCTGAGCCCTCAACCCCGTCTTATCCCCCACTCTCTCTTCCCAGTATCCTCTCTCTTAAACAAAGCATTAAATCCCAAAAGATAATACCAAAAAAAACCCTTCACAAAATCCCTCACAAAATCAAAAATTTAAATGTTAAAAGGAAATCCACTGGATTTGCAGCACAAAAGTTAAGTGTGAATAACAGGGGTCAACGGTTTTAAAATAAATCATAATGGAAAAAAAAGAAAACAACAACAACAACAAAGTTTTACAGCACTTTCACATTTGGTTCTCGCTCTGTTCTAGAAAAGCAAGATTGTCTCAACTGGAAAACTTTATTGACATAAAACATGACGTTAATTTAGCAGGCGTGCATAAAGTGAACTGTTAAACAAGTTACGGCCCACTGACTGAAACAGACATTTTTATTGATATGTTGACAGTAGTGATTTCATTTGCACTTTCCTAAACTTCATTTTTTAAAAAACGTTTAAGTTTCTCTGTTGCTTTCAAGACAAGAACCGCCTGAATTTGTTTGGAAACACATTGTTTTGTTTACAAAACACTTTGAGAAAAAATAACCCTAAAGTGAGTGAAACTGCTGAGAGTTTCTGGCTTCAAAACGAGCAGAAATACTCAAAATAAAAGACTGCATGGCTCAGAGGATGTCAATGACATCCAGGCCTGTGCAAATTTAACACCAAATTTTACGTTTATTTTACTTTGATTACATTTGACATCCCCACAATATCAAAATAATGTAGGCCTTAACTTTTGTTAAACAGTATATATTAGATAATAGCTTTCTTCTGCTCTTCTTTCCTTTTTCTGTCTGACAGTGCAGCTCCAGTGTCCAAACATTACTACTAAAAAAAATTCCTGAAACACAGATGTCACTTCTCACTGCTTTAAGCAGGAATTTGAAAAACGTGAATGACCTGTCGGCATGTGTGGTCAGTTGTTTTGCTGTCGGCTCACAGAGACAGAAGTTTTGCCCTGAACAAGATTTAATAAGATGCTTAATGAGGAGGCTCAACTGAACAGTGAAGTGCTTTGTTTTAGAGCAGAGCTGTGTCCTGCTCACTCTGTTTCTGTCTGCCTTCATTAAGTGATTACTACTAAACTCCTCTGATGACAGGTGTGCTGTCAGGTGTGCTGACTGGAGACAAAAAGTTACGATCTGAGGAGGTCTGGAAGCGAGCTGTGATTACCTCTGCTGACGTTTGGCAGTGACAAAGTGAGAGATAAAGACTGAGAGGCAGAAAAGTAGCTGGCTCATTCAAACTGAGTGAGGAGGAAGCGGTGCCAAGGGGGGAAGAGATGCCAGGGGGTGAAATTCTGGCGGACAGAGAGAAACTGGAGCATTCAAACTGGGCAGACTGCTCGTTTATAAACAGTTCTGATAGGCCAATGAGACCCACCGAGATACTGTGATATGATGAGCTTCTCAGAGTGTGAAAAGTGAACTCATAGAGTAGTGCTTGCTTGTATCAGTGCTGAGAGTGAATGAGTGATTTATATTCTGAACATACTCTGCATTCACACGTGGTGCAGGAGTCCTTTTTCCACCGATCTCCATCCGTCCGCTCACGCCCCTCACTGTCAGTGCAGTCGGTCTTACTCAGGCGAGCCTCCAGTCTTTTAATCTGCAGGAAAACAAAGACATCAGCGTTTTGTTCTGGCTACATCCACATGTCACTCTGCCCGACAAGTTTACACATCACAAGTCACAAACAAACGAGGACTGACAAGCGGAACACACTTACTGTGACAAAAACCATCCCAGACTTTCACTTTACTGCACAGCCGCCTGAAATTAAACCCTTTTCGAGCTAACTGCACTCTGACATGTTCATGTCAAACATGTCTGTGGCTCTAACTGTATCACTGTGTTTGCCTATGGCACTGCTCTATGTAAAGACATTTCAGGCATGCAGTCAGTGAAAGAGAAAGTCTAAACATGTTTGGAGTCATGGAGCTGGTTTCAATTTGATGCAGCAGAGAAAGCTGCTCAGACTGTTTGATTTTTACTCAAACAAAGAAATTGCCAATCCTCCTCAACATTGAAAATACTCATTTTTTAACTCATGCTGCATTTTTCAAGCCATAAAGTTCAAATATCTGTGCGCACAGTGGTGCTGCTGGTGATATTCTGCATAAACCCTGTTATTTTTTAGCAGGTTTCCATCCATGTATGCCTTTCCCAGTGCAAGTCAGCAGAGTTTAGCTAACATTGGCAGATCTAGCACCACCAGGATGTGGTCCTCCTTGCAAGTTAACACCTGCATGCCTGTGCTGGTTTATGCTTTACTAGGGATGCATTGATCTGATCCTGGTATCTGGTATTGGTCTGATACTGACTCAGAAGGTCAGATTGGATATCCGTGATAAATGGCGGATCCAAAGGGCAGATCTATTCAACTCACTTCTATGATCTTAAATACAAGACTTTGGGTGACAGACCTATCAGCACTGTCCACAGTGTGAAGCAGCTGATAAACTATCATGAGCAGCACATATAAACAGCTGTCTGTTGCAGAAATTAATAATTAAAAAAACAAAACAAAACAGTTTTTATCAAAGTGAATATCAAGTCATTTTGGAGCAAATCCAAGAGAAATCTTCAAAGCAAGTTTTTTTTATTTTTTGCTGTTGTTATTACTGTAAATGTCCCCGTAAATCATCTTCAGACCCCAGATGACCTTCAGAGACTGCCTTTGCACTGTGACACGAAATCCACAACCACCAGCCTGTTAGCTTTAACTGAGATAAGCTGCAGAGATTATTCATCAGAGGAATTTGACAAAGAACCAAAAGGTGAGGAGACTTAAACCTCTTTGTGTTTGGCTGCAGAAAGAAACACTCACCTGCTTTCGTAAACTTGTGATGGTCTTCTGCATGTCGAAGACGAAGTCTTGGAAGCTGCTGATTGAGGGTTCAGTGGTTGTTTTGGAGGTCACAGTAAGATTCGCAGGACTCACTTCAGCTTCCTCCACAGGACTGAAAAGACAAAATGTATTTATACATGTCTTTATTAGGGTTGCAAAGGGGTGGAAAATTTCAAGTAAATTTCAGGAAAGTTTCCATGGGAATTTCAGCTTTGGAATATTGAAAATTCAGGGTTTCAGGGAATCACATGTGCAAACAATTCCAAGCACATTTAATCATCATCAGTCACTGCTTCACCAGCCTGCAGCATTTCCACTGAGACCACATTTCTGGATTTGGAGTCTAGAAGTCCTGTCAAATTAAGTTTTGATGATAGTACTTAAATAAATATATCTGATGGTATGGCTTAACTAACTTAGCTAGCTAGCAAGAAAAATATTTTGTGAGTTCCTGATTTTCAAGTTAAATCATAGACTGTATAATAATGGACGTAGTCTCCTCGACGTCACCCATCTGTTCCTGAAACGGATTTTTGAAGCCAAACGGCCGGCGCGGCCATATTGGAAATGAGGCGGGCTGTGAGTCTCCACAGTAACAACCATAGGACACTCCACAGTCACGTGATCTGAGCTGTGCCTCTGATTGGATGAACTGGCGAGCTTAATATTGTGGAAACTGCCGAATTAGAAAAAAATTCACCCCCCGTACAGTGCGTGCCGTTAGTGAAATTAGCGATTCAGACGGGAGACATTCTTTGTACCAGGCTGTAAATAGGCTTATTTTGGCTGTGAAAACGGCTTTTTTTGGCTTGGTGTGTTTGTGACTTCCGGTACTTCTGGAGCCAGCCTCAAGTGGACACTTGAGGAACAGCAGACTTTAGCACTTCCGCATTGCCTCATATCATCTGACCGGAAGTTGCAGCTTGAGTTAAATACATAGCCTTTGTTGCAAGCTAGCTAGCTTGGTGTATCAGTCCCAGGTTTAATCTATATGTCTGTTTATTTGTCCATAAAATAGTGAATAATGGACTGATTATTTGGCTAATGGTCTACTGTTAAGAAATAGACAAAACAATTTAAATTCTACAGTTCTAAAAACAGATTAGTGTCATTCATAAATGCTGTATCAGGTGTATTTACATGTATGTTTGCTTTGACAAATATTTTTTCCTACATTTAATACAGTTCAACTCAGTCAAGGGAAATTTGCTGAATATTCATTTATTGTGTCATTTAAAAATATTACATGAGACTTGCAAGCATGTCTGCTTATTTAACCAAAATGTTTAACTGACCTGTTAATTCCTGTTCATTTCCAAAAATTCCCAAAGAAAGTTTCCAACTTTGCAAATTCCTGGAATTTTGCAACTGTAGTATTTATACATCCATCATTTTAAAGACAGAACAGAGATCAAACTTAAACCCACCTGAATCAGAGCTACATGGAGCATTTCAGTAACAGAGGAACCACTACCTTTTGAAACATTATGAAGTCAGCAGTGTGTCATGTTGTGTACCTGCTCTCCTGGTTACTTCCCGGTCTGTCCTCTCTGTAGCTGTGATCAGCTGATCTGCGTCCTCTGAAGTGGTACGACAGAGCGTTGAACTGTCCCTTTGTTCTGCAGTCTGATGGATTCAAACACAAAACAAAACTCTGGCTCAGCATCAAAAGGTAAAGAAAAAGAATCAATCATTAACATTACAAGACAAAAATCCTGATGTTAATCCTGATCCTCATGGAACTCTTCAGCTGAATGGATCACAATCTGACCTCACAGAATGAAAGAAACTCCTCATCCTAAATGTTTGCTCTTTACATAAAGAAAGCCATTCACCCATACAACATGCAAACATGCAGCAAACAGGAAACTGTGACTGCTGATTCCACTTTCTTTCTGCTGAGCTCAGACTGAGGCCTCTCGTCTTTCCACGTATCAGTCTCACCCTGCCATCCCTGTGCCCACATCAAAGAGCTTGAGACACAAACACACAACAGCGCTCATGCTCCAGAGCACACCTGGGGCCTGCTGAGAGGCGGTCCAGGATAAACCTGAGTCTCACCGTTATCTGTAAAAGTTTACAGGCGGCTGCTCGGCCTCAGAGAGACTTTGATTTGGCAGACAGCAGTCTGTAAAAGACAAAGACTATCCAAACACAACACCACTTCCTGTCTCATGCTGACAGACACACAGGAGCACAGGCTCATAACCTTCTCTGCTGGGTCCAAACAGAGATACCTTGTGTCAACAGTGCTGTGACTACAACAACAAACAGTGGACACATGTTTCAGATCATTTAGAAAACAACAACACAGAATTATTTTCACTGTAAGGTGTTTTTTTTCTCCTCACTTGATGTCCAACTATCATAGACAGAGACGACTTGATACTACAGTGAAACTGTCTTCAACAGGCAGGTGCACAAACCAAACCAAAGTCTATCATGTAACATCTCACTAAACTCCATCTGGACTGTTCAGAGGCTACTTATATAAAGCTAAAACTCTGTACATTCAGCAGAAACTCAACTACTCTTACAGCTGACGTCTTTAAATGAATGAATTTATCAGGGTGAGAAAATATGTTCAAAACACACATTAGAGGAAACAAGACCACATTAAAGTTATGAAATGGAGCAGAAAACTAGTTCAGAATCCAGGATGAGAAATATTTGGGTCTAAAAATGTTGTTTGCAGGTCCAAATAGTCTAAATATGAAAAACAATCCTGATCAAATCCAGATCCTGCCATAAAAAACATACAGACATATTTTTCTACTTATGAAATGAGATGATTATTTTTGCTTTAGTTTGACTGGGGCGGTACACCTGTCAAACGATAACGCAGGTGTCCTAAAGTGAGCTCAGGGAGGATGGAAACCTCCTGTGGAGCAGAAGAGCGAAAGCTTGCTTGATCTTGGTTTTCAGTATGAATATAGACCGTAAAAAGTGGGGCCTCATGATCCTTCTGACTTTTTTGTTTACGCAAACTGACCACTGATCATCTGGTATGAAGAGACACCTGAGGGACAGGTGAGCTTTGAGTTCATCAGTCTGTGATGAAGGAACGAGGAGGTTTGAGACACTTAGAGACTGATTTTAACAAAAATCCCTAAAAGAAAGAGTTAACTAAGGTTGTTACAGAATCAGTTAAAAAATACTCATTGGGCCTTTAAGTATTAATCTATTACAAATATGACACGTGTGACAATCACCTTTATGTACATTGTAAAATACAGATTATTCATGTAAGTGAAAACAGGCATTTACAAAAAGTACCCTACTTTATTTTGTCTGCAAGAAAACAACTCAATCGGACACTTACACTATGAAGGAACCTTTATTCCCCCTCAGTGATCACTTTTCTTTTCTTTTAAGTGTTTAGGGAACTTTTAAATGATCCCAAAGGAAACATGCCTCTCTGTGTAAAAGCTGATCATCTTCTTATCAACAGGAGCATCCATCGCTTCGCAAGTTTTACAGCCATCACACTTTACTGACAGATGCTCTTATTTTGAAGTTTTTCCCCCCTCTTTGTCACTCAGAGCCCTTGATATCTGATCAAAGTGCTGGTTTTCCTTCATCACTTACACAAGGTGTCTGCAGGTTTCAGCAAGTCAAAGTTAAGAAGACTATTTTAACGCCACCTTGAATCAAATTTAAGGCGATGGTTAGAGGATCCCACTGTATTACAACCCAAGCACAGCTTGTGTGTTTACTTTTTGTCTGTTTATTAAAAAGAAAGTGATACTCAGTGCTGTCTGGTTCAATAACTGTACATACAAGTGCAGCTTAACTGTATTTATCTGACCAAGTATATCAAAAAGTATACAAAAACACAAAACATACACAAAATATGGTACATTTAGTCAAGCAGTGCAGCTGGAAACATCTAACAAAAAAACAAAAACAAACAAAAAAAACTAGTGGACCCTCTGAACACACATGTCATGATGAGCTTCAATTCTGGGGCCATAATCTCCAGTTCTGCCTCTATTTTTCTCAGCTCACTCAATTTATCTTTGTGCCTCTTCCTGAGGATGTTTAACTTTGTGTTGAGCTGAGCCATCGAGGTGCCGGACTTACCCTCAGCTTGCTCAGCAAACAGGTCTGCATCCTTCTCCAGAGAGTCATGGACTGGCTAGCTAGCATTCAGATAACAATTTGTATCAGCAGCTAGTAGCCTCTTTACATCTCCTTTTCAAAAAGTCCCGCAAGAAAAAGAAAAATTTTATAACATTAACTAGTCCTGCCCCAACAATACTGCTGCAACTAACGATTAATTTCATGATCGATTAATCTGAGTCTGAGTCCATGATGACATCATCAAATGTCTCGTTTTATCCACAAATCAAAGATATTCAGGAGCAAAGAAAGCAGAAAATATTCACATTAATGAAACTGAAATCAGAGAATTTCAACTTTCTCTTTCTCTTAAATAACTACTCAAACCAATTAATCAATTATCAAAATAGTTGACGATAAATTTAGTGATCAACTCATAATTGATTATTTGATTAACTTTTGCAGCTCTACCCGACAAATTTAAGAACTTTGAGTAATGTATTTAAGACCAGCATTCAACATTTTTAATGAATTTAAGATTTTATAAGGATGCTCAGACACCCTGTTAGAGGTAGAATGAAAAAGGTCCCTCAAGTCACTGCTGCTGCTCTTAAAACTAGACTCAAATGGCAGCTTCTTGGTTTTAAGACATAATTCTTCTGCTGTTTTTGGAAGCCGTTCTTAAAGCTGAAGAGGCAATGGTCCTCATTCACCAATAAATGCGTAGAAACTTAATCTGCACATGAAATGTGTTGGATTCATGAATACCACAATACACACATCGCAGAGGAAGAGAGGAACAACAGGAGACATTTATCGGGGTTCAAAGTTTGTTAAAGCTTAAATTTACTGAGTCAACAACACAAAAACACACACTGCAGAAAGAAGACTTGAAGCCACAGAGAAACAAATCCATTCACTGTTTCATCACGAGGCGCTGGAGCCTGAAACAAAGTTTATTCTTCTTCAAAATTTCCAGAACAGCGACATCTATTTGACGTGAATCACAGAGACAGGTCAGCTGTCAGGCAAACTGCTGTCAAAGAGCGGCCTTGTGTTCTTTCCAAAGAGGGGATGTTCTAAAGTGCAGCTTGAAACAGGAGATAAAGCCAGGCTGCCCTGAAGGAAGATGCTATCAAAGGGAACAAAGTGTGAGGATATTGTGAGGCTCTAATTTCACTTTGCAGCCTTGATACTGAGCCCGTGTAAACCAGAGACTGAGGCGTAGCTGCAACTTGCTTGAAGGTGTTTCAGCAGTGAAGAAAAGCAGAGGTGATGCAACACAAGAGTAAACAGGCTCCTGTCCTCAGTGATTTGGATTGTGTTGCTGGGATCAAGTTTAAACTTACTTTAAGCTATTTTTCAATTATTAAAGGCTAATAAGGAGCTCCTCACCTTCACAGCAGTCCTGCCACATCCGCAAGTCAATCTGAGGGACGTCCTCGCAGCTCCCGTAGCCATGAGGCAGCTCAGCCACAGAGAAGACATCGCCCTGGATACGGGTGATGTTGTCCCCGTTGTCACACAGAACCCGTGTCAGAGAGGCCTGCTTCAACTGGGTCAGCTGGGCCGGAGTGAACACACCAGGGTTTTCATACCAGAACCTGAACACAAACATTAGATGAACAGGAAGTGACTACGTGACAAAATGACCTCAGTTTCACATGATTAGCGAAGACCTGTTGAGGTTTTATGGGTTAAATTCAACATGGTTCCTAATGGATTTTTAGATCTATTCAGCCAATCACAAGGCAGCAACTCAACACAAGAGTTGAAGACAACCTGCTGAAGTAAGAAAGGTGATTTTCACACACAGCCATCTCAAGGGTTTAAAGAGAATGCTCCCAAACAGAGAAAATATCCCATGAGCAGCAGTTCTCTGGGGCTAAATGCCTCGTTGATGCCAGAAGAAGAGCATCTCTGAACACACAACACGTCCAACAGCAGCACAAGACCACACCGGGTGACCCCTCCTGTCAGCTAAGAACAGGAAACTGAGGCTACAGTTCATACAGGCTCACTAAAACTGGACCATAGAAGACTGAAAAACCTCTCCTGGTCTGATGAGTCTGGATTTCTGCTCCACATTCAGATTGTGGACTCAGGATTTGGAGTGAACAACATGAAAGCATGGATCCATCCTGCCTTGGATCAACTCTTCAGCTGCTGCTGGTCTAATGGAGTGGAGGAGATTTTCCTGGCTCACTTTCGGCCCCTTAGTGCCAACTGAGCCTGTTGTTGCTGACCATGTCCATCCCTTTATGAGCACAGTGTACCCATCTTCTGATGGAGACTTCCAGCAGGATAACGCTCCATGTCATAAAGCTGGAATCATCTCAGACTGGTTTCTTCTTGGGCTGCTGTGTTCAGCCCACAAATCTGCAGCAGCTGTGTGATGCTCTCATGAAAATATGGAGCAAAACCTCTGAGGAAAGTTTCTAGTATCTTGTTGGAACTATGACACCAAGAATTAAGACAGCTCTGAAGGAAAAAGGGGGTCTAACCTGGTGCTAGCAGGGTTCGTTGAGCGTTAATCTATTGATGCCCTCATGAAGACCTGCACATCTGGCTGTTGATGTTCTGCCTGACTCATTTATAGTTATTCTGACAAACATTTGCTGGTTTCACATCTTATTCCATGCATCATATATCCGTACCTGTCTCCATCCCTCAGACGTCTGAACTGAGAGGCCAGCAGACACATAAGGGTCGGGCCCAGTCTGCTGCCAGGGACCAGATCTTCAGCCATCAGTGCAGGGAACAGGTCGATGTTCAGAGGAGTCCCATACAACCTATGACACAGAGGCAAAGGGTCAGGCTGAGGTCAATAAACACATTTAAGACCCAAATGGTGGCTATGATTTCTTTAAAATGCAAACATCTCTAAAAAAAAAACATAGAAGACAACGAAGGACAATCTTAGATTCACCTCTGAAGTTTCTCTCTGACATCTGGATTCTTGATCTCATTCCTAAGGTCTTCAAATGTCTGAGCTGAAGACAGGTTACAGAAGGTCCTGTAGTCATTGTACGGTGGTATACCGTGATCCCGCCCCCTCTGGATATTCATGGCAGCCAAGTCCAGAGCCACAGCGTGTGCCATGGAGAACAGCCTCTCCGTCAGCTCCGTGTTCAGCAGCTGAGTGGAAACACGCATTTTACCAGCGACGCCAAAGAGCCCACGAAGGAGCGGGTCGATGCCGCCCTCATTGACGATGCGGAACGGGGAGAAGAAGGCGCGGTGCAGAGAGATGTGACCCTGCGGGATGGGCTGGAAGTCCTCGTCCAACCGGTACAGAATCGGGTTGATGAGGGTGTGTCCGAAGCGGAAAGCAGCAGTTGCGAAAGCGTTGAGGATGCCGGCGTTGATGTTGGGGTTGTAACCCGTGTATGGTCCCATTATCTTTATGCCTGCTTCACCCAAGATCTACACGAGAGAGGATAAAACAAGTCCTGTGGTCATTGTGTTAAGATCTAAACCAGTCCCTCCAGGTTTTTTTAGGATTGCTGTGGGCTAAAATTGTTGATTTTGCGGCAGCTTTTTGAAAAAATTGCAATGCATGTTAAATTGTTTTTAGATGTTTTTTGGCAATAAAACTGCAGCAATTGGCAAAAACTGCAGAACTAGTGAAATTTTATTTGAATAAATACACAATTCATTTGAAATCAAAGACAGCTTGATCCAGTGAGAATAAAACAGCACTAAGAGTTCTGAGTTAACTGTCACTCAGTGACGTCTCTCTCTCTTACTTTCTCTCTCTCACACACACTCTTCATCTAATATGTATCATGACACATTCAAAAGTAGGGCTGCAACAGTTAATCGAATAATAAGCTATTAATCAATCGATTAATTGATTAATCGGTTTAAGTTGTTATTCAAGAAAAAGAAGTCCACATTCTCTGATTACAGCTTCATTGATTCATTAATTTCCTGCATTCTGTGCTGCTGAATATATTTGGTTTGTGGATAAAACAAGACATTTGATGATGTCATCATGGACTCAGAGACACAATAACATTTTTCACAAGTTTCTGGCAATCTATGGACCAAACTACTCGATTTATTTCGAGAATAATTGATAGATTATTGAAATTAAATTGAAAATAGATCATGAAATAATCCTTTGTTGCAGTCCTATTCAAAAGTATATTTAGTATTAAGCTTTTAAAAAATCTTGAAAAAAAAACAACAAAAAAAAAAACCCTTCATCAATGCATGTACACACGCGTGCACACACACATACACACCGTTTGTTTCGTGCAGACTGCATGTAGCCTCTGTCACTGTGATCTGTCTCGTATGTTGTCCTTCAGTCGTTCTCTTTGTGTGTTTTGTGGTAGAAAGTTTTTGTCAACAGGTGTTCCTCCACAAAGTTGAAAAACAGTTTTGTGCAGAAAATTTGTGCCTTCTTTAGCTGCAATACTTGTTGGTAAATTAGAGGCTTTTTTGACGGATAACTCTGCAACTTCGTAAACAAAGAAGCGAGTTTCACGGGGGACTGACTGCTATGACTGGAGAAACTGGAGGGGGCTGGTGAAACTTATAATTGGTAAAACTTGCAAATAAGTTACAGTGATTGGACAAATTGCAAAGTCGCTCATAATTGATAGGGATTGATTGAATTTGTGTTAATTGTTCTGATCGCAAACATCCCAACTTCCTGGAGGGACTGGTAAACCTTTCCTCTTCATGCATGTCTTCGTCTTGTGTTTAAATAATGGTTACAATAAGGAGGACACAGATTCTCTTCACCCTTTTCGTGAAGCTCTTACCTTTGGCAGCCAGTGACTGTAGGTGATGTGCTGCATCTGAGCGCCCACTATCTTCCTGGCCTCGTGGTAGATGGTGTCTCCGTCCCAGTGTGGGTTCAGCCTCAGCAGCTCTGTTGCGATGCGGTTGTGTTCTCTGAACCACACCGTGTGCATGGCGGTCAGTCCAAGCTGCTCATTGGCTCTGTGATCTCCAGCCAGGAAACACGGGATAGGACTCTCATTTTCATCCCTCATGCACTCGGTGGGCGGGCCGGTCGCAAACGGCAGAAGAGGCTTCCCCGTCCGCTGGATGATGCCTTGCCTCAGCAGACCCCTTTGGCTGGCTAAGTCACGGATTTCCTCCGACTCGTGGCGTGAGCTGCCGTAAACATTGGAAGCATCGATGTAGGAGGTGAGCTGGTTGATCTGCTCTCTTGGATACACGCTGTTCATGAGAAGAGAAGTCATCCCGCTGCCGCACACGGGGCTGGACCGGACAAAGAACATGCAGCGGGCACCGCTCCGCAGCTGCCGGGGGTCATTGGGTGGGAACTGGATGGGGAAGCATGGCGGGTCATTGGTGCAGGCCTGAACACACAGCTGACCATCAGAGAAACGTGACTGACTGAGGGCCGCCACTGTGGAGTCCAAGTCGTGGTCCAAAAACTGACCCCACTGCATCAGCATGTGAGTGTAGCGGTCATCAGGAGTGATGGTCTCCGTGCCGATCATGGTGGTAGACACCAGCCGGGGCAGAGGAAGCCTGAATCCGTTATGCAGCCGATCTGTGGCTCCTCTGGGCAGATTGAAGCCGTTATCGTAGACGGACTTCAGGAGTCGTTCGAAGGCGGTGAGCGAGGCACCCCACATGGGATGCTGCAGGTTGTTGCAGGTCCCGTCATGGCTCCGGTACTTCTGGTGGAAGCAGATGTCTGAGCAGTTGTTGAAGCGGCGATGGGCCGTGCAGCCGGACAGGTTGGCTATCACGTCCAGGAAGCGAGGGGACACCAGGTCGTTGTAGCGAAACGCTGTGGGAAAGAAACATCAAGGTCACTCAGCAAGAGGTTAAAAAAACTTTAAAGACTCGAGGGAAACAATTCATAAACACCAGAGGAAATATGGAGCCAATATTGCCAAACCTCCTCCAGCACCTCAATGAAAAGGACCTTAGCCACCTCTTCTCTGTTGCACTGAACTGTAAACGTGCAGCCAGTTTCCTCTTTCAAACTGGTTAATTCTTTTCGAAGCAATTTTATTTGAAAGCATGAAGTCAAATATGGAAGAAAATCAGGGAAACTTGAGTTTTTTTCTTCAAGCAGCTCTTAAAGTCATCATTCTTCGACTCCTTTCAGGAGAAAATCTCCACTTTCAGCCAACTTTTCAGGCCGCAGAGTGCACTGTTTCTGGATACTGGCGTCGCTTGTAAGGGATCATCTTTGAAACATGATCAATACATGAAGCAATTTACAGTAAAACATGTATCAGATATTTCCAAAGCTCCTGGATCTGAGAGTGGAAAGAGAGAGAGAAAGAAGTTCCTCTCCCGAGGGCAGAGTTTGCAGTGTTTCTTTCACCAACCTGCCCTGACTCGCTCTGATATGTGAGAGCTCCTGTGCTCCTTAAAGCTCCAACAGGCAGAATATCAGTGTGTCTGTGATGTGTTAGCACTGTGGTGTCACGGTTATGCACGGGAACAAGTGTTAAGTGTGTGTGGCAAACCTCAGTGAGCGTTAGCTGAGACTTCCTGTCTGAAGGCATCACCTGCTGGCAGCTTCCCACGTTACTCACGTTATTGGTGAGTCCTCAGCAGGTTTGTGTGTGAGAGGAAAGAGAAACTGTGTGTCCTTCTCTCAGAAATACAATAAAAACTGGTTTCTGCTGACGGGCAGAAATCTCTGTTTGCTTGGTTTGGGGCCAGTGCAACAATGAACACTTGGTTGTTGTCATAAGTAATGAAAACACTGTCTCTCCCTCTCTTTCTCTCTCTCTCTCTCTCTCTCTCTCTCTCTTTGTTCTTGTTTCACAGAGCTCCATTTGTCTCCTCTCAACCCTTACTTTCACCTGGATGGAATATATCCTCTTTTATTTCTCCATAAATCTGCTCTTATCCTTTGATTCAGGCACTTTTTCCAGAGCACCACATGAGACAGACTCTGTTCACAACCGGCCAGTTTCACCTTAGCGCTGTTCTATTAAACTGAAAACGTTCCCGCACCATGAGGCCAAGTCCACATCGACGCGCTTTGTCTGCTGAACAGCTTTCCATGCAGATGTGAATCATGCGTCCTCGAAACGTGTAAACATCCAGAAACTTGTGCATAATTGAGACAATCTGTAAACTAACATTCTTAAATGTGTGCCGTGCTCCGCAGTGACTGTACGTTAAGTGCTGTGTGTGACATGGAGCTCGTAAAAGTGTTTACAGCCCTCCTCGTCAACTGCTCCATGATTACGTCTCCACGCCTCGGGTCATGCTTGAGAGAAAATGGCATACAGATGGAGCGGCGCTGCTAATGCCAAATGTTATACCACGGTAATTCACGGCTGAATGAGAATTCACTCAGGAAACTTCTGGCTGAATCCAGAGTGAGACTTTGATGACATTTTATTTGAATATTCCTCAAGAAAATTACATTTCCATCCACTCATTGGCTGGACCTGCTAATCCTTCAGGGGAAAAAGTGACATTCAATGAAACTGACAAAACGAAGGCGACCAAATGCATCCTATGAGAACTGTTTTTTACAAGTCGTTTGCGTACACAGTGCAGCCCAAAGATGTGATTGTATACGGACATTTCTTTGGCCATCAATCGAAGAGTTCCTGACTTAGAGATCCTTTAAAGGGAGCACAGGGACTTTTCCAAGTGGCTGAAATACTTAATTTGAAAAGGGTGTAAAGATCTCTCTGAGTGCATGTAACATGTGTGCAAGTGCAGCAGTTGGTGAGTTGTACTCAGTCTGTCTACTACTCATTTTTGTGCACAGCCAGTTGCTGTAATGCCTCTCTGTACTCCACAAAGCAACATTTACTCTGTGCTTCTTAACTGACATCAGACAGCGGTAGACTAGTCCAGGTGAAATGTAAAGGAAAGAAGGAAGGAAGGAAAGGAAAGGTGGAGCAGAGAGGGAGACAAGTAAGAAGAGGAAGACCGCTGATGCAACAAAATATCTCACAGCACATCTCGCTGTGGAGGAACCAAATTGAATGAATAATGAGTATTCATTACATTCAACTTTAGTATAGTACAAATAAGTAAAATGAGGCATATGAGTACACATGTGCTGGTGCAATGTGTCAAATGTAGAATTAGATCACAGAGACATGCTATGGTACAGTATTGCATGATTGGACATGGTTTCGTAGCTCCTCCTCTGGGATCCAAAAGCGTTCGCTGGTTTAAAGAGTTATATAATCCCTCCACCTAGCTCTGGGTCTGCCCCAGGGTCTCCTCCCAGTTGGACATGCCTAAAACTCCTCCGTCCAGGAGGCATGAAACACCTCAACAGACTCCTTCTGACTCCTTTCAGCCACTTTTATCTGTAACCTCATTCCTTTGTTCAAAACCCAGAGCCGATGACCACAGGTGAGGATTGACCTATGGCTTAGTCTCTCCCTCAAACATGATGAGCCAATCACAGTGCATGTAGCCGTTCTTGCACACTCAGACATCCTCTGCCTGGATGTCTATTGGAATGCATTTCAAAAATCAGTTTTCATTCAGTTTTATGAGGTTTGAGTTTAAAAATGGTCACATGGTGCGCATGGGGTAAATGCAACTCTGACACAAGGTATCCTGACAGGATGGGTGTATGATAGGATGTAGTTTTTACTTCTACCTTAAGCCACATCTCAACTGAGAAAAGGGTCTTCTTTGGATAAAGTTGTGTGGTAGACTGCAACATGAACTCAACGTGAATAAAATTAACAAGGATGTTTATATTTGAGGCAACATATTGTCACTTTGCTGGAAAGAAATGTAAAGTTACCTTTAACATCTCTAAAGTTAGCTAACGTTAGCCTAGCGTTAGCTCCTAGCTGTGTTGTTCATCATGTCTCTTTGTTTGTTGGAGTTCATTGGTCTGTTTTGTTCTAGTTTTTGTTCTTTGGTGATCGTCCATCATTGTTAGCTGTTGTCCAAAGGGCTCTAGTTAAACTAACGTTAGCTTCTGGAGCTTAGCTTCATTAGCTTATCTGTAATAGCCCAGATAACAAAGGTTGACAAATGTTCTGCTGAATGATTCAATGTAAATACTGTAGCTCCAAACTAACAGAGACTCTCTTGGTAAAGATGGTAAAAAGGAGGTTAGATTTTTCTCATGACTGATGCTGATCCTCTGTCTTGTTGTCTGAGATGCTGATGGTAACCAGATGTGGTTTATCAGGTTTGCTCTGGGACCTGTAAGTTTTGTCTTGTAACTGAAGCTTTTTATGGACCTTCTTAACAGTAAATTGATTCATATATCCTCCAATGTGGAGTTTAGACCTTTTTGATGCCTTTTAGATGATATGTGATCTTTCTGTCTTCAAAAATCATCAATGAGGTCCTGTGAAATGTCTCCTACTGTGACACCTGCCATAGCTCCTGACACTGAATGTTCAATGTTTGTCGGGTGAGCAGTTTGCATGTCCTCCATATCCCCCCACAATCCAAATACATACTTGTTAGGCCAACTGTTAACTCTAGACTGCCTGTACGTATGAGTGTGACTGTCATTGTGTCTCCCTCTCTCTGTCTGTCTCTTGTGACAGTCAAGCAGCCTGTCCAGGGACCAATCTTAGCTGGGACTAGCTCCTGCCTCCTGTGACCCTGACTGAAACAAATGGTTTGGATAGATGATGGATAACTCCTGTGGTTCAGGCAAGCACTGATTCAAACATTGCTTTTGCTCTGCCAAAAGATGCAGAAAAACAATGCTAAAGGAAATTTAAAACTTGGCTCAAAAGACACATAGTCTTGGTTAAAGTAAGTGAAGATGCTCACTTCTCCAAACCCAGCTGGAAATATCAGCTTGTGAGTTGGCTAACAGACGCTGTGATCCAATGGGAGTCTTTAACTAAAGTGCTGACCTCTGTTTGAAAGTAGATCACATCCTGTAACCAACATCACCACTGTGTGTTAGCTAACTTGAAATTTACTAAATAAATTCAGAATTTTTACAGAATTTCTACCAATGATATGGAAGGATAAAGTTTGGGTCAAGGTCAGGGGGGAAAGTTTTGAATCATGAACGTGATCTGTGCATGTGTGAATAAAGTCCACGTGCTGCTTTGAGGATCAAACTTCTAAACACTGTGACCTGGATGGCTGAGAGCCTTCACAGATAACGCTCCAGGTGTTTAATAAATGGTGTAAGTGTGAAGTTTGGCTCAGTGCACGCTCGGTTGATGCGTTCACTTACTGGCAGACAGACAGAGCGCTCGAGGGAAAACAAATGACCTACATAATCAGTGATAATGAGCTTCGAATGAACCCAACAAGAAGCAGCTTGACTCTACAAAAAGCAAGATTCTGACTTCCTTACATGCATGTGCACATATTAATCATTTCCTCCATGTGTGAAGTTTTCCAGTCCTTGTTACTCTTGTTCTAAATACAACATAATTAACAACTCTATTGGCCAAAAGCTGCAGCTCATAACGCCAGTACAGCAGTGAGCAGCAGACTCCCATGGGCCCTCCAAGGGAGCACACGCCCTCACACAGGCTGCAGCGCTCGGCTTTTAGACAGAGGCAGCCTGTGAGAACATGACACGCTCCTTCCAATATGAATTTTACACAACCTCTATGAATTTAACAAGACCCGTGCTTTCAAACAGCTCACTGTTTAGTGTTGGAAAATGAGCTTCATGTATGTCGAGGTCAGTTTTGGTATTCCTAAGTCTCACCTGTGCCGTTGGTATCCACCATGAGGCCCTGGTTGACGTGGTTCTGGATGAGCAGAAGTGTCTGCTCGAAGATCTCTCCAGCTCGCGCCTGCTCCACCGTGTAGGGATCCCGAGGATACCGGAAAAGAGCGAGCAGCTCCCCAGGGGTACGAGGCTGACTGGAGTGATGAGGGACAGAGGGAGAGAGAGAGAGTGAGAGAGAGAGAGAGAGAAATTAAGAAGAATAAACATGATATTTAAAGATATGTGTATCAACACAGGAGGGATGTGTGGGAATAAAGAGGGCCTGAAAGAAACATAATAAAAAGAAGCAGCAGAAGAGATCCGTTTCTAATTTAACGTTAAATAAAATTCTTCCCATGGATCTGTCCCTTTTTGCCGGAGGGCAAGAAAAGCAGGCAAAACTTTCTCTGTAACTTTCCAGAAAACTTCTCTTGCAGCAGCTCGATGCAGTCAGAGAGTTCAAACAAAGACAAGCACAAACATCTCAGACATCTCACTGATGAGCTGGATCTCCCTCATCAGGAGCTTACCGCAGCAAGCTCACCACATGACTCTGTGTTGATCCTACTTTCACTCTGCTGAAGACCACCGACTGCCAGGACTACTTCCACTATCACTCCAAACTGCTTTTCAAAATATGTATTCAGCTCCTTGACCACAACCTTTAAAGCTCATCCAGAGTTGTATCAAATGGTGTGGAAAACCTCAAAAACCACTTGCCAGATCTGCATGTGTTCTACCGAGTCCAGAAGAAAATACAAGAAAACAATAAAGCCTCATCCTGCAATCGTAGTTACACGTGGGCCTGATTTCTGATGAAACAGGAGCATTTAACTTCACATCTGAAGGCTCATCGCTGCATTTTAAACCTGTAACCTATTGTATACATTTTTTTTTTACACGTTTTGGCCTCTGATTGAATAAAACCACTTTCAGAATTGCTCCATTTGAATGCTTCAGTCAGCACTCACTGAACATACTGAATCAGCTGCAGTATAATCCTCTGCCCTGACTGCATGCTGACAAAAAAACACCTTTAAGAAGTACATGTTTTCACCCTGGCAGGCTCAGCTGGTCTTTGTGTCAGAGGAAAACATTGAAGAAAGGATTAATCCAGCTTTTTGTTGCAGGGAAGGATGCTGTTTAGACTCTTTGACCATCAATGAAGAAAAAAATGTGATTTTACCTCACAGGACATGCCAGCTGAGGGTCTACTGCGCTCACTTGACTGCTTCTTGAGGTACTTTGTGCTACATTAGCATCATGTTGAATCAAAATCATTCATTTAAATCTTAAAACTTATTGAGGCAGCTGTAGAAAAGAAACTCTTGAACTTTCACTCTAAGTAGGGTTACGAAATTCAGTGAATTTTCAAAGTTGGAAACTTTTTGGGGAATTTATATTAACTGAATTTACCTGGTCTGATACATGTATAAATATTAATGCATGCAAACATGTCTAATGTAATATTTTTAAACCAGGTATCCTGAGAGGATGGGCGATGGAGTGTATTTTAACCCTTTCCTCGAGCCACATCTCAACATAGAAAAGTGTCTTTGGATAAAGTTTTGCATTAGACCACAACATCAACTTAACATGAATAAAATGAACAAGGATGTTTACGTCTGTTCTAAGGTAAGTCAACATCTTATTTGAGGCAACATGTTGTCACTTTGCTGTAAAGAAATATAAAGTTATCTTTAACACTAGAACCACCACAGCAGACTGACGGACAGTTTGGGATATTCTCTAACATTATCTAATGATAGCCTAGCGTTAGCTCCTAGCTGTGTTGTTCATCATGTCTCTTTGTTTGTTGGAGCTCATTGGTCTGTTTTGTTTCTAGTTTTTGTTCTTTGGTGATCGTCCATCATTATTAGCTGTTGTCCAAAGGGCTCTAGTTAAACTGACGTTAGCTTCTGGAGCTTAGCTTCATTAGCTTATCTGTAATAACCTAGATAACAAAGGTTGACAAACATTCTGCTAAATGATTCTATGTAAATACCGTGGCTCCAAACTAACAGAGACACTCTTGGTAAAGATCATAGACTGTATAATTAATGGACGTAGTCTCCACGACGTCACCCGTCTTTTTCTGAAACTGAATTTGAAGCGAAACGGCCGGCGCAGCCATATTGGAAATGAGGCAGGCTTTGAGTCTCCACAGTAACAGCCAAAGGGCGCCCGGCAGTTGTGTGAGCCGGGCTGTGCCTCTGATTGGACAAACTGGCGATCTTAATATCTTCTAAACTGCCAAATTAGAAAAAATATTCATCCCCCTTACAGTGCCTGCCATTAGTGAAACTAGTGATTCAGTTGGGAGACATTTTTTGTACCAGGCTGTAAACCTGTTTATATCTGCTGTGAAAACAGCTTTTTGTCTGGCTTGGTGTATTTGTGACTTCAGGTACTTTCGGAGCCAGCCTCAAGCGGACACTTGATGAACTACAGATTTTAGCACTTCAGCATTGCTCCATATTTCAGACTGGAGGTGGCCGCTTAATAAAGATTGTAAAAAGGTTTCATTTTTCTTATATTCTGAGCCAAAACCTGAACTTCAGTGGGGATAGTCATGGAAACCCTATGATGATGGATGCACTTTATCAGGTTTGCACTGGGAGCTGTAAGTTTTGTCTTGTAACTGAAGCTTTTTACAGACAACCTCAACAGTAATTAATTCATATATCCCTTCAATGTAGAGTTTAGACCCTTTTGGTGAACTTCTTCAAAAATCCTCAATCTTGTCCTGTGAAATGTCTCCTACTGTGACACCTGCCATAGCTCCTGTCAGTGAATGTTCACTGTTTGTCTGAGTGAGTGGCGGGGGGCGTGGCAGCTCAGTTGTAGCCCAGGTTTGATTAGATCTCTGTTATGATCCCAGTTTTCCTGTGGTGAATTATTGTTGCCTTGATTTTATTTAGATTTTGTAATAACTTAAAAAAGACTGTAACACAGACGTGGTTTGTTTGGACAATGTGGAGCAGCTGTTAACATGGAACCAAGCTCAGTCTGACAGTCTGTCACAGCCGATATGCCTTAAGATAAGAGTGAAAAACGCAACCATCTATTATCTCGTTCTGAAATATGAATCCAATCTGTTCGAGGCAGGTTCAAAGACTGAGGTTGGTGCTGTCAGCCAAGGTGGAGGCTTCCTGTTAATCTGTGATTGTCATTAAAGAGATCTGGAAATCCCCTAATCTCCATCTAGGTTACCACACTGTGTTCAGTTGTGTGTGTGTGTGTGGGTTTGTGCACTGTATTTGTGCGTGCATGTGTGGGCAGATTGTGTGTGTTTGCATGCCAAGAAAAATACAACTGCTAACCACATCATTCAACAGGATGGAAACACTGGAGCTGTGCTGAAACCACCTACACCTCCTACAGGGGCTCGGAGTGCAGAGAAGACTTTACAGGATGATGAACAAAGACTTGGAGACACATTCATTCCTTTAACATCCTGAAGCGGCAGGAGTTATCAGACTAACTGTCCAAACAGATGTTTGCATTTCACCCTGAGGTTCAGTCGATTCTGTTAGCATTAACATTTTAAAGCTACAGACTTAAATCCTTGAACACTGCAGCAGCAAAGTGCAGCATATCAGCAGCTCTTCTGAATGGACACAGTCTCTCCCTGAAGGCTCTGACTCAGACCTGGAACATTCAAGTCATGCGCCAAGATAATGTGAGACAAGCTATTTGTACTCAAGCTTTGGCCACATGAGCGTGTAGCTCTGGACTCAGCCTGAACATTTCATACAACAAGTCCAAACGCTAAAGGATGGCAGGGTGGTTCTCTTATCTGTTTAGTTATAATCTACATTTCAACCTTACTAAAGATAAGCTGTGCTACTGACATCAAGAGCAAAAGCATGAAGTATTTATTCTAATAAGTTTATCTATACAGCACTTTTGTGCTTTTGCTCAATTCCCCTGTTCAAATCAGATAAATTTTCAGATTGGCGGATAATAACAAAGACATTCATGTTTTCGTTTTTCTCTTGCTTATCCACGACTGTAGCCGTGCATTTTACAGCTCCAATCAAATTTAATCCCCAAGTATCTCAAGAATCTACTGCATCCTCATCTTTTCATTACGGTAAACTCATAGTTTCTTCTCCAACAGTTAATGCGATGCATATGCACACATTCGCTGAGCAGAGATGAGTGTGTGTGTGTGTGTGTTTGCACAGGCTGCTCCTGCAGAGCTTGTTGTGAGAGTCAGACTGAACAAGAGCGGGGAGCGTGCTTTTGGGGAGTAAATCCTCAGTTTTTTGGAGCGAGCAGCTGCTGCTCTGTGTAACAGAGTTTATGTAACATGGCTAAGTTTATGGAAACAGACAGCTGCAGGCCGGGGGATGATGTTACCAATGTTAAGCTTCTGATTGTTGTCACATGCATTATTTTACACCACGACAATAACTTTCTATCATCCTGTGGATCAAATGTGTTTTTAACCATCGTAGGGGATATGATCAAACTCCTCTTCTATCTGCACAAAACACTAAAAGCACAATTCAGTGAAATAGGTTATGAAACACCTTCCAGTATTCATGAATGAGTGAATGTTTTATTTCACTTTAAACACAAAAATAAAATCATTTATATACATTATAATTATTTATTAGACAGCAAACGATAAATGAGTCGGGTTATTCTGTAACATCACAGAACTAATTGAATAATTCAGAATCAAACTAATAATAAATAAATCAGTACCAAAAAAATGATGATTTAAATTGTAAATCAAATTCAGTCAAGTTTAAACTCAAACTGTAACCTTTGATCAGTTTTAAAGTCTTCTTGAAAACCAACATAGAATTACACATCTTTAGTTTTAGTCCATTCTATAACTTCCCTCCCAAAACTGACACACATCTGTACTCCAGTTTGTTCTCACTTCTTGGGTTTCAAACATTGGCAACCCTCTTGAATCATAAATCTCCTGTCTTAGTTTAAAAAAGTTTTCAATACAAACAGAAAGCCTGTATACACCACTGGTTTCTAATATTTTTGAATGTTTAATGTCCAGACATGTTAGCATGGGTGATCCTACAAAAGCTGATTGGTAGAATCACAGCATCTAACTTTATTTATTATCCTAATATCCTCATTTCTGCTATTTAATTACTGGGTCCAAGTTAGTTTTATAAGCATTTCCCCAAATTTCAGCACAGTGTGTCATAAAAGGCATGACGAGTGAAAAGCAGAGTAAATGAAGGCAGCTCTGAATCTCTTGTTTCTTAAAGAATAGAAAAAGTTTGATAATTTCCGTCTTAAATGTTCTATGGGAGGCTTCCAACAAAGTTGATCATCTATTATTACTCCCAAAAACTTAGTTTCACTAACTCTTTAAATTTCAAGCCTGTTTAAATTCAGTTTCACCTCAGCGATAGCTCTTTGAACACCAAACAACATGAATTTGGTTTGACTTTCATGTAGTGATACCTTATTTGAAGCAAACCACTTGTTTGACTTCCATTAAGTCTTTTTCTGTTTTCAACATTTTTCTTTAGGTTCCCTCCAGAGCGAAATACAAACATTAGTGTCATAAGCAATCATTACATATTTGAATGTATCCTTTACTTTACAAATATGATTCATAAAAAGTAAAAACAACTTGGGTCCCAACACTGAACCTTGTGGAACTCCACAGACTACTCTTCTAAGATGAGATTTAAAATGATCAATGCTCACATATTGAAACCTATAATTATAAAATCTTAACCAAAGTTTCTTCACTCGGGTATAAATTAGATGTGTGTACATTTAATTCTACACTGAAGTGTTGGTTTATGACATTAGTACATCCTTTGCTCCCCAATATGAATTCTGATTGTGAGAAGTATCTGAAGCCTCATATGCAAGTTAAACTTGAAAAAGAGCCGCACATTTCAACTGGCCTCAAAAAGTTTCTTCTGGATGGCAGACAGGAGTATGACCTCTGTCAAATCAATGTCACGACTCTGTTGAGCTTCACTGACTTCAACAGAAAGAAGTTTTTCAACATGAAGAGTCTGGATCGCAAGAAGGGCTCAGTCAGGAGGGAAAAACAAAATCTCAGGACTGAAACCAGAAGGACCAAGAGATTGATGTTGAACAAGAAATGGAGAAGTGTCCGGAGAGTTGCAGCCAGAGTTGGAGTTGCGTTGTTTTTATGAAAATTTATGATGTAATAAATCATAAAATATTTCATCCTGAGTTTTTCTGCTCAGCCTTTATCTACAACTGCTGCAATGTTTTCTACAAATTCCATCACTGCTCATGATGTTGACGATTGCTCCCAAACCCATACTGATGGTCATTCAATAACATATTTCTCTGTTAAAGCATCGATTTTATTGACATAATCTTTCAAGAACATTTAAATATCACAAACACTCTGAATGGATACTTGTTTCTGAACCCAAAGCCCTGCTCTTACATGCTTTTGTTGTGAAAGAGTAATTGGTTCAAACAGTTCAGCAGATGGCTGAGGCACACAGATGTGTGATGGGCTTTAATAGCATCAACAAACCCCTGCAGTAAAATAAACACAATAAAAGTAAATGGAAAACAAGCCTTTAATTCTGCCCCTGACAGGTTGAGGTCGTTTGTTAAATTGAAGTTATTTGAGTAAGACCAGCAGTACACTGCCGTCCTGACTCTGTGAGACTATAAACAATACCCCAGTGCAAATCAATAATATAATAATTAAAAAACAGCTTTTTGAAGAGATTTCAAGAATAATTTTAAATACATTTTGCCATTTTGAGGCATCTTTGTATCCTTCAGTTGGTCAGAAATTCTGATGCTTCGAATTAATGCATCTTGTGACTGTGAGCCACGGATTCTGGTCTGTTTCTTGTTGTGATTCTCAACCCCCTCATGCACATAATAAACCCAAAACGTGTGTTTGCATGTGTGTGTGTGTGTGTGTGTGTGTCCTGTATCTCACCCATCAAACAGGCGTCTCCTCGTCGATTCAATTGCACTGTCCACATTCCGGATGGCCTGCTCTATGGACGAGGTCACGAAGGTGTCGCCCTCTCTGCTGACTGCAGGAACTGTGACCCAGAGGAACAAAGGCTTCACGTCAGCACCAAAACACAGAGCACATGAGGCCAAACACATTCAGGTCATAAAACAAAGCTCAGGAAATAAAGCTGGATTCATTAATGGTTTCTAACTTCTCAGAAATCCGCGCGAGCATATTTCTGGCACACCCCGTCATGTGAGTGTGCCATCAAAAACAGAGACTGTGACGTGAGGAGCGAGGGAGTCCAACAATAACTGAGCACTTTGATACAGTTTATGGTGAAGCAGCTGAGAGCTGAAGTCTGACCTGAGAAATCTCAGCAGGAAACACCAACACGCTCAGAGTAGAGCTGAGAGGAATCTGATCGCACAGCAGCAAAGTGAGTCTGAGGTACAGACGGGATGGACAAAGAGGAAGCTCTACTCTGACAGTAACAGCTAATTACACGAATATAAAGACCATACAGCTTGATACACTCCTGATCAAGATTTTAAGACCAGTTGAAAAATTACATGAATTTACATTTTGCACTACTAGATCTTAAAAAAGTTCAAAACAGAGCTTCAAAATGCAAAAAGAAGAAATGGGAGTGAAACAAAAAAAATTGAGTTAGCAATTTATTGAAAACAATTAAAGTGAAACAGCCTGTTCATCAGCAGATCAAACATTTGAGACCACAGCATTTAAAAACCTGAAAAGCCCCTAAAGTAGAATCAAAAAATCAAAGTTTGAAAAAAGGACTCAGTCATGAGGAGCTCCACCGTTCTTCTTGATCACTTCAAACATTTGTTTCAGCATGTCTGATGTGAGTGTTTCCAGGAGGCTAATGGGAACTTTGCTCAAAGTGGTGAATTTGGCTTCATGGAGGGCGTCCACTGTCTGGAACTGACGTCCATTTTTTGTAAACATCCCTCGCCATCCATCGCCAAATGTTCTCAGTGTGATTTAGATCAGGAGAAGACGCAGGATGGTCCCAAAGAGTGAGCTGATTCCTCTGGAAGAAGTGCTTTGTCAGGCGGCCATTGTGAACTGCAGCGTTGTCCTGTTGACACACCCAGTCATCAGCACACAGACCAGGGCCCTCAGTCATGAAGGACACCCCCTGCAACATCTCCACATAGCCAGCCGCTGTTTGACACTCCTGAACAGCCTGAAGCTCCATTGTTCCATTGAAGGATAAAGCAGCCCAGATCATGATGGCGCCCCCTCATCTCCAGTGGGATCTCCTTGTCATGTCAGGAACCTTGAAGCCATCAGGACGTCAAGGTGACATTTTTTCTCCTCAGAGAATCAAACTTTCTTCCTCTTTTCAGTGTCCCATGTTTGCTGCTCTCTTCAGAGTACAAACAGGTGATTTTGTGGCGTTGAAGGAGACGAGGCCTTTGAAGAGGTTTTTTCTTCTTAAAGCTCTTCTCTCTCAGACGCCGTCTGATGGTTATTGGGCTGCAGTCAGCTCCAGTAACGACCTTCATTTGGGTCCAGGATCGTCTCGTGTCTTGACAGACAGTTGATCAGATCCTCCAGCTCAGTGCTGGTGAGATTTTTTTGGGTCGACTTTTTGTTCCAGCATGACTGTCTGACTGCGTCTAACCTCAGCAGTGATGGTGTGTTGAGAAAGGTCTTGCTTAAGCAGCTCAACAATCTGACCACATTCAAAGACAGAAAGCTTTTTATCCTTCACCATCTGGAGGTCATGACAGAGTGAACACCTGACAGGGAATCATACTGAGTCCACATTTTAGTGCAGATTTTGTCTTTTAAAGGCTTTGTTCTTAAACTTTTGATCCACTGAAAAACAGACTTTACCTTCAATTGTTGTTTGCGATAAATTGCTAACTCATTTTTTTCTCTCTCCCATTTCTTCTTTTTGCATTTTGAAACTCTACTTTTTTTTTGATCAAAGTCTTTTTATTTATTTTTCTATATATGTACACAAAAAGAACAACAACAAAAAAACTAGGACAGTCAGGGAAACACACACACACATAAAAAAACCAAAACAAAACGCCCTTGTCCTATTACCCTTTCCCCAAACACCAGGTCTTTGACAGACTTTTAGCCAGACAATCAAAAGTAAATGTAAATTACTTGATAAACATAGTATGATAAAATATACTTATATATATACAGGCATAAAGAAAACCAAAACATTAATATATATATATATATACATATATATACATACATACACATATATACTCTTACACACATGTATTTACATACATATATACACATACCTTCATACAAATATATGTACCTACTTACAGAAAAAAAAAAAAAAAAAAAAAAAAAAAAAAAAGTAGGGGCTTACAAAGTCATTTTAGTAGCTGCCATGTTTTCAACATAGGATATGAACGGTTGCCAAGTTTCAAAAAATTTCCTGGTGCAACCTCTAATGGTATATCTAATCTTTTCTAGGTGAACGAGATACATGACCTCTCTTATCCATTGGCCATACACTGGGGGAACAGAGTCCTTCCATTTGGATAAAATTAGCCTTCTAGCCAAGAGGGAAGAAAAAGCCATCATGTTAGCTTGAAACCTACTACAAGAAGTATTCTCTGGGATAACTCCAAATAGTGAAACTAATGGAGAGGGCTCGATTGTTGTGCCGCATATTTTAGAGAAGGTCTCGAAGATGGAATACCAGAAATTATGAAGTTTAGGGCAGGTCCAGAACATATGTAATAATGTAGCAGGAGCCTGCTTACACCGATCACAGGATGGGTCAAGATCAGTCTTAATCTTAGCCAGTTTCTCTTTTGACCAATGCAGGCGATGCACAACTTTGAACTGAATTACAGTATGTCGAAGACATATGGAGGAGGAATGAATTCTCTGGATAACTTTATTCCAAGTTGCATCTGTAAAGAGTTCTCCCAGGTCATCTTCCCACTTATCCCTCAGCCCCTCCAAGTTAGAAGTATTATATGAAATGAGCAAATTATAAATTTTACTTATTGTTTGTGTCATGTCTAATTTGCATTTGAAAATTAGATCTAACAGAGAGGCTGGAGGAGAGCAGGGAAAACAATCAGAATTGGATGACACAAAGCTTCTAAGCTGTAGATACTGATAAAAGTTAGAGTTGCTTAGGTTAAATTTCTTGGAAAGTTGGTCAAAAGAAGCAAATTGATCGTTGATATATAAGTCAGACAGTCTGCACATCCCCAAATTTGACCAAGTAACAAAGACGGTATCCATTAGTGACGGGAGAAACATATGATTTTTTGTCAGGGGGGCAGCAAAGGAGAGATCAGTAAGTTTAAAGGAACGTCTGAATTGATTCCAGATTTTAACTGAGTGGATTACAATAGGATTTGAGGTCAGAGCTGAAATAGGTTGATTAAATGGAAGTTTAGAACAAAGTAAAGCTGCTAAGGAGGAAGATGTAATAGATGTTGCTTCCAAAATTGTCCAACTTGGACTTGAGGAGTTGTTCTTCATCCAATACAACAAAGCTCTGATATTAGCCGCCCAATAATAATACATAAAATTGGGAAGTGCCATTCCGCCCTGAATCCGAGGTTTCTGTAATATATTTTTCTTTATCCTGGGGTGTTTTTTATTCCATATAAAAGAAGAGATTTGGTTGTTTACATTGGAGAAAAAAGACTTGGTTAAAAAGATGGGCAGACATTGAAACAAATACAGAAATTTAGGAAGTACGTTCATCTTAATCACATTAATTCTTCCCCCCAAAGAAAGCGGTAGGAAGTCCCAACGTTCAAAATCTTGTTTTAGACTTGATAAAAGAGGTGGGAAATTAGCCTTGTACAAATCTTTAAAGTCCTGTGTAACCCAAATACCCAGGTACTTAAACTTTGTACAGTTAACTTTAAAGGGAGTTGAGAGATAGTATGACTTATCTACTGGTGTGATGGGCACAAGTTCACTCTTTTGAAAGTTTACCTTATAACCAGATATTGTACCAAATTTTTTAAGTAAAGTTAAAACTTTTGGTAGGGATGAGAGAGAATCAGAAATATACAACAACATGTCATCCGCATAAAGTGAGACTTTATGCTCCAAGCCTCCTCGTTGGATGCCCTTAATAGAAGGGTTTTGCCTCAAGGCTAATGCAAGTGGTTCAATTGCCACTGCAAATAAGAGAGGTGAAAGAGGACACCCCTGTCTCGTGCCTCTGTGCAATTCAAAATAAGAGGACAAGTTATTATTAGTTCGAACCGCTGCCATTGGAAGGGTGTATAGAATCTTGATCCAGGTTATGAACTTGGGGCCAAAGCAAAATTGATTTAAGGTCTCAAAAAGATAGTTCCACTCCACCCGATCAAATGCTTTTTCTGCATCTAATGACAGTATAACTTCAACATTTGTTGAAACGGTTGGAGTAGGACCATAAAGAATATTAAATAAGCGTCTGACATTAGAAAAAGAGAAACGTTTTTTAATAAACCCTGTTTGATCAGGTGAAATAATAGTAGGAGTTACATGCTCCAGCCGAAGAGCCAAAATTTTGGCAAGAATCTTAACATCTGTATTTAAAAGAGAAACAGGGCGGTACGAACTACAACTAAGGGGGTTTTTATCTTTTTTAAGAAGCAGGGAGATGATTGCTTGTCGCATAGTTGGAGGTAAGGAATTTGAGGAAAACGCTTCTTCATAGACTAGATGTAGTAAGGGGGAAAGCTGGGATGAAAACTTCTTAAAAAAATCTGTGGAAAAGCCATCTGGCCCTGGAGATTTGCCCCCCTGCATAGCCTTAATTGCAGAAATTATTTCTGTAGTTGAGAGGTCTTTCTCTAATTCAGCAGCTAATTCTGCATCTACAGTAGGGATTTTCAAAGAGGTAAAAAAATCATTTATGGCAAGGAGGCTACTGGGTGAATCTGAAGTATAAAGTGCATCATAAAACTTTTTAAAACAATCATTAATTTTCTCATTGTCAGTACAGGTCTCACCATGGTCATTGATGATTGCAGAAATATTTTGATTAGCAGTTTTTTGACGCAATTGATGAGCAAGCAATCGACCAGCCTTCTCTCCATGCTCATAATGATTATGTCTCGATTTGGAGATAAGATATTCTGCCTGACGGGTGGACAAGAGATCAAACTCAGTCTGTAGCTCCATTCTCTTTTTCATTGTATTTGGAGATGGGGAATGACTGTGAAGCATATCTAATTCTAGTATCTCATCTGTTAGTTTTCTAATGTGTTCAGTGTCAACCTTTCTTTTATGTGCACAATAAGAAATTATCTGGCCTCTTAAATAAGCCTTCAATGACTCCCATATCGTAGATGGCGACATGCCTGGGGTTTGGTTGATTTCCAGAAATAGTTTTATTTCGGATGACAAAAACGTGACAAAGTTATCGTCAGACAGAAGCAAGGAGTTGAATCTCCAAGGACGATAAGTAGATTGTATGTTAGGAATGATTAATTTCATTGTCAGGGGACAATGATCTGAGATTACTATAGCACCATAATCACAGCTGGTAACAAGATGTAAGATTCTTTTATCAAGAAAGAAACAATCTATTTGCGAATAAGACTGATGGACTGGAGAAAAATAAGAATATGCTCTTGAAGTAGGATTACAAAACCGCCATATATCAGTAACCCCATAAGTTTTAAGGAAACACTGGATAGCAAGTGCAGATTTAGACAGGGATGCCCTTGTTGAGATACTCCGATCTAAGAGAGGAGAGAGAACACAGTTGATGTCGCCGCCAAGTATGAGATGATGTGATGACAAATCAGGAAGTCGAGAGAACAAGCTAGTGAAAAAGACTGGGTCGTCCCAGTTTGGTGCATAAACACAAGCTAGAATAACTGGGAGTGTGTAAAGTTTTCCAGCCACAATGACATAACGCCCGGCTGTATCTGTTAGTATGTTAGATGCTATGAATGGTATATGGCTACTGATCAAAATAGCTACTCCCCTTGATTTGGAATGAAAATTTGACTGAAATACCTGACCTGCCCATCTCCTGCTAAGTTGGGGATTATCAGATAAACGTACATGGGTCTCTTGTAGAAACACAATGTCAGATTTTACCCGTTTTAAATGTGAGAAAATCTTTCTGGATTTAACTGGATGATTAAGTGATTTGACATTCCAACTCACAAAATTCACCTGGCAACCGTCATTCATCTTAGTATTTTTTACACTGGTCATAGCAGGAAAATGAAAGATTATAAGTCAAACATATACCCCAATACATCAAAACAAATTCAAAAGAAAAAGAAGGAAAAACAAACCTAAGAAAAAAAACCTGGTAGAATAAGTATATGAAGCAAAAAAGACCTGTATTGTACCACCCCTTAACACCCAATTGAACAGGGTGATTACCATGTCCCTTAGATAAAACAAATCCACACATTTGGTGCTTATAGTGGGGAACGAACATATAGTCACTTTGGCTCCCGCCAAGCCTGCAAATCAACAACTTCAAAAGAATCTGTGCTTAACTTGAAAGAAAAGAGAAAAAAAAAAAAAAAAGGATCACCACGTAGCTGCACGCTCTACTAATACTGCTACCAAATTTCCTGCAGGAGTTATTGATAATGAGCAAACCATCAAACTAGCATATCTAGAAGAGCTTTGAACGCACATATAAGAATATATTTTAACAGAGATAACTCACACTAGCAAACAGAAACAGTCACTACCTCACAATCCGTCTCCAGATCCCACAGGTGACACGATAGTCTCCTTGACATAGGCCATAGCTTTATCTGGATCAGAAAACTCCTTGTCATCCTCTTTGTAAGTGATTCGGAGCCGAGCTGGGAACAGGATTCCATACCGGACCCCCGGTCTATCGCGAAGAAGCTTCCTCACATCCGTGAAAGCGGCCCGGGCCTTAGCAACACTTGCAGTAAAGTCTGGAAAGATGGTGATCGGATCCCCATTAAAGCGGAGTGGACCCCGGGTGCGGGCGCGACGAAGAATCTCCACACAGTCACGATAGTAGTGCAGTTTGGCAACAATCGCACGCGGTCTCCCACCGGGCTTAATAGGGCCAAGGCTCCGATGAGAACGGTCAATCAGCGGCTCCTCATCCAACTTTAGCACCTACGTTAGTAGCTTAGACACCGCAGTAGTAGAGCTGGAGCCAGGAGATTCGGGGACCCCGATGATTCTTACGTTACATCTCCTCATTCTGCCCTCCATATCCTCACATTTACCTTTCATGATTTCCATCTCCGCCTTCAAGTCATTTACTGATTTCTGTAAGTTCACCACCTCATCCGACCAGGTCGATAGTCCCCCCTCCAGCTCCTTGACGTTAGCTTTCACATGGTCGATTTCTGACTTTAACGCAGCACTGTTGTTGATTATTTCGGTTTTAACCGCTTGTAATTCACTCTTCAGGTAGTCAAAATCTTCGGCGAGAGCATTTCTTAGCTCCGACTTTATCACCGCTGAGATATCGGCTTTTAAGGAGAGCAGAATTTCCGACTTAAGTTGTGAAATATCCATCTCATCAGCTTCAGGTGAGGGAGGGGTCGCCTGCTCCGGACTCTTTGTGTCACTCTGGCTCGCGGCGGTGTTAGGCCTCGTGGTGGAGGATCCGGTGTATTTATATTTTCGCAATTTTGATGCCATCTTTGGTCTCCAGCAGGCTTGCCTTTCTTTGAGGGTAGGTTCGAGATATATTTGCGTGTCTTTTTGAAAGAATAGCACAGTATAAAAGTACTTAAACAACGAAGCTTAGCGGGAGCTCACGTGAAACACACCTTACTCCAGGGGTGTCAAACTCAAATACGAAGTGGGCCAAAATTTCAAATTGAACAAAGCCGCGGGCCAAGGTTGAACAAATGAACCTTTTAATATGGAACCAAACAAGTTTTGATTTAACAATGAATATTGAACAAGTAAGGCTTATATAACTTTAAAGTGCAGGCGTGCAAAATCGAGTTGTTAATAATACTAATACTAATAATACTACCAATAATAATAATAATAATAATAATAGGGGTGCGCTGGGGCTTTCAGCTGAAGGAGTGCGCAAGAAGACTGATCACTTTCTTCCTAATACATCCATGACCGCTACCATAGACACAGAGGAGGAGGGGTGTCTGCCTCTGTCCTAATTGACGCGCCAAAACAACAGCAGAGCATTATGGGATTTGTAGTTTAAGCGGTGAATGCGGTGTTACAGCGCTGCCGCCGTATAATACCGTCGGGCCAGCTCTAATATTAATTTGAAATTGCCTCGCGGGCCAAAAGTAATTACACTGCGGGCCAAATTTGGCCCGCGGGCCAGAGTTTGACACCTATGCCTTACTCCATGGCTGGCAAACCACGCCCCCCTTGAAACTCTACTTTGAACCTTTTTAAGTTCAAAAGGTGCAAAATGTAAATTCAAGTCATTTTTCAACTGGTCTTAAGATTTTGATCAGGTGTGTATTAAGCTCAGTGAAACCAAACTCCTGCAGCAAGTTTGCAGGATCCTGTTGTGTGTGACAGACCAAATCCAGCCACAGTCTCCAGACTTTTTTTTACAGCTTATAACTTCAGCTGCTGTCTTTGTGTGTTCATGTTGTATACATGTTTCAATAACGTTGTTAAATGAGAAAACCTACAGTTAAAAAGACAACAGGAGGAATGCTGCAGTTTTTTCAAGTTTTCTCATGCTGAATTTCAGCCACTGTTCTTGTAGTATGCAGTTTGGAAAACAGCCAGAGTTTTTAACCTCTACTGCAGCCAGTCACCAGGGGGAGCAGTTTTTGTGGTGACCTCACTTCGAGCCCAGCAAGATGACATCCATTTTTTTTTATCACAGTCTGTGTTGCTGACTACAGACCTCAGCGTTTGGATTTTGGATCCGACAGGAGACCAAACTGGTCCTCCTGCTGGATGTCTCACAGCCTCAGTACTCTCCTCATCTGCTCTGTGCTTTTTTATCAAATAAAACTTAAAGCTCTGATTGTTTTGTATATGCACTGTAGGTGGTTGTTGTGTTTCCCCCCCACATGAGATGCTGGCTGTATCTGCTTGTCTTACCTGTGACTGTTAGCACCATGCTAGCAACCTGGTAGCCAATAGGGTTGCGTGCAAAGCACTCGTAGCGTCCTGCGTCAGCAGTGCCCACATCCTTCACCTCCAGATAACCCTCTTGGCTGATGTGGAACTTCCCGCTCTCTGTTACCTGAACACCATCCTGGGAGAGGGAGGGTGAGGTAAGGAGAGAGGGCAGAGGTCATGACCTGTGAGTAAGCATGTGGAGCTGGGGATCAAATTACTGGACTAGGATTAAGAGCTTCACAGACAGGACCTGATACCAGCTAATCGAGCTGTTTAGTCTGAATTCAGCTTCCACGTTTCACTTACTTCTTTACATTTCTGACATTTTTAGCATTCAATAGGTCTAACTAACCCCTCTACACCTCCTTCTTGGTGGCGTTTGTCTGACCCCGTGACCTCTGCACTGAGGAGACTGTGATGAACAGCTCACTCAGCTGACAGCAGCTCTATCATCTCACCTTGTTCCAGGTGAGGATGGGCTGAGGCTGGCCCTCAGCGCTGCAGGGAATCTGGACATCCTGGCCAGACTCCACCGTCAGGTCCCTTGGAGCATTTGTGAAAACAGGCGTTACTGAATGAGTTAAAACACAAACACACACACACACACGTGTTAATGATTACACACCTGTGCTCAGAATACCAGACATAGAAAGTCAACTTTTTATGCATCAATCATTGCAGACATGGATTCATCTCCGTATTCTGAAACACATTTCCTCTCCTGCAGAGTTTAAACTTATCCAACATCTTAAAGTCATTGAGGAGTTCAAAAAGAGACCAGGGCAGTGCGTGTTTTGGAAAGAAAAGATTCTCTGAGGTTCGTGTGTTGGCAAGTGCTGCAATGAACAACTCTGCCACCCAAAGACTAACTTTAGGGGGAGAGAAAAAACAGTGTTAAAGATGCAGTACGTGAAGAAACAGAAAGCTGTTTTTGTTGATTTGAGCCTTTAGTGATCAGAAACGTTTACTGTTTCATTTTGTGAGACTGTAACTGATTTAAGACTCTCTGAAGGGAATTTATCTCGACTCTGAGCGTCAAGAAACTACAAACAGCATAATAAAACAGCCATCAAGCAATGTGCAAATGCTTCTGTTAAAGCTGAGACTCATGCCTCAAATACACCAGATGCGTCTGCAGTCCAGCTCCACTCCGCTGCTTGTTGACTGCATTTGTCAACTCACACCAGCTGCGTGTTCAGTCCAGCAAGCTGCAGGACTGACAGACAGCTGGAGACCGGGGAGCTCTCCTAGTAACTCACGATCCTGTGTGTATGTATGTAAAAAAAAGTAAAACAAACACACATGAGTATATTAATCCTGCTAAGGGATTTCAATAAGAGTTATTTGCTGGGATCTGTGGTTTTTGCATGACTTTTGTGCTTCTACCATGGCTGAGTTCATTAAAGGAATCTTTCTTACATTACTTTTCTTTTGATTCATACCCTGGAAAGTTTGGGGTTCTGTTATCTGGTATAAACTACTGTTACTTTGTGGTTTTCCACCTCAATGATGATCTTCATTCATGTGTTTCCCTTTGATTAACTTCTGACCTGTTGACTCCTACTCTGAATTGACACGTCACAGCTCTGGCATCCGGCCAAAATAGGATGGCTGCATATTAGCTGCGACCTGCTGGACCAGGTACGCAGCTGGACCACAACAAAACAGATCCAGTGTGAGTTGATCTGTTGACACGTCAGCCGTCAAACACTTTACTCTGAATCCTTCAAAATCAGAGTCCAAAAACAAACTTACTCAACAACAATCCTGCAGCCAGGAGAGTCATCTCTTGAGTTGCTAAACGTTTTACTTGTACTCCAAAATATTTTAAAACTGGTTACTGTCACTTTAAAACTACGAGATGTTAAAGTAACTACCGTCCAGCATATTATCTCACTTTGTGCTGACATATTATTTGAATCACACAAATACTCCAGCTTGGCTTCATCACTCATATGCTTCTTGTTTTAAGTCCTGCCTGGCTGGGCTGCTTCGTGTTTACCAATTTTTGTTCTTTTCTGTTGTTTCTTATGCATGCTGGCAGGTTTGGGATCCAGATAATTTGTTCAGTTTTTCACGATTGCTAAAATACCAAATTCTTAGTGGTCTAAACTCAGTTTTCAAATCAAACACTCTGTTGGTCAAACCTTACACACCGCTCAGATATTTAGACTCAATTTGCAGAACTCATCTGCAAAACCTTAAACACACTCTCAGTCACTAAACACCAACAATACACTTTTGTTACAAAATTGTAAACACTGACAGCAACATGTGAACACAACTTCAACACAGCTGTCATCTTTTACACACAATGGCTAAAAACTGAACACACACGTTTCTAATGATGTGATCAGACCAGGATAAAAGCCAGTTCAGAGTGCACAGGTGGCACATGTGCTTCCATCTACAATAGACAGAAACAAACATGACACTGAACCGCTCCGGACATTGCAGGGTGGTCTGCAGGATATTATGACAGCACGTGAGCAGCTGGATGAGCAGGCAGTGCATCCGGTATGTGTCATAAGTACTATTTGCACAGGATTAGTATTATATAGGGACCTCTGGTGATTTCAGAATTAGCCCCTGACGTCAGTTTTTGTTGTGGCACATTCACACAGGATAAGTAAAGCCTGTAAATAACTTGGTGTTACTTATGTTTCTGAGTGAAATCACTGCACAAAGCCACCATGCGTGAGCGGCAGCACCTCACTCTGCAGCACACAGCCTGCTGTACATTCAGATAAAAGAAGAAGACGTCCACATCTGACTTCAGTCAACCTTGTTTTTTCAGTCAAAGAATGTGCACTGAAAACTTCTGGACATGCTGAATCGTTTTAATTATCTTAAAACTCAAAAGCTGCCATGCAGAAGATCAGTTCTTATTGGGTCCTACCCCAGATTTTATCAATAGAATGAGTGTGTGCTGTGCTCTGAGACAGCGCGTCAGTGCCAAATTTTAACATTCACTTACAGTTTTTCTCAGTTGTTTACACACAAATGAGCACAACATGTAACCCATGCACCAACTCCCTCAACCAATTCTGCTTGTTGTACCTTTAAATAATTAAGAATAAGTTAGAAGTCAAATAAAGTTTAAGTTAATAATTCATCAGATAGAAATTTATTTAGAATGTAAGGTGAAAATATTTCATCTGAATATAATTCATTTCATGTTTATTATTGACTTGGGAGGAGTAAGAGCATGATTTCTTAGGCAAAGCTTCCAGTTGGTTAAAAAACTTCATTACCCAGAATGCACTTTGATGCAAACAAGAGAGGGTAGCAGGAATTAGCACAAAGAAACTGTAATGTTCTGAACGAGTTCTTGTGTAGGGTTTTCATTCAGTAAAAAGAGGAGAACAAAGTCAAGCCTCTTCATTTCAAACGTAGATAAGGAAGATTCTTCCCTGCTGAACTAAAAGAACAATTCCTGCTTTCAACTCAAATTGCAGCTCCAAAAATATCTTCATATGATTGTTTGTATCATTTCAAAACAATTTACCTTTTTGATAAGAAACATTGTTTTGAATGTAAACTGTGATTTTGCAGGAGAATTGATGGTTTTTTTTCCCATTGTGTGTGTTTTTTGATTTGTGTGTAAAGTTCTCAGAGTATGAGGCATGCTTTCAGAAAATGTGTAAACACTTGTGAAAAACTGTAATGCTACTTCCTGCTTACCTTTCTTGTATTTATGTCTGCAGCTACTTACTTTCATCCTGCTTTTATGTAGATTCTCATTATGTACTGCTGGGTTTGTTTTCAAATGATTTTTTTCTCCTCCCAACATTTGTTTTTTGAAATTTATCTTATTCTTTGCTTTGTAGGTAGCCTATTTGAACATCCATAGACTGTAAACTAACCTTCTGATTGACTGTCACACATTTACAAAAGTGTGTTTAATATGCACTGTCCGTGTAAATGAAATAAAATGAATTCATTAAAGTAAGACTGTGTGCATGGGGGGGCTTTCTCACTTTTATGAACACCAAGCATAACGTTTTTATTTTTTTGTTTTCTATGAGCTTAAACTCCCAAACATGAAACATACTGTCACAACCATTCTTTTCATCCTCTACAGGAATGAAATTCAGAAAATCAGAAAGTGTTTCAAAGTTTGGCACACAAGTCAGAGAGGCTACAAACGTTGTAGCCATCTCCTCTTCATCTCACACACACACACACACACGCACACACACACGCACGCACACACCCGCACGCACGCACACACACGCACGCACACACATGCACTCAGTGTTGAGCCCTGGGAGAGGTTACATGAATACATAATGCCTACACTCTTTGATGACGTCCATGCAGTGGAGGGGGGGGGGGGGGGGGGGGGGGGGGGGGGGGGACCACCTGGTCATGGGAAAATCCCCAAAGTTTGAGAAAATAAACTGGAGTGGGAGTCAGTTTTATACACGTCTGACACTAATTCACAGCCTCCAAATCAAAGTTCTTAAACAAAGATTTCATTGCAGGGTGCAGGACACAGCGTCAGAGCTGCAGGCAGCCTGTTACACACACACACACACACACACACACACACACACACACACACACACACACACACACACACACACACACACACACACACACACACACACACACACACAGCAGCTACAAAACAACACATACATCACAGAGACACTCATGCATCTGCTGAAAGGAGACACATCCAGTTAATCCCTGCTTTCACTTTCTTCCAAAGCTCTGCCTCTTCCTCTCCAGAGCGCTCTGCATGAGGCTGCTATCACCCGGCGCAGACGACGCGGCTGTGGGCTCGTATAGCGCTTTAACAGCGTGGGGCCATCATGCAACGTGTACTTTGAGCCGTGTTAAACACCATCACTACATGGAAAAACATGGTGTCATCACGGGATTACAGACTGCAGTGCTTTCCTATGATACGCCAAGCCTGTAATTTCATACACACACACATACACACACAGAAAATACAACCATCTGCACGGCAGTCAGGAGCACAGAGACAAACTTTAAAATTTTATGGTGAAAAATGTACAAAAATTTGCAAATGCATCACATTAAAGAGAGGAACAAACTTTCACTGGACACGAAAAACTAAGAGCCTGACCACAGAAACACTCCCTCTCACACACACACACACAGACACACACACAAACAGAGCTATACGTCTATCAGTGCGCGTGTGTATGTGTGTGCATATACTGCACCGCCAAACTAGCTGTGAATGAAGAGTACTTCATCACTCCCACCCCCTCACTCCTCCTCCTCCTCCTACACAATCATGCAGTGTTTGAGGAAGGCTTTTAGCAGCCACACTAACAACCTGTTTGTGAATGTTTCAGTCACATTTTTCAGTCCCCTGTCTGGAAGAACAGATCCGTTTCTGTGCATCAGTCTGCAGCACTGCAATAATCCTAATCCTGCTTTTCAACCTAAGGCCTTTTTTACATTTATTTTGCATTTAACACATTTGCAGACTTCTAGAAAAGTCTTTATAAAGCCTCAGCCATCAGTTATTCCACAGGCTGTTAGCTGGGATGAAACCTTGAATGCAATTAGAGTCGTTTTATAAAAAGGGATTATTATTACCCACAGATGGGCTCAGATCAATGTTGCAAAAGTCAGAAACATTACAGAAATGATTTATAAAGATATTCTTTACTTTGTAAGCAAGTATGAGGCTTTTTTTAAATCAAGAAGCAGATGTTTCATTGCACTGTTTGCAGCCTCTGGCCTCTTTTCCTCCTTCAGCACGAGAGAGTTTTTGGGTTGGTTATCTTATTTTGAAAAGAAATAGTAAAATATAAAATTCAAAGAAAGAACCCCCCCCCCCCCCCCCCCCCAAAACTACACAATTCTAAGACACAGTGATGTGCTAAAAAAAACTCCCAGTCAAGGCAGCAGTAGATGTCTGTGAGGTAGAACAGCAACTTTTGAGATACACCTCTGGAGCCAGATGGATTTGGTTAAAAAACAGTCATATTGAAACAAAATGTTTCATGTAAAGATTCTGTCTGGAGTGTTTTGCACTTTGCATAAAATCCTGAGTCTGTCAGTGGCAGACACAAACATTTTAAGTGGGCTTTCTTTTCTAAAATCACTTCTAAAACCATTATATTAAAATAAATCCTGATGTCAGAAATGGCAGAATTACCCTTTAACATGTTTTCATACCCTACACTTTGATCCCATCGTCTACAGGATCTCTAATCGTCCTCCTGGAGCCTCACCTCTCTGCTGGATGCTGAGCTGCACCGCAGCACGTACAGTCCCCACCGGGCTGACCGCCTGGCACTCATACTGGCCCTCATCGTGGGCCGCCACCCGGGTGATGCGAAGAGTGCCAGAAGACAGGACCACGTGGCGGCGGTCTAAAGGTAACGGGCTGCCTCCACGAGTCCAGGCAATGACAGGCTGGGGGTATCCTGATGCCTCACAGGGGAAGTCCACCGTGTGACCCTCCAGGACTGACTGGTCCTGAGGTGTGACTGTGAGCTGGGGGAAAGCTGGGGGGGGGGGGGGGCAGAAGGGAAAAAGGTTAATACAAAACCTGCAGGACATGCATGAGGACACATCACAGCAAAAACTAGAAACCAGCAGAGCAGCAGAGTCAAAGTCTGAAACAGGAGCTCTGCAGGAATGAATTCATTACACTGAATCTGTGCAGACAGACTCTGTGGCTGTGTTCAGTCAGAGTTCATCTGAGGTGAGACATCCTGACGTCTCAGAGGACAAAAAGGAGCTTCTTGAATTACCGTCTTTGGTTACTGATTACATTAATCAGTGTTTGTTGAACTCTGGCCTGGACAGAGGGAGGGTTTGTATATTATAAATATATCAAGAAGGAAATGACCCTGAAATGACCCCTGAACGTCTCTTTGTTTCCCCACAGAGAGTAATTGTGAGTCTATTCTCTCAGGAGGACAAACAGGTCAGACTGAGAAGAGACTTCAAACAGAGAACAGAAAAAATATAAGAAATGAAGCTCTGCTGACTCAACTAATTCATCATCTACAGACAGTTTCTGTCTTTTTATCTCAAAGCAGGATCTGAATGATCCGTTCAGTTTGGAGCAGTTAGCATGCGTGTTCATCTAAAGACGGGCAACACATCTCTGCTTTCTAAGACAGCAAATGCAGCAGGACGGGTGCCACAGGGAAAAACTGGGACTTTAAGAATGATCTATCCAAAAAGCACCCCAACGAGTAAGATACAAAGGTAACCTGGGCTGTTATTTGTAGCGAACCGCTGGCTAATGCTGATGGTCAAAGGTGTTAAAGACACCTGTGGTCCAACCACTGCAGACACAATGCGGTCAAGAGAGAAAGGCACACGTTTACACACAACACTTAAAAAAGTTACCTCGCTGACAATTTAAATCTCCAGATATTGCAAGATCCATTAGAATCTGATGTTAATCAATGAAATGTTTTCGACACATCCAAACAGCGTGTATTTTAGGACATCCTCAGGTTTTAAACCTCAGATGAAAGAAGCAGCAGGTCTCAGGAAAACCTTGTCTTGTTTCAGACTTCAGACCGAACTGCCTCAGACTAAAAAACCTCTGAACAGCTTTAGAAAAAATTCCACAACACGTTCAGGCTATTAAAAAGAACAGAGCTGAAGGAGAGGAGTGATATTCAAAGTGTAAAAAAGTTGGAAATTTCTGAGACTTTGGTAAATTAATTGGATTTCCAGACTCAGGCACATTTCCAGATATAAACATTTGGCTGATGAAAACAAATCGATTCATCCTTGTGTTTTGAAGAGCGAGAGAAGGACAACTTTACAGCATGTCACTGTGAAGTTCACCTTTGATCTTTGGGTGAAAAACATCCTGAATTCATCATCTTAACCAGTTTGTGTTTAATTTAATAAGTCAGATTGGTAAATGACTGAATAATGGCTGATGGGAGAGAGAGAATAACCACAAACTTTGAGTTCAACCTCTTGGTTTCAAACTCAAAGATGTTCCTGAGATATCACATCCAAAACAAGAATACAAAACCAGTTTATTTTCAACTTCCTATGAGATTATTGGAATTAACATGTGGATTAGTTGTCTGTCTTATTTTCTAACCCTTTGAATTCAATGTCATGACGATGAGTCCTACCTTGAACGATGATAAAAGCTGTAGCATGTATGGTATCAACATTATTGGAGGCGAAGCAGGTGTACTGTCCTCCATCTGCCTGGACCACGTTCTGGATGTAAAGCCCCCCAGAGGGGGTGGTGTTAATGCGAGCATCATTGGGCAGGGGGGTCCGGTCCCCTTTAGTCCAGGAGACTCGGGGTTGTGGTTGGCCTGTGGCGCTGCATTCAAGGGTCACACTCTCCCCGACCAGCACCTCCGTGTTCTGGGGCTGGATCACAAAACTCGGCCGTGCTGGAGGAGAGCGGTGGAGGAGAGGAGAGAGGAGGATGTGGGAAAGGAGTTAGATTAATTAGGTGAGAGGAGATGCTTTTATCAGGAAGTAACTGAGAAACTAGCAGTGACCTAACCAGACAGAGACGTTTAAGTACACACGTGTGTACTTAAACGGTCAGTTGATGCACAAACACCATCTTTGTGTATTCGTGACTCCTGCCCAAACAAGCTCTGTTGTGTATCAGAAAATGTGGCGGAGCCGCTCCATATTTGGCCCGTGATTGCAGTGGAGTCAGAGGAAATATGTACACAGCAAGAGGCCTCGAGTTTACAATCACATGGAGACAGGAAACGCACAACATCTGCTTTCAGAAACCGGTCCTTAACGAGAGGTCATCGTTTCAGCTATTCGTCACCCACTGGTGACCTTTGGGTCGCCCAGAGACAGGCGTGCTTATCGGCTGCTGCGACAGCAATTAATCAGAGCTCGAGTGAGTGATGGGAGAGTCGAGTCAACGCGTGTACGTGTATGTTTATCAGGCAGAGGACGAGGGAAATGAAAGACAGAGACAGAGGACAAGATTTACTGCACGTGGAGAGAAAGTTTGACATAACAAGCAGCATGTTTTGGTCACAGCTGGAGGAACATCTCAGTTATTTGACCTCCTGAATGCAGAGCTCAGACACCTCGCTCTGTCCTGATCTCCAGCTCTGCAGTGAACACTAATAAAACCAACATTTACCAGAAGTTGTGTTCAAATCTCCAAAATAGTTTCATACCTACTCAGGAGATGAAAGATGGAGACAGCAATAAAAAAGTTTTTCCAAGGAGCTCATCTTTGTGCCCTGAAGCTGTGTTCATTCAGTGAATGTTTGTCTTCCACATCTGGCAGAAAACCAGGCGCTGTCGTATCTATCATCACAACATCCTGCTGAGGTTTACACTGCCAGGTAATCTCACCTACTTCTCCACACACCCTGATCTGGGTTAAGTTTACGTCTGGTTGGCTTGGCAGGGATCAGCTTCTCTAAGTGCCTTCCCATCAGTTCAGGTGAGTTTCACTCTAACTGTGTCTAAGTTACTGAACCTGGACCTAAATATGACTGAGAGTAACAGATAAAATATCTCAGGTCTGCAGCTTTGACTCACATGGTGCTCCAAAATATCTCAGCGTGACCTGAGATGTCTTGACCTCCCCGGCTACATTCTTGGCCATGCACTGATAGACCCCCTGATCCGTCTCCCTGGTGTCCTGGATCATCAGAGTCCCGTCCTCCAGCAGGTTCAGACGACTGTCATCACGCATGTTTAGAGCATTGCTGTCAGGTGAAAACAGAGACAACTTCTTTTGATATCCGAACACATGTGTTTAGACGGGAAGTAGCTGAAAAGGGTGCAGAACATAATCAGAGACGTGTTTGTAGCTTTGACTGTCTCACTTGTTCCTGAGCCAGATGATCTGTGGTTTGGGGTTGCCTTCGGCCCTGCAGGTGAAGTAGACGGTGTTTCCTGATGTCACATCCACATCCTGGGGCTCTGAGGTGATCCTGGGTACCTCTGGAGGAAAAGGCCAGAGAGGAGGGAAGTAAGACGCTTATGAAAGCATGAATATTTATCAGTTCATTGTCCGTCTCTGTGTTCTGTTGTCTGTCTGGTCTTTCCAAAAGTACTGAAGCCTGATGTTCTCTGTTTCTGCGTGGATATCTAGACACGGTCACACAAACCTAATACTTAATTTCATTCTTTCAGAAACAGAAGACCACATCAGCACAAGATACCGCGAAGAAGTTAACATCAGAGCGATAAAATTATCCCAGTTCAGAGGTCCATAGAGATTAAAACATCCAAAAGAGTCTAATCCAGGTTCTTTCTAGTTCCTAAAATCAGAACAAACACTTTGCATTAAATACTGTTGGTCAGTTTGTCCTTGATGTCTCTGTGCCTTCACTTATCAACGTACAGTCCTGTGCACACTCTGCAACACTGGTACCCTGCATCTTCACAACCATTTGAAGGTGAATTTCTCAGTCTGCATTGGACAGAAGGCTAGTTTAGAACTATTTTCTGAACGATTAATCCAATTGAAAATGTAATGGTGATGTCAGAATGTGCATAATAGTGCACTAAGCTGCAGCAATTTGTCTGTTTGGTTACACCCAACAGCTGCAGCTTGTGTTTGTGCTGTCACGTGACTTTCTAGCATGCAAAGTGCAGAGTGACTGAGATCGATGCTGACGAGCAGGAACATGATGGAAAAGCTGAACTGGTGGGGATAGAAAAATGCAAGATCCAATATCTATGTAGGAATATTTTGTATTCAGGAAAGCAACATTAAACAGAAAAAACTCACAAAGTCTGAGCATACCGTCAAACTGTACAAACACCTGAAAGAGCTCAGAGGAAAGCATGATGAATGGATGTGAGTGAAGACTTAGGCAAAAACCAGTGGTGTTTTGTTGAAATAGCTCAGAAAACATGCTAAAGAGCCCTCTTTGGAGCCGAAACACATGCTAAAGTGTCCTCTTTGAAACCAAAGTGCCGCTAAAGTGTCCTCTCGGGAGCCAAAACGCACCCTTAAATGTCCTCATGGATGCCGAAACACAGGCTACACCATCCTCTTGGAAGCCAAAACACTGCTGAAGTGCCCTCTTTGGAGCCAAAACACTTGTTAGCGTGCCCTCTTGGCTAGCAAAATGCTGCTGAAGTGTCCCCTTAGAAGCAGAAGTGCGTGCTAAAGTGTCCTCTTTGGAGCCATAACGTGGAACCAAAACACGCTAAACCGTTCTCTTGGGATCCAAAACCCTGCTAAAGTGTCCTCTTGGGAGCCTAAACACATGTCAGAGTGTCCTCATGGTTGGCAAAATGTGCCAAAGTGTGCTCATGGAAGCAAAAGTGCATGCTAAAGTGCCCTCTCAGAGCCAAACTGCATGGAACTGGAGCCATAACATGTTAAGCTCCCTTCTAGTTGGTAAAACACACTAAACTGCCCTCTTGGGAGGCAGAAACACGTGCTAAAGCGCACTCAAAAACAAGCAGAACTGAGTCTCATCTTCAGAGGCGAGAACTAGGTAAATCTGCCTTTGTTTTGCCCCTCCTTTTCAACACGTCTGTGAACGTGACTGGCGAAAAACTCCTTCTCATGGGCTGATTTGATCTAAAGCGTGTGATCAGGCTTTTATTTTGTCATGAAGTATAAACAACCATTAATAAACCAATCAGAAACAAGTATTTGTCGACCTGGGAGATATTAATAAAAGTGTGAATGCAGAAATATGTTACAAGGAGCCTTTAAAACCACTTTATAAAACTCAAATATGAATGTTGCACTGACCAAGCCTCCCCCAGTACAGCGTCCAAACAGTCACCATGAAGCTCCCTGGAGTGCCTTGGTAGCCTAACAGTATAAGCTTTCCATGTGGGAGCTAGTTTTGTTGCAGCTGATCACATTTGTTGCATGTTTCGTCTCCTGGTCTCTTCCTGTCTGCATCTTAACCGTCACTGTTCAATAAAGGTAAATGATGCCAAAAGCACCTTAAAGGCAGTGAAGCTCTCTCGCTCTCCCTCACCGGTTAACTCTGCTGCCTTTTTCCACACAGTGCACATATGGTAGACACATTTCAGAGCAGCTCTTTAAACTGTGCTCGCTCCTCTCTGTGAACATTAAGAATAATCCAAGGATGAAGCTTAATCTTTGTACAACAGCAAACCGAAACTCAAGGACTCATTTCTCCTTTCATCAGACTCTTGCTCCACATCAACGCTGGAGATTAAGATTACATCGTGTTTATGTGTCGTAATCTGATGAGGAGGCCTGCCGGGCTCATCAGATCCCACTTGTGCAGGGAGGTGGCACTTCATCTCAAGGAGGACGGCTGTTTTCACAGCTGTTCAACCCGCTGTGCATTGTTCTGCCCCATTTACAGAGACCGAACGATAGAGAGAGAGAGAGAGAGAGAGAGAGAGAGAGAGAGAGAGAGAGAGAGAGAGAGAGAGAGAGAGAGAGAGAGAGAGAACAAGGAGGGAGGAGTGGAATAACTTCCACCATGTTTTCAAGCACACATTCCACCTCTGCCGGCCTGCCATGCAGACTGATGAAGTGGAGGGGCTTACACAGAGCAAGAATGGGCAAGTCGGGGCCATCAAATTAGCTGCAGAGATTTAAATGTGGTCAGGTTACAGCCAGCTGCCAACGAGCCTGCCTGCCTGGCTCAGGCTGCAGCTCAGAGTCAGAGCTGGAGGAAACACAGAGCTAAGACTGTGGATTTACTGCTGCAGGAGCCGAGACGACGGTCCACAAAGCAGCAGAATTAGAGTGAGATACGGGCTCTGCTTTCACTTCACTAAAGGTGTCATTCTTATCTAAAATTGGCAATTAAAAAGTTGATCCATGTTAAAGATGAAGTCAACTGAATTCATGTTGGTAACAACAGAACTCAACAGCAATAAAATAGTAATCTTGGTATTACAGTTGTATCTACAGAACAAACGTAAAATGTTTCAGAAATAACAAAATCTTCTTAAAATCTTTTTATGGCTCATTTGCTGTCCATAATAGTTACGTTTGCAGTGTTGTTTCTACTTTTTTTGTTCCTGTGTGCGTCCAGAGATCCTATGTGTAACCATGGCTGCATCGTTTACACACAAGATTTAAGCATTTAGCAGCCTGTAGCATGTTGATGCTAACTGGTGTTAGGCCCGATGTTCCTCATGAGCTGAGGAGAAGGAGGCGAGGATGACGTGCTCGTGTTAAGGTGCAAACTAAGAAGAGAGGAAGTCGACCTGTCCTTCCAGCCATCGTTATGATATAATAAGATGAACAAGCTAGCGGTGCTAGCTAGCGGTGCTAGCTAGCGGTGCTAAAGGCCCATTTATGCTCAGCGTTGACTACAGATACACATATGGGCAGAGCCCTCTGTCCATGCTCTGCATTCATTTCATCTATATTTCTGCCCATTTCCATAAAGCTTACGGGCTGAATGGAGCAGTACCACTGGGAACTGTGGGGGCAGTGTTGCTGTTACTCTTTGATACGTAGCTCTAGTGAGACACGAGGAAGAAATAACAATGGTGGAACTTTTTGAAGAAAAACTTTTCGAGTTGGTGAGAAAATTCTGCCTCTGTTTTTGTCTTTCATGCAAGAGGTACATGAGCAATACCTCCTCCACGGTCGCCATGTTTGGTTTTGAGTTTGCTGTTGTCATAAACTTTTGACTCTGCGCTGCCCTCTGGTGGATGTATTGGTTAACAGCAATGCCAATGTAAAGGATGCATGGAAGTACGTCAGCAGTGACGGTAACATCGTTTGAAACGAATGTATACATCTAAGTATGTAAAGAAAGTATGAATAGGCCTTAACTCAGCACCAGAGGGAATACCAGAGTGCAGATTAGCATCATGCTATTCACAGACATGGCTAATGGAGCTAACACTGAACATGAATGCCACATTGGAAGGATTTCACATGCTGTGAGTGGACAGGATACAGAGAGCTAGACTGAACAAACTAGAACCTGGACCCTGTGGAGATACAGACTGACAGGAAAATGATGGCCAAGCTGTTATCTCTGATTGTTTTTTTTTTGCGATTACACTTTAGTTTTCTCGTTTGCTGCTGTGACTCCTGAATTTCCTGTCAGGGATTAAAAAAGTACATTCAGTTCTATTACACTCGTACCTTTGTTTTTTTTGAGCTTCTATGCAGTGAAACAACAAATAGTTCACTCTGGTTATATTAACAATTCAACCTCACCTCCACATGACAAAAAGTTCCTCAATTCAAGCGAATGGGAAAGAGATTCACACTGAAAATCGTTCAATTTCAAATAATTCACAAATTAGTCCCAGCGCTTTTAAAGTTTTTCTCCAACTTCTAACCCAGTTTGAGAATTTATAGGTAAAGTCCAGAGCAGCAGAAACCAGATTTGTTCATCTTAAAGCTTCACACAGATCTTGTGTTGTTCCCTCCAGACTGACAAAACATCTGAGGGCACCTGGATTTGTTTCCTGCAAAACAACATCTGAACAACAGCATCTGAACACAAGTTGTCTTTCTTTTTCCAATTTAAGATCTAAAACTTTCTGTGTGTCCTGTTTGTTTGCACACCGGTCAACACACACAAACACACAACATCTTCATCTCATTGAGTGACCGAGCACATGCTCCTGATCTGAAACTGCAGAGACCAGAACGAGGGGGGGTCCTTTAACTCAGAGCAGAGACACAGCTGGGGGTGTATGGAACAGCTGGGTGCCTGCAGACCTCAGACACAAAGGGAGGATACACCTGTGTGTGTGTCTGTGTTAGTGTCTGTGTTAGAGTCTGTGTGGCAGCCTGAGACAGTGAGACGGGGTGACTAAGCAGACCTACTGTTTGCTGACAGGATAGTTTGCACAAGAGCTGTGGAAGGGAAAAGTTCCTTAGAGATAATCACATCTCATCTCAACACTGAATTAAGGAGTACAATCTGTTTATCCAGTTTTCTGCACTAAATATGATTTTGCATAAACTGACCCCCAGCTTGAGGAATTGGACCCAGAACTTAAGGAGAATTCTGTATCAGACACCCCGAGAACAACCCAGACACTCAAAGGCTGTCTCTTGTTTTGACAGTTCCACCAACCACTGTACGATTTCCCCTAAGTGTCACAGACTCGGTTTCCGTACCACAGTTGAGCTCCTCAGCAGTGAGCGTCGCCACAGACCGGCCCTGCAGTCGGCTCGGGTAGTCGCAGGTTGCAGCAGCCTGGGCGTTCCCCGACTCGGCGTACTGCTTCAGCAGGTCGGCTAGCCACAGCAGCTCACAGTCACAGTTTAACGCGTTGGAATCAAGCCTCCTGAAAATACAGATCACACACACACAGACACATGTACACACAAATAGTGAGAAGAGGCACACAGGAGCATGCATACATGGAAGCATGGTGCAGTGCATGCAGCAGCGTGGAGGATATCCCCTCCCTCAGTCCCTCAGTCCAGACCGAGGAGCTGAACCCTGATTTTCACAATCTGTGCAACTATCTGTGTGAAGATAGATGTGAACAAGGAGCTGTCATACCGCAGTGTTCTGGTTTCTGTTGGAGTACAGCAACATATGTTTCTCAAGCTAAGAGCTAATCCAGATTTCTGACACTGTGAGAGTGTGTTGACGTCAGGCTGAAACACCATTAATTGTGCAAAAAACAATCACTTTAAGCCAAAGCACTGATTGTTATTCCCTGTGTGTGAGCTGGACGAGGAAGGATGTTAAAGCTGTATCAAGAGATAGTTGGCTTCACGTCTCAAGTCTCACATTTCAGGGAAAAACTGAGCATCTTCTGGGTGAGACGGATATGAAGTGAAGTGTGAGAACAGAGGAGTGTGGTTACATGGCGTTTAACGGACAAACAGGCCTGACTTAATACAGGGTCACATGGGAGAACACTTCAGGAACTGACGGAGACAAGCACACACAGATGTTTCAGGTGTTGCTGCAGATGTTTTATTTTTTTCCACTTACAGTCGTTTCATGGCCTGGAGATGAGAGAAGGTCCCCGGGACGAGCTGGGTGATTCTGTTGTTGTGTAAAAACCTAAAAACAGAGAGATGAAATCTATGAGATGAATTAAAAGTGTTGCAAAAACTCTCTCTCTCTCTCTCTGTGGAAGTGACTGCTTTGACTGTGACCATGGAGATATTCCCCAACAAGCCACTGGGAATATGCACCTGGGAATTCCCTGCGCCCTCCCTCCCTGTTCCCTCCTTCATTTTTGCAGGTGTCTCTCGCTCCTCTCCCCCTCCAGAGACTGGGAAGTATGGATATACTGGGGAGCAACTGGCTCATAAAAAGGGGGACAATGAAAGGAATTTAAAAGGACTTTCTTCAACCCCACGGGCATCTGGTAAAGAGGTTTAGAAGCAGAGGCGGTTTACATCTGCAGGAAGGTTCACATCCAGAGTCTTCAGCATGGGACCAACAGACCACAGAAGTAACAGCTTTCATACTTGTAAGAAAAAAATGGCTGAAAGTTTATCTACAAACTTATAGAAGCAGATCCTAACAGTTTCAGTGTTTTGTTAATGGACACTTCAGCTGACCACCACAGAGCGACAGCTTCATGTGATTAAAACTTCACGAGATTTGGAAACACTGCAAAAACTGAAACCCAAGCAACGGTTTAAGTCTTATTTTTGGAGAAAAACAAACAAAAAAAAACTTACTATAATAATAATAACTGTATTAATGTAGCACCTTTAAAAACATAAGTTTACAAGGTGCTCTTACAGCAAAAGTCCCAAAAACACAAAGCAAAACAAAACATAAACTAGGGGAGGGGCATTTCCTTGCAACAAATGCTGAGTGTTGAAATGCTGAGCCCTAACCAGAACCCCCCATGACATCATCAGCTATGTGGCCTTATTATATTCTATTATATCAGCTGTGTGGTTTGCCAAAAAAATGTGGAAAATGTTTAGAAATGCTCTCTCTCTGGTAAAAATTTGATGTCTGTAAAAAGTGCAGAAAAACTTGTGAGAATAAGAAGTTTGATAGTAACATCAGATTTCAATATATCGAAATGCTGAGTGCTCAGCATAATAAAAGTCAGCAAACAAACGGTGAAATAAGACAAACTGACTAATCAGACACCCTCAAAACGTACAGTAAACATAAAAATACAACGACAGGAAAGGAGAACCCAGGAAGCACAAGAACTAAACTACACAGACTGAGACCACAGTGACCAGAGACAAGAAGAAGGCTGTAAAGAAGGAGATGAAAACTGTAAGAAAGATAAAAACAACACAAATAATAAAGTAGATAAATGAGTAAAAGGCAATAAAAGTTATGCTGATAGCAGTGAGAGTCAAAGGTTAAAATAGCAATAATAATGTAATGAATACATAAAGATACAACAGTAAGATAAGACAGTCATTTAAAGGGACTGTGAGGACTTTCTGAAAGAGCGAGCATTTGCACTGGTGGTAAAGACTTCACTTCCCATAAGCACTTGCTCCCAGACAGTTATTTTTAATCAGACAGTTTAGCTCCAGTGCCCACCATCACTACTAAATTAATCACAGAAATCAGAACACAGATCTCTCATCTCACTACTAAACTTTGTCAGCTGGCGTGGTGTTGTCATCTGGTCCTGTCCCACCTGATCAGAAAGCTAAGAAGTAGCATTTAGAAATAACCTATATTGGTGCTGATAATCTTATTTTAAGTTGTGGATTAGGATCAGGCAGATATCTAGAAGTGAGACGTTTTCAAGATCACTTAAAAAGTCCTCACAGTCCTTTTAACGTACAAGAGAATGAAAATGAAGTTGATAAAACGGTTAAAAATAAATAAATAAATAAATAAAAAGAGTAGAAATTGATTAAAAAGCAAAAGTCATGAGAATGCAAGAAAAAAAACAATAATTAAAATAAACAATTACTCATATTACCACACTTAATATGAGCCACATTCACCTGATAAATTTAGAAAAGTGTCTTAATTCAAGATATTAAAAGACAAAAATGGCGCCTGATTTACTTAAAAGAGTCTGCTCGTCAGTTATCTTGAAATAAAATTTGTTTTACAGGCGTTGTTTCTGTCTTTTAATATCTTGAAATAATACGACAAACCGTTGCTGAGATTTCAGTTTTTCCACTCTTTTCCTTAGTTCAGAGCTGTATCCCGACTATGATTTGCTACACCCTGTGTGTCAGACCAGACGTGTTCTCCAGCCCGAACTCTGAAGTCAAACTCATAATCACACACACTTCCTCGTGTTGCTGTGACTGAACTGATTAAACCTCTTTCAGTATTTCTAGAAGAGGAGCAGTTGATAACTTACACTACTTGAGCTGTCTTTCTCAGTAAATAAACCACAGAGTCACAGGAGCATGAACATCATCTCACAGATCTGACAGGACTGACACAAGCGGCCTCATGAGGACTGGGTGTAAGTCAGGGATCCACCTCCTTTGGACTGTATTATTGTTTACAACAATGTTAAACTAAACTCTGTACTAAACACAAAGCCTCAGAGGCTGTAAGGAGACATTTGTTGTGGTTATAAAGAACCTGTGTTTTATTGTTGTAATGCTCCAAAGAGGTAAAGTCTTCCCATGCTGACACTTAACTCCTTCAGACGACTTTTCTAGCTGATCCTTCAAGTTTGAATCAAACTTCCTGTTGAATGCTGATATTTTAAGGCCTGTTAGTGAATTGTGAGCACTCAGAGATGTCAAACGGGACAAACTTACAGTCGTTCCAGCTTTGGAAGCTGAGTGAATGATTCTGGCTCCAAAGATTCAATGTTGTTGAAGTGTAGGTACCTGGAAAAAAGCAGAACGTAAACAAAGAACAAATAAAGCTGGATCAATGCTCACATAAAATATCATTCTCCAAGTTCCCTTCTTATCACTATTTACCGGCCCACAGATAACACTTCATGAAGCTGAAGTAACAGCTAAAGAAGTAGTTATATTTAGCTTCAGATGAATGCAGACAGACTGAGGGATTCTGCATTTGCTGGCATTCATCTAAGACAGCTGACATACACGCTCCAAAAATCTACATTTGAAGCCAGAGATGAGATTACCCACAGGTGAAAAGCTTCTACAGAGATTATCTCAAGGAATGCAAGCACAATTTATGCTCCCAGAAGCCTCAGAGCTGAGAAAACATAAATCAAATCTTATAAAAAAGATAGAGAGATGAAGTCCAACTGATGGCTTAGTGCTAACAGTGAAAGCAGCACGACAGAGAGAGAGCAGCAGAGAGAGGGTAAAATAAAACATCTATCTTTGCTTTGTCTTTAAGTTCCCTCATCTGTTGACTCACAGCTGATTTTTTTTTGAAGCTGTACTCAGCGTCCAACATTATGTCTTTGGGTGTTGCCTAAACTATGTGCTGTACAGGAGCCAGGATAGAGAAGCAGGACACAGCCCAGAAAGCAGCAGGCAGAGATTTCTAATGAAGCCAGCTGAAAATTAGCTCAAGAGCCACTTCATTTTTCTTCCAGGAACATTCAGCATCCCTTATCACTCATCCTGTTCTGTACTTTCAAAACTGTTAGAAATCCAATGGAGCTGTTACAGTTTAAGTCAGAGTGAAGTTACAGAGTCATGTGTTCAGACTGACACAACCCCAATTCTAATGAAGTTTGGACATTGTGTAAAACGTAAATAAAAACATGGTACACTGTTTTGTAAATCCTGACCTATATTCAGTTGAATACACCATAAAGACAAGATGCTTATTGTTCAAACTGATAAATTTGATTGTTTTCTTTGGCAAATATTCACTTATTTTCACAATTTGATGCCTGTAACACGTTCCAAAAAAAAGCTGGGACAGGGTCAACAAAAGACTGGGAAAGTTGAGGAATGCTCAAAAAACACCTGTTTGGAACATTCCACAGGTGAACAGGTTCAATGGAAACAGGTAAGTGTCATGATTGGGTATAAAATGAGCATCCCTGAAAGGCTCAGTCGTCCACAATCAAGGATGGGGTGAGGTTCACATTGTAAACAACTGTGTGAGCAAATAGTCCAACAATTTAAGAACAATGTTTCTCAACATACAGTTGCAAAGAATTGATGGATTTGATAATCTACAGTCCATAATATCATCAGAAGATTCAGAGAATCTGGAGAAATCTCTGCACGTAAGCAGCAAGGATGAAAACCAACATCGAATGCCCGTGACCTTTGACCCCTCAGGCAGCACTGCATTAAAAACCAACATCATTGTGTAAAGGATATTACCACGTGGGCTCAGGAAGACTTCAGAAAACCATTGTCAGTTAACACAGTTCATCACTACATCTACAAGTGCAAGTTCAAACTCTACCATGCAAAGACAAAGACAGATATCAACAACACCCAGAAACACCGCCGGCTTCTCTGGACCCAAACTCATCTGAGATGGACTGACACAAAGTGGAAAAGTCTGCTGTGGTCTGACGAGTCCACATTTCAAATTGTTTTTGGAAATCATGGACGTGGTGTCCTCCAGGCCAAAGAGGAAAAGGACAATCTGGATTGTTCTCAGGTCAAAGTCTCAAATCCAGCATCTGTGATGGTATGGGGGTGTGTTAGTGCCCATGGCATGGCTAACTTGACCATCTGTGAAGGCTCCATTAATGCTGAAAGGTACATACAGGTTTTTGAGCAACATATGCTGCCATCCAAGCCACGTCTTTTTCAGGGACGTCCCTGCTTATTTCAGCAAGACAATGACAAGACACATTCTGCACCTGTTACAACAGCGTGGCTTCGTAGTAAAAGAGTGCAGGTACTAGACTAGTCTCCCATTGAAAATGTGTGGAGCATTATGAAGCACAAAATATGACAACAGAGACCCCGGACTGTTGATCAACTGAAGTTGTTCATCAATCAAGAATGGTAAAGAATTCCACCTCCAAAGCTTCAACAATTAGTGTCCTCAGTTCACAAACACTTATTGAGTGTTGTTAAAAGGAAAGGTGATGGAACACAGTGGAAACATGAACCTGTCCAACTTTTTAGGAACGCATTACAGGCATCAAATTCATAATGAGGGAATATTTGAAAAAAACCCCAAAACAATAAAGTTTATCAGTTTGAAAACATAAATATAGGTTAACCAGGATTTGTAAATCATTGTATTCTGTTTTTATTTATGTTTTACACAACATCCCAGCTTGATTAGAATTGGAGTTGAAAAAGATTGTTCAAATTAAACTGTTTAAAAAGCAGCTTCATGTTGGGTTAAAAAAAAAAAATTAACTCCTTCGTCTAAGATCGTTCCACCCCTAATGTGAGCATGTGACCTGACTTTTACCTCCTGACAAACTCCTTCCACACAGATAAACCTTCTGCAGATGAATGTTGGTGGTTGGTTGGTCATAAAAAACCGAAGCTTGATCTGGATGTTTGTGAGTTCAGGCTCTGGCATTTGTTGCTCAGTGGGGATGTAGAGGAACTATTACAGTATACGCAATCTGGCACAGAACTTGTCACCCACATAAAAAACCTTTCATTATTGTAGCTTTATTCAAAACAGCTGCCAGGCACGTAGCCCGATGTTGGAACAGCTCTCACTTGGTGAATTAGACATTTGTTCTGTGTTAATGCGGTCACAGAGGATATAGTACCACATGGTCTCTTCCATGAGAACAGAAAGATCATGTTTTAAACAGAAAGGTGCAGAACAGCAATGTTGACTCTGATTATATCAGCTGACATCATGATTCCTGTGCTGTAAATCTTAATACAATTCATATTTAAACACAAACAGCATCTTGCAAAGTGTTTTTCTTGTCATGCATTCATTTAAAAAATGTACCACAGGAGCATTTCTTACGCTAAAAGCATCTAAACTTTTAGCAGATACTTTAACACGAAGACAAACACACAAAATTCACCAAAGACATCTCAAACACTTAGAGCGGATCACAGCAAATCAAAAAGGGTTCTGCGGGAGCAGCAGGGACACGATACAGGTCAAAGCTTTGACTGCAGCACCACACTGCTAGCACTACTAGCATCACAAAGCTACATATCATGCTTTCTGCTCGCATGGGGGTCCAGGATATCTGGACCGCAACACATGCGACACATGCAGGGAGGGTCAGCACAGCATACAAGGGTGGGTGCACACACGGCATGCATGGTGGAGGGGAGACAGAGGGGCATTTGTAGGGGGTGGGGGGGTGTCACTGTAACAGGAACAGAGCTAACATGCCTGCACAGAGCCAACTCAGTCATGTCAGAAATCTGTGACATGTTCGGCCTGTTTCGGATCTGACTTGACTTATAAATCCATGCAGACAACACCATGCCTCATGTACTGTTCATATCAGTCTTTCAGGGAGGGGTGGGGGTACAGGTAAGAGACAGAAAGAGACAGCACGGGGGGAGGAGGGGGAGTAGCAGTAGGGCAGCAGAGGGAGAAAGTGGATGAGGAAGTTGGTCACTTACAGTTGCTCAAGAGAGACAAGCCCCTTAAATGCTTGTCTGTCAATTGATTGGATTTCATTCTTGTACAAATAGCTGAAAGGAGAGATAATCAGTGACATTAGTGACACACGCACACACACTCTCACACACACACACACACACACAGGATCATCTGAACTCTGACTGCTTGTTACAGAGAAAAGGAGAAAAGATGTGATTATAAAACATAAGTTAGCAGCATTTTTCCAAACCATGAGCACATTCTGATAAAAATAACTAACAGTTGTTTTGACTTTGATTGATTATAAAGTGAAGCAAACACTAATCTGACCCTCGACCTCAGCAGCAGAAGTTGTAATTATGAGGCTGTTGTCATCTACTGATGTATACATGAAGTTTTAGAGAACAGATTCAGCCAATAATCAAAATTGGTTCAAATACTTTTGCAATGGTTTCATAGATTTTCATAGCTTGGTATTTATTACAGAACGACCCAAAACTTATGGAGCTGGAGTCATGAAATGATTTAAAATCCAAAATGAAAGACTTCAAGGCAGATTGGCTCTTAAAGTGGGGGTCAGGACCCCGTAGAGGGGGTTGCAAAAATAAATAAATAAATAATAAGGGGGTTGCAGATGTTTTTCAAAACTATTTACAATTGCATATTTTATCCATTATTGTAAAAATACTAAAAAACAATTCAAATTTTATATGGAATCATGCACACAAAAAATCCAGACAGAATCAGTGGCAGCTGCACACTATTTCATCTTGGGGGTCACTAGGATTTTGAGTTTACTTGGTTTCACAGTCAGCTCACTGATCATAGATTTTTACTATAAATTCTTAATACATAAAGTGAGCTCCCTGACTGTCTGCATCTTTGTGTCTGTTTGCTGCTGACCGTCTCAGCCAGGTCTACCTTTAAACAGAGGTTCTGAATCTGAGTGCCGTAACAAAGATTAAACTGAATAAAATAAATAAAGCAGTGACCAAACAAATAATAATCCTTGGGATCAATTGCACAAATTTAAAGCACAACCGAAATAAAGTGTTTATCTAAATACATCCATATAAACACAAGGGTCAGGTGGAGATTAAATAAAATAAAGAAAAACAAAGATGAATCTGTTTGGGAACCATAAACTGCTGACATTGGTCTTATCCTGCAAAGAGTTACCATCTGATTCTGAAAGAGTGAAATTAACAGTGATGCATTTTTAGGAAAAACAAAATCAAATGAAAGCGATCAGAAATCACACCAACAGTTTCTGTTTTGTGGGCTAATTTTAATGTTGGGGTCAGACCAACACAAGACTTTAAAAATATTTATTTTTGTACTTCTCCAATGTTAATATTCACACCATGTGATTTCATGAAAGCAGGACATGATTACGTATCAGAAAACACCACTAATGCATTCAAGGATCATAGCAAAGACATGAGGGACCTCTTTGTCCACAGGGGGCGCCAGAATCAACACAATCAACAAGTTCTTCACAGGAGCTCTTAGTACTGCTTGCATTGTTTGTTTGTTTGTTTTTTTGGTCAAACTTTGTAAACACCACTTTCGAACACAGGTATTTGTTTACATTTGTCATTGAGTTTGCAATAAAATAAATCTAAAACCACATCAGCGTCTGCATTTATACCAATATGTGAAAAGTGTTAACATGTGCTTTTCCTTTTTCAGGAACTCTCCCCAAGAACAGAATTTAGTTCAAGGGTAAGTGATCTTGAAACAGCCCTGCCTGGGGGGATAGTACTTTCAAGATATCCAGGAACTACTGGAGGCGGGGCCTGCAGGCTGAACATTTCTGATTGGTAGAAAACAAATCCCCTCCGTCCACAATAAGCTGACGCCCAGCTGTGATGGACTTGGTTTAATGACTCCTAATCAAAGGTAGTGAATGTGTCCCTGTTAGCTCACGGTGTTCCAGTTTGTAGAGTGACCCTGTGAACTGGAGACCTTCAGCTGATTGTGTCAGCTGTTCAAACACAGAAGAAGTCCTCAGTAATGCATCTAAGTTTAATTTTTTGTAAACAATCAGATAATTATTTCACAATAATCTGAAAATCTTTGGATGATGCATCTAACTGATTAACAAGGTCACTATTTCAGCCAAAACACCAGGCGCTCTCTGCCTGCATCACTGAGTCGTCTCAGTAATGCTGGTTAAATCTTTTGTCCATGTGTTGCCACTCTTCCAGAGACGGCTGTAATTGAAAATGAAAGAGTCTGAAGTCATAGTCGGCCTGTTCAGGGTCAGCAGGGTATTTTAGCACTCTCACATGTGCCTGTTTCCCTTTCTTCATACATGTTGGAGAAATGTGAGACTAGAAAAGCAGAGCTTACAGCTGTCTGTCCTCTCATGTCTCTCTTTTTTCCCCTCTGCAGCATTACACTCATGACGGGACATGATGAGAGACGCAGATCTCTCTCCCAAAAGGCACAAGTGAGGCTTTCTATGGAAAAACAAACATCCCCCTTCTATCGTTGCATGCCTTTCTCAGTGATGTAACACGCCTGTGTCAGTGCTATCAGGTTTCTTTCCATAGAAGAAGAAAGGTTTTATACAAAAACAAACTTTATCTTGTGTAATGTGATAATGGATAAAGTCAAATTAAGCTTAAAGCCACAACTTCACTGACGTTCAAAGAGGAATGACAAACATTTTCCAGACGAGCTTCCATAATCTTCCAATGACAACAAACGCAAAGTGCTGTTAGAAGATTAACTTACAGAGAAATTCTATAATAAAGGTAATGACGGCTTTGATCATTAGGAACAATCTGTTTGCTTCAGAACAAACCGAGCAAAAAGACATACTGTAGAAGTAACACGGAACTGTAAAACTCTCTGATCCTTTTTTTCTAAAGTTAATCAAATCTGACCTCAGCTTTGTGAGAGTTTGTTTGTGAGTTTGCGTGTGAGGCTGACATGACAAACTGGATTTGCATGTTATGGGCTCAGATCTCGAGAGGCTTTGTTTCAATGAGCAGATGTCATTTGGTGGTGATATTCTGAGTTTAACCAGAGACTGAAAATACTTCACTTTCCGCCACTTTTTGTTTCCAGACTTTTCTGTTCTGTTAAATATTTTTGGTTGGGGACCCATGAGGACTTCCCTCTAATAAAAATGATTACTTCAACCGATTTTCTGTATCAACATTTACAAAAAACGACCTCCACAAATGCAATAAATAGACACGGAAAGCAGCAGAAGACTTCTAATAGTTTGAATCTGGGTCCTGTATACATTTATTTTCAGATATTTATGCAGCATTTTAAATAAGGATGTCTAAATGTATATATTCATTTGATTTATAGTAACAATTTGTGTTTTTATACCTTTATTTGTAGAGGATAGGACAGTAGACACAGAATGAAACCAAGAGAGAGAGAGAGAGAGAGAGAGAGAGAGAGAGAGAGAGAGAGAGAGAGAGAGAGTTGGGAAATGACATGCAGGAAAGGCTATATGAGTGCTTACTTAGCCAACAGGCCCAACCCGTGTCCAGGATCCATTTATTTGTCTAAACTTTTACACATAAAATGATATGTTGTAACAGCCACCCATCGTAATCTGGGTCCATATCTCTAGTTCTTCTATTGCTGTACCACTTTAAAAGCTTGGTTTATGTTTGACGTGTGAGGTCCACATGGCTCCATGTGGACGAATGACAGCCTTATAGCAGCCACACCCCCGCGTGTGGCACTTTTCAAGCACGAATTTCCATGTTGTGTACATCAGAAAATTTCTAACAGCTGGAAGAAAACGCTGGCATTTATTTAATCCGTCTCACAGAGATCACTGTGATAACCATGTGATGAACAGTTTCTGGTGTGAAACTGCAGCAACACTTAGCAGAGAAGAGGAATGGATGAAAAGAAACCTGGAAAAATCTAAATTTGTTAAATCCGGTAAACGATGTAAACAAATACAAACTTCTTCCACTCCTGTTTAGTACTGCCGTAGATGTGTGCTTAGTACAGCACTCCGCTCTGTTGCGTGTTGACTGCATGCTCTCTCATCTATGAACTCACACTGGCTGAGCTCAATACATTGGTTTATTGTTGAATTAAAGCTAAATAGGGTCTGATTTCAGCACGGTTTATTTTATTTTGAAAGTCACTGGGTGTTTATGTCTACATATTTATGTCTCGCCCGATCCGCTTTCTGCAAATTGATGCGTCAGATAAAAAGAGAAAGACACAGCTGAAATGCAACAGACCAAATCCATTGAGAGTCAACACACCGACTTGATTTGTACCCTATCAGATCTGGTGTATTTTGACCATGAAGCTCTACTACCTGGATGTAACCAAGTACAGGTGACAGGTTGCATTGCTGCACATTTTGTGTAGGTCATATCAGCTTAAAATACATTTGAACTGCTTAATCAAGCACTGTTTTAACCACACAGGCATGTGGATGTTAACCTGTGAAGAACTGGCTAACGTTAGCCATACCTGTGGACATGTATTAATCCAGGTTACATAAATTGTGCTCAGTCTCATTGTTTTCAAAGTTCTTCCTCAACTTTAGGCAAGTAAGCAGGTTTAACTCATAATTTCTATTTAAATATCTAGGAAATAAGATGCACTGGAACATCTTATTTCTGACTAAAAGATGTAAAATGTTTTTGATTTCTACCAGGGACCCCCTGAGCTGGTAATCATACCACAGGTACAATTGTTGTAACCAAAAAACTTCTACTTTTCACACAAATGCTCTTGGATCATTATTCTTTATGTCTGGAAACTTTACAGACATGAAATCTACAGAAAAATGAACGTTTTTGTTCAAACAATCTTGTTTTTTTGTTCATTTAAAACAGCTTTAAAGCTGTGTAAACTCTCTTTTAAAGTTGCCAGACTGCCTCAACATAAGTTGGCAGTTCTCTTCTACCATGACGTGTAAGTTTGTTAGCGATGTGTTGCTTCATTTTCTACCTGATGATTAAAACCGTTTCTGTGAGCTCTCAGATTAAAGTTTTTCTCTGCTGTGGTGTTTGAAGGATTTGTGGATTGTGTGAAAGTCTGGCTCTGATTAAAGTGAAAAACATCTCACCATATCAAAAAGTATCTTTCTCCAGTCATTCTTCCCATTATGTTGTCATTATGTCACTTAGAGTAGCAGTATGAGCCTGTCTGCAGCTAAAACAAGCCTCTACAGTGGAGAGCTTTGATCAGGAGCATTTGCCCCCAAGGATCACAGAGCGAGCAGCCATTACAGCCCATTTTGTGGCTGCTGACTGAAGCAAACCTGGAACATTTTCCCAAACTTTAAAACTAATTCAGACCCAAAATCTGTAAAAATACAACCAAGAGTTTCCTTAATGTGCAAATGAAGCAACCAATAAAGGGTCTGCGTTCCCAAAATAAACAGGACGACAGACTATTGCAGAAGGAAGTAATGCAACTGAATAAAGGCTAAAACAAACAGTGAGGGGTTCCCACAAAGAGGCGCAGTGACCTCTGTTTGACTTGTTTATGGAGGTGGTGGGGGAGAGGGAGGCGTCGTTATATAGACAACCGCCCGGCCATTAGGTTTGGAGGACATGAAAGATGACTGGGAGTGGACTTTACTGGAACACAGAGGAAGTGAAGAGGTGAGGTGGGAGATAAAATCAACCCCCAGGCAGAGAGACGGAGAGGTGGGAGGACACCTCAGACTAATCACAAAGGTTATTTCAGTCTTTAAATCTGAGAGTGGGGGGGGGGGGGGGGTGTCTGTAATTAAACAGCTGAACAGCTTCAGGATTTAATTACGATGTACAGAGCTCGGATACATGACGGGAACTTGTATGTTTGTGTTTGTGGGCCAGCTAATGGAAGAGAGGGAAGAGAGAAAAGCCTGTACATCCTTTAACCCCCCCTCAACCTGCCCCTGTCCTGTAGGTTTGATAAATGCGACCATGCATCAACTCTGCAGTGCTCCTCCAAGAGACTGAATTACGTTATAAGCAATCAGGGATGAAGACCGCAAACCGACCCATATTTTGTCAGGGGAATAGCTGCCATTTTTCTGGATGTCCCTTCAGTAACCACAACAAAGTATTAACTCTCTGCACACTTCTTTTTATCTATGGAAAAAAATTATCTTTTTTAGGTCAGGATTCCCTCTTTTTCATAGTTCAAAAAGCATTTCCTGGGAGTGAATTTGTTCACAACTACTTTTTTTTAGTCATCTTTGTGTTTGGAGCCCGTTCCCATGTGAGTGTCCGGGGATTCTAAGTATAACCATGGTTGCATTGTTTACACACGATATCAGCTGTTAGCAGCCTGTAGAATGTCGATGCTAACCGGTGCTACACCCAATGTTCCCCTTGAGCTGAAGAGAAGTAGACGGGGACTATTTGCTGGTGCTGTGGTACGAGCTAAGAAGAGATGGCGTCGACCTGTCTTTCTATCCATCGTTATGGGGAATGTAAGATCTATCTCCAATAAGATGGACAAGCTAGCGGTGCTAACCCAGAATACCAGACGGCAGAGTAGCATCATGCTGTTCACAGAGACATGGCTAACTGAGCTAACACTGAACAAGAACACCACATTGGATGGATTTAACCTGCTGTCAGCGGACAAGATACAGGAGAGACTGAACAGATTGGTGAAGAAGTCCAGCTCAGTCCTCTGGACCCTGTGGAGGTGGAGGCTGACTGAAGAACGATGGCCAAGCTGTCCTCTCTGAAGGACAAAATGTCCTTTCAGAATATATTTTGATAACCTTTATGTTATACTGCATATGTACATACTTTTTCTGAGTTACTCTTACTGTATTACCCTGTTAGTATGATCTTATTGTAATATTTTGCACTGTAAACTTTCTTTTTATTGCTGCAATTCTGTAAATTTCCCAATTGTGGGTCAAATAAATGAGTAGCTTATCTTATCAAATGCCATTAAATCACTTATATGAGACTTAAAGAACAAAGACAAGATCTTTCCTTTTTGATCCTGGGCCAGGTAAGAAGGCAAAGGGCAAGCCAATTGCCCCAAATGTGACTCTCCCCTGCAATGTTTTCCAGCTCCCCCTAAAGGATTCTGAGGCATTTCATGGGCCAAATGGGATTTATAACCCCTTCAGAGCATCCCAGGTCTACCTCAGGGCGTCCCTTCGACTTGGACATGCCCAGAAAGCCTCCAAAGGGAGACATATTTATCAGATGTTTGGACCTTCTTAACTGGAGTAGTGGATCCACCCAGAGCTTGTGATCATGACACAAGTGTGATGGGTGTGAAGACAGCTTTGACTTCTGCTCACCAAAGAAGCCTGGTTTCCACCTGGACAGGAGTCATCTGGAAATGTTTTCGAGTCTAGCTGACACACAGGGTGGTGTTTACGGAAAAACGCTGATAAACGAGTATCTTATTGCAAAACACAGGACTCATGCAGACTGATAGAGACGTTGGTATAACGGGGGGATAATACACGTTTTTCAGTTTCATGCAGCTCTAAAAGCTGAAGTTATTCTTTCCCAGACACACAAGCCTGTATCGACATTTGCCATCAGGAAGGTGTGTGCAGGATGTTGACCACGTCAAATCAGACACACCATAAAATAATGATGTGACCTGTAAAACATTTCCCTAAACACAAAGAAAAATGAAACAGTAAATATGCTCATTGTTGTTTAAGGTTAAGTGTGAGGTCAAACAGAGCTTCTCATTACACTGAGGTCAGTGGGACGATACTGTACAGTGACTAACAAAGCAAACTACCAACCCCGCAGAAACCTTGAGGTGACACACGCCTGGAAAATCTGTCCTCAGCTCTGCCTCCAGGTCAGGACTCCCAGACACATAAGTACAGGGATCAGACACACACAGACTTCTGCTGACTAAGCAGTCTGAAGCATCAGCTGTTTCCAACTTTTACAGTCGATACACTTCGGTTTTTCTCTTTAACAACAAAAGTCTTCTTCCTATATTGATTGTAAGAAGCCAAAAACATGAAAACACAGATAAGTTGTCTAAAGATCAATTTCTTTACCTGAAAAGCGAACAAACAAGTTAAATAACTTACAGATATTTGAGGTTTTCCAAGTCTTCAAAAGCCCCCCTCGGGATCCTTCGTATATGATTGTTGTTGAGTAGGCTGTGGAGAGAAAACAGTTTTTTTTTTTATCAATATACAGTAAGATCAGCTGTAATGTTTGAAAGAAAGAAGTTTGAAAAATGTTTTTATTAATAGTTACATAGTGACAACAATCAAACTTCATAAACTCGTAGCGTAGTTTAATACCAGGGTATATTTAGTGTTTTTCACAGCCCGATGCTCTGAGACATGTCTGTAATGTGTATCTGTTAAAGCTGCCATCATAAAAAGGGCTGGAACACTGACTAAAACATGATGGAGGAAAAGAGAATACACGCAGCCATTGGTCATTTATTAATTTGCAACACCTGATAACATTTACCATGCCCCATAGAGACAAATCAGTGGAAGAGCACACTCAACTGCTTCACTTGGGGAAAAGACTCTGGCCTCTCTCACTTTAAAATGATTACATTAGCTGACAGTAACTGAAACAACTCGCTGCCCTGAATCCAAACTTGCGCACTCTAAGACCTTGTTTTGATGCTTAGAAGCTTAGACTGTTCAAAATCTCTGACAATGCTAAACAAAAAAAAGTTTATGGCCTTTAAACCGGACTGATAATGGGTGACCTGGGTGGGTGGAGTTAATTGGGAGGACATGTTGCTGTAGTGCAAAGACCCACAGACTTCATGATGAACCTATGAAAGCTTCAAACCATCGTGAGCTGCTCAGGATGTAAAGCTCCCAACAATCCACGTGGCTGTCCGGCTGGACTCGTCTCTGCCTTGAGGGTTTTCTTTTCACTTTAAACCGAATCCAGATTTTCTATGGCATGCATAATTCCTCATGATTACTAACTATGTGGGTACATAACTGGATCTAAACACTTTAATGGAGGGCAATTACTCTGAAAATGTCGCTTTACTCCGCAGCAGGCTTGGACGGAAAAACATCTCAGTAATGTGTGCAAGTATTTGAATGATGTGAGGTGTGTTTGATTTCTTCAAGCAGCCAGCTGGACAGTCTGAAATGTGGCCTGCTGAGATAAGGATATGGTTTACATAAGCTGAAGCACATTTCCTCTAAATTAAAAGAAGGTTCTTTTACTTACTTGCTCTTTGCCAATAAAATAAATACTTGGAGCATTCAGCTTATATTAGCTTAGCTATGCACGACTATCTTAAGGGCTGGACATATGATAAATAGTCCTGTGGGTGGAAGTGGAAAAATAAATTCCTCACAGATTACGAGCTGACCTACATGTGTGAAACCACAGCAGAACGGAGCAAGAATGTGTGTGTACGTGTGTGTGTGCATGCATGAGTTATACGGGACTTGGTATAGAAGTGACAATAATTCAGCAGGAGGCTGTTATAAGGATGTCGACCTGATTGATCTGCTATAAAAGTCCTCCAGAGACACTACTGAAACATTATTCCAATTCTTTAGTATCAAAGTAAAATAAACATAAAAAACAAAATTCAATCAAAATTTTTCAGACCAGTTGAAAAATTGCATGAATTTACATTTTGCATTGTTGGATCTTAAAAAGGTTCTAAATAAAGTTTCAAAATGCAAAAGGAAGACATGGGAGAGGGACAGAAAATATTGAGTGAGCAATGTTTTGTTAACAAAAATTAACGTGAAAGTCTGTTCATCAGCAGATCAAAAGTGGCCCAACGTGCCATTGCTGCTGAGGTTGGATGCACAGTCATTTTGAATTTCTTCAAAGATCCTGAGGGTTATGAAACAAAAAAGTCAGGAGGTAGACCAAAAAAAATCTCACTTGCGCTGAGCTGGAGGATCCAATTGACTGTCCATCAAGACACAGGAAGATCCTGGACCCAAATGAAGGTCCTTACTGGAGCTGACTGCAGCCCACTAACCATCAGACGGCGTCTGAGAGAGAAGAGCTTTAAGAAGAATAAAACCTCTTCAAACGCCTCGTCTCCTTCAATGCCACAAAATCAAATTTGTTTCTCCGAGGAGAAAAAATGTCATCTTGACGTCCTGATGGCTTCAACGTTCCTGACATGACGAGGAGATCCCACTGGAGATGTTTTCTAGGCGACACAGTGGAGGGGGCTCCATCATGATCTGAGCTGCTTTTTCCTTCAATGGAACAATGGAGCTTCAGGCTGTTCAGGGGCGTCAAAAGGCGGCTATGTGGAGATGTTGCAGGGGGTGTCCTTCATGACTGAGGGCCCTGGTCTGTCTGCTAATGACTGGGTTTGTCAACAGGACGATGCTGCAGGTCACAATGGCCGCCTGACAAAGGACTTCTTCCAGAGGAATAAGCTCACTCTTTGGACCATCCTGTGTCTTCCCCTGATCTAAATCACACTGAGAACATTTGGCGATGGATGGCGAGGGACGTTTACAAAACTAGACGTCAGTTCCAGACAGTGGACGCCCTCCATGAAACCATCTCTACCACTTTGAGCAACGTTCCCACGAGCCTCCTGGAAACACTCACATCAAACATGCTGAAACAAATGTTTGAAGTGATCAAGAAGAAGAATGGTGGAGCTCCTCATGACTGAGTCCTTTTTTCAAACTTTGATTTCTATTTTAGGTTTTGTTTTGTTTTTTAGCTGTGGTCTTTAACTTTGATCAGCTGATGAACAGACTTTCATTTTAATTGTTGTTTGCAATAAATTGCTTACTCAAATTCAGTGCAGTTTTTCAACTGGTCTTAAAGTTTTGTATGCGTGCATGTGTGTGTGTGTGTGTGTGTGTGTGTGTGTGTGTGTGTGTGTGTGTGTGTGTGTAAGAGAGAGAGAGATGAGCATGAAGACTTACAGGGTGTTGAGGTTCTTTAATCTTCTGAAGGATCCAGGTTGTAAATCCTTGATTTTGTTGAACCTCAGATCTCTGCAACACAGAAAAAAACACATAAACACATGAATCAAAAAGTTACTTTATTCAGGTCTTTTCAGGTCTGAGCTCTGGTCCACAGCAGAGTTTTGGGATAATAATCCTGAAGCATAATTAGACATATTACTCATCTCCCTGGAATGTCCCTGTCGAGCTGTAATCATGTGGGCAGATTTATACAACATTTGCCCCAAAGATAACAATCACTGGGCTAATCGTAGCAGTCAGCAGGGCTCACTATCTCTCTGCTTTAACCTCCTAATTCAAAGAGGCTGTGTTAACATAACAGTGCAGCTCGACGTGACACTAATCACTCTGGGTCTTCGAGCAAATGATCCTCTGTGCCATAAAAATGACAAGCTAAAGACCCTCATGATGCATTCAGCTTTGAAAGGGTGAAATCATTCCTCTGTATGTGGCATTACCAGCTCCAGACTGACATGTAATGAGGACATGTCATCTAAACACAGATATTATGTCTTTGAAACTCAAAGCCGTCTGACCTTCAGCAAGATGTATTTTTATAGGATAAACTCTGTAAGTGGAACCAAGCGTTCATATGGGAAGCATTTAAACGGAGAGCAGAGCTGCCCCCAAGAAGACCCCAACGGGACTCACTTATAGGCTGAATCTCTACGTCCTGTCCCTGAGTTTTGTCATTAAGCACAGAGAAAAGACGTGATATAATGATATCATGAGTGATGCGCTCATTGTTTCTTTCGTTGTTTAGGAAGTTTTCACCAAATGCTTGGGCTCTTGGTGCATTTTAAGCAAACTTTTCCTGCAGTGTAAATCGTCCAGATGTTTTAACGTCAAAACAAACAATTGGAACAAGATCGCCTTAAAAAAACAAACAAACCTATAGAATGCCTTAGTTTCACTTTTAATAGATTTTTTATTAATACTTTTTGGTTGAACTTTGGGGATTGCAAGCTGAGCTGCAGCCAGCAGTAGCAGTAGCAGTAGTATTGCAGTGTTTCTAGCTCCACCCTCTGTGGTTGGATCGGTATGTCTGGCACCCCAAAAGAAGGGTATGAAAAAGTGGGACAGTACAGGTCGATAATTTGAGGACCTGTCCTTGTCTTTTTTTAAAGGAAACGCCACAAATTTGTGCCTGAGACAAACCAAACTGAACCGCTTGGTGGAAACAGGGATTTTGAAACATCCCTTTGTAGGGATGGGTACCAATAACATCATTCGCCTTTATGCCTAACAATTTCCTTGTCGATTCTTTACATTACGCCAGAGCAGCCGGACCTTACGTTGATGTCAGGTGACGTGCCAAACTGCAGTCAAGCTCGTCAGTCAGAAGCAGACTTTCCAAGACGATGGCGAAGAGATCAAAAACTTGGCTTTTCTTTACTGAGAGGGAAGTTAACAAAGTGTAACTTTTGCAACAGGGCAACATCAAGAAAGGGTAGCAGCACCACCAACATGTTAAAACATTTGTCAGCTCACCGGGTTAAATACCAAGAGTGTCCTGTCATATTTATTTACTGATAAACTGAATCAATAATGGTGTCGGTATCAATAAGATCAATGCACATCCTTGTCCCTTGGCTGCAGTGTATCTGAAAGCTTTTTACAAATGGCTATTACATTACAAAAGAAGAAGCTATAAGATGAGGGGTGCACCAATTGGATCCTGGTATCAGGTATCGGACAGACTCAAAAACTTAGATCGGTGACAGAGAACAGATCTATTTAACTCAGTTCTATGCTCTTCTGTGTTCAGCAAGACCACTAAAGTCTGTGTATCTTTGCTGTAACACAGCTAAAATACCATGAAGGAAGATAAAAACAGTAGCTAAGCAGTTTGGAGGCATTTCACGTTTGTTTCTCCAACAACTCTGACAGCAACTTACAATATGTGCCAGCTGAATTCCTCACTTATCCAGGGCTGAGGTTTACAGCTCAACTGTAATCACTAGATCTGGAGATTTACTCACGTCACATTTACACATTTATGACCACATCAGGGATATTGACTAATAAACTAAAACGGGTATCTGATTGGATCAGAGCAGTATCAGGATCGGCATATACTAGAGCAGTGGTTTTCAAAGTGGGGGCCAGGGCCCCTTGGGGGGGCCACCAGAGGGTGCTAGGGGGGCTTCAGAAAATTGGAGGAAAGGGAAAACTAGCATCAAATTATTTCTATTTTGTTATTCTTTTATATAACCATATGTCCTGAATGAACAACACGTAAACTGCCATAATAGCCAGATTCTCAACTTTTTGATTGTTCCTAACCGCACCTCGTGTGACAGCTCCAACTTGGGCATGACAATGATCATCTTTTGTAGACCTGGCGGTTTGCATCTGTTATCAAGCTCGCTTGTAGCTAGCTAGCACAAAATAAAAAGGTTTTTGACAGTAAAAAGACCTGAGGGAGCAATCCAACAGGCCTGCCATGGAGGATTCTGCTGCAGAAAAACCTAAGAACTCATGGCCAACGAAAATTCAAAAATATGAGGCCACCAAGCCCATCCCTCCCACTGGTGTAATTTGTCACTTTCAGACATGCACAGACACATGCACATGCACACAAACACACACACACACACAAACACACACACACATGAGAGGGAAGTTTTAATTGTTTTGTTTTGGTCTTATCTGTCAACAGTTTGTTGACAAGTTTATTATTCGTTGGGAATATGCAGTGCTAAAAAGTTTTTTTAAAATAATTTCCCATCCTAAACAGATCTAAAGTTTTTGAAAAGTGAGTAAAAGTAAGAAAAAATCATTTTAAAAGTTGATGTTTAGCTAGTCCCCGGCCAGAAGCTAATGCTGTTTGGGGGCCTTGGCATGGTAAAGTTTGGGAACCCCTGTACTAAAGCACAGGTATAAGGACTTAAAATGTTGGATCAGTCCATCCAAACAAGACTAACAGCCAAAGAGGAGCAGAAGAGACGCTTCCTGTACATGACAGTGAAACAAAGTGGCATGTTTTGCTGCTACATCACGAAAACACCACCCACGTGATGTTTAATGCTGCAGCCACACAAACTGACCATTTGTCTCTTTATGATCTAAACCTGCAGCAACTCAAAGCGTTGAGTGTATCGATGCTGTCTCTGCTTCTTCTGTATAAAGCTGCAAATAATAAAAAAATGTGACTGTATGTAAAGTGTTAGTTTCCGTCATTGATTTCATCCTCGTCAGCGTATGTGTGCAGTTTTCTATTAGATCCCACTGACTGTTTCAGCCTGTCCTGAATCAGTGTGTCAGTTCCTTACTAAACACACACTCCTTCCAGTACTTCCATACTTCCAGTCGACGGTCTGTACATGTTACACATGTTTTAATCCACAACACAATTACCCTGCATGACCCTGCCTGGCATCCTGAGAGAGACGCACATTGAACAAACTTGAAGCCAAAGAGGCGAGGAGAACATTTGGGTGGAAGCATAAAACAGATTTATCACTGACTGCACCGAGGGAAGGGAGAAATACATCTCTCCTCTGTCTCTCCTTAAGAACGCTCAGCTCCCGCTGGAACGACTTGGACTGTCAAGCAACATTCTTGTTAGTATATGACCTTACAAAGTAAATACTGGGAGAGAGGGTCACACAGACAGAGCGTCCTGTCTGAATGCCCGGGTGATGAGAAGCTTCAGATCTTTATTCAGCTTCGAGGAAAGAAAAACAGCTTCACCTTTCACCATTTTTCTGTTAAAAGATGTCTCAAACAGCTCCTCATGCCGTGATGCCAAGCTTACAGGCTGCCTGAAAGCCGCTTTAGAGTTCACGTTGTTTATTTCTCTGTGTGTGTGTGCAACAAACAGTCAGATAAAGCTTTATGTCCTGAACTCTCTGCTCAGAGAAAATGTAGGTCAAATAACAGAATCAACTGATTTCATAGGCACTGAAATGTTTATGGGTCACTCGCTCAGTAAAAGCCTTCACATATGGATCCAATCAGAGCGAGTCCAGCTTTTTCATATGCTCGCTTCCTTTCATATAGGCCCAGAGCTGAGGCAAGAATTCACTCCCAGAGATTTTATGTAACGGACATGATTGTGTGGAGCAACCTTCAGTGATACTGAAAGTTTCAAGCTCCTATTGTCAAGACTTTGAAATTAAAGCAGAGCTTTGCAGATTGTGCAAATCATTCCATCTTTTTAGAGAAATAAAACTCCTAAAAGTTGGAAGATGAGTGCCTGGAATCAACAGGTTTGATGCATTTGGAGCGAATGTTAAAAATCTGTTGAAGAAACATTGAGACGGTTAAATGTGTGAGCGTCTTCCCAGGAAAGAAGAGTGAGGAGGTACAACACTTCTTTAGGCAGTGAGCTCAGGGTGCAGAGCGGACTGCCCTGACATGCTGAGGAGTGAGGGGGTGGGGGGGCTGTCCTCGAGACTGCCCCAAGCATTGAGGGATGAAGAGGAGGAGGAGTGCGTCTCACAGGTCTACGTGCTGGATCAGGCAGGACTGATCTCAGGTGCAAACATGAACGCAATGGTTTGAATTTCTGCAGAAAGAAGTCAAAGATAAATAAAGGGTCGTGTTTTATTTGGAAGCTTTAGCTGAAACCGCTTCAAAAGGTGAACCTCTGATGACTAATGACTCCACAACAAACACACTGCGTAAGAAAAGGTGTGTCTGTGTTTTTGCTAAGTCATTTCTTCAAAGCTTCATCTGTTAAATCAAACAGATTATTTATGATTCTTTAACTTTTAATTGCTGTAAGAACTCAAACTGTCAAAATCAGTCCTGAAAACAGAATTACTAACCTCTATGGACTGATGTTGTGTCCCACTGGAGCACACTGACGTCAATTTATTACAGCTCATTCACCACTTCATCCCAAACATCAGGTTTTAATTCACCGCCATCAGCGTGTTTTCACTGCACATATAAACAACCTCATGATTTCATCAACACACGCAAAGTATGAGGATGCTGGAGACCAAGGGCAGAGGGGGTGTGTCCAGTGAAGACAGACTGATGGATGGGTGAGTTACGACCTGTTCATAGAGGGTACAAACAGCTGATTCATTTCCCAAGGCATGCTGGGATATCTAAAATGACAGCACCACTTGTTCCATCTGAGTTATCCACTCAGAAAAAAAAAATGATGTTGCATCAACAACCAGCTTCTAGGGATGGGCATTTCAGGCAAAAAATACTGTCCAAGGGACTCTGCAGGTTTTAACAAGTCAAATTTAAGACTTTTTAAGACTTTTTTAAGACCATCAAGAAAACAATTTAAAGAGGCAGTGAGGACTCTCTGTTTGAAGATGATCACAGAGACACCTTTTAGCTGGAATCATGTGCACACTGTGGTGATGTCATGACTCTTAACAAGGCGTGCATTTGTTTTGGAAATGAGTGGAGATCAGATCTTCTTTTTACCACTACTTTTCTTATATGTATTTATCAACAGTTACACTGCGCTGCTGTTTGAAACTTGACAACAAGTAAACTTAATCAGTTTGTTCTGTAGTTTAGTATCCTGCTATATTTAGTGAGACTTGCAGCCTGGTGCGCTGAGATGTATCCGTAGGCTAACGTGTAACGTTAGAGTATTCTTACGTCCTGCTCATCTACCAATCAGAGCTAACATAACCTCACTCTTCATTTTATTGACAGACTCTTAAGTTTGAACAGATCACTGCAGAATAACTGCTGCAGGTGGGTTGGAAAGAACATTATCAAAACAGTCTAGTGTGTTTTAGCCTTTAGCTCATGATTTAGCTTGTGTTTTAGCCTTTAGTTTGTGCTATCACTCTCCCATTTATGTTTTTCTGCTCTACTTTCCTTTTTCTGTCCGTCAGTTCAGCTCCGGTCTCCACCATCACTACTAAATTAATCCAAGAAATCGTTTTCAGCAGAGAAAAACACAGATCTCTCTTCTCACTGCTAAGCTTCATCAGCCACTGTGGTGTTGTCATAGAGATTTCAACATGCCGTAATTAATCCAGTCCTGTCCGACCTGATCGGGAATCTAAGAAATAGCATTTAGATATAAACTATATTGGTGCTGATGATCTCATTTTAATTTGTAGATTGTAGTTGATTAGGATCAGGGAGAGATCTAGAAGGGAGACTTTCAAGATCACTTAGAAAGTCCTCACAGGGACTTTAAATGACTGGTCAAATATACAAAAATCAGGAACCATCCTCTGCTTCATCCCAGCAGCAGAGCCGACCAGTTTCAATTTATTGCGGTTTCCTGATTCTTGCTGTCCCGCTCTGTGCTTAGGAGTTCTTGTAAACTGCAGCAGAGTGAAGATGGGCTGGATCATGGATCCAGTGGAAGTTTGACAAAACTAATAAATCAACCTTGTGCGATGCTGGTTTATTTGATAAGTCCAGATATGCCCAACCAATGACCAGCGTGCTGAAGATGACTGGCTGCATGCAGCAGGTTCAAGCTGTTAGCTTTCTGGGGCCAAACAATAAATCCTCTCTATGCTTTACTTTCCAATTCAGAACCAACTTCTCCTCAACAAGTCATTTTAAAAGTCTGCTAAAGCGGAAGCATGTGAAATAGAAGAGGTTTTTGTTGTTTTCAATCATATAATTTGTTATGGATGAACAATTTTATCAAACAATCTGTGCAACATCCTCAAAATATCCAGATTAAAATGTTGTTGACCATGGATGCCCTGACAGGGCAGGTACACTAAACATCAACAGCAAAAACAGCTGCCCCAAGTGCATGTTCTGAAACAAGAACAGTAAAACCTGTTTGAAAGAAACAGGATTTAAAATACAGATCCCCTGCTGTCTGTGTTACACAACGCATGAAAGAGGATGTAAAAACAAAATCAACCTACACACATGATAAGGCTACAGCTGTACTGTCAGCTACAAAGCTCTACTGAAACATGAAGCATCATGAAGCAAAAACAGACTCGGACATTAAACCCTATGAAGGACTTTTAATTCGACTCATTTCCTGAACACTCTTTTCACCGGGCTGTAAACAGCTCCACTCTCTTTCTCTGCTCATCCTCAGAGGCTTCACTTTCAACACCAGTCAGCTGTTTGCTTTTGACAGCGTGTGTTTTTCTTTACAAGAAAGGTTAAATAAGGTCAGGCAGAGCTCTGTTTGTGGCAGCTGTGTGTGTTTAGACCATCAGCTGTTGGAGGGCAGTGAAGAGAGGCTCCACCCATCAGAGGATGACATCATCACTGAGGTATCCCATAAGACTCTCAGGATCTCAGTGAGCAGGTCTGAAAGGGGGGGCAGCACTGACACTGAACGGTACAGTGTGTTTATTAAAGGGATGCTTTGGTCTTTGGATCAGGGCATACAGATATGCGTGTCTGTGAGTGTGTGTGTGTGTGTTTACATGTATGAAAACCTGACTTGCTGAGGTGTGAGCCATCTTGCATCCTTGCTATTCCGAATAAGAGTTAAACAAGCAAAAGTAACTGGGAGCTGACAGTACGGTGCGTGACGTAAATATAAATCAACATGAACATCACTTATTTTGGAAAAAGTGATCAAAATATGCTTTAAGAGTCTGCACAAATTCACCAAGCAGCCCAGTAATGCTCACACGTCACAGAGAGTTCGGGCGGTGTGGCTGCCTGCATGGCTGAAGTTCAAAAGAAGCGAGCAAACAGCCGCTGGAGACAAAACACGAACACCAGCAGCAGCTTCAGAATCAACATCAAAAGATGAAGAAGATCCAAATACCTCAACAGATGTGAATCTGCAGACCGTGTCAGAGAGAATCTGCCATTTAGAGAAAGATCAACATTTAACAACATCTGCAAATAAATCGAGGTACAAAATACAAAGATGTGAAAAATCTTCTGAGTCAGAAACTGACAAACGAGGAGCAACAGAAGAAAAACACCCAAGAGCTTTTTCTCTGCTAGTTTTAATCACCCATTCGCAGCTCATTCAAACACTTAGATAAGTTGTATTTAAGAGTGAGTGAGAGCAATACAAGAGTTTAACAACTTTTTTTATGCTTTTCATAGAACATTTTTTGAGGATTGTTGAAAAATCTCAACAATTAACATAAAAGGCAAAATACGTCCTGGTCGCCAACATCACTCACCCTAAAAAAGAAGCTGGTGGACAAAAGATCAGCAATGAAACAGCTGCTGCACCAATAACATCCTTAAACTTATAAATAAGTAAAGCAGACCTTGCTTTTAATGGCAGCATGTTTTTAATGTTTACGTGAAGATGATGAAGCAGAGGATTCTGGCACAACTTCACCTCCTTCCAAGGTGCATGGAGAGGAAAAAGATGTCTAAAAACTCCAGCAAGGAAAGAGACGAACATAATTTCAGATAAGGATTTTTTGCCCCAATACAGATTTTTAAGTATTGAGTACCAGTCCATACTGAGTCCTGATCTGACTCTTGGGTTTGCAGAGATAAACTTTGATAAAGGGGTGAGAAAGTGAAACTACTTTGTTTGATCATAATGAATAATAAAAACTAATCGCTAAAACATGTCTTGAGTTTACTGAATCTATTTAACTAAGTCCAGCTACTTTTGACGTTAAAGTCATCTCATCTGTTTTACATGCTCTCCTGTGAGAACCCCCCTCAACTTGTGTGCATGTAATACAGCATGTTTAAATTCCTAAGCTGCCCTGAATGCAACTCTCACAGACGTAACGTAATGTAAATATTAGACACTAGTGTGAAACATGGTTTTTCTCGTTTCATTGAAACATTTATCACAACTTAAAGCAACCTGAATCAACTCAAACTAGAAGTAAAGGAATCAATCCAGTGTGCTGTGAGGCTAAGCAGAAACACAGACAAACATCAAATTAATCACATCATGTTTGAATCACCTCGCATGTTGTCATGGACTGTGCTGTACAGCTCCAGTGAGGCATGATGGGAAACTAAGTGTCTGAACAGCAGGACATACTGTGGATAACAGTGAGGGCATGAACCTGCATCCCACCTTTCTGGACGCTCCTTTGCTCTCAGTGGATACTGAGCCGTTCTTTTAAAGCTCAGAAACAGCGGTGCAGTCTCTCCTCTGTAAGTTAACTCAGCTTTATGTTGTTTTAGGAAGTTTTGGTCGTGTTGAACGTCTCTGGAAAGATGGTCACTCACAAATATATTCACCTGTGGCTGTTGGACTGTTCTGACATTCTAGTTCTATATATTTCCACACTGCTGACACTGTAGACAAAGAATTGCTAATGCTAAGCTAACAGACTGTCCCATGTTTGTTTTTGCCTTTTTGTCCCTGGAGAGTTACCGTAGGATGCTGTAAAGCAGATGTTATTGCTGTAATGTGATCTGTAATAAAGCTGAAGTGAAGTGTACCACATAGGGATGCACTGAAATAAAAACATTAGGCCAAAAACTGAAACACTGAAAGAAATTATGTTGTCAATCATTAGTACCATTGTATAAATAAATATTAAAGCTTAAAAGAATAATGTTGTCTTCATGGTGATGCCCTGGGAGCGCCTCTCTTCAGACAGTTCTATCATTTTCTGGACTCTCTGTCCATCATACAGTGTGCTCATCTGTGTGTGTATGTGCGCTCATGTGTCTGTCTTTGTATTGGGGCTGAACTCTGCCGAGTGCGATACAGAGATCAGAAGAGAAATGTGAACGTGTGACCATCCCATCATGTAAATAAGACGAATAACATGAAGCTGTTTAGTCTGTTAAATAAAGAACAGGGTATAGATCTGATCTATAACAGAGGGATGACCCTCATCTGGTTCAGACTGAAGAGTCCTTTTTTCTGCACTCTCCTCCTGCTCCTCTGTCTTCAAGCGGGTTCTCAGCATCCATCATAGCCTGGATCATTTCTCCTGCACACATTACACACAGTTATTTTGAAATATATCCACCCTTATCCAGACAAGAGCGTGCTGGCTGCGGTTTTAGCTTGTGTCATCACAACATGCTGTTTCGTCCGTGTTGTTTCAGTGATAAAAGTCTCTCGGCTGAAAACCAGAAATGCTCTTTTAAAACAATTTTCAGCCATAAATTTTTGTGGCCGAAATTTTGGTGCATCCCTAATACCATACCTTATTTTATCATCAACTTTATGAGGTTGGGTGAACTCGGAGTGCTCGGTTATACTGATGCATTAGCGTTTAGCAGTGGTTTTTGCTCACTGACGGCTAACGTAAATGATCATTTGAGAAGGTCGGCAAAAATGCCGATCACTGGCCAAGGGACATCGGGATATCCCTAAATTTAAATCATTAAATCATTTTTTATGACCATCAAAAAGACGGCATGATGAATGTACGTCACGGGAGATTTTGAGCCCCTCACCTTCACACTTTAAACACTGTTTTCTCTCAACTTTTCTGCCTCCTCGTCTTACACTACAGTCACCACTCAATACATAAAAAAAATAATTATCTCTCTTGTTATGATTAAAGCAAAGACAATATGGCTTGAATTGTGGTTTGTAACCTGTTTTGTGTTTAGAAAGCTGTTTTCTTCACTCATAAACAAATATCTGTTTAGAGAAGTTCAAAAAATCAAAGCCGCTGTCGGGTGATAGCTGATGGGTTCCTGGTTCTGGTTCTAGCCGCTGTGTTAACTTCCTTTGCTCTGGACCTGCATGCTTTCCCCACATACAAACAAAGCCTGATCCAACATGATGTGTTAACACAGACAACAAACAGATTATCAAACAACACGTGACGGAGGGTTTGGTCGTGCACTGCGCCTCTGTCCCGTTTTACTCACAATATTTCTAGTTCAGTTCAGAAGAAAATAAAAGTTGTCACTCCGCCAGAGGGTCTGGATGGTCTCTCGTGTTACTTTGTGATGGTTTATGGTCAAGAAACAAAGAAAGCAGTGGAGGAAAATGAGTCAGTCCACAAAGGGAAAAAACACAGGAAGAGTATGGAGGACATTTAGTAAACTGGGCGTCTGTGATACATTCTTCAGCACGTTGTTCATTCAGCAGAAAGCGCCTGCTGGGAAAGAAACACCAGAAAGCTGCAGACTTGTTCCTGGACTTATTCAGGAGTTAGTTAACCTCCATTAATGCACTTTGATGGCGCCGGGCCAGAGGGAACCATAAAGCAGCAGGGCTAACAAGCCTGCGGAGGGGCTGACAGACTATTCTGGGTTCTGTCTAAACAACAGGCCTCAAAGTGAGCCGAGTAATGACGCAGCCATGGGAATCTGACAACAATAGCACTGATACAGTGAGAGCGGAACAAAAGATCATGTGATTTCTTTTTGGGACAAAGAAACGTGTCATTTACCCACACAGGATGGACGCTGATAAGGAGAGAGCGTGCTATCGGAGAGAAGTGGACTCCAGAATGAGAAAGGAAACTTTCAGAGATTTCAGGTTACTGAATGCATGTTTTTTACTAACAGGCTGCTTTGTTTGTACATCAGTTCTCTGGCACTAAACTCAAGCCTATATTCTTCAAAAGATAATTAGAATGACCTATTTAGGCAAGACAATGCTCACGATCTGCCTGCCGTGTTTTGGGCACACAGTGTGAGAGAGAAGCAGAGGTCCAGTGAGTACAGCGAGGTGATTCAGGGACAGAGCTCCTCTGGGAAAAATATGAGACTGTCCAGAAACTTACAGTAGACTTTTCTCACATGAACTCCTCTTCATGCTGAAATCTCCGCTGTGCAACAGCTTCAATGTGTGTGAGGAGTGAGATGGACAGCGCGGCTTAATATAGGATTAATGCGCTCGTGTGAAGCTGAAAAAAACAATATCAGTCCAGCAAAACTGAATACTTTTTATATTTCAAATGACAAATCAAAGGGGAAAGTCAAGCTGACCAACTGACCTCTTATCCTGAACAAAGCCTTCTCCAGAGTACATAAAGGGAATCAGCATCAAAACCCAAAGTTAACCCCGACGTAACCTCAATATCTGCAAATCCTGCTTCACACTACAAGCCCAGAGGTCTCTCTGCAAGTTTGTGCACCGTCAAACTGCTAAAACAATGTTATTCAAAGCAGCTGCACGCTGTGTCGCTGACATTCATCGTATAGTCTGAGCATTTTTCACATTTACAGACTTGATATGGATTTAAAGTGCAATCAAATGTTTGGATTGATGATGATTTCTGTACATTTTTTGTCTGATCCAGAGGATGAGAAAACTTGGCTGCTGCTCATGTGTGGACCTCTGCTCTCAGCCTCCCTCTCCTTAGGTTCAGGGGGAGTCATTTGGCCCTGTGACACGGGCCCAAGTCAGTTTGCCGAGGACTCCCAGACACACGAGTGACTCATTCTCAGTTAAACAAGAAGCAGGCTCTCTCTTGGTTAGAGGAACCAGGACCTCCAAACATGGCAGCAATGGCTCCTTTGTTGAACATATCCTGTGGAAAATTGACGGGGATTTGGATTGCTGGTGCACAGCAGGAGCCTGACGGACTGGACCGCAACAGCTGAGGGTCATTCAGTAAAGGGTCAGAATATGACAGAAGGTGAAAGAGGAACTTAACATAACATAACATAACATGAGATGCGTCTCTAACAGAGAGCTGTCCTGGGATACCCTGAGCAGCCGTTCAGTAACAATAAAAGGAAGTATTGACCTTTAGATGGGAACGTCTAGAAACCATTATCAACAGAACAGAGGGTGACACACAGCTCTTTTTAACTCCGTGTTTTTGACAGAGGGAAGACTTTTACCAGACAAAGACAGCTGTTCAAAGCCTTTTGTAGATTGATAAAGATGTTAAAGAGGGGGTATCTCAATTTCAGATTTTCAACTTTTGCAAATGATGAGGTCATCACTTAAGGATCTCATAACTGGTTCATAACACGGTGAAGGCGGGCCTCAAACACTAAGGTCTCCCCGACAGGCCTCCAGAGGGCTGGCCAATCAGAGGGAAGTGGGCACCTTAAAGAGACAGCAGGTTAAATACAGCATTTCAGACAGAAGCTGAAATAAGGGATTTCTAAAACACCAGTGTGAGAAAAATAATTATTTTCCAAGCTGTGAATCATGTACAGCCACTACGGGGGCACCGGAGGGACAGAATAAAGACTACAAAAGGCACAATACCCCCTTTTTAAGAAGTCTGTGTGACTACTGTTCTACAAAATAAAACATTAACTGCCCAAGAAGATTTTTTGTATAATTATGCCCCAAATATTACTTCTTCAGTTGTAAGTGATATACAAACTTCTGCATTTTCCAGGGAGAATTGGACAGAAATTACACAATAGCTGCTACTTTATAAAAAAAAAAAAAAAAAACATATGCTGAAGTCCAACCACGACTGAGTTTATAAGTCTGTCATATGACTTTTATTGTCAAAAGACCACAATTACCAGGGGGGCTCTGTTCATTTGATATAATTACAGAGGATCTTTGTGGAACAGCCACGTCTGCAAATATTGAATTAAATTCATCCGTCATTCTTGAGTCATCATTTACCAACACTTGGCGTCTCATATGAGACCACAGGGTACCCATTAGGCTCTGAATGAGATGCAGCAGGCCTCTAGCTGCAGTTTAAGTTTGTCTGGGGAAACACGAGCTGTTGTGATGAACTTTTCTGCATCGTGTAGTGTAAAACTGAAACATAAAGATGTAGATGTGCTTTCTGGTACAGTTTCTGAGTCAAACAATGCAGGATCCAGGAGGTGGAGAATAAACTCCTAATGAGAGTGAAAGTAAACATTGTTTCATTTAACCCATAATGTGATCCGTCAGTGCACCTTTGCTCTGTAAATTGGAAAAACTGAAACCCTGCAAAAGCACATTTGTTGTCCCTGTGTGCTCCAAAGGAACAGAGAGATGCCCACACACTCACAGCGCTTTTTCATTTTGCAGACTCCAGCCTGTGAAATGACCTCATCCTCTGTCACTACCTCTGATGCCGGCTCAGGGTTGGAAACATTTCCACATCACCTCACCTGTGGGTGTTTTGCATGAGGCTCTTACATACCGCCATCCCAAGGTGGGAACTTTACACCCTGTGATGCCTCATCTGCAATGTGTTGTAGCACTGTGGCAGAATAGCAAAGTTTAAGGAGTATTCGCAGGCTAAGGCAACGGTCCTGTCAATAAAAATGCAACGCAGATTAGCTTTACCATAAGCAACAAATGGGAGGCTATGCTAAGCGTTTTAGAGAACTGTGTACATTCAGGAGGCTGATTTTGCCACACAGAATGGAAGCAGACTCCCAGAAAGGGAAGTCTGAATCCATCAGAGGAGCAAAACGTCAAAATGAGATGGATAGTATGTATGAAGCCTGTGGTTAGGAATGTTTTTCAGAGTTATTATGAGGAAGTCCATTAATCATGAGTGGAGGAAATGGTTGAGAGCCCTGACATCCATCTATGGGATAATGTCAGAGCAGAGGAGCAGTTTAACAGAACTTGATACAACCTACACAGGACTGACAGTTGTCCACACTCCAAAGGATCCTGGTTTATATACACACTGGGGCATATTCAGCCAACAGCGCAGAGGCCTGGACTACGAAGCTGGATTTTCTCATAGTGAGGTAACTTCAGGGTTAACCCTAGATTTTGTGTCCTACGAAGCTGGTTCACTTCTTACTGGGATGAATCACCGTGGTAACGTATGCTGAACGGCTAACCTGCTCCATTAAGATCTGAGTAAGAGATCAACAAGTAGAAAAGCACCACCACCAATAGCCTGCCCATTTTTAGAAGATCCTGTCCCCAATGACATCCTGTACCACAGATTTTGATTTTCATCAAATAGACTGAACCACATTTGACAACTGATGGATCCATAAATAAATATATTCAGTTGATTTCATCCAAACATCAGAGACAGAGTGAAGAAATAAAGCCTTGTCACTGACCGCTTTGAAGGAGGTTTTTGTACTTGTTCCCCAAGTCTGTTTAGCTCCACTGTTTGCATCTGAAATAATGATGTTAATAATAATGGTCACACATGACAGAACTGCAGAAACAGGAATTTATGAAACGCAAAACTAAGTGAGAGTGGAGGAATTAATATAATTTTTTTTATTAATATTCAAAACACCCTCACACAGGGGGCGGAGCCTCAAAAGAAATTAAAGCCTCAAGTGGTGATGAGCGGGCCCACACAGCCCGTCTGTGATACTTGATCCAACATTGTATATAAGCGCTATTAAGATTTGCATTTTGAAAAAAATCAACTTAGGCCATTGCTTGTGGCCACGCCCATTGAGTTACGAAAACTCCCTTGATAATTTTTAATCATCAATGTATCTAGTACACACAAAAAATTTATTAAGATGATCTGGAAAAAAATCTGTGAGACAAGTTTGATCAAATAAATACCCTATTCCCTATTCCCTGATACCCTATTCCGAACTTTCTGTTCGGAATTCACTATGAATACACTTTTGTTTTGGACGCTGCATTAAAATACATATTATAATAAATTGCACACATATCCTCACACCGCAGAAGCTATAAATGCCATGTCTAACCAATGGGCTGGTTTAAATAATGTGTTTAATAAAATTACATTTTCAGGAACTACTTTAAGAGAAACTTGAACTAGCATCCACTGCTGTCCGCTGTGAAGGTTGGATACACGATGAAGCCACGGTCCCTCTCAAAAACTATCTTGGGCCCAATCGCCCTGTGCAAATGAGCCAAGCTTTAGGGATTTCTGGCTTTGCATTCCACAATGCTGCAGGGACTGAGCGCCTCACAAAGCCTGACTGCAGCAAATTCCACACAATGGACCTTCACCCCCGCCCCCCTGACTCACCAGCACCGTCACTCTGTCAGAGCAAGACACTGATTTGAGGGCAGAGAGGAGGGTGGAAGTTTAACATGGAGACACTTTAACAGAGGCCAGTGGCCGTTTGCTGACAGTCAGGTAGAAAAGTGTCTTCAAATCACAGCCATCAACAGACGGATCACTGCTGTGCAATCATGTCTACGACCTGCTGACACTCAAACTCCAACACCAGATCCTCCTCATGATGAGGACACCCACAGCAAAACACAACCTAGTCCATCACTGGTTTCTGGAGGCTAAAACTTCTAATAGGTTGAAAAAGATTTGAAACGGTGCAGCTGGTTGCATTAGCATGTGGAAAAAGTGACGTCTGAATCACTAATTTCATTATTAGCACACACTGACAGGGGGATGATTTTTCTCTAACCCAGCGTTTTTTTAGATTTTAGGATTACGAGGTTCTCTAATTGGAGGCTCAGCCCAGCTCACATGACTGATGGGCGCCCTATGGCTGTTTGAAAGGAAGCTCAAAGGCCGTGTCATAACCAAGATGGCCCTGTCCAATGATTGGCTTCATTTGACTGTATCAGGAACAGATGGGTGATGTCGTGGAGACTACATCCATGTTTTATACTATGAAATGGATGCATTAAGTGTTCACTGACATATCTGGAAGCCATAAGATTGAGAGCTCCCCCTGCTGACTGGCTGCATTATAAACCCCGCCTCCATGGGTGGACTGGAAAATCACAATGCATGTCAATTAATTTCCCTAAAACATGATTTCTGCCATTGTAGTCCGTTCTTATTTTAGCATTTTAAGCTGAAATGCTCAATGATTGTCATTGGAATTTTGTTGACCATTGGACAACCAGTGGGCGCCGGTTGCGTTTGTCTTGACATTTGTGTCTATGATTCCATGACAAGTGCCTTCATATCTGAATCAAACAGCACTACTCTTGTATTTCCAGCAACAGAGGTCAATGTTTTCTTATTTTTTATTATTTAACGCAGTTACTGTTCTTCTCCTGTTATATATTTTTAGTTAGCAAACAGCTTGAGGACGTGCAACAGCCATCTTCTGGGAGGAAAACCATATTATAACCAGGTAGCAATGAAAATGATGAAAAACTAATTTTTTTACTGAGCTAATATTGAGCTTCAACCTGTGTTAAAATAATTAATATCCCCAGTTCTTACCAAACATTGATTTCCAAGTGTTCATTTTTTTGCTGAGAAGTTCAATATTTGATTTTAAAAAAGACGGATGACGGATTGACAGCTGTGTTGACAAATGTGGGCTCCTTCAGTGTTCTGTACCTGGGCCCATACGCATGTTCAGTCAATACACAAATGGGACCATCAGTCTTAACATACCATTATGGAAGGGCTCATTTGGCTGTAGATTAGCCACAAGCACAACTGCCAAAAATTGGTCAGTTAACTAATTGCACCATGAAAGTGAGGCAGATTGAGAACGTCATATGTTGGGGGAACTCCCTGAAAACTCATATCCAACAAATTCAAACTGTGCATTCCTACAATGCATAAACAGTGAAAAACATGGCAAGCTGTAACGCTGTGTCTGAGAGAAGTTTAGGAAAAAACAATTTTTCAGTGGAAGAAATTGACATAGACAAAGAGCCGTTATCAGTGAGTTATTGGTCAAAGATAACAAACAAAGAGAAAGGGAACGTTTGGCTAAAGACCTCCAACAGGGTAAATGTTTGTGGTGTTTCTGAGGGGACAGTAGGAGACCTTAAAAAATAAAATCAGCAACATGAAAGCTGAAAGCTGCTCTGAGTAACAAGCAGCACAACAATACCCCGCTAACTCCATGCATAACTCTACAAGCAGCTGTTTGATGAACTCCAACATTTCACCACACACATCCTGGAAGGACCCAGACGCACACAACTGAAAAACTGATGGCAGCGAGCCTTGTCTGTTTGAGACTCCAACTTCCTTCCTTATCCCGTCTGTTAACTGAAAAATGTTGTCTTATGAATCTACATTTGCTGTATAGCTCCACATCCTCATACTTTTCCAAAGGATTCATTCAATCTCTAAATACCTTTTCTATCTTTGCATATTTCATCTTAGACTAAAATGCATGAGCACAACGTCATCCGCCATCTGTGCTATTGACTTACTCTGAACTTTGGTCCTTTTCTTAATGCAAGTCTGCAACATGATCACAATGCAGCTCTGCCATCATCCTGCCTTCCCTACTTCCATATTAACTCACAGTGGGATGAACACCACTGGGTTAAGGCATTGCAGAAGACCGGCGAGCACTTACCAAAAGCAGGCACTCCACATGTGAAAACACACCCTGCCTTTAACTGGGGTGACACCTCTGGTACCACCTCAAATGCCGGCACATCTGTAGCACAACTCCCATCATCACACCTCTGTGATGTTCTTACTGGAGGTGAGAGGCTACAGAGCTGTCAGTACCTCACTCTGATCAGCCGACATGAAAAGTGCAACTGAAAAATGCCCTAAAGGACAAAGTTTGGAACCTAGAACAATCTGCAGGGGCAACATGTGAAATCCAACATGGTAAGGGCCAAGGTTACAAAACACCAGAATCATATAAAGGAAAGACAAAAAGTATATAAGATATAGCATCTGAATCCTTGTATGAAACCTTTATGTCCGAATGTGAGGTTAAATACCTCTGCATCAGCGACAAGCTCTGATTGGTCGCGTCACACAGAGACAAGAGCTTTTCTTTTCTGCTCTTTACCACTAAAACCCTCAGTTTATGACTGATGGTGGGAAAACAGCACTAATGAAAAAGAAATCATGTCTCTGGCTCCAGCAAACCCCCAAGAAGATATGCAGCAGCAACATTACAGAAAGGAAACATAACTCACCACCATGTCTCAGACTGAGGGTCCTCTGGGAAAACAGCTGAAAAACAAATGTAGGCCAGTAAGAAGTAAAAAATGTTCATGTTTCTCGCTCTGAGTGTCACGTAGAAAAACTGTGGGCACATGTCCCACGAGCAGTCTGACTCGGGAGCCAAGAGTTTCTGCCGCAGAGGCTCAGAGGAAGAGATGTTTAGAGTTTTACAACTTAGAGGGCCCAAGCTTTTTTTGTTTCAAACTTCTTATCTGGATTCGGTTTCAAATATTCTGTCATCCTCAGATTAGTGAACTCACTCAGCTGTTTGTGATCACCAATTCAGGAGGGAAACGTCTCCACAAATGATGACGACTTCTATCATCAATGACAAAGACGCCCGACCTCTATGCACATTTCATGAGCTTTCATTATGAAGCCGAGTCTTTGATTAATACAGAGGTGACAGCATGACAGGCCAGAGGTTTAACAAAGCTCTGAATGATCCTTCAGGATTCAGCTTTCAGCAGGTTTTTACCTGAAGATGAATCATCCGCTGAAGTCTCCACTTTGAAACTAATAACCACAGATTGAAGCAATTTAACGTTAAAAGAATACTGACTGATGTTTTTGGCAAGAACAGGTTGGAGAAAGATGCAGTGAGGTGAACTGCAGTTAGTCAGCACTCAGCGTGATACTGGGTTTGGTTTCCTCCAATGTACAACAGCCAGATTATCTACAGGGGTCTGAAAATTAAAACCACTGAAGAAGAAAGTGGGTTCATATCACACAGGAGTGTTTTTCCCACCCTGTGCAGCTCAAACGTGAATATAATGGAAATTAGGGTTGCAAGGGGGTGGAAAATTTCCATGGGAATTTTGGAAATTTTTAGGATTTTGTTGCTGTCAATTTAAATGAATCTTTAAACTGATTTTTAAAAAACTGAATAGCTAAAAAGTTCTCTTATTTCTCATCATTCATTGTTTTTGTTGTTTTGTGAAAGAAAACATTTGGTGACAATAAAAATGACAATCAGTCATAATGAAAGAGCTGCAGTTGAAGACGATGAGGTCCAGGTCCTTGATGGGTAGAGAGCACAGACTGAAAAGAAGCTAAACTAAATACTTTGATCATTTTAAATGTTAGTTTTCACCATTCATGGATTTTGCTGTCGATAGTTTTAAAAACTGATTAGTGTCATTTATAAATGTTGCTTCAAGCGTATTTACATGGATGTTTGCTTATAAAAAATATTTATGCCTATAGTCATGACAGTCAGACTCATTTTAGGAAAAATCCCTGAAAATTAATTTATAATGTCACTTAAAAATATTGCATTGGACATGTTTGCATGCATTTCTACTTATAACAAACCAAAATGTTTAATATTTATATATGTAAATGACCAGGTAAATGCAGTTTATATATATTCCTGTAAATTCCCATTAATTTCCAAAAATTCCCATGGAACATTTCCAACTTTGAAAATTTACAGAATTTTGCAACCCTAAAGGAAACACTTGAACAATCATCTGACTCCTGTAACATCGTAAGTGCCAAGGTAAATATATCTGATGTGATGGTTAAACTTAAAGTTTTAGACACATTTCAGTTAATCTAACAAATTCTCATCAAAATGTGTATAATGTTAGAGGCTAGCTGGCCAGTTATCTAGCCAGTTTTCTGTTAGCTCTGCCAGATTTGACCACTGACTCACAGGCACAAGTAATTTGCATTGTAGTGAGCTAACACTGGTTAAAAAATGAATGAATAAATGATGGCTAGCTAACTTAACTTTGTGAAACTTGCATTGAATAATGTTAGCTCCACTAGCTTAGCTAGCTAGAAAAGAAAAATATTTTCTCAGTTCCTGATTTTAAGTTCAATACATAGCCTATGTAGCTAGCTAGCTAGCTTGGTTTATTAATACCAGGTATCATATACCTATCTGTTTATTTGTCCATAAAGTAGTGGATATTTGCATGTTTGCTTATGACAAATATTTACCCCTATATTAATGACAGTTAATAATGGCACTTGAAAATATTGCATTAGACATGTTTGTATGCATGTCTGCTTATAACAAACCAGAATGTTTAATATTCATACATGTATATGACCAGGTAAAAAATCCTATTAATTTTTACAACTTTGAAAATTCACAGAATTTCGCAGCCCTAATGGAAACTCTTGAAACGATCATCTGACCCCAGTAACATTGTAGTTTGTGCCTGACTGACAGCTGGTATTTCACATGCTGGAGTTTTGGGGTTCGGAAAGAAGAATCAAACTGTGAAAGCATTGCTCTGAAAAGCCAAATATGAACTCAGTGGTGTCTCTATAAATCAGGTTGAGCCCTGAGTTTATTCCTGTTTAGATGAGCCTGAAAACAAAGAGTATAAGCATCACTTCCCCTCATGCTGTACTCTCCGGGTGTCAGGCTGAGGCCTGAACAAAGCCCTGACTGTGTCACTGAATCTAATGTTCAGTGAAACACTGACATAAATACAGCCGAGCTAATCATGAGACCATTAAATCAAACATGGCTGAAGGTAGAAACACATAAGCAGGGATAAATTTTGTTCCTGGAGAATAAGGGGAGTTTTATTTTAACCTCTCATCAGGTATTTCTGCCTGCCCAAAGGCACCTAAAGCAGATCATCTCACACGCGTTTGTTATTATTGTTTTAAATTCCTTCAGACGGCACGCTGCCAGCTCCGGGGAGGAATGCAGCACCTTCTTATGGAGCGCATAGCTGCAGGTTAAGTGTCTGCACACACAAAAAGTCCTCACCTACGGTTACTTAATCCTGCAAAGCTCTCAGGATGTTCAGAACAGCTTGAACCCGGAGACCCTCTGCTGCGACATTAAAGCTTTAAATTAGAGGCTGTGCACTCCTCTTCAGACTCTGCTGAAAGACACGTTTCAGTCCTCTTTGCTACCATGTTATGAGGCTTAATTTGATCAACCACAGCAAGCAGACCGCAAACTGCAAGAACAAACCTCCTCACATAAAGACACTCCTATCAGCAGGGCTTGCAGAGCCTCCGCTCAGTGTTCAGGAAGCTTCTGTCTATATACAGGCGACCTGTGATGTGTGGAACATTTTATACAGCAGGATGAGGGTAGGAACTGCGTTCATGTCCTGACACGACAGCCGAACGAGGGGGGAAAGCGACAAGTGGCTGCAGCTTCAAAGCGTGTGGGAAAACACGGCGCGCTCTCCTGCTCTGATCGCCCTCGAACAGATTTAGACACATCCTACAGAGACCCACACAAGCCTTTCATTGCTGTGGGGATGCCTGGACTTTCATGTTTCCTCTGGGAGTAAAAGGGCAGGGGGGCATCGTGGGCTCTCTTCCAGGCTGACCCTGTATGGTAGTGACTAATTCGGAGAGTGCTGCAGCGGTTCAGGCTGGCTGAGTTGCCCCTTTGTCCCCTTTGCTTACAGGCTGAATGGAGTTATTTATAGGTTCATGCATTATGGACTGAAATGCACAACAAGACCACATTGACCAGTTACTGACAAAAGGTGCTGCATACTTTGGAGATTGCACAGATCTGGAGCTCTGAGTTTTCTCACCGTGGCTGTGAGAAAGTGCAGCCAGCGACATGAAAAGGAAATTGTTTGGTTGTGTGACTGCGGACAACCGGGACGCGTTCACAAGTACTTGTCTGGAAGAAGTATTTCCTTCCTTTCATCTTGGACAGGAAGTCAAACATGGAGTCTAACCTGTGCAACAAAACACTCCCAAAAAACACAGATGGTTTCACACTGAGAGCACTGTAATGCTACCAAAACCATGCTCTCTCTGCAGGATGGAGGGACCCACATCTGACTTTTAAAACAATGGAACCGCACAAATCTCTAAAATCTGATCTTTTCAGATCTGATCAGAGCCTCATTTGGATGTCCTTAATCAGAAACAGATCTGATCTTGAGTGATGCAACCTTAAGCTTGGGTTAAACCTCTGCCTCGAATTGATAGGAATATCCCAATCTGATATTGATATCGGCTATCAGTCCAATATCAGCTAAACAAACAGTATCAGATTATCAACCTGCATCTCAAATCTCTGATATAAGTATTCTAGTCCAGACTTCGCTCCAGCACATCTATCCAACATACAGAGCCCACGTGATCACAACAACAGCATGTGCTAAGGTGCTAACAAAGCAGCAAGGAGCAGGGATGTTGGCCGTTTAGCAGTATTTTTCGTTTAAGTCCTAAAAAGACGTTGCAGCTGAGTGCAAGAGTTCTCATGCACATGTTTCCGGTGGTGGCACAGAACTCTGGAAGTTTAATACATTTAAACTTTAAACGTTCCCTTATGAAGAGCTACAAATTTGTGCTGATATTGTACTGGATTGATATCAGTATCAGCCAATACTATAGTATCGTATGGTTATGCCAATATTTCTTCCCGGTAATAGTTAGGTATGCTAAACAGCATTGTGTACTGACCTCTGCGTGCATCAACCACTACGCCATAGGGTCGATTTAGAAGTATAAAGCAGGTTTTGGTCTGAGCAGCCAGGTTGGCAGCTATGATATCACTCTTGGGCTGGTAAAAACTGGTCTGTCTAGTTTTGGACTCATGCCCCATGCATCTATCAAGCCATACTTGGTGTGTTTTTTATTTTTATTGACAAACAAGGGAATAAAACTTAAGACACTATCTTTTAAGATTGCCTAATGTTTTTATATCACTATACAGTGATTCAGTGAGGATTTTAACCCATTTCCAGAAATTTTGAAGCTATAAATAGAGAATATGAGTGCTGTTTGTCAGTTTGTTGTCTGACGTTGTAAAATGTCTGCAGTGAACTTTCTGTGAGCACACACACACTGCAGCCTTGAGAAAGCTTCCCTGGAGTTGTGAGTTGGTTACACTAAATGTTGAGTGCTGCTGTTTGTGTAGCACTCCTACAGGCCTTCTCCTGTGGTGCCAGCTGCAGACAAAAAGGTCCAAATGTAAATCTGCAGACTGTTAAAATTACCTGCTCACAGTTTTTAACCATAATGTTCTAAAATAAATTATCCTTTCGACTTACACGTGTTTTTACATACATACATTTCTTTTGATTTTTTTTTTTGCAACTTAAGAAGGCACATGCGAAAAGACAAAACACAAACAAATCAAGGAAACATCTTCATCAGTTTGACAACACCTGCTCAGCATTTAGAAAATGCACTGCAAACTGACCACGAGACAACAAAAAACATGCTGTAAATAGACCGCAACATATCGTAAGTGTTTCCAGAGGACACTTAAAAGCGATGCACATGTCCGGACACGCTTGTTGTTGATGCAGAGTTTGAGTCACAGCTCTATTAAGGTTCTCTTTCCATCATTGGTGTTGGAAAATGAGATAAAAGAGTTTTTGATTTATTTTAAAATTGTGATCACATGATTCACATATTGGCATATTGGCTAATAACGTGTGCATCACTTATAAGTGTCCTCTGGAAACTCTTCCGTTGTATTGCGGTCTATTTAATAATGGGGCAAGGAACCAAACCAGGTAACTTCGCTGCCTTTTATTTTCTATATGAAAATGAAAAATCTTGAAAAATGTCACTGAAATTGTTCAGCCACAACAACCTAAGGTTGAAAATTTGAATTTCAAAGTATTTCAATGAGTGCCCCATAAAACCATAAAGTACATGTACTGTATTTGCTGACCTGTTTGCTTCTATAAGCATCTCACTACACATGACATCTTTGTTGTTCCTCTGCTCAAGTGGGTCAATTCAGGACTGTGACCAGTTCACACGGGAACCTGACACAGGCCACAGTGAAAAGGTTAACTTCCAGTGTGAATGTAGTCCAAGTATCCAGATTCAAACACTTACTGGATCTGATTTAGACCCTAAGAGAGAGTTTAATATCCTATAATCTTTTTTTTTTCCTCACAGGATGCTGGTATGGAATCTCTGGGATCTACGTGGTTTAGAGTGTCATTTAAAGTTTGTGACCAAAATCAGACAAGCAGATATCTTCTCACAGCTGAGCAACAAATTATATAATGTTATGTCAGAAAGTTATGATGACGGTGGATTTGTGTACAACTGTGTCGTCATCTCTCACCATCTCAGTCACTTCGTGTCAAGATAGGACACTGTATGAGGTGTTTACACTGCAGTGTTCTGGCCTTTACATTAAGAAACTGAATTATGCATAATATAAGTCTCCTTAATGGAAACAAGAACACAGTAGCATACCACTTCCTGATTATTTCTCACTGGTTGGTGATGAAGAGGAGAGAAATACTGACTTAAACTGCACAGAGCTGTTCAGCAGCCTGGATACCATGAGGATCAGATACTCAGGGATATAAATAACCAAGTATGGTTTAAACCATTCAAGATCATATCAAGAGGAAGATCAAATCCACACAGAACCGGAACACTCCTCAGCACATATGAGGTAAGATTTCTCCTCATGTGAGACCTTTAATAGATCTCTAAAAGTAGAAGCTGAGAGAAACGTTTACAGGATGCTTCAAACTTTCCTTTGCATGTAAAGAAACTCTGCGTCTCTGCTGAAATGATGCAAAGATCAACTGGACATTCAAGCATCTTCCCCAAAACGGTCAGTCCAACACACCCAATGCGCCTGCAGCAAGTCTGTGATTCCTCCCACATCCTCTCAGACTTTATGTGGTTTAATAAAAGTAAGGAAACACTTTCTTCACCATGCAGGAGATGTTAACTCATGCTGGGATTCCTCTCAAACAAACTCTCTCCTGCAGAGTCCTCTATTGAACACTCTTCACCCTCCACATCGCTCGCGGCTGACTTCGCCAGCTGTGTGACCCTAAAAACCCTTTTCATTAACCTCTACAGCCAACAGCTGAACTCACTGGCAGGTGTCAGAACTCTGTGAAAACTTCCTCTGAGATTACGGAAACCTCTGCACCGACAGGATCCACAGTCTCAGAGTCAGCGGTGTCGTTTCAACCTGAATGTGGTTGACTGTGATGCAAAACCTGAACCCCATGCTGCACCAGCTCGGACAATAGCTGCCAGTATAACTTCACCAGAGGCCTCCACCGAGGAGCAGGGCTGCACCATAGGGCTGCACAGGCTTTGGGAGCATTCACTGCATTCCCGTGCAGTGTGCCTGCAGGCTCGATTCCCGGAAAAAAAGTTACTTACAGGATGGTAGTCTGAGGAGAAACTGCTGGTACGGTTTCCAGGTTCAGATGCATACATCTCACGGTGGTACGGAAACATAAACAGCGACTCGGACAACTTAAAACGAGCTGAGGTCCGCTGCAGAGCACCAACAAAGCCGCCGTGAGGACGCACCGAGAGAGGAGGTGGGCAGCCCGCAGCGCCATTGCGAGCAGAGAGCCGAGCCGAGCAGAGACCGCCAGCTGCTCCTCTCACACACTGAGGGCTGAGGGAGAGGCAGAGAGAGCTGCCTGCTGCACACTGAGAGAGAGAGAGAGAGAGAGAGAGAGAGAGAGAGAGAGAGAGAGAGAGGTGGGGTAGTGTGTTAGACATTTGAAGTCCACCAGGACGTAAAGAGGAAGTTCTTCTTTATCACATATTAAATTCATGTAGTTTCGCTTAAAAATGTCCTCACAGCTGTTTGACCCACTTCTCAAACTTCTGCCTCATATTCCACCTGTAGAGTTTAAAGAAATGTCCTCCTGCAAACGTAAAAATCCCACTTCAGCGCCCCCAAAGGCCGACCACAGTTTGAGTCTGTGGAAAGGGTCTGCTGGATATGGAGCCGCTGCACTGTAAGGTCTGCAGAGGTGGGGGCCATTGTCGTGACCAGACGTTTTAAAGGGCAGGGGCGGAAAAAAGGAGGGCCCTTTGGCAGGAGTTTTTGCCTCCCAAGAGAGCAGTTCATCATGTTTTAATAAACCAAGGGGCCAGTTTGGCGTGTTTTTTTTTTCCAACCGAGAGGGAACCGAGAAGGGGTGGGGGTCAAAGTCTTTATTAAAGGACAGCTTGATGTACTTTTTAATTAGTGGTAAGCAGGGCCGTGTCAATAATGTTTAGGCTATTTTGGGGCCCTAAAATAAGATTTTGAGTTCAGAAGATTAAGCATATATATATATATATATATATATATATATATATATATATATATATATATATATATATATATATATATATATATATATATATATAGTATCATACTGACATGGCTTTTACTTGTTTTACAATATTAACTTGATCCATTGCTGTATTGTGTCTATTTTCCTCTCTTTTAAATTGTTTACATAATTTCACATCTTTGCTCCTCTAGGCCTTGATTCGTGTTGTTGGGTTCTTGTGTTGTTTGGTTTCACCATTTAGGTGAATCATATTGGCTTTTTTATGTCTGGGCTTTTATACTTTATTTTTTTTTATGTTTTTACTTGTCGTCTTTAAGCTCTCAAATTCTGGATGGTTTAAATATTTGGTGGTATGTATGCTCCTGCAAGCTGAGCAAAATAAATGTGTGTTTCACATAGTAAAAACAAAAACAAAACTTTTTATTCTTGAATATTAAATCAACCAAACATGCCTGTGGTTGGCATCATAGGCTATTCTTAAGTTCAAATGTAAGCTAATTAGCATAAAGCTGCTTTTAGATGAGCTTTATCAGTAGTCCTTTGGCTTCCAACATTTTGCACAAATCAGAAGTGAAAACAATCAGTGCAGTTTAATAAAAACAAAATCTGTTTCAATGTGCATTCTAATGTTGGCATAAACACAACCGCAAATAGAGAGATAAGTATTATGATTAATGATTAATTGAAAAAGTGTAACTGCAACATTAATATATATTAAAATGTAGAAACTATGCAGCCATGTCTCCTTTTCGTTTGTATAAATAATTAAATCTGCTGACTTTCAAACATATTAAGATTATTACCATGATATCCTCAAACCTGTTTCCTCAGCAGAGCGTTTGAACATTTCTTCTTTGACAGTTTGCTGACACCTGCTGGAAGATGAAGGTATTACACTGCATATGTAGCAATAGCTGCTACAACTCAGATCACCACCAAAGCGGTTTTTTTAACTTCACCTTTTTAAATAGGTAGCAGAACAGGCACAGCTCATGTGCCTGAGGTGTCCGCATGGTCTGTTATTAAAATGTTTAACAGGAATAAATACAAATGAAGAAGAATGAAGTGATGAAACCGATGAGGACCAAGACATGGCATCAGAGAAAAATAATAGAGTAAAAGGGGATGAAGGGCAATGAGACAAGAATAAATGAATCAACCGATGAATAAATGGATAAAGAAATGAAAAACAGAACGACCAATAAAGAGCATCAGATGAGGTCCAGGAATAAATAAATAGATGAAGAGTGTTAAGATAATTACGGAAGCCCTAAAAGGTCATGATTATATAAATTTTATTCTCATGAGATCTAACAATAGCGATAAGCCAAACGATTTGATAAACAAATCAAGAAAAGTGAGTTGAGGTCTCCTGAAAAACAAATAAATAAATAAAAACGAGAAAATAAAATGTATTTAATCATGACCTTTTATGACTTTAGTAATAGATTAAAAATAAAACTAATTAAATTAAATTAGATTGAATTAGTTATTTAGATCAAAATGGACAAATGGTGAAATCATAAAAGCAGGAGTATAGTTTGAATTTGCTGACATCTGCTGGTGGAGAAAAAAACTGGAGAACAGAGAGAGAGAGAGAGAGAGAGAGAGAGAGAGAGAGAGAGAGAGCGAGAGAGAGACAGCAGGTTCACGGGCCTCTGGCAACACATTTTTTCTTTATTCAGAGTAAGATGTGTCAACATCCAGCATGACAAAAATTGTACAAAGTTCACAATTTATAAATGAAATATCACAGCAACTTGTGATCTCACACATTTATAGCAAAATTAAAATGTCAACAAATCCATGCTGTGTAGTACAAAAATAAATCAAACTTCAGTTCCACAGAGAGCACAATAGTTTATACAAAATCCTGTCTTTGTTAATGGTTCACTGAAAACAATCTCAAAATGAATCAGCTCAAATAAAATAATAAACTCTGATGAATTCACAATAATTTATATGAAAAGTCAGCTTTCTAAATATGTGACGACCTTTTTGTGTTCCCTATAGATAGTCACAGATAACTCTATTCAGTTTGTTATTTATGTACCAACGTCAGATGAGCAGCCGGTTTGTGCTTTAAAATCCCTTTTTCCCGTTTCACTGATAATGAGAATTAATTCAAAAACTGGTACTAGCTATTACTCTACTGAAGCATTACTATATTGGCAAAAAGCTGCAGACACGATGCTGTGGAAAAAGGCGTATGCAGTCATGGATGATGGGTAGTAGAGTCCTGAAAGAGGACGGTAAAGTACAATAGATGAGATCTGATCAGGTGAACGACGAGCACCTTTTGCATTAGCTCTTAAAAAGGCAAATTCTGAACATGATCGCTAACAACTAGAACAAAAAGGAAGGGCGGCTCCGGATTGTGTCGCCCCTCGAAGGTCTCGTTCACCGTTCTTCCACTTTTTTTTTTTTTTAAAACCTTGAATTGATTGACTATTTAATCCTTTGTACAGTGATTAGATATAAAGTGCTGCTGGGGGATAACTTCATCTTCCTAAAACATAGCAAAAAAATGAAACAACATTGTTAATGTTTTTACACTTGATAATAGCCTACAGGATAACTGCTATGGTTATAATCCTCCTCCTCCTCCTCCTCCTCCTCCTTCTACTCCTCCTCCTCTCTGATTTCAAGTCCCTGTTCTTCCTCTCAGTGGTACTAAATCCACGCCTGCAGTGGCTCCAAGCAGTTGGCTGCTCCGATCCTGTGCCAAAGAGGTCACCTGGAAAAATTGCACGCCGCCGTACGTAAGGATAATATCTTCAAGGACAAGTGCAAATAGTCTACTGGCACATAAGTGGGGACAGTGACCCTGTAAGTCCCGCTGTCATACTCTATAAATACTCTTTACAAAAACCCTCTGACACCCTCCGCTCAGGCTCTCGGGTACTGCTGCTTTTACGTTTCTGTAACAACATCAAAACATGGAAACGAAGGTGTCCCTGTGCAAAATCGTACAGAAAAAAATGTGGAACTCAAACTTTCGCTTCTCGAACGCAACGTCCAGGTTCCCCTTCTCCTTTTTTAAAAAGACTTTTTGTATTAAAAGATTTGTATAAAAATCAATATTTTACATAGGCTATATTAAAAAGATTCATGTTACCCCGCTATGCTTATAAACAAGAAATTGCATATTCCCACTTTTTTTTTCTTTGCAGATTGCATCCCGTACCGACTATAAACAATTGATTTTGTTATTATATTGCTGAGACGTTTCTTGATCCGAGCAAGTCTCAAAATTGAGCAGGTTTGTCACTAGAAAGAATAGATTGTAGCTCTTGCCTTTCCTCTAGGAGTCAATTTGTTCTCCTAGATAATGGGATTTCCACCATCAGGTTTCCGTGTAATGATGTTTACAATATAACTGTTCAAACATACATTCATACAAACATCAGGTCTGTTTCCTCTCCAGTTCATATACAGCACCAATTAAAAATGCCCCCACCTACAGCTACACATCTTTTTTTTTTTATCAATAAACACAAACATTTTCTCAAGCAGTATCAGAAAATAAAGCAATATGCAAACCAGTTCTTGCTCTGGAACAATCTACACGCAAGAAGAAGATGATGATGATGAAGAAGAAGAAGAGGAAGAAGAAGAAGAAGAAGAAAAAAAAAAAACATCTAAAATCATCCAGTCCAGAATCATCCAGAGAGGAGAAGAAGAGGTCGCCTCCTCCTCGCTTTATAGTTTCCCCGTTTGATTCTCCGTCCAGTGTTTTCCTCTCCGCTCGTCAAGCAGTAAAAAGAACTCGCGTTCTGTTATCGTTAGCTTACTGTTCAGGAATATACACTAAAAATGTGCATACATGAGCAGCTAGAAACATCACATGACACGATGTCAGCTCATATGAAAACGTACAAAATGTGAATGTCCTCGAAAACTATTTTGCCGTTTATTCTTTTGTGTTCTTCCTCAAAGCAAGGCCCGAAAAAGAAAAGAAGAAAGAAATAAAGTCATACTGAAGGTCTTTCTTAGCATAATACCTCTTTTTTCAGAGAACAGAATTCAGAATATATAACACTATATAAGTTACTGCACCGGACTGAGGGGGTCAAACCATCACCGCCTGTTTCTGTGAGGATCTGCTTGGGGGACAAAGTCTCCCCAGGCTCAGTGGTTACACTTGGATCCCTTGGACTGCTTGCTTGATGTTCTCCAGCAGGGCTTTGTTTTCTGGGCTCTGGTACTGGTCTTGGTTTGTGTAGATATCCGTCAAAGTGGTCACATAAGCATCAAAGTTCTGCTCGCTGATTGGATCCTGCGGGACGGGAGACGACAAAGAGGTGATGAGACGGAGGAAGATCAGAGAGGTTTAAAGAAGTCTTACAATATAATATCTGGAGTTAAAGGAAGAAATATCTAGAAATAAAACTAATTTTGTGGAAAAACTGTCACAGTTTGGGGCCCTCTGCGCTCTTCATGTGCTTTATGTGAAGTAAAAACTGTATGAAATGAGACGACAAACAGACGAGTCAGAAAAACTCAACACTCAAAATATGTCATCTGTAAAAATGAGATCTGATGGTGTCTTCTTTTCTTTCATAGCCGGTCTCAAGTTTTAGTCACTTGTGCTTTGGCTTCATGCTTGACCCAGCCTCACACACCACTCCATCACGGCCACAAGCTGACTGACCCGTCCCTTTTCTTTATCCACATGGAAACTGTTCCTCAATGAGAAAGTGTAAAGTTGCTAATTAAATGACAAAAACAGCTTTTATCTTTTGCTCTGTATGTTCCTTTGCTAAAGATTTCCAAAGCAGGATTTTAAACTGCTCAGAACGTGAACGTGAGTTTCATGATCTGGGCCCATATGCATGTCCAGTCATCACACGAATGGAACCATTAGTCCTAACATACCACTATGGAACAGCCCATTTGGTCGTAGCATTAGCCACTTGCACAACTGCAAAAAGAAAGCGAGGCAGGTGCAGAACGTCGTATGTTCAGGGAACTTCCTGAAAAACTCCTATCTAATAAATTCAAATTGCATGTGTGTACTCCACATGAACAGAGATAAAAATCTTAAATTTGCTGGACATCATCATATATCATCATACTTTTCCAATGGATTCCTTTGATCCCTAATTATCTGATCTCTCTTTGCAGATTTCCTCCTAAAGTCTCTGTGAAGACTGTTTGAAGTGAATTACAGCGACACCTTTTGGCTGGAATCGCGCGCACAGTGTTGTGATGTCATGACTCTTAACAAGGTGTGTGTTTGTTTTGGAAATGAATGGAGATCAGATCTTCTTTTTAACACTACTTTTCTTTGTGCAAGACAACTTTTTACTGGATACAACGTGACAAGGTATTTATCAACAGTTACAAAGCGCTGCTGTTTGAAACATGACAACAAGCAAACTTTGTCAGTTTGTTCTGTAGTTTAGTAGGTGGTTGTCTGAGATATACCCGTCGGCTAACATGTAACATTAAACCAATCCTCGTTTTGTCCTGTTCACCCACCAATCAGAGCTAACGTAACCTCACTCTTCATTTTACTGACAGACACTCCAGTTTGATCAGATCACTGCAGAATAACCATGCATGTGGGTTGGAATGAACATTATAACAAACAGTTTAGCCTGTGTTTTAGCCTTTAGCCCGTGTTTTAGCCTTCAGCCCATCCGCTTTAACTCTTCTATTCTCTTCTGTCCTTTTTCTGTCCACCATCACTTCTGAAACAATCCCAGAAATAGGTTTCAGCAGAGAAAACACAGATCTCTCTTCTCACTACTAAACTTCATCAGCTGGCGTGGTGTTGTCATAGAGACCTGATCAGGTAGCTCAGAAATAGCATTTAGAAATAACTATATTGGTGCTGATAATTTCTTTTTAAGTTGTGGATTAGGATCAGGCAGATATCTAGAAGTGAGACTTTTTCAAGTTTCAAGTCCTCAGGGAGACTTAAAATGGTAAAATATAAGCACGACATCCGCCATCTTTAAAACAGCCTAATGTGTGGTAATCCTGCTGTTAGCGCCTGTAATGGTGGAGTCTACTGTCAGTACATTTAATGCTCTGTTGGGGCGTTAACCTGCCTCGTGCATACCATTACTTCTTTTTATTTTCCACCATTAGTACAAACCGTCTGTTTGCATCGCTAAATGCTGGACGTGCATATGGAACCTGGTGTTTGTTGAGTCAAGATTTTACTTCCATAATTGTGACATCATCTGTATTAAAAATTGGACAATCACTGTTTTGTAAAATTTGTGACGAGAAAGAGGAAGACCAAGTGCAATTTCATCCATGTGAGTCAAGTTTATGCATTAATATCCAAACTGACTAAAGCTGCCTGTTATTGAGCCTAAAACTTAAAACACTGTGTTCGGTTGTCAAAAATGAGATTTAACCAATCTTGTCTTTTTCTGTCTCGTCTTAATTTTTGGCTTTTGAAACATACATAATTTGCAAAAATGTACTTATAGTTATGTGTAAATGTTTGCAGTAAAGATATTTAGGGGTGTATTTTTTACTGTTAGTCGATTCACGTTAAATTTTTTCCTGTCTTAAAAACAAAAGATGAGGAGGAACTGTTGAACTGCAGAGTATGAACCGAGCACTTTATGAGCTGTTAGTTCTGAACTCACTTGCTGGTGCAGCTGTAAGCAGCTGTTCCTCAGAGGAGGCTCTTTGTGAGCCAGCGGTTTCTACAGAAAGAAAGGAGGGACACATTTCTGTTAGTTTGCTTTGAGACACTTACCTGTAGTTTTCATTCTTAAATTCAAACACTAGGTGACAGTGTAGGATATAAAAACACATGCTGGAACAGCACATCAGAGCACAGGTTATGTAAACACATAAAATAAATAGAAGGATAGTGATGATGAAGGATGATGAGGAATCAATTTATTTCACTTCTACAAATCTTTACAAATTAGAACACGGAATAAAAAAAAGGTGATGATGTAAAAGCTAGAAAAGGATCCTTAGTTTAGAATTAGTTACAGTTTATCAAGAAATTCCAACAATAGAATCATCAAAAAGTGTCAACAAGAACGATGAAACAGGATGAAACTCAGTGATAACAGAGAAACCAAATGAAACACTGTTTTACTCAACTTTGCAAAACAGACAATAGCTCATTCCAGCTTTTAAAAAGCAAAAACCTCGATACAAACTTAGTTAAGCTTAATGCAGCAGATTATGTTTGGTTTTATTTTTTGATCTTTTTTTTAAATTTGCTGACACTATAGTTCGTCCAATCAAATTTCTAATTGAACTCCCTCTCTCTTTGGAAAGACAAGCAATGCTTCACATTTGAAGCTGAGCATGCACAACAAGCTGCGGGTACATATGCATTAACTCAACAAGCTGCTATGATGCTACGTTTGGCTACGTTCTGCAACCTGCTGGCTTGCCGTTCCTGGTGGCCCTTACCATATGAGGGAGCTGGACATTAGCTAAACTGTTTATCAGTGACTGGCTGAGGTTGGCCAGCTCATGCAGGAGAGATTCATTTTGCTGTTCAATCACCTTGTTTTCCTCCTCTATGGACTTCAGGTTGGACTCCATGGTTGTGATCTGAGGAGAGAAGGGGTGGGTGACAGCATGTTATGGAACAGCTTTTATTTCTCAGACATGTATTTTAAAAAAAGGACAAACACAGAGAGACAGAGGCAGAGGTCCACACTACCAAATAACTGTTTACAAACATGTTCAGAGCACTCATCTGTGAGAGAGTTACTGGTTTAAAAGACGCAGTGAATGGCCATAAGCTCCATAAACTTTCTATAAAAGTAAGATCATCCCTTCACCGAACAAAGATCAGAAGACTAATCTGATCTTATCATGTCTTGACATATCCTTTGTACTGTGCAGCAGCTTGACTTGTCTTACTGTATCATGGTGTCTTGATGTGTCTTGAGTGTTTTATTGTATCTTGATCGCACCGTGACCTGTCTTGACATAACTAATCTAATTTATCTTCATGTATCTTTTCGTATTGTTTCTTGTCTCAACTTGTCTTATCAAACCTCATCTTGACACATCCGATTGGATTGTTTTGTTTCCTGTCTGTGTTTTGTTTATGAATCTCTTTGTATCCTGTCCTCATGAACTTTGTCGTGTTGTATCCTGACATATTTGATCCTATGTTCTTTCCTTTCCTGACATGTCTAATCGTATCTTGTCTTCAGTTACTGTATCATGCCCTGTCTTGCCCTAATTAATTAAGGCCCGAGCTCACCGACCGCAGGAGCGGCGAAGGCCCGAGCTCACCGACCCCTAACCTAAAGGATTATATTTTTTCTTTCTTTCTTTCTTTCTTTCTTTCATTCTTTCTTTCTTTCTTTCTTTCTTTTTTCTTTCTTTTCTTTCTGCACCTTTAACCCCAAATTGCATGCCTTCAACGTGCACCGAAACTAGCCAAACTTTGCACAAAATTCAGTCATGACGAAAAATTTATGATTCCAGTGTTTTCGTGCCAATACGTGCTCCACAGCGCCCCCTAGCAACTTAAAACTGCAGCTGTTCGGGCTACAGGTCTGATTTTTGGTGTCCATAACTATCATGCCAAGACCTACAAAAAAGTCTATTACAACCAAAGTAAATTCTGAACAGGAAGTTTGGAAAATGCAGTTAAACATCCGAGCTGGGTTCTTTCCTCCACACAGCTAATCTCTTTGTAACGTGTTGAGTCGCCCCCTGCTGGCCATTAGAAAGAATGCAGGCCCATGACACTTCAACATTAGCTGCACCCACAAACACTGTCAGTTGTCTGTAGTTCGGTGAGATATTTCTGCTCCTGTGGGTGAATCTGAAGTGGAGGACAAAATCGTGACTTACCTGTGTTCGGAGTTTGATCATGTCTGCTTCCACTTGTGAATTGGATTCACTTAAATCTTTGATTTCGTCATCCAGCTGTTTGATGTCCTCGTCGTGCTCCAGTCCTGCGGGGGGGAGGAGACAGATTACTGCACAGCCTCCGGCACGCATTAGATTAATGTAGTGATTAAAAAGTGGCACACTATGACTCTGCGGCTGTCTTCACCTCCACCACAGAAGTGGGTCAGGTAAGTGAGGCCGATAAAGACTCAACAATCTCACCAACAAACGGCATTATGAGCCCGTTATGAAGGGCTGAGGAGGAAACAATGAAGCACACAATCAAACTGCGGGGCAGACTTCCAGCAGACGTCTGGATGCTGTTATAAAAGCTCAGTGCTGTTCCTCTCCTCTCATTATTTACAGCACAAACCCTCAACGATGGTTTATTTCCAATTTCAGCCATTACTATGACAATGCTCACCACACACACACACACACACACACACACCCACACACACACACACACACACACACTCCTGATTGGTTTGTTATCTGAAATTGGAGTTCTGTTTGGCAAATCAGTGAACATCCCTGCTCCTGATTGGCTGTATTGTGTGAGTGAATGAGTGAGTGAGTGGTCTCCGTAGTTACCGTTGCTGGCTCGTTGCTGCTTTATTGTGAGCATCTCCACTCCGGAGAGCCGGGCTTTCCTCATGGCTGAGGTGGCACGTGGACAACCAGAGAGACTACAGGCAAAAAAAAAAACAAAAAAAAAGAGGGAAGGTAAGTCAACTTGGTTCAGTGTCAGTGATGAGGAGAAATGGACTTTAATTTTAAGTGTGTAGCAAACATTGAGCTTCTTTCAAAGCACTGATTGGAAGTTGTGGTGTTAAGACTAAAGACTAAAAAATGGGAAACCATGTTGCTAATTTCCTAACCTTAGATTTGGTGTTTTTGTATCTCGATGCAAAGCTGAGGTAACTGGCTTTAGCTCCAGCTGTGTTATTTACCTTTCAGACTTGAAGGTTTACTGATCATTTCTTTAACTTTAAGTGAGGAGGTGTTAAAGCTGATTCCTCAAATCATTGTAGAAACTTTAAATCCTCATGAAGTACTGCATTCAACCTTGTTCAACAGACCGACCTGCGATGTGTCAGGAAGCTGCCGCTGACGTGTCCCGAGCCGTCGCAGCCCGGCGTGGGGCAGGACATGCCCTCTGTTTTCCCAGACTTCCACGTGAACTGGATGCCGTTCAGGTAGCCGTCCTTTTGTCTCTTCGCTGCGATTGGACATCCTGACGCACTTCTGTGGGACGCATACTTCCCCGTCACATGTCCCTGACCGTCACAGCCTGGAACTGGACACCTAGGGAGAAGGAGAAAGAGAGTGAACACTTCCTTATCTGTTTATTAAAGCACAACGAGACACCTGAAGCCTCAGCTTTAGGCTCTCTGTACACACTACAGTCTGTTTGCCTCCTGAGTACCAGAGCACCATTCACTGTACGAGCCAATATCATTTTTCTGTTTCCCTCCATCTCTTCTGCCTCGATATAAACACAGATAACATCATCTTATTTAAAGCTGTCCCACTGGCAGCCTTATCACAGTTTGGGACTGCTGACAGAGCATCAACACCACTGCTAATCAGATGCAATGAGACAGTAAATTATTCCAAATGTCAAACCTCGCAGAATGGATTATGGATAAAGCTGGCTGCAGATGTGAACGAATCACTCCTGTCTGCACACAGCAGCGAGCTGGTTTCAGCTCCACTCTGCAGTCTGACTGCATGGAGGAAACAGGAGCCGCTGTCCTGGACAGGCTGGATGGTGCTGACCTCATGTGAAAACCAGGGCTGATACCAACATTTAGATAAACCATTTATCTGACAAACAAGAAGACGATCTTCTCAAACCCACATGCTTTTAAGTCTACTCATTTATTCGTTCGGATTTCTACAAAAGTTTAACATGCAATAATACCAGGGATGGATGCTCAACATGGGCTTTTCAAGCAAATATATTATTTGAAGGTCATTTCTAAATATTTGTAGATTTAAATAGTCCCCGCCCCTCCCCTGCAGACACAAGGAGATAGAGATCCATTTAATGACTCTACAAAGTTGTTAAAGGTTAGTTAAATATGACGTATGAAGGGATATGTTATAGCTAACGTTAGCTAGTTAGCCTAATAGCATAATTACCTAAGTCATACATTATACAAATTTAAATTATTTTATGAGCCTCATAGCACAAATGGTTAAGTCAAAGAAATTTAAATGAAATAAATAAGTTAAAAATGATAACATAAAGAACATAAACATGATATAAATAGTATTAAAAAATAAAAATACGTGGGATGGTGACAAATAAGGGTTGGTGTCAAAAATGTGCTTTAAACTTGTTAAAACAACATGTTACGTGTTTGTTTACATGTGTAAAATGTTTTTATATGACATTTCTACCATTTTTAATCAGTTAAAGAATCAGTCCCATTAAACTGTCAAACGGTGTTACCACAAAAACATGACAAGTATTAAATAATTCACCTTCCTAGAAGTTATGCAAGAGTACTGATGAAATCAGTTATTTGTTATGAAACATCATCTCAAGGTTTTCATCTCTAAAGTTGATAATAAGGGTTTTGTTGTACAAAGTGAGTCAGTATGCCAGGGGGGTGCGCATATGAGGATTTTCTATCAAGGGGGGTACAGACAGATGTGTGTCATTCCTCAGTCAGCTCGCCTCCTGATTGGCTACATTTTATACTACGTCACAATTCCTGGAGTCATGACTTGGGAGTCGTCAGCTTTCCCCACACACACATGAAGATTTTTGGTCGTACATATTGAACAAGTTTAATATTTAGGATTGTCGGCCCCGACCCGTTTCAGAGCCGATTATCGGGACAACTTTAAGGTTAATACACCTCAGACTAGAGGATGATCTGATAAGACTTAAGATAATCAGGCGTTGTCTGTCCTTTGTTGGGAAACAGCCTGATAATAGTTATGTTTGTACCCTCCTTTAGACATCAATGTTTTCTCTCTCTCTGTTTTTGGCTCAGTTGGTTTAAAATCATTTTAAATTTCATTTTTTTCAGTGTAGTAGACTGATAAAATCAGATTTATAGAAACTTTTTTGTGCAATATCAGATTTTATTTTTAATGAGAAACACTGGTTACACCAGTTGCCCACGTCTTTCACCCACATAAAAAAAGTATTTTTTCTTCTTTTCTAAAGTCTCTAAAATATGCTGCTTGGCTAACGATATTCCAGTTTTACTGAGCAAAGTTTGCCCTTAATCTCACTTTTTGATTATAACTTTTAGAAGTTCCTCCCAGAACTCTGCAGAGGTCTCTGTGCGGCATCTGTTTGGCACTGATGGTTTCCTCCTTTATTTTGAATGTGTAAAAACATTCCAAAATGTTAAAGACAAATTTTAAAGACAAGATAATTGTGAACTATTCAATTTATTGTTACTGAAAGAATATTCAAACATACAAGAATCAAGACTCATCCTTAAATAGTATCTCCCCTCAAAAGAGCTTCAGTAGTTTTCTTTTTTTAAGAGAGCAACCTAACAGCTTTTAACCCAACAAAAACTAAGATTCAGCCAAAGTTTACACTCTTAAAAAAATATCTGAACACTGCTTTAAAACCATGACTAATTCAAGTTAAAACAGCGTACGTCTGTGTTTTTAAGGATATTCCCATGTCAATAAACCCTCCTCTGAGGGATAGCTGTGACACACTGTCCTCTGAATCCTACAGACTGGAAAGATTGAGAATGGAAAGGAGTGTTATTTGTGCCTTTGCACCACCAGAGAAATCAATGCTGCTGCTGCTGGGCTCGGGCCAGAAGAGCCCATTGTGGGATTTAGGTAGAGTCCAATCAATCTCTCTCTCTCTCTCTCTCCCTCTATCTCTCCATCTGTGCTCGCCTCTCTGTCTGTCTTTTCCTCACCTGTGTGTGTCTGCACGAGTTCACCAGAGACTGCACAATCTCCTCACTCTAAACTGCTCCAACCTTCTGAAGTTTCTTCTGCACCGTCAGATTTAGGATGAAACTTCACACTCATTTGTCTTGTCAGAGCTAACGCTGATTTATTCCTGCTTGCATCAGTGTGTGCCTCAGAGTAATGTGCTAACAAGGAAACTGTACGCTGCTCTTTTGCTCTCCTTCTCACAGCTTTACTTGCATCATTTTTTTTGTGGGAAACGCAACATCCTGTTGTGCATCTCTTTTGGGAATTGTGGGTAAAGCAGTGAGGAGTGAGCAGCGTGGGTAGCAGGAGGAGGAGAAGTGTTAGCTCAGGCTCTTTCAGAGGCAGAGAGAAGAGTGATGATCCGTGTCTGTACTGTACCTGATAGGCTCCTGGTCCTCCTTGTTCTCTTTACTGTGGATGATCTTTATCCCACTTTTCCTGGCCCGCGGACACCCTGAGAGACTGCAGATAAATGACAGTGTTACAAAGCTGAACACACAGTGTGTGTATGTGTGTGTATGTGTGTGTGAGAGACAGAAACAGAGGAGATGAAAGGTGAGGTAAGAACTTTGGGATGTTGTGTGAGAGAGAAAGAGAGAGGATGTTTGTATGCGGCAGAGAAGTCGTCGTCATCTGCGTCGTCGTACCTTCTGTGTGAAGCGTAGTTGCCAGTGATATGTCCCGAACCATCGCACCCTGGTGTCGGGCACCTGGGGCAGAAAACACAAGAAAGGGCTCAGGGCCTACAGCAACAGTTCACCCAGAGTCATGCATCAGATTTAGAGCTCCTTCAGTCTCTTTTATGTCCTTTGTCTCCTTCTTATTACAGGATATTACTATATTTACAGTAGTTTTACTCTGTATTACATAAGGAGGGCCTGGTGCTTCATCTGCAGCTCAATGTTCTGCTATTAGAAGAAATCTGTCCACTAAATAACAAATACAGCAAACTACAGAGCATACTTGATGTTTAAGTTATTTGACAGTTGGCAGATTAAAGCTCCTATAAGGAACTTTCTGTATGTCTTCATTTTGGTGCCCCCTGTGGACAAAGTGGTTCCTTTAAGATTTTTTGATGATTTTTTTCCAGCATGTGTGTAAATAGTTTATGAGCCCACATTAAATATGAAGTGTACAGATGGTCGGTCTTGTTACTGATGGTTTTGTCTAATTTTAGGTCATAAACTGTTCACTTTAATCTGATTTAAAAACTCCTCACAGAGGCTGTAAGAGTGGAATACTCAACATTTCTGATCTTTGGGATGGTATTTTAGCTGAAGCTAAAATAAATCAGGAGATGTGTTCTCAAATAATACACAGAAAAAACACATTTTTTCCATTATTTTTTGTATAGTTTGTAGCGTTCCAAGACTTCAAACATGAACAGCATATGTTGAAAACTTCAGCAGATGTTTGCTTTCCGTGTTATATTGCACTTGTTTAACACATGCAGTGTGGTACTTCTATGTACCTGTGACTTTTAATGCCCTCTTGTTTTCTACATGTTCAAATAAAGAATTGGGCCATAACTGGGCCAACAAACAAACAAATTAAAATAAAAATACAAATAAAAAAATATTGTGACAATTACATGCTGTAATTGTACTGTAATGTTTTCAGATGTGACTTCATCCACAAATAACTTAAAATACACTGCGGTGTGTTTCATTTGAGTAAGCAAAGAATCACCCTGTGCAACAAACACAAGCTAATACACATAAAACTGTGGTACATTATGACCATTAATCTATATTTTAATTTGGAGATCGTTGAGTTGTTTAAAGCCGCTGTAAGGAGTTTTCATCGGGTTACAAAACAGGCTGACATTACAAGTACAGTTCAGAGAACCCTCCTGTCAGAGAAGTTACAGTAGCTTTGGAGGACAAAAGTTAACAAGAAGTAACTGTGATGTTCGATACGTTTTTAACATCAATGAATTCTATCATTAGACTTTTATGAGCAGTGTTATGACTGTGAGTCATATAATGTATCACGTGCTGATCTGTGTGTGTGTGGTGGAGGGCTTTTTCTTTCCCTCCTGTCTCTCTGCTCCTCTCCTTTACACAGGTGCTGTGTGGTGATTGGACGGCTGCAGCGGACGCACCAGCTGTTGATTGGTGGGATGCTCTCCCGTGGTGAGCTGTGATTGGTTGGGAGCTGATGGCTGCTTTTTCAAAAGGGGAATGCTGGCCCCTCCTGCCTCACCACCAACGATTCATTAAAAGTTTCTTTTTGCTTCGTGTGTTGAGAATCTCTCGAGTTATGTTTTGTAAGAATCAAAATTAGTTAAGTAATGCGAGCTTGGTAAGTACGGGAGAATAGTTTGGGGTTTTCTCCTGTTTTCGTTTAGGGAGTCAGTGCAGGTTTGTCTTTTGTTTTTTTTCATTCATAGAAGCAGATAAGATTTTTGATTTATAAAAATGTTTTGTTTATTGTTTTAAGCCATCTCTCTCCAAGGTAACTTTGTTGATGTTTGGGAACTAAAACAAAGAATTATTTTTTTTTTTGTTTATCGACTGCAATCTTGCTTCTGTTTCCTTTTATCTTGGGGGTGAGAAAGGAGTGGTTGCCTTTATGTTACAGCTAGTATCCCGAATACTCAGTAAATAAAAAAAACAAAAAAAAAACAAAACAAAACAAAAAAAACCCCAAGAAACTTTTGTCACCAGTTTGTCTGTCCTCCTTCAGACTTCAGTAAAGTTGACGTGCTTATAAGTCTGCTTTGTTAAAAGCCGCTTACTGTACCTTTAAAAATGATCCCTTTCTTTTTATTGGATTTAGAGTTCCGGTACTTTAGTTTCTAATTGATTCAGCATATTTATATCAGGAAAGTGGGACAAGGTTTCTTTTCCAAAGTGAGAGTGAGAGAGAGGTATCACTTGTCCACAGAGGGGCGCCAAACTCCACACGTACAAAAAGTTCCTTAGAGGAGCTTTAATCATTCTTATCATACTCTGTTTTGAATTCGCAGGCATGAGCACACGTCTGACATTCATAACGTCGACCTTACCCCAACAGAACGAGAGCACACACACAAAGCAAACATATCTCAGTGAGTCTTACTTGAGCTCCTGCGCGTTGTTGGCCAGCATGCTTCGAATGCTTTTATCAGCTAAAGGGCAACCTGAGAGACTGAAAAATACACCAGGGGACATTAGTCACACAGAAACCACAAGTTACCCCAAAAAGCACCTCTCAGGCACAAGCATGTATCTGCACACACATATATGAAGACATGCACACACACAAATACACATACACGCACGAGACAACGAGCAGGTAATGTAGAGGAAGACATGATGCAGTGCAGGGAGCTGATTAGAAATATCTTTACCCTCTGATTATTATTATTATTATTATAAAGGATGAAAATCAGTGAGTGACTAGAGCTCAACATGAATCCAAGCTTGTTCCTTCAGACCGAGTATAAAGCGCAGACGGAGCCTTTTGGTCTTTACATGTGAAATATTATACTCTTAATTAATATATTATACTTTATATGCTTTATTATACTTTTAATTACTGTCTGGCTCACATGATTCTGTGTTTACATTGGACACGCAGCTACGGCTGCTCACAGAACAGCTGAAGCTTGGATCCAGAATCTGATCCAGCAGAGTTTGTGTATCCTGATATTTTATGTTTTAGTTTGTCAATAAAGCCAGTGCAGAAATACTTCAGACCTGCATTCTCTCTGATGTCCAGCAGGGGGAAACCATACCTAAGTTTCAAACACAGGTCTGGCATGTTGGAGGGAGATTAAGAAATAAGATTACATCCAAATTTAATGATAACCTAATGCATTTCAGAGAAGTGCACATTATCACAAACAACTCAGCCTGTGTTTTAGCCCCTTGCTGCTCTGTCACTCTCCTGTTTAAGCTTTCTTCTGCTCTGACCTCCTCTGACCTGACCGCAGGCATGAGAAACAGCATTTAGAAATGAGTGAATTTTGGCACTGATAATCTCTTTTTAAATAGTGGATTATAAAAAAAAGGCAAATATATAAAATTAAGACTATTTCAAGATCACTAAAAAAAAAGTCCTCACAGGGCCTCTAACCCCAGTCTATTTAAAAGGTGAGCGTTCACAAGACTCTATTAGAATAATTTGTTGATAAGTTTTGTCAGTGTTTAAAGATGCAGATCAAACTTCTCGTCACATATGGAAAGCAAGAAAGGCCCAATTCAGAGCTTTTCACGACTCCTGCACAGTAAACGGCTCCTTCAGAGGAACCCTGGAGTACGTGCAGCCAGGTCAGCCTTCAGACCGATATGATTCAGCTCCTGCCGAATCACCTCACACTGCAACACTCAGCAATTCTGCCTAAGTCCTCCTGCTCTGAATGGTAAATGCTTAGTCTGCATTGCACTGTGGGAAGGGTCTGAAGGACTGAATAACATCAGCTTAGCAGGCTTTACACACGGCCCATTGAGGAACAAGTTTATCCCGGGGTTTAACTCCGAAATGAGCACGTACCCCATCATTAATTAATTTAGTCCTTCCTCATTCTGTGGTATCCTTGTTTTAATAGTCAAAGGGTAAAAAAAGAGAGAGTAAGAGAGGGAGATGTTCTGCCTACGGTGTTTGACAGCATAGTTGAGGTAAGCTGAAAACAATAAAGAGAAATAGACTGAGAATCCACCAGGAGAAAAGGAAGTCACACCTTCGATGTGTGGAGAAATTGCTCGTCAAGTGACCACTTCCATCACACCCCGGTGTGGGACATCTGCCACCGAGAAAATAGACAGATTTATAAGCCCAAAGCGAAGGAGAAGAGAATGTGAAAATGACAGATTTTTGTTTGGTTTTCATTGTTTCCAGTTTAGCTTCACTGTCTGTGATGAAGTCCTGAGATCACCTCCACTCTACTACGACAGAACAGCAGAAACCTGGATCTAAGTTCAGTGTGCACAAATGGATAAAGCTGTTAAAGGAAAGTCATATAGAGAGGCAGCAGCAGCAGCAGCAGCAGCAGCAGCACAGGATGGGGAGGAGGGAGGAGCAGTGAGGCTCAGCTGGTAAAAAGAGAAGGATGAAAACAAAAGAAAAAAAACGGGATGAGAGAGGAGAGGTGAGTGGAGGAGTGTTTGGGTGTTGAAGAGAGAGGGAGGGCTCTTACGTTATCAGGTCCTTCTTACTCTCTTTGCACTGGACGTACTTGGGCTTGTGGCTCGGCATGTTAACATCTGTGGTGTAGGAGCTGTCGTCCAGGAGGTCGTGGAACGGGTCCAGGTCGTCCTGCTGGGAGGGCAGAAGAAAAGAGCGAGAGGAGTGGTAATTAACGCATGCATACGTGTTTTTAACACTTTTTATCAACCGTTCACATGATGAGGGCTCAGTTTTTAAAGACTTTCACTCCCTCTCCTCTCCGATTTGTCAGTTATTTCCACACTCACACCTGTCGGACCATGAAGTCTCGTCAATTTGAATCCTAATGGTTGAGCCGGTGTGACTCCTGAGCCTCACCTGTCAGTCTCACAGCTCAGAAATAATGACTCAGTGTCAAACAAACAGGATGAGTGCATTTATAGGCTCACTTCCTGGTGTGTCGATTTTTTGGGAGGCAGAAAACTGACGTTACGGCACAACCTGATTTGAAATATGTTTTAAAGGACCTGTTTTCATCAGATTCCTCTTATTTAAGAGGGTGAGCCTCCTGTTTTTAGTTTGCCTGTCTCTACCTCCAGACTTGCACGCATGTTAAGTCAAACTACCCGTATTTTAGTCGTTTCTTTAAGCCGAGTAAGGATGCAAACTTGAACCTTTTCGTAATGCAAGCAGACTATTTTGTGTCTCACAAACCCATGAGTCTCTTTTGTGCATGAAGTATCAAAAACAACCAGATATCAGCCAACCACAGAGCATTCAGGGAGTTGCCTGGCTCTTCTCGTGCCAGCACAGCACTCAGCCACTAGATGGCACTGTGGTGTAGTGTCAGACCGCTGCTGCCTGTGTTATCTGGGGCTGTGCTTTGTCTGCAGTGCATGCAGTCAGGGCACGATGGCTGTTGATGCAAATCCTCTTCCCTTTCTTCCATGCTCGCAGTGTATGTACAGTAATGCCCGCAACGAGACAGGTCCAGATACAGCCCAAATTATCCAGCGCTCAAGCTGTCTCGGAGTGTGTGATGCTGGGTCAGCCAGCGAGCTCCTCCAATTAAAGGGAGCGCAGGCTGAGAGGCAGACAGGAAGGAGGACGACACATGCATACATACATACACTGAGCAGAAAGTAGGCTAGGGAAGGAGACACACTCCCAAAGAGGAGAGGGAACAGACACACTGGTATGAATATTCACGTCTCATGTACTGTACATGCATGTGTCTGCACACACTGACAGGCGCGGCACCCAGCAGCGGTGCATTGATTTCCAGCAGTTCTTTGATGAGATGAGCTATTCCGATTCCCTCCCAAGGTGCTACTTTGCATAATTCATTTTGGAGGAGAGCGAAATGTAAAAACAGAAAGCCAGCATGCGGGGAGCATGATACAAACAGAACAGATACCTCTGTGCAAGGCAACGCTGACATCAATTAACATGCAGATTCATTAGGTTTCCCTCAAAATTCCCTGATATGACTTTCTAATGATGCAAAATACAGCAGTGAGTCAGAGAGGGAGGTGAAAAACCTAGAAGACAATCAGAGAGGAGTGTAAATGTTTGACTTGGAGACTCTGTGTTGAATCAATGGCTTGGAGGGAATTAATCTGGGCTGAAACACATTGAACAGACAGGAGAAGTGATGCATGCCAACTGTACTGTCTCTCAGCTTCCAGCATGACAAACCATCACATCATGCTGCTTTATCATCCTCTACATCTATCTGTGTTTGATGGTAATCTCTCTTATTACTCTTCATTATCCTTCATCTTTAGGCAAACGGACACTTTTAAAGCTCTGGGTTTGTCTGTTAGAGGAAAACTCCTTCATTCAGCTCACACTTTCCTTTGAAGATGACAAATGTGTTTATAAACCGATGATAATGTTGGAGAAAACGTTCGCATTTCTTTTGTAAACCGATTAAAATGAATATAAATATATATAATATTAAACTCTTAAGCAGAGAAGAGCCAAAGCTTCTATTTATCTTTTGATTATTTTGATGTTTGGTGGTCGCTCCATTAGAGCAGTATTAGAGCCTCATGTTAGAAGAGGACGTACAGATTTCAAGAATTCAAACTGGAATATGTGAGGAGAAAGTCTAAAATGAGGACTGTGGAGCTTCTTCTCGACGTCTCAGTCTTTCAGCACATCAGCGCTGAATCCACGATGAGTCTATTCTGCAGGAAAACAGGCAGCCCGTGCATGCTTCTTCAACTGCTGTTCGTCCTCAGCTGCTTCTTATCCATCCTAAATGTTTGTTTGTGGGTTTTATTAACCTAAAATCATAACCATTTCATTCCTGAAATCTCTGATTTCTCATCCTCAGTGTGGCGCTAATCCTGAGTCAACCGTGATCCGGCTGCAGTTGGTCATTGTTTGCAAATCCCTGTTTCCACTGATACCAAGAGAAGGACTTAAACAGATGTACATCCTTGAGGTTTTACAGCTTTCAAAGAAAAATATCCACCAGAAATACCAACGTATGCACTTTGTAATCTGTGCAGATGAAGCTGTTAAAATGTTTTCACACTTAGCTGAGGAAACGTAAATATCTGGGGTTAATAAAAGTTTTCAGGATAAACGTCTGAAACGATGGAGAATATTTTGCACAGTTTTGATTTTTAGAAATTTTTGAAATAGGGTTGCAAAATTCTTGGAATTTTTCAAAGTTCGGAAACTTTCCATGGGAACTTTTGTGACATTTCTGGGAATTTATATTTATTGCATTGAACTGGTCATAAACATGTACAAATATGACAGATTTTGTTTTGTTACAAGCAGACATACATGCAAACATGTCTTATGCAATATTTAAATCAAGTTGATAAAAAAAAATCCAATTTCCCAGACAAAATTTCTTGAGATTTTTTTTTCTTTTTTGTTAGAAAAAATCATTTAAATTGACGGCAAAAAAATGAAAATTTCTAATATTCCTGAGCTGAAGTTACCATGGAAATTATTAGGAAATTTTCCTGAATTTTGCTGGAAATTTTCCGCCCCTTTGCAGCCCTAGTTTGGTGTTTTAAATAGACGTGCATGCATGAAAAAAAAAATCCTTCCTTTCCTCTGGTGTTATGACTTATTAACATACTTCCTTTGAATTTGGGTTATAAAACGGCTGAAAACATAATGCACTTGGACTTATCTGCAGAAATGATTTTATATTAACAAAAAAAAGGCCAAAGCAGGTCAAAGCAGAGCATTTCTGCTGCAGAGTCATGAGGATAAAGGACTGAATGATTTATTTTACCCTCCATCCTGAAAGAAAAGAAGATACGTCACATCATATCTAATTTGGTCTCCTCCTTTACCTCTTTCTCGTCCTCGTCTATGTGTTTGATCTTGGTGTAGTCTACAGGCAGGTCCCAGCAGTCAGCAGGGTCCCCTATGCCGTAGCAGCGAGAGCCCAGCAGGACGGCCTGCCTCTGGGGGGACATGGGCTCTAGAGGGGTGAGCACTGAGTCCCCACCGCCGCCGCTGCACAGAGGCTTGCTCAAACTCAGGTCCAACGTACCGTTCTCATCAACATCTAGACCCGGGCTCTGGAGGGTGTGTGGATGTTTTGCATGCGTGTGTGTGTGTGCGTGTTTGGGGTGAAGTCAGGGCAGTGTAGCAGGGAAAAGATGCGTGTGTGTGTGTGTGTGTTTGATTGTGAGTGTGTTGAGTCAGTCGGATGATCATGATGAAGGGTAAAAGGATGCACAGAACAAAGGGAGGCAGGGATGGAGAGAAAGGGATAAAAGGGAGAGAGAGTTTCTGATTAAATAGCAGTCAAACATTTTCATATTCTCGGATCAGAGCCGGGACAAACAGTCGCTCACTACACGCGAACACTAAAGAAGAACACGAGAAGTGCTTGGGTTTTCTTTTGTTCCTGCTGTGATGTGTTCACTTTCAAGACGTCTGCAAAGATGGATCAAAATCAAAAAACTTACAAAAAAAAAAAATACTCTGTTTTATTTTTCAGCTCTAGTCTGGCTGTGAGGAAAGACTGAACACTCGTAAAGTACAGTAAGAATGTAAGAGGGTCAAAAGAAGAAGAGGTGATCAGTGCTCAAGGACGAGTGCATCCCTCTGTCCGCCCCTCCTTTCCTCTTTCTCTCTCTTTCCTTCCATCCCGCTCTGGTCTCTTCTCTGCTCTGTGCAGTCAGATGTGTGTGTGTGTGTGTGTGTGTGTGTGTGTACATGACTTTGTGTTGTGTGAGGCTAATGTGAGCGGACATCACAGGGGGGCAGGGGGCTGAGGGTTAGGGGTGGGGTTGATGAGCAGCAGACTGCTGCAAACCCAAAAATAGAGGCAGAACTGTTCTGTGTTCTGGATGAAAGTGGGCCACGTCCAAGCAGCCTGACTGTGCTGTGAATCTAAACATGCACTCACTCACTCACGCCTGCCTCCTCTTTCATCCAGCATACACTGCTTTTACCCACAGAGCCACTATCCCATAAGGGTTGTATTTTGTAAAGCATGTGAATGTGTTTGTGTCCTTGCTCTCATTAATATCCCTCCTGCTTCTCATCTCCCCTCTCTTCCTCCTCCTCCTCCTCTGCATCCTCCTCGCTGCCTTCGCTCCCTTTCATGAGAAGGAAAGCCCGCTCTAATGCTGATTCCAGCCGACAGTGTCCCTAGGGGTGGATTCTCCTGGTGTCTGAAGCCAAAACCTCTGTGACGCACATTGACTCAAACGCACGGGGTGATAGATTTGGAACAGAGCATGAATACTGCAACATCTGCGTCTTGAAGAAGGTTGTAAAAAAGAAGGGCACAGAAAAAAAACAAAAAGAGGTTTAACTGCTGGAACACTATACTTTGTATAAAATGACCGAACTGTAAATAAGAAAAAAGGTGCTGAAAAAAAATGAAGGTTGGCCGTTTAACTCAAAACATGACGTGTGCACTTCACAATGCTGGATTAGGACATGTTATGTTGTGGCTTTAAAAAAACAATCTTATATGAAACTAGTTTATGTAAAGCTTCAAAGAAGAGACTTCCTCATAAAACTGTTACTTGAGATGCTTAAATTTTGTCTTATTATGGTACTGCTTTGTGCTCTTAGTGAGTTTATCTGAAGCTATCTCGATGTATCGTTTCTATCTGTCCCCGTTCATCTCGATTGTTTTGAACAATGCTAAAACCTGCCGGGAACTACAGACTGTGGCATGTTTACATGGATGCTATGCTGAAACGTAAACAAAAGTTGCTACTTTGATAAAATTGTGCTTTTATTTTGAAAGGACTTTTCAAAATCATAAACATACAGAAAAAAAAAATCTGGAAACAAAACCTAAAAGCTAAAATTCTAAATATTCTATGCTGTAGAAAGTAACATCTCAAAGACAGACAGAGATCATCCACTAGCTTGTGGGAGGAAAATGGTATTTAGATTAAAAAGACAAACACTTGGGAGGTTGTGAAATACCGTTTTTCAGACTGCCCAGGTGTCATCGATGTGCGAGAGCTGCAAACAGCCAAACTTTCACCTGCTGCCACCCTGCTGTGTGATTTAATTCAGCTACAGCGGTGAGCACAAAAAGAAATAAAAACCCTGAACAACTGGCTGATTGCTACGATAGGCCGGATGGCAACATGTCACGCTGCCAGCGCCCTGATTTCTGTTTGTTTTGGGCTTTTGCAACTTGGTGGATAAAAAAGTGACAATCATCTGATTTTGTGAAGTGGAGATTGAAGAGAAGCCATGAAACAATCAGTATTAAAAAAAGCCCCTAAAATGTCATGATGCATGTCCATTTATGTCAAGGATGTCCAAAGAAGCAGCAGATCTTACTGACATATTTCTTAACTGTTGAAGTAACATCTGAATACCTGCTTTTTTAACTCTTTCTTTGAGTGATTTCTGTTAAAACCAGTCTCTAAGTGTCTCAAACCTCCTCGTTCCATCATCATAGACTGATGAACTCAAAGCTCACCTGTCCCTCAGGTGTCTCTTCATACCAGATGATCAGTGGTCAGTTTTCTGCGTAAACATCAGCAAACTCTGCTTCTGACCAAGGAAAATGTTCTCCATTAGGGGGCGATATGGGACAAATATGTCAGCATGTTTTTATGGCAGGATCAGGATCTGGATTTGATCAGGATGGTTTTTCATATTCAGACTATTTTGACCTGCAAACAACATTTTTAGACCCAAATATTTCTCATCCTGGATTCTGAATTAGTTTTCTGCTCCATTTCATAACTTTAATCTGATTTTCTCATCCTGATGAATTCATTCATTTAAAGACGTCAGCTGTGAGAGTTGTTGAGTTTCTGCAGATCTTTAGCTTTATATAAGCAGCCTACGAACAGTCCATATGGAGTTTAGTGAAACGTTACAGAAAGACTTTGGTTTGGTTTGTGCACCTGACAAAAAATGTGAATGTACATGTCATTTAGAACATGATTCATGTCAGTGACATAATTAATATATATTGTAGGAATTTCTGATTTAGAGCCCAAACTATAAAAAAATATTCTAGATTTGGAAATGCTGAAACTACCCTTGGACAGAAACTCAGTCTGTAAAATCAGAGGTCAGGTTGCTGATGAACTGATATGATGCCTCATCATGTGGATTTGTCCTTGTGAACATGCTCAGAGGTCCGCCCTCCCCGTGTCGGCTGTTGTATTGTGTGTCACCATAAATTAACGTGACCCACCCCTTCATATCGAATTAACAAGGATGGAATGTGAGGACCAACACCACCTCCTTCATTAGAGACCACCCAGCTCGACTCAAGCCCCCTGCTCACCCCTGACCTCTGTTACCATGGAAACTCAGGGGGGTGGTAGTTGGGGTGACTGCCATAGGAAGAGAGGCCAGAAGCTGGTTGCCTTCACTCCTCTCTTCTTCTCTCTTACTGTGTTTTTACTCTTTTCATGGTGTGGATTTTGTTTCCACCCTCAGAAACAAACATGCCTTTCTGTCTGTCACTAATTCAGTCTGACCTGAAATAAAAGTAAACATGATTCTGATTTCTGAGTCCTGCCTGGTCCTGGTCCTTATCCTGTCTTGATGGTCTTTCTTTATAATGGCCTGTTGTGTTTGTAAAGCATCCTGAGTTAACATTTGTTGTGAATTGGCTCTTTAAGCACCCTGACCTAGCTTATGACATTCATTCATTAATTCACTACCGCTCATCCTGTTCAGGGTCGTGGGTGTCTGGAGCCTATCCCAGCTGACTTAGGGCAAGAGGCGGGGTACACCCTGGACTGGTCACAGGGAGAACATGTAAACTTCACAGAAAGGGCCAGGATTTGAACCGATGACCTCCCTGCTGTGAAACGACAGCGTTAACCATTGCATCACCAAGCAACCCACAATGCTTTTTATCTCAAAAATATAATTTGTATCTGTGCCTCTAACTTACAACTTATAAGAACAATATAACAGGAGGAGGGGACATCATTTAGCGCTGCACTGCTATCTGCTGGAAAGCTCCCGGACATCACCGGTCAGACACAAATTGTCTGACCGGTGCGGCAGAACAGTCTCAGAAGGATTCGGAAGGAAAGGTTGAGATTTATAAGTTGTATTCCCATTTCAAAATGCTAAAAATGCTAAAGTGAGGAAAAGGACGGTGATTAACGAGTGATAAATTAGAGGTACAGTTAAAAAAAATCTGTGTTTACATGGAAACGCTGATGGACTGAAAGTGCCAAGGTATGCATGCAAGGCCTGTAGGTGGCGATACAACCGTAGAGTCTTTTGGTACATCTCTGCTGAAGTAGAGGTGGGCTGATCATTTGGCGTATACACTGAATGAGTTTTCGATGGTTGCAGAAGTGGAGCAACAGATGCACATTTTGTTGAAAGGCAGTCAGCAGATTCAGCAGCACAAGAACAACCCGATAGTCCACCAGTGAACTATTGCTGTCAAGTTCGCGCATAGCAGTGAAAAGTTCCCAAAATAAAAAAATGGAACGTGTGAGCGCAAAGCGCAGCGTGGCATCAGTGTTTCCACTGAAAACTCCAGCTTGCTGTTTACACGGTAACGGTGGCCGCGGCATTTCAAAAAACTGAGCTGAGCGAGAGGACACCTAACTGTGTCTTAGTGCTGCGGTGCTGTCCAAGGTGCTGATCGTGTCTTTTTTTATTTGTTTATCACAGCTCCTGTTATTGAGTTCTGTTATAAATAGTTTGTGAAGCCCTCAGGCTCTTGTTTTTATTGTTTTTCTTCATTCATTAATGTTCATTCAATAATTTGTGCACGTGTGTGGGTGTGTTTTTGTGTGTGTGTGTGTATGTCTGAATGTGTGCGTGCATGTGTGTTATACAAATTTCCTCAATAATGGGGATACAAACCCGTTTGCAGAGAGGAGGAGGAGCGTCAATAAAAAATATATATAATAAAAAAAAACTTTCCTCTCATCATTTTGGTGTTTATCTCTATTGTATTTTATGCATTTATTTATTTATTTGCAGTTTCTTTACTGAAATGCACAGCTTGATATAACCAACAATATAACCAACAATATAATGGACTGAAAGTTATGTTTGTTTCATTATTGTTGAATGTGTTTTAGGAAAAAAAAATGTGGAGCAGCAGTAAAAAAACAAAGCACTTAAAAGCTGAGAAACATTGTTAATTGATATGAGCCATTTCAAAGGTTAACACACCTGCCTTATGCTCTGATATTTGATTTGTACTTAAAAGCAGTATCTATTTATCAATATTTCTCATAAATTCATCTAATAATAATTAAAAAAAATACTATTTGTGTGCTTCTGGGCACAAACAATTAAATTACATATGTTGTCTCAGATGGCCTGCGGCACTTGGAGGAGGTTTTAGAATGTTGGCGGTCCTCGTGTTAAAACACATTTTCATTGTATCAGCAAATGCACTGATTAAACTGTGGAGTATGTGAGCTGTTGGGCATCCTGAGACTACACTGTGACTTTATATATCAACTTGCTATTAAAGCAACATGAGGACTGGGCTGCATCAGGAAAAAAATAATAAGACAGATGCAGGGCTGCATGGTGATGCAGCAGCGCTGCTGTCTCACGGCAAGAAGGTCACTGGTTCGAATCCCCATTCGGACCTTTCTGTGTGGAGTCTGCATGTTCTCCCCGTGCATATGTTGGTTTTCTCCAGGTACTCCAGCTTCCTCCCACAGTCCAAAAACATGCTCATCAGATCAATTGGTGATTCTGAATTGTCTATAGGTGTGAGTGTGAGTGTAAAAGGTTGTCTGTGTCTGTGTGTCAGTGTCTGTGATTGGCTGGAGACCAGTCCAGGGTGTACCCGCCTCTCAGCTGGGATAGGCTCCAGACACCAGCAACACTGAACAGGATGAGTGGTATAGAAGATGAATGGACATTACGGCTGGGACGATATCATTTTCTCCCGTTTTGATTCTTTTACAATTTTTGGGGTGCTGATTCAATTTAAATTGTGATTTTTCAATATCGGCGATTTTTGCGATTTTGCTTCCCTTCTTTAACACCAGCCCATGTAAAGTTGAACGATGATGATGTCTCCAAACTATATCAGGAGCCATTAGCCCCAAAAAATGAACATGACATGTGAGTCAGTTTTCAAGACGTATTCAGGGGATCTGACATCATGTTACTAGATAATCAAAGAAAAACATTTCGCCCCCTGTTGGAGAAAAGCGGTAATTTTTTTTTAACCCAACTTATAAACAAAGACTAAACCGAAGGCTTTAAATTTGGAAAAAAAATAAGGTTTACAAAAATTTATTTTTAAAATTGTAAAACAAAAAATCCTTATACATATGTGAAATAACTTTATCTCCCTCCCCTAATGGACACCAATGCTGAATTCTCACCTCAGTCTTTTTTTTTTTCCTCACACACACAAACAATGCGGTAAAACGTAGTTCAGATTTGACATTTTTTTTTCCAAGGCAGTCCCTTAAACTGAAGGGTTTATGGACGGCACTTACACTTACAACTTAGTTCTTAAGTTATTGTAATTTTGAGGACCATCATATGGCTGCAGATTTTCTCCCTCCTCATTGAGAGGAGTGACAGTCAGATCCATGTTTATTTATAATTAATATTAATTTAATCAATGTAAAAAAAAAAAAAAAAGGAAGAATCACTGGGACTCACCCATGTGACGTCACGCTCAGATGATGTACTAAAATGTCTCCAGGACACCCTGTGATTCATCTCATTTTCCATCAGAGGTGTTTGAAAATGAGATGAAATTAAATGATTTTTGATTTATTTTAACAACCAGTGTGTCTGGATGTGTGCATCAATTTTAAGTGTCCTCTGGGGACACTTAAAACATCTGTTGTGTTGTGGTCTTTGCAGCGCGTTGTCTAAATGCTGGGCATGTGTTGTCAAATTGATGAAGATGTTCTCTTAATTTGTTCTTAGTAGCAGTGCAGTGAGCTTTCAGGGCCACCGTATCAGACAGTGTTTTAACACTTAAACATTATGACATAGAGCAGGGCAGCTCAAAACAGGTCACTTAAATTTTCTTTTTTTTATCATCAAGAACTCACATTTGGATTAGAGCACCATAACATCTTTGTACCAAATATGCTGAATATGTTTGAGGCTGAAACCAAACAGTGAACAAGTCACCGTCTCTCAAATCAACAGGACAGTAAAGGAAATTAAAAAAGTAAACCGTTCTGTACTTATAATTCTACACTCCTGTAAACAAATACACTGTGAAATATGTTTAAGTAAGTCCCACAATAGGTCTCATTATATGTTTACCAGTCTGATTCACCAGTAAAACGTATCAAAACTTTCTGTTGGCATTCAAAAGAAGCTGCTTCTCAAAGCCGACATCAATTAGCCGGCGTCCATCCCACCCAGCTTACATATGAACAGCTAAATAACTTATTTTCTGTCAGACTTTCAGCCAACCCAAACCCTGAGTACTCAGAGGCTCTGAGAGAGAAAGAGGTAGACAGGCAGGCTGAAAAAACAAGGAGTCGCAGGTATACTATATGGGTGTGTGTGTGTGTGTGAGAGCGTGTGAAGTTTCATTCAGACATAGAAGGGAACAGAGTGTGCCATGAGGTGAGGTGTTGAGATGAAAGAGGAAAGAAGAAGAGGGAGAAATAAAAAAGCCTCTCTGAAGTTTCCCATCTTCCCATCCTGCCCTGAGAGCTTCCTGTGCGACTGGCCCGGAGCAGGAGGAGGACAGACAATGAAGTGAAGTACGACCGGAGGAAGCGCTGACTGCTTCAGGCGTTTGTACCCGCCAAGTTTATTCCGTTCCACTTTTCTTTGGAAATACCTTGCTTTTGGCTTTCCTCCCTCCTGCTTCCTCTCTCTTTCCTGAGTACCTTTTCCCTCTCTCCTCTCCTCTTTGACATTTTAAACCTCCCACCAAAAGAAAGCCGTTCTTTGCTCCCTTTCTTTACTTTCAATTCTATCACCCTCGTTCTCATTCTCCGGCTGTCTCCGCTGTCAACATTAGCATTAAGCCAGCATTAGCCCTCTGCTGTGCGCTCTCTTCCTCGGCCCCATTTTCCAGCTCAGCATCTCGGTGCAGATAATACAGAAACACCGTCACCTTATCTCCTCAGAAATGACACACTGGGCTCACGCCGTGTCAAACGCTGCTTCGTCCTGCTCCTATCTGATCCCCAGACGGAAAATAAAAAACTGCCCTGCTGAGTCCTGAGTGTAAGACACAGCCCCAGATCTTTAATGGAATGTGTGTGTGTGTGTGTGTGTGTGTGTGTCTGTGTGCAGCTGAAGTCTCCCTATCTCTGTCAGTTTTCACTGCCCGCATTAATATAATGAAGGACACACAGAGATAATCTGTGGGTGGATTGGTGTGAGTGCAGCAGGAGGCTGAAGTCTCACCAAGGTGAAGTGACAGCACGAGTGCTTTCAGGGTCAAATCAGGACACTTCCTTTTAATAACAAAATAAAAGTCCTGCTCAGCAAACCAAACACTTCATCGGATAATTTCTGATTGTGTCGCACGTCGCTTTGGACAAAACGTCTGCAATTGTAGAATTGTAGAATATTTAAAAATGAGTTGACACCTGTGAGATCATCAAACGTGCTCTATGGAATGACTCCTCCTCCTACCTGTGAGCACAGGTCCTGGGGTTTCCCGCCCATGCCGTGGGGCATCTCTCTGCAGCGCGTGGACAGGTTGAGGATGGCCGTGGCGGCCATGTGGGCGGCCTCCATGTCATGGCTGTAGTCGAAGCTGCTCTTGCTGCAGGTGCTGCTGGCGCTGCTTCCCCCGCCCCCTCGGCCTCCTCCTCCCATGCCCGCTCCTCCCCCTCCTCCTCCTCCTCCTCCTCCTCCTCCACCTCCACAGCTCAGGCTGCTGCTGCTGCTGCTGGGGGCGTAGGTGCTGGTGGTGCTGCTGGCTGAGCTGGAGTTCTTGCAGTAACGTTTGGCTTTAAGGGGGAGTTGAAGAGATCCACAGTGAAAAGAGGGCTGAAGGCTGTTTTACATAAGATAAACTTATGTGGGTGGTCTGGATGGATCTGTTGCTTATGTTTTTGTTTTCCAGTGGTGAATAACTGTGTGAGACTAACTATGTTTGATTTATTATATGATTCCTTTATCGTCTGATGCTAAATGGGGGAAATTCTCTGAGTTTTTTAGATGCACGTTAAAAACTTTGGGGATATCCCAGTAATTTGCACATCTCTATGATTTGATGTATAAATTCATTCATTCATCTTCTATACCGCTCATCGTGTTCAGAGTCGCGGGTGGCTGGAGCCTATCCCTGTAGAAATAAATATCACATTAAAATTGTTTTGGGGTTCAGCTGGAAGTAAGGCTGGGTGATGTGGCATTTTATTCATATCGCAATATTTTTAGGCCATATCAGGATATACGATACAAAATAATTCAGTACTTTGCCTTAGCCTTGAGATGACACTTTGATGCATACAATCGAACTGGATTGTCAGTGTTAAAAATGTATGTTGATATTTTTATTTGTATTTCTTTGACATAACTGGGTTCCCCCCAAAAGCGTTACAGCAAAGTGTACCTCTTAGTTTCTTTTTTTTTTTTATTTCAGAGGCAAACCCTCAAAATAAAACCATCAGTTTTTAGTTAAAGCCACGGACCAAATGTCACGCAGGCACTTTGATTAACCCTCCAGGGTTCACCTTAATGTTCCACCTTAAAAACTGCTAAACTTGCCTTGCTACGTGTCTTTTTTTTTCAGCACACCTCACCTGTGTGATTTCACAAATATATATTCATTTTAATTACGTCTAAACACGTGTAATTCAATTTTCCTTTATATGATCTATGTTAACAAACGGGATATAGAAAAAAAAGAACTTTAAATAATCTAATTCGTTTTCATTCCAAAAAGGAAAAAAAAAAACAGAAAACGAACCGTTTCTCAATGTTTTGTTTTTTTGATTCATAATTGAATATCAGTTGAACGAATGATACACAGATTTTTTAAGGCGAGCCAGGTGAGTGATCGAGATCAGTGAGTGAGCTCTTACCGTCGTATCCTTTGGGCGAGGTGTCTCTCTGTCCATGAACTTTGGGTGCGATGGCCCGTTTCCCGTACACTTGGTGGTTGTTGCTGCCGTCGAAGGCGCTGTAGTCGAAGCTGGTCTTGGAGTACTTCTCCAGCTCCTTGGCCAGGTTGGAGCGGGGCGTGCTGGTGGAAACATTGTTCTTGTAACCATATTGAGGATAGTCCAGTTGTTTGACAAAGCACATAGGCCTGGAAAATAAATGACGAGGGGGTGGAAGTTGGACCGAGGCACTCAACATTGCCCAGGGGAAGGTGAGGGAGCTTGAGGTTGGGTTAAAAAAATGGGCAGATGCAAAGGGAAGGGACGGAGCGGCATGGAAAGCACTGGAAGCTGGTGCTGAGGATGGTGGGGTGACGTCGGGGCTGAAATGTGTGGTTTTCTTCCTCTTGCTTATAGAAACTCACTGTAACATGAGTGTTTTCCACATCTGGTAAATAACAGCCACAATCTAATTTCTCTGTATCTGTTATCACACTTTCATACTCCTCGTGTGCTTTTATTTGATTTGCATCTATATGTTCAATCTGAGAGCAGGGAGAAATGAAATGTAAAATCCAGCTCTGTTGACGCCAAGCTGGATATAAATAAAAAATTCCAGGTTACTTATGACTTTTCATCAGAGCTTTTTCATGACTATCAAAGAATTTCTCACTCAAAAAGCTCTGCCTCTGCAGTGACAAATGAGGCCAATTTTACGAAAATCTAATAAAGTGATTTCCCCTCAATAGTGAGCACAAACACGAACATGCAGTCTCTGGGAAGTATTCTCAGGGGACGGAAAAAACATCAACATAAAACAGAGAGGGGACCTTGGAAATCTCAAAAGCTTTGCAACATGCAGGACAGAAAGAGACGAAACGTTCTGACTGAAAACAGATCTCTGCATCCAGAGATGGTGTAAAATTACAGTTAGAGCACCTGGAAGTTTACATACACGCGTTCATTCAGCACAAGAGCATAAAAAAACACATTCATACAACAAGAATTCCTTTTTTAGTCCATATTCACACTTTTCAGACCGGAAGTTTTCGATCCATGTCTGACAGCCAAAAAAAAAAAAAGCTTAAATGAAGCTCTTTTTTTATTTTTTATTTTCTAAATAAATAAATAAATATATCATATAAATCAGGGGTCCCCAAACTTTTCCTGTGAGGGAACTTTTCCCTTCTCTGATGGGGGGCCGGGGTCAGTTTGTAACAGAAAAAGTGTGACGATCTCAGGGGTGCCTAAACATAAACATTTATTGTTTTCCAGAAAGCCACACATAACCAAATATTAATAACCCTTTACAGGAAAAAAGTCAGGAAATAAATAAAAACACTTTAAATGAAACAAATAATAACACTGGGGCACAGTGGGCCGGGCTAAATGTAGTTTGGGGACCACTGATATAAATAGTTGTTGGTTAAGTTTTGATAATGTATCCTATCATACTGCCAAGAAAAATAAACTAAAAGGCGTTTCCTCCACTGACATTTTTCTTTAACATGATAAAAAAATCTCCTTCCTTCTCTATTTTTATTCTTTTCATAAAAAACATGATTAAAAATAACTTTTAAAATTCTTCACTAGTTTTTGTACCTTCATGTCAGCGTGGTCATTGTTCTCAAATTGACCACAGAATCAACAACAAACAGATCTGAAAAAGGTGCAGCTGAGATGTTTTGCAGTGAGGGTGTCACACCAGCATCCATCTAGAAACTACCACTGAGAAGCATTAGCCTTCAATCCAGCCTGCATGTGGGGAGAATGTGAAAACCTTTAGATCTGTTGATCTCAATGTCTGAGTTTTCAGTGTGAGCATTTAAATGTGAAAAAAAATCATAATTTAGAATTGCTGCAAACATCTCAAAAACAAAAATATTTCGCTCATTTTCTTTCACTTAACGCAGGGTTAAGCAAAGTAGTAGAGTACTCCATTTAAACCTCATACTTCTCCGTAATGCACATGAAACTCTAGCACATGCTACATCAGAATCTCTTTATCAGTATCAGATTATAGCCAACCTTAAGACTCGGTCAGAGGCCTGGTTGGACTTGGGAACGTCGCAGTTCTGATGCTTCTCCTGGGCTTTGGCCAGCTTCTCGGCTGCAGCGATGGGACAACCTGACAGACTGAAACGAGAAAGGAACTTAAGTGGCGGGCTGAAAAGTGACACATTCTGATTTGTGAGGATGTGACCTGGTATGGACATGCTGTGAAATGTGCAGCTCCTGAGAGTTTGTGGCTGAAAACAGCTGTCAGCCACACACCCGAAAGTCTACCAGTTAAAAAAAGAAAGAAACCTCTGACTTCAGATCAGGAAGTCTTTGTATAAACTGCAGGATCCTTTTTAACACCTCTGTAATGACTGGCAACAGCTTGCATGTTTCTGGTTGAGCAGTTTGAAGTAACTCTCAGAACAGAGATCCTCGTATGGACAAATGTGCATTTTTATGTGCACTCTGCAGCTTTTTGTTTCCTTGCTGACAAGACACAGACGTTTCTATTCACATGGGATCTACACCTACAGAGTGTCCCTACAGAATCCAGGCTGTAAAACTTCCTCCTGACAACGAACTGACCAAATGTGACAAAAGTTCATACTGTTATCCTTAACCCCCATTATTCTCCATCCAGTCTGTCAGCTGCAGTGTGCTGGGCTGCAGTGAAAGAATTACCTTTGACAGTGGCCTGAAGCCAGTATGGAGGTGCGTTGGTGAGCACCTGTCATCAGACGTGCATGAATGCATACGGGGGAAGAGTGTGCGGTAGTTTATACCTGCTCTTTCTCGTAAAAGTGAAAGTTTACTGTGCGTGTCCGTACGTGTGCCTATTTTGCACTGCAGCCGTGTCATGTCAGCGAGCACAGCAGGGAGGCTTTCTGGTCCTCCCAGGTCTGCACCTCTCCTGTCACCCTGGCTGAGTGGCAGAAAGGTGCTAATGGCTGCTGCTATGCTCAACTCCCTGAGCATCTGCTGTGGGTGACACTCCTCTTTCACTGTCACCTCGCCCCGTCTGACAGCACCCGCAAGAGCGCTCAGCTATTTCAGTGCTCCCCTCCAAACCTGCACCTGACGGATGCCATTTTTCGACAAGAGCTGATAAATGATTTATGCTGTGGAAGATGTGAAACGCTGCATTTTAATCAGTCTCCGTTAAACTATGAGGTTGTTGGGAAGCAGAGCTGCTTTGACTATTTCTGTCTTCTGAGCATGATGAAAACGACGTATCTTACATGCAGCTGCTTGACATTAAAATGGTCCTCACCTAAAACCCTGACATGTACGTGCAATGAATCAGCACTGACCCTTTGGACTTTGTGAAATAACTGCACACCTTATTGTCTGTGTAGCTCTATGATTCTGCTCGTGCTGGAGTTAAAGCTGTCACATGCTCAACATCAAATGCTTCATGGGTAAAACATTTATTACTGTCTGATTTCTGGCTCTTTTATACGGTGGCCCTGAGAGCTCACATCACTGCAACTTAAGAAAGCACATGCAAAAAGAGAAAAACACAAACAAAGAAAACATCTTCATCAATCTGACAATGTGCTGCAAAGACCACAACACAACAGAAGTGTTTCCAGAGGACACTTAAAAGTGATGCACACGTCCTGACACGCTTGTTGATGACGTAGATTTTGAGTCACAGCCTTATTAAGGTTCTCTTTCCGTCAGTGGTGTTGGAAAATGAGATAAAAGTAAGCGTTTTTGATTTATTTTAACATTGTGATTGCATGATTCAGATATTAGCATACTGGCTAATCATGGACATGTGCATCACTTTTAAGTGTCCTCTGGAAACTCTTCCGTTGTGCTGCACATTTAGAAAATGCTTTTTGCCTGTGTTATCTTAAGTTGCAGTGCTGTGAGCTTTCAGGGCCACCGTACTTTTAGCTCAAACAGACAGGTTATAGAAGCTAGCTTTGAACTAGCTTCCTGGACAGTGTGTGCTGTAGTTTTGGTGCACAGCTTTAGAGAGAAGGAACGCTGACATCTGACATTAAAACCACACAGCTAGGATGAGGTGTTGAAAACATGCTGGAGAATAAACCAGGAAATGAGCAAAACTCAGACCTGGTATTAAAATCTTCGTATTTGTTTGTAAATATTTACATAGATTTAAAAGATGTGTGTATGCACATATATTTATAATGACTGCTACAGCTGCTGGTAAAGTATAGGTTATTGTGCATGCCCGGCTGTGTGTGTGTGTTTGTGTGTGTTTTCTCCCTTCTCTTAGACTTCCCGGTGGAGATAGGTGATTGTAGCGTCCGAACCAATCAGCACTGACTATCAAGTGGCGTCATCTTCAAAAGACTGGCTGGATCTTTGGTCAGAGGCGGCTGGATTTGATGTGTACTGCCTGTGCTCGGCGTGGGATTAAACTAGATTTTGCTCCCGTAGCCGTCTGAATTTGAAGAGGTTCCATCTCTGGACGAGTGTCACGTAGGAGGTTGATTTGCTCGTACTTTTGAGAATTTGTGTTGGTTAAAATCGCAGCCGAATTCATCTTTGTTCCTTGGCTCTTGTCTTTGTTTCTTTGTTTACTTCGATTCAGAAAAAAAACTTTTTTGTTTGTTAATATCTTATTATTTTTATTAAACACTTCCGTTAAACCATATCATTTGGTTTTTTGTAACCTCTTTTACTCTTTAAGAGCCTTGGTTGTAACAATGACTGATTTATATTTATTTATTTATATATATTATTACGATGTAAAGAAAATATGATAAAATAAAGGTAAATTATTAGATGTTGTAGGAATTTGGACAATCTGTATGTAGGATTCTTCTGTATAAGTTGTTACATGTATGAAAAAGCAGGTGAGTGGATATTATTTCTTAAGTAATATTGGAGAAGGGGTGGTAATTGATAACTTTGACTTCTTTCCACTCCTTTTTGGATATGTAAAAGGTGTCAAATCTTTTTTTTGCATTTTCTATTGTCTGTAAGTCTTTTTGTCTAGTTTTTTCTTTTACATGTCCGAAATAAACAATTTCATTCAAAGCCTCGACTGAATTAGGTGTACACCACATTTCGCTCCGCAGTCCTTCCGCTACGACTGTCTGCAGCCCTCTTTCTGATTTTCATTACGTTGTGTTGCTGAGTGCTGATTGTTTAATCAGATATTCGTGCACTGAAGGCGTTTGTCTCAAGAGTGGTGCACATCAGGTTTCATCATGTTGTGTTAAAGTGTAAAATAAAGAAATGTACAAGACTGATCTACATGCAAAATAAAATAAAAAAAAACATAAGCTACAATAACTACAAAAGGATGAAATTAAAAAAATGGTGAAAATAATTCAGATACATATTACATAAAAAAAAAAAAAAAGATCCCACAGTGACAGACAGAGGATGCAACATGGACAGCGCTGTTTCACACGGGCAGGCTGCCTCTTACCTTCTGTGGGAGTTTCTGTTGCTATTGACATGGCCGCGTCCCGTGCAGCCAGGCGTAGGACACTTAAGAACATTCTCATACATAGCCACAACTTGGTTCAGACAGGAGAAAGGAGTGAAAGACAGGGAAGGTTAGGAGCCCCTTACAGTCACGCGTGAGCTCTATTAGTGTGTGAGGAGCTTGGCATTATAAACATCATTAAGAAATGAGCCTGTGTGAACCCAAATGACCTCTTCTTCATTTTAATGAACACTAGTTTGAGAGGGCAGCCGAGGTTTCCCACCATATTGCTTCCACTTATCCGGCCCTTTCAAATTAGTATTCATGGAATAGGGGACAGTCATGAATAAAAAGATGTCATTTAAGTTTAACAGGACGAAGCCAGCAGAGACAGAAATGGGAGGACATTTTTGGGCATGCAGAGCGGCCAACAGCTAGCAATCATGCAAAACACAAGCTCTGAAATCAATGGAGGAAGCAGACAGACAGAACACAGCTCCTTGATAGAGTGTGTGTTGTTATCAGCGGCAGCACGTTGTTAGGGGAGAGAGCGCAGTCTTCAATACCATTTACCATTAAAACAGTCCATAACTGTCTCAGATCCCCTCGGCAACCAGCCAATTAGATTAATGATCTATGGACGTCCAAGAGGAGCCGTCAGAGCTCTGCAGGCGGGGGCGCGAGGAAGGGTCGTCCTGCGCGCGGGGCCAAACCCCATCGGCACCAGCTTCATCATTATCACCCCCTTAAACTTTAACCCCTCATCATCCTCCTTCCCTTACATACTAATTGGCGTTCGGTGCAGGTAATTGGACAAAGCCTGCCACCTCAACACGCCACAAGCCAATACATTATGCATATCCCAGTTTTGTCCTGCCCTCTGCAAAGACTCGAATAGAACGGTAAGAAATGAGAGCAGCAGGCCGGATTCAATATGAAGTACAGACAAAGACAGTAACACTCTGAAGGCAACAAAAGGTAATGTATTTTAAAGACAAAAACAAAGACTCCCATGTGGGCTGATTAAATATTTTAGCATTCTACAGAAAAGAGCAAACAGAAATGGGAATTAATGAATTTGAGATATAATTTAATTGTCATTTTTCACATTTCCCATGGAGCAGTCTGGTTTCGCTGTGTGATTTTCCCAATTAAATGAAGCCACTGCATTAATAATACATTGTCCATTCAGTTCAGCAAATGTGTTAATAGGGGGGAGAGAGAGAGACTCGCCCGCAGCTGAATCTTCCCCACAGGCGGGCTACATGTGTGACATGCTCTCATCTTCACTTTGAAAGTGTTAAAGCAGGAGGTCAGTCTGCAGGACGCTGCTGACCATACACTGATGGAAACCAAGAGGAGACTGTTCTACGCTCAACGCGCCTACACCTGCAGAACTCCTCTCATAAAACCAATATGGTCCAATCAGAGGTTGTGGTCTAACAATGCCTATTGTCCATATGAGTCGGCTATTATTTGGTCATTTCTTCCTTTAAAATGTCCCTTCCTAAGTGATACCAGGACATGAAGCAGCAAAACAAAGAACACCAGAAGGTTTTGTTTTTTTTTTTTTTTCCTACAAAGATGTCCTGACTTGCTCCATCCGCTATAAGACAGCTGATCTGATTATGGAGATCAAATTAGCTGCGTAGGAACTGAACTTTCTTTGTGCTTCTTCTGTAATCTTTCCCCTTTTCCCCTTCTGTCAGATGCTGCAGACTTGTACAAAACAAGAAAGAGGAAATAAAATAGCAGACTGATTCTAAACTGTTGGTTTCATAAACTGCTTACTCACCCGAGTCTCATTCAGGCCACCTGGACTTTTTTTTGTTGTTGTGTTTTTTGGCCTTAAAAGGATCAAAGACCATCGTACCCAGACAGCTCATCTTCTCTTCTTTTAGGAGCCATTTGAATTTTTTCTCTTGCACAAATAGTTGAAGAGTTACGGTAATTATAACAGCTTGCATGAAGTATTGCCTGACAGGAACACTGATATACATGGATTCTTATGCAGAACCTTAATACTCCAGATATCACTGTCAAGTTTCTCTTTTCTTCTTTAAGGGGCCGTATGACTTTCCCCACTAACACAAATGGTTGAGGAGTTACGGGCAGATATAAAAAGAGCGGGGCAGCACTCCGATTGGTACATAGACTGTATAATACATGGTTTGTGTGATGTCACCAATCTGTTTCTGATAGGGAATAAAGAAGCCTTTCATTGGTGCGGCCATATTGGAAATGCTGACTCAAGAGGCGGGCTTTGAGCCTCCTTACTAACAGCTACAGGGTGTCAGACCTGTCATTCAGCTGAGCTGTGCCGCTGATTGGACAAACTCATGATCCAAATATCTTTTAAACCACTGAGTGAGTTAGAAAAACATCACCACTGTACAGTGTGTGTTTTTATGTGGTGTGCATGTGGTTTCCGGGTCTTTCTGCAGCCAGCCTCAAGCTGACCATCGGGGGCTGATTTTCATTCAATGTTTCGTTCGGGCCTGTTTTGAGTTGGTGTGGTCACGGCTGACAGTAACCAGTGAATAAAATCACAAGTGTTCACAAATCTGTCGTCTGGACAGACGTTATAATATTTTAACACCTTCGGCTCTTTAACTGTTTGGGATATCCATGGTTACTGACAGTTACAGCCCTCCTTCCTTCTTCCCCATCCTGAAAATCAAATCTTGTGGGACGAGATTCTATTTAAGTTGCGCACAATTCTAGTTATAATGGAAACACCGGCAAGGTGCAATTGTACTTTATCAAAACTTCAGAAATATCGCTTTTATTTTGCGAAAAAGTGTTATGGAAACGCAGCTAGTGGCTCAGTTTGGACACCCTGGATCTGCCCCTGATCATGGGGAACATATTGGGCTTTAGCTCTCATCAGAGGATGACGTGTTAGCTGTTATTTTTGGAGAATTAGTCCACGTGGCTGAAGAAGTCAAGGGACCAAAGATGATACCAAAGACATCAAGAGAACTTTTCGTGACCCAAAGCATCCTGTGCTGTATGAGGGGTATCACCTCCCCCAGAAGAGCCGGCCCATCAACACAAAAGAGGAAGAGGAGGAGGAACACTGACATCATATTCCAAAATCTCCAGTGACAATCAATGCTGGCCAAGTCCAAATTCCATTTTGGGGCGCTTGATCCCAGTCAAGGTCAGCCAGCTGCAGTCTTCTCACATTTGTGGGAGAAAGAATCTGGCTGTAGCTGTGTGAGCAGTGCTCCTCAGAACAAGAGTCGTTGGTGACACTGCTGGTCTTTACAAGCTGAGCTTTAATGCTAACTAATTTCTTTGTCATTATAAAGACCCTCCTTTATTTTGATTGCTGTCTGGGTCACGGCAGATCATAACTTGATTTTCACGCTGCGGTTAATGAAACGTGTAAAGGGGCTTTTTATTGAGAAGTTTGCACAAGGTGAATGAGACTAAATAGGCAGGGTGAGATCTCCAAAGGGAAACCACAATATTCATTCAAGGCTAATGTTTATTGCCACTTCACTTGATCCATGGCTTAGAGATACGGCACTGCCTTTGTACTCAGGGGAAATGAATAGAGCAAGGGATACAAATAAATGAAAGGGGTTCATGGCATGGAAGGCTGAAGGAGACGTGATGAATCGGGGTCGGTGAGAGTTTTTGTGTTTGGTATTAAAAGAAATAAAATGAAAACTACACGCAGCAATGAGACAGAAAAGATGACTTCTGACCTCTTCTTATAATCCACACATGCAGTAAAGGAAAGCATGCTGTGGAAAGGAGCCCTCAGATTTATGAAACAAACAGAGGATGGAGCCATCACACACTCTCAATCACTGTCACATGCAGTCATGGCTGACTGACAGCTCTGGACTGTCAGATCAATCACTGCAGCCTCCTTCAAGGCCTCGTTTCCCACCTCATCAGCACAGCACACTTAACAAACAATCACATGGAACTAACATGAACCCATGCAAAAGGTCAACACATCCGACCCTGATGTTCCTCCTGAAACGTCACCCATAGCACACAGAGCCAGGCAAACATGCAGATCCTGAACATTACTCAGCACAAAGGCAACAGCTTTACATAAAGAGGAGAGAAACTATCTGCTTACTCTCTGGTGGCACCCTGTCTTTGTGCGGACAGCCGGAGAGGCTCCGATGGTGGGGGTACAGGCCCGTCACATGACCCGTGCCGTCACAACCTGGTGTCGGACACCGACTTTCTTTCTTGTCAGCACGAGAAACATCTGTAGAAAGAAAGAGACCAGGGAGAACTCATAAGAAATGAAGACTGAAACACGGCCATATAGAGGAATTCCATACAAATAATATGGAAGCCCGCTTCTGACAGGAAAACAACAAGGAAAACTTGATCCGATAAAATAATAATAATAAAAAAAATAATAATAAAAAAATCTTCATCTAATTAAAAAGGGTAAGAAAAAAAAAACTTGATCTTGTCAAAAAAAACAACAAAAAATTAGGAAAACTCAATTTAAAAAAAAAAAGGAAAATCTGAACTTATAAAAAAACAGGAAAAAATGATCTGATATAATGATTTAATGAAAAAAACAGGAAAACTTGATTTCATTTTAAAAAATTTGAAAAATAGAAAAAAATGAAAAAATAAAATTTGATCTTATCAAAAATTAGAAAAAATATATGTAATAAAAATAAATATAGGAAAACCCGTTCCAATTAAAGTAAACAATGGACAACTTGATCTTGATAAAAAAATAGGAAAACTGGATCTGATAAAATAAAATAAATGAAAAAAAAAACTGTATTTAATAAAGACAGAAAAACTGGAACTTAAAACAAAAAAAACCTTAAACATCTGATCTAATAAAAACAGAGGAAAACTTCTTTTTAAATTTAATTTAATTGATTTTTTTTGAGAAAGTAAGACGATCTGCATGGGAGTGTATTCCATTTTATTTTTCCTTTTTATTTTGTATTTTTTTCTTGAAAGCATTTCTTCTCATTGTTTTTAACCTGGCAGCTAAGGGCTTCTATAAAATAAACTTACAGCTAAAACCTGGGAATAAAAATCAGTGTTTTAGAAGTGGACTTGATGAATATAAGGTAAAAAAAAGGGGGGGGGCTACATTGAAGTGGCGATTTTTTCAATGACCAGCAGGGGGCAACTCAGTTGGCTTTGTATAAACACTGATGAGAAAATCAGCAAACTCATTTCTTCAATTATTATCTCATTAAACATTTTTTTTCTGATGAGTTAAGTGTGAAAGTATGCGGGATAGTGGTTGTCGTGCATCTGTCGAAGTTCTTGATTGTTGAATCTTGACAAATGGAGGACCATACTTGGCATGCTCTCAGGAGCTGCTTGTACCGTCACCTGTGGAGTTTCACAGGTGGAGGGGGGGTTGAGGGAAGGAGCATTTCAACGGCTGCGAGACATCATTCAATATTCACATCTTTAAACACTGTATCATTAACAGAACGCTGAATAAACATAATTTAAACTGTTTATTCATGCAACTTCATTAACTCAAAGACTTTCTTTAGTTTTTGCAAAAGATCTGACCTGTCATTAACAAAGCAGATTTTATTTAAATTCTTCTTTGCTTTTTTTCCTGTTTGAAATAAAAAAGGATTTTATTAACTACAGTTCTGCTTAAATCACACAGTGACACCTCACAAGGACGAAGATTCAGTGAAGGACTTAATGAGATCTCTCGTTCGTGAAGTTTGTTTACAGTCGTGGAACTCTGGTGTTAGTGACCTTCATGAAAAGCTTTTCATCCTGCATTCAAATGAAATTAAATTAAGAGTTTATCAACTTGTCTTCATTAAAACAGTCAGGCCTTCCTCATGTTAAGCTGAGCTGAGCTGAGCTGAGCTGAGCTGAGCGTGACAGTGAGGGTTAAAAAAGTTTACACACTCAAAGAAACACACACACTCACACACACCAGATGAGATTGTCTTTCCCTCCCAAAGACCCAGCTCTCAGATTTCTTCCAAACCCAAATCAGATGAAGTTACCACCAAAAAGCAGTGATGCCAAGCTGTGCCAACTGGCATGGTTTCTGCAGATGTAATCGTCCATCTTTAAAACAAGGTCAAGGATTCCTCTTACAGTCAATACACAGAAACTCTTTGTTGGGTACAGTAAAATAAGAAACTTATCAGAGGTCCATGTTTCACATGACTGAGATGTGGGTAAATATGTTAAAAAGCAAAAGAAGCCTTATATATAATTTTTAAGAGCTCATTTAAAAAAGGTAGTTTGTATCTTTTTGTATAACACAGGTGAGAGAAAGACACCAGTATCTTCAGTAAGCGTTAAAGGGGGACAGGTTTTATCCTGTGCCACAGAAAGAGCAACCTTTTATGAAAGTGTTACAGGTGTGTGTTTTGTCTGAAATGTCAGACTGCTTGTGAGGCATGTACTCCATTTCTACCTAACAATTACATGTAAAGAGAGGGTATTCTGCTTTCCTATTTCTCCAACATGGATAAAAAGTATGAAAGCTGGATGTTCAGATGTACAGATTTTTAAACCTCTACATATTCACATGTTGTAAAAAAAACTGTCTGTAAACTGATCGAAACACTGTGTTCTAAAAATAGCACCAGATCTTCACCAGACCTGCTGAAATGATGATGTCATGACCTAACTGCTTCACAAGACATTGGAGAGGCGGGCCTCAAACAATGAGCTCTGCCTGTTGCCCTGCCCCCAACAGGTCTCCAGAGGGCTGACAATCAGAGGGTACTTTTTTTTTTTTGGAGCGCAGTTTTAGCCTACCTAAAACTCAAAGTTTTTGAAAACGTCCTCCAGAGTGGAGTTTTTCTTAAACGATACAGCCTCCATCACCGTGTAAACAAGCTGGGGTTTTGAGTGGAGATGCTGACGTCCCGCTCCATTTTGCATGTGCCTATTTCACTTTCATTGTGGGAACTTTTAATTGCCATGCGCGAATGGGACGACGACAACAACAACAACAGTTAAATGCTGGACTACCGTGTTGTGCTTGTGCTAGAAATGGTGCTATCTCAGCACATTCTGCTCAGGTGGGGATTACAGTCACAGACCTGACAGCCTGATTTCTGTGACTCTTTGCTCAGTTACTCTTCCTCACTGACGTAATGATCGTGAACAGCTGAACTGAAACTGAATCGTGCAAACTGGAATTGAATTTTGTGTTTTTGAATTTTTGGAATAGAGAGCTGAATTTTTTAATATCCATCTATTTTCTACCGCTTATCTGGGTCTGGGTCATGGGGACAGCAATGTCATCAACGAAGACCAGTGGCCACTGTTTCCGGCCACTTCCACCAGCTCCTCTGGGGGGATAAAGAGGTGTTCCCGGGCCAGCTGAGAGATATAATCTCTTCATCATGTCCTGGATCTACCCTGGGGTCTCCTCCCAGCTGGACACCTCCCCAGGATGGCGCCTAGGAAGCATCCTCACCAGATGCCCAAACCACCTAATCTGGCCCCTGACACACAAGAGCAGCGGCTCTACTCCGAGCCTCTTCTGGATGTCCGTGATCTGAACCCTGTCTCTAAAGCTTGGTTTATGCTTGACGCGTCCGCAAGGTCCGCACGGCTGAATGATGTCTTTTTACCGGAAAGTTTCCACATCGCACACCTCCGAAAATTTCTAACTTCAATGCGGGGACATGTGGACAAACAGGAGCTTCTTTTGTCCAAAGTACAAAAAGTACAGGCGTTTATGTGATTCACCACACAGAGACCACAGTGATAACTGTGTGATGAACAATTCCTGCCGAGAAATTGAGGCCAAATTTGGCAGAGAAGAGTCATTTGTGAAAAAAAATGTTGTAAACAGTGTAAACAACTTCTTCTTTAGTTTAGCACTGTGGTAGACGTGTGTTTGCGATAAATCGCCCCCTGCTGTTTGCCGTGCGGAGTGTGAAAAGGCATATAAACCACACCTAATAATCATCAACAGCCCTTCAGGCTGAGTCCAGACACCCAGTGGAGAAAGGTCATTTCAGCCGCTTGTATTAGCAATCTTGTCCTTTCGGTCACTACCCACAGCTTGTGACCAGAGGTGAAGGTTGGTACGTGGATTGACCGGCAAATTGAGAGCCTTGCCTTCTGGCTCAGCTCCTTCTTTAACACAATTTCAGATCATGTTTTTCAAATTCGGTTTCTAGTTGCACAAATCTCAGCCCATAGCAAACACCGACTATTTGACTGAACTCACTGAAAAGGTTATTTGATGTAAAGTCGGCATCGGTCGCTCTACCTGATGAGCTCACCTGGGATGTTGGTGAGAGCTCTGAGAATAACACAGTGAAGCGGGGTTAAGAAAGGACAAAGTGAGAGGTGGACTGTAGCGCACACAGTCACACGTTCACAATCACACCAATCACAAATGAGTCACTAAATGAATCTCATGTCTCATTCGTCTGAAAACCACGGACCTCATTATCCTCAGTGGCTCTCATTCATCTCTGTCATGTCAGGGTCATAAGAGTTTGGAACAATACAGCACAGTCACGTCTGTATGTGAGAAAAAAAACTCCTGGTCTGCATGCATGATGTGGCTTTTTAGTAATGGCGTCTTTTGGTGTGCATTATTACATCGACTGTTAGTGTTTGAAAAGTACGGTAGAAATAATTTCTCCATTTGCACACGCACAAATGCACACGCACACAAACGTGAAGCTTGGGTTGTGCCTGCCTCGCCCCCATTGTGGAGAGTGGAGGCAGCCAAGTGGAAGGCATATTAGAAAGCAGGGGATATTGATTGTGGCTGGGGACGGTCTGTGCTTTGCATAGCAAATGGCCCCCATTACCATACCATCTCTGGATAATTAATGTGCAGTCAGTAGGCCTGTCGTTCGTTATCGGTCATTCTGATACTGTTCAATTTTCATCTCAGCCTCATGCTTCTCTTATGGAGCTGGCCTCCTCTCTGAACCCGCCCGTCTTCCATCACCCACTCCCTCTCCCTCGCCGTGCTCTGCCTTATGAATCACACAGGAACCCTGGTCAACGAGTGTCTGCTACTATCTCGCCCGAGGAAAGATGCTATCGTGATGCAACTGTCTCGCATCCTCTCATTATTCCAACATTAGCCAGACACCGGGGCCAGGGAAGGCTCTTGAAATTAACATTTGTGTGGCATTTAAGTGGCAATATATACTGGCTGTGAGTTGTGTGGCATTCAAGGTGTAATATCACCCCTGCTGTGAATTAGCGTGCTCTGAAATCTCCTTTATGGGAGGAAATCATTTAACCTAAGCATGTCTGAATGTTGTTGCAGTAAAAGATGAAATGAGAGGAAGAGCTAAATCCAACCTGAAACTCTACTTTTACTGTTTTAAGACTGAATTTTACAATTACCACTAACTTCAGGGAGCAGTATTTTGTACTGTACGATTTGTGAATCCCTGCAGAATGAATGCTGTCTGAATGCAGAAGGCCACTGTTTTGAAGCTTCCTCTCCCGAGTGCTTACGCAGGGTTAAAAATAGGCAGCTTTACCCCAAGCTGCATCGCAGGGATGAGATTTGCGGTCCTAACAGGCCGTGCAGATTGCCATTACTTATGCCTGACAAGCCTACCCTCTGATGTTTCCATGCTGGCCTATTTTAACAACATAAGCTGCTGCTGCCGCTCCCGCTGCTACAGAGATGCGAATTTCCAAATTGGCTAAAAAAGCTTGTCCTGGGGTTATAGTAAGGCTCCCAGAATGCATGTGGGCTGTCTCGTCTTCAGTACAGGAGAGATAGAATACAGAGCCAAACAGTCGCAGGCAAACATTTCACCTGAGCCTGTTTCACGAGGTGAATACGCCTCAAGTTGCCGATGGAGGAGTGGAAGCGTCTGTGTTTGAAGGGCTCACTCACCTTTGTGGTAGAAAGGTTTCTTCATGCCATCAGGAAGCCGCGCTTTACGTTCAACACCGTACACATGCCGGTGGCCTTGGTCCTCGTGGTTATACCTCACCCCGTCCCTCCTGGCAGCCTCGGCCGCCATTTTATCCCGCATTGCCTTGGCGCGTTCTGACTCTAGTGCAATGGCCTTCTCCAACAGGGACAGGTTACCCTTCGTCATGTCGAACACTTCCTCCGATCGGTCCGACGTCACAGAAGCCGTGTCTTCGTCAAAGTCCCGGTGGTGAGAGTGATATCGGTCGTCCTGTGCGCAGCTAGAGAAGGCTTTGGAGCGCGGGCTCAGCTGCTCCTCCAGCTTCATGAGATTGTCCATGTCTGAATAGTTCCTGTCATGTGACCGCCGATCGTCTTGGCTGTGTTGGAAGTCAGCATAGGTGTGATGCTGCGCCTGCTGATTGGGATCGCCGCATGAAAAATGATTCTGCTGGGATGATGGTCCGTTTCGATCGGAGGACTTTGTTTCGCTCAGCTTCCGAGCGAGGTCGAAGCATTGGTTCCGTAGGCACTCCAGACTGCTTAAACACACTTCCTCGTCGCTGTTTTCTATCTGTCCATTAGTGGTTTTAATCTGTCCATTACCACCATGGTGTGCATTTCCTCCATTGTGAGCGCAGTCGTTCTCGCTCCCGTTCTCGCCTGTACCGTCAAACTCCTGTCCGTCTAAGTTGTCAGACAGCACGGCGCCGTGACCTTGTGCCAGCAGCTTTAGAGAGTCCACTGTCTCCCGAACAACATCGCTATCAACATCCAAACTCAAGTCCCCCCTCTCAGGGTCATCCCCTTCCTCTTCTTCATCCTCTTCCTCCTCATCTTCTTCCTCCTCCTCCTCATCCTCCTCTTCGTCGTCATCCTCCTCCTCCTCATCTTCCTCCTCCTCCTCTTCTTCGGCACTGTTCGAGGAGTTGCTGTTCATTTCAGACTCCGTCATGGCACGGTTAGCGGCGTCCTCTGCGATCTTGCCCAGGTTGAGGAGGGACTTGGCCACGAGTTCGTCGTAGTTCTCGTACTCCTCGTTGTTGTTGTCGTCCTTCTCCATCGCCGAGCCGGGTTTGAAATTGCCACCACCGCCACCGCCGCCTCCGTCGTCTCCCTCGGCCCCCTCGCCGTTGCTCATCTGATCGTCCTCTGTTGGAAAGATAAAACAAAGGTCTTGTAATTTCATTTCCGTCATTCTATTTTACTGCTAAATCAAATTTCTGGGCTTGGTCCGTTTAAATTGGATAAGGAACTCTTTGCTTCCCCTAATAATTTACTTTGAGAGTCTTAACAGCAGCTTGTGTTTTGAATTGTGAATCAGTGCAGGAAGTTAAATATAGCGGCTGGGGAAAGTTCCAGAGAAAGATGCTCGGTTCAACAAGGGACTCTATCTTAGCCAGCCCTATTTCTGCTCTTATTTCCTGAATGTGCTTAAAAAGATATTCACAGGTCTCATGACTAATAGTATCACTAAAGAATTCTGTAAATAGCTGCAAATGAGACAACATTCATTTTCCAACAGTGTAAATCAAAACACTGAGAATATTTTGAATTACAGAGAGGGGAGTCTGAAATCGGAGAGATAATTTGGTGTTCCATCTGCGACACCATGAACCTCAGTCAGTAGCTATTCATCCTTTGCGAGTAAAGTTCATTTTTCATTCAATCATCAGTATCTTTAGAATTCCTTTCACTGCCTAATTGATTCTGACAGGCTGCAAAAGGTTACTGAACCTCTTCTGTCAGTAATTTCAAGCACTCACTCCTGGAGCACTTCCAATCTCTCCTTTCACATTTCCGCCCTGAGCCGCCAGGAGCACATTGCTCACGTTGGCGTCACATTTGCCACTTACATTCCTGCAGAGAAAATTAACCCAGAGGGCCCACCCGCCCCAACCATGCACACATGCAGAATTAATACAAGAAAGTTTAAATTCTGGAGGAAATGAGAAAATCACAAGACAAATAATAATAATAATAATAATAATAATAATAATAATAATAAAAATAACTGTGTTAACACCGGAGTGTTTATTAAACATTACTCTGAATACATTCTTTGTAAAAAAAAAAAAAAAAAAAAAAAAAAAAAAAAAAACTGACACTGAGGTTTCCATACACAGAAACCTCACTCACTCTAACCTAAGGAGAGCATTGCAGTATTGGTGCTCGGGGGGTAAAGGCTTCAGAGCAGAAAGAGGAAACAGTCACGAATGACCAGGCACATATTTTGACAGTGGAGGGCTTCTTACAGAAACCTCCCGCAGCAGGGGTTTAATTTTTGATGCTATGAAACGTGGCACAAGAAAGCAATTTGAAGAGCAATCAAGGTACACAAAAGGGATCTGGAAGCGAAACAGATTAAGGAGGGAACAGAGGGACAGGAGCTGCCCTGAATTGGCTTTGGATTAGCGATAGAGATGTGCACGCCGCTGGGAAACACAGAGAAGCTCCCAGATGTCACCTCTATTACATGAAGGAGATTGGAATCTGCCAAGTGACCACGCGGTACGGCTGTCTGGGGGCAAATAGGAAGCATGATAATGATACATATGGAAAAGTTATTCTGCTTCTCTTCTGGAGAAGGCTGCAGATTAAAATGCTGCTAATAACCAAAAGAGGGCCCCGGGAGCTTGAATTATAGAAAACACGCACAAGTGGGTGGAACACCAGAAAACTAAGAAAGAACTTCATTAGTCTGATCTATTATTTAGAAAAAGCACAAAATATTCAGACAAATTATAAAAAAGACAACAAAATATAAGCAATGAATAGAATTAACAGAATATAAAAAAAGATAAAAAATATACACAAAAAATAAACATCACAATGAAACCAAACACACGAGAAAACAAGCAAATAAAAAATATAAACAAGTAAAAAAATGCAATAAACTAGTGAATATGAAAAGCAAAGCAAAAAACTGAGAATTAATGCAAACAAGCTCTATGAAGACCAAAACTACATGCATAAACAACTATAAAATGCCTAGAGTCAAAAAGCAATGCAGAAAAAAAAAATCAGACCAGGAAACCAAACAGACATTTAAAACAAATAAAGAAAATGGACAAAAAAACACACAGACACAAGAATCCTATCTGAAAGGTAAATAACCAGAAAACATAAATTGAAAGACACCAAAAACAGGCGACGGAACCAAATACAGAAAACAAAAAAATATAAAATGAACCAAAATCAAATACAGTCAATAAAATCAGATGCTGACCACAAATTAAACACAAAAAACTACTGAGACTCCCACAAAAAGTGAGGAAACCCAACATGGATTAGACAAAAACAGACAACAGAACGTGATCGACAACAAACGAAGATCAGAAAGTGATCAAAGAGCCTCAGATGAAAAGGATTCCTTTGGTTTTCTTTAACAGACAGTGGCATGTTGGTTTCACGACAAACATGCCACCCAAACAGAAAGAGAGAGAGAGAGGGAGAGAGAGAGAGAGAGAGAGGAGCCTGACAGTGGCATCAGTCCACTGTCTGAGTCTTAAGGGGGGAGGCCTCAGCTCTGGGCTCTAATGAACACCTCTAGTTTCCACATTCAGCTGGAGCATAGGAGCACGGCAGCTGAGATGCCACATCAACACTTTGGACGGGTAGAGCTGAGCGCCAAAAAGGGTTAACACACTCCTCACTCAGGGCCTCACTCCTAATTGGACTTGAAGGGACTGTCAGGTCCAATTGTGATGCAGGGGTGGTGGAGGAGAACCTGCCAGATCTGGTCCTGGGCATGCCGAGGGTCGGGGGTGGAACACTGGGAGCTGGACTGGTTCTCACATGGTACATCCAAAAAAACTAGATTCAGTTCAGTTATTTCTTCAACACACTGCAAAAAAATAAAATCTAAGCAAGTGTTATTGTGTAATTATAGTCAAAAAATATCTTTTTAGACTCAAAATAAGCCACATTCACCTGAGAAGTCCAGAGAAAGGTCTTATTTCAAGGTATTAAAAGACGAAAATGAGGTCTGAATTTCTTGCAACAAGTAAATTAAATCTGCCAATGGGGTAGGACAAAAGTTTCTTGTATTAAGACATTATTTCAATTTCAAGAAACATGACAAGCAAATTTTTCTTATCCCAGTGGAAGATTTTTTTTTACTTTTTACAAGCAATTCAGAACTCATTTTTGTCTTTTAACAGCTTGAAATAAGACATGTTTCTGGACTTGTCAGTTGAATGTGGCTCAAATCAAGTATAAAAGACAGTTTTTACTAAAAATGATAGAAAAACAGTTGCTTAGATTTCAGTTTTGCAGTGCAGAAAAAAAAATGTAAATAGAGATTTAAGTCACCCCAGTGTTCTTATAGCACTAGGAAATCTTTTTTTGAATGAAATTGCTGAAATAATTTACTGCAGTTTACAAAAAGCAGGGAAAAAAATCATATTTCGCATAGTTTCGTTTATTATGTGAATTTATTTGATGGCTGCTTTGCGGTTAGGGTTAAAATAATATCAAAAGATGACTGTATTGATTGAAGCTGTAAAATTGGATTGTTTACCAAAAGTTTTATACTTTTAATATTCAAAGCAGTGAGAGAGATGCCACATCTTTGCTCCTTTAGCTCAGAGTTATGACAGAGGAGCTGTGCAGTGAGAGCTGTGAAAATAAGTGAATTCATTTTCCCAATGTGAAAATGAATCTAAACTGTAACAATAAGGGTTAGATTTCATTTACTTGACTTTTAGGGGAGAAAGACTTTGGAAGACTGATTCCTGCATCGATTGAGAAACAAACAAAGTGGACGGTTAGCTTAACTTAGTTTAATGCTTTTCTTTCTTTCTTTAAACTTCTTGGGAGTGTACACAGATTTGTTCATCTCAACTCAGCTCAACTTTATTTATAGAGCACTTTAAAAACAAACACAGCTGAAACAAAGTTCTGTACATCAAGGCATAAAATATATAAAATCAAAATAAAAAAATAAAACACTAGCACTAAAATGATTGTTTTATTGTTTAAAAACATTTAAAAACGATAAAACAGTAACTAAAAACAACCCATATAAACACTAAAACTGTTTTTCAGACGAGTTTTAAAAACAGACGGGGCTCGTCTTAGGTGGAATGGAAGATCGTTCCACAGTTTAGGACCAGCAACAGAAAAAACCCTGTCCCCTCTGAGCTTCTGTTCGGACCTCAATTTGTTACATGTAAAATGTTACTCAATATTAAAGGAAGGCTAAAAAAAAAAAAAAAAAAAATCCAACCTCTTTTCTAAAAATAACTTTTATTATTGACCTGTGATATTGACAGGCCTTATTTCACTTTTCCCTAGCTAACATGTCTTTGATTTTATTTATTTATTTACATTTATTTTAAGATATATTTGTCAAATTTTAATTTGTTGATTTTTTTTTCTTGTATTCATTGACTTAAAACTATTTTGGATAACGTTTTTTTGTTTCCCAGACCTTCTAAGAAAAAAAAAAAAAAAAAAAAAAAATTATATATATATATATATATATATATATATATATATATATATATATATATATATATATATATATATATATATATATTACATGATGGTGCTCTATTCCTTTGATGTCCTTTGTTTTAAAAGTATTTCAGGTGTTGGAATTTCACTGAGTTTTTTTCCCCATTTGCAAACCAGGCTGCTCCGACAGAAGTACATCCTGTACAGATGTTAAATCTTATGGAGTTACTGTAAATCCCCCCCAAAATGTTTCTTTTTGTCACTGACAGATTTTTGAAAGGAAAATGAACTTTAGAGTAAAGATTTTCCTCTTAGGACAAAAACGTTTCTGTAAAGCCAGAAACGGTGTCTGAAAAACCCCACCTGTCCTACCATAATTAATACAATGCCTGAAACTTAAAGCGACAGCCTGATCCTGTCACTGATTGGTCATGTAGTAATAAAACCTGTGGAGAAGGCTAATTCCAGATAAGCTGAAGTTAGCGTTTAAATGATGACATTTAGTTTTCTCATTTTACGTTGATCAGAATGATAGTTTGTCACATCTGAAATGTGAATCACGCGTGTGTTGCAGCAGGACTCTCTCACCTTGGCCATGACTCTGATCTCCTTCCTCGTCCTCTTCATAGTCCACCTCCTCCACAGCATCCTCCTCTTCCTCTGCCTCTTCCACCCTCTCCTCATCACCTTCCTCCTCCTCTTCTTGCTCCACCTCTACGTCTTCTTCTTCCTCCTCCTCCTCCTCCTCCTCCTCACCCTCACCATCCCCTCGCTCCACTTCTCCTTCTTCATGCTCCATTTGCTCTACATTGTAGTCCATGTAACCCTCTACCTCCTCTTCTTCTTCCTCCTCCACCTCTCCCTCCTCCTCCTCCTCCTCCTCCTCTACTGCACCTTCCTCCTCCTCCTCTTCCCTGTCGTCCATCTCCTCCGTCCCATCTGTCTCGTAGCACTCCTCCATGGTGGAGTTATCCATGTCATCTAGGTAGGTGCTCCTCTTGGGTGAGGTTTCGAGGGTTTGGCGGTCCAGACTCTTTCTCTTTTTGGCCAGAGGGCAGCCGTACACACTGCAGAGGAGAGAAAAGAGGGAAGACAGGAGAATTTATCCTGACAGGTCAGCAAAAGCTAGTTCCCATCAGTGGTCAGTCCTCTGATGGGTTTTAGAAGCTACTATGAGAAAAACACACAAAGCCTGTTTTCATACAGTCTCCAGCTTTCATCTTACTGTGTTTTAATCATGTCACTGAAATGAAACATGTTCACAAGTTTGATCAGATCACTGCAGAATAACTGCGGCATGTGGGTTGGAATGAACATTATCGCAAACAGATTAGCCTTTAGCTTGTGGTTTAGCCCCCCCTTGTTTAGCTTTCTTCACTGCCCGTCTTTGCACTATGGGGAGCAGAGCTTGCAGCTGCTCTGCTCCCCAACTCTGGAACTCTCTCCCACTGGACCTCTGTAACTCCTCCACCCTGCCCATCTTTAAATCCAAGCTCAAAACTCATCTGTTCAGACTTGCTCACTCTTTTTAAACTGTTTCACATGGACCTCCTTCCTCATTTATTTATTGTACTGTATGTTGTCTTTTATCTTGTATCTTTTTTATACTTTCTGTACAGCGACCTTGGGTGTCCTGAAAGGCACTTTTAAATAAATAAAATATATTATTCTTCTCTTCTGTCCTTTTCCTGTCTGTCAGTTCAGCTCCAGTCTCCGCCATCACTACTAAATTCCAGAGAAAAACACAGATCTCTCTTCTCACTACTAAACTTCATCAGCTGGCGTGGTGTTGTCATAGAGACTTAAACATGTTGTAATTCAATCCGGTCCTGTCCTTCCCATCAATCCATACTGACAAAAAAAGTGCTAAACATATGAAGGAAAATTGGAGGCACAGAATTACTTGCATATTATTTGAATTTATTCACAGCTCTTTCACACTGGAAAACAAAATTCTTTACCAAACTAATGTGGTTCATTGTTTGTGTGAACGCGTGTGTGTGTATATACACAAGACCTACTCTACATTATCTGAGAACTTGTCCCTCAGCTTGACACTGCTCCCTTTCATTAAGTGTTGTTCTAGAGTCCTCAAAAAGTGAATCATTTAAAGGTGGGACTGAAGGTCATGCATTTGTTTTAAATAAAAGTAATGTTAAGACATTTTTAAAAACTCTTACAATCACAATTAAGAATTTTTGCAGATTTTAAGAGAATTCTTAACATTTTAGTGCCTTAAATCCAAATTATTCAAGACTTTTTAAGACCTCACGGATACCCTGTTAAGTTAATGTACTTATCATGTTGTAAAAATCTGAGAGTTCAAAAAACACATCAGAAGACACAAGACCAGATTAAAGTTATGAAATGGAGCAGAATAGACCAAAATGGTGCATGAGAATGAAGAAATCAGAGTCTTAAAATGTTGTTTGCAGGTCAAAATAGTCTGAAAATGAAAAACCATCCTGATCAAATCCAGATCCTGATCCTGCCATAAAAACATGCTGACATATTTGTCCCATATCGCCCCCTAATGGAGAACATTTTCCTTGGTCAGAAGCAGAGTTTGCTGATGTTTACGCAGCACGTAACACTGCAGAAAACTGACCACTGATCATCTGGTACGAAGAGACACCTGAGGGACAGGTGAGCTTTGATTTCATCAGTCTGTGATGATGGAACGAGGAGGTTTGAGACACTTAGAGACTGATTTTAACAGAAATCACTCAAAGAGTTAACACGCTGCATTCAGATGTTACTTTCATGGCTGATAAACATGTCAGTAAGAGCTGCTGGTTTCATAAAATCGAATGTGGTTGTCTTAAGTAATAGTTTGGACAAATCTCTGACGTACATCAACCTGTCTCATCCAGAGCTAGCTTTATAGATCTGTTCTTGTTTTGGATGATTCAGCAGTTGATAAAAACCTCAGCATCTAGGACCTCAGGGCTATTTTGAGTCTTATTTTATAAGGTTTACAATAATGCAGAGAAATGTTCTCCCTGATCTTTTCACCCGATGATGCATATCGTTTCCTGATGGCGTCAGTCTAGAAAAAATAAATAAATAAAACCCCACTTAACCAAAAGTTATACAAGAGATCACCAGCTATTGAGCAATTCTAACAAATTGTGCCATTTCATCCCAATACAAAGCGATACCATCTCTCTCTTTGTAGCAAACAAAGCAGGAGATTAAACAGTTTATTCTCACATTCATTTATATTCAGGTAACATTCATTTGTTCTCCAGGCAAAGTAAATCACTGAGCGCGCTCCCCAAACACTTTGTTCCAGACTGATATGCCCTTGTTCTGACGTGCACCGAGTGCAGCAAAACACATCGGCTTGTCTGGAATTGACTGTAAGAGGGGAAAAGACAACCTGTAGCCTGATTAATTGAATCTTGCCCCGGCACCTCGATTTTAATGTATTCTCCAGCTCCCCTCGGCAGCAGGGGGACAGATCCTAATCTGATAATCTGATAATCTGTGTATTCGCTCAGGCTATTGATCACAGGGGGTTTAATCCATTTCTCTCATCAAACCTCTGGGAGCCCCGAGCAGCTACCTGCCCCCCAACGCAATGTGTACTGCTGTTGGTATGTGTGTGTGTGTGTGTGTGTGTGTGTGTGTGATCTTGTGTGGCTGTGTGCACGCATTTGGAACATTTGAACAAAAGCACCCACACAGTCAGAATTATGATGAGCTCTGCTGAGTGTTTTGGCCATCAAATAGACCCCCCCCCCCACACACACACAAACACACACACTCCCGTCCACGCTGGAGTGTAAGAGAGCTAAACACGCTTTGGGCATGTTCACTCGGCTGTGAAATATCCCTGGCTCCTATTTTTACAACCTCTGGATGTTTCCCCGGCTCTGCGCTACTTAGAGTAAGACCTGATGTGAATGAAAGGCACGCGGCTGTGTGGAAGACTCAAAGACACGTCGGTTTGTCAATAGTCATTTTTACACAGCCTGCTCGGTGCGTGAATGTTGCACATTTTTAACCTGTTGTGCAAACAGCAGATAGTGGATCTGTTGTTGTATCTTTTCACATCTATGTCAACGCGGGAACCAAAGGGCGGGACAGATATTTGAGGTATTTTAACATGACTTTTGTACCAGAAAGTATGAAAAGAGAAGAACATTGTCTGCAAACCTCCAAAATTTAAAGCAAATTGGCCTTATTTACCTGTATACCAAAGCTCTACATTTCAGCCATGTCCATTTGAGGCTCTTGTCTTTGTAGTGTATTTAACTGAATATCAGTTAAAAGGGAATTGCAAAACACTGTAATCTGTTTTATTTACATATTACACAACGTCCCAGCTTCATTAGAATTTGGTTTGTACATCTAAATGCAAAAATGAAGGCACTGGACAGATTTTTGGGTTCTTCTTTCTGTTCAGAGTCTGAGCAGTTGTGCCAAGTTTATTCAAACAAGCTGTAATTGCCTCCAGAAAACAAGAAAAAAAAAAACATCAACAACATGTCAGTAAACGACAACAACAAATATCTGTATGTGACAGAAGCTCACAGCAAGAGATGTCATCCCTCAAATCCAAATCTCTCTTTCTGGAGTCACGAGTCAGGACAAGCCTGAAAAGTGGAAGCAGTTTCTTGGATGGATGCTTGATTTGTGGAATACAACAATAGCCAATGTTTGAGAAAAACAAATTGGCGATGATGACAGGTCGGCTGGGGCTGATGTGCGCAGCGTTTGTGGTCTAAGTCCTGTGGAAAGGCTCATCTTGGTGCTGAGGCGGTGTAGCACCAACTTTACTTCTTTCTTTTTCCACTGTTCATGTCAGTGAGTCCCACAGTTCAATATCCCATCCATCCAGCTCCCTCTCCCTCTCCCTCCTCAGTCCTGGACGTCCATCAGTCAGCCAGGGTCCAGTCAGCTGGCAGGCTCAATCTCACCCAGCCCAGGGATCCCTTAATGGTCTGACCCCCTGCACCCCCTGCAAACAGGGGCCTCATTTCATTAATCTAAACCCACATGGAAACTCATTCCCTGCCTGACAGCCAGACCTCTCCCCCCGGGCAGCATGAGGGTCTGTGGGACAGTGAGGCAGGGAGGGGTGTGGGCTGCGGCACTGTGATCAATAGCGCTTGTGACCAAACATCTCAAAAGCACATTAAAATGCCACTCATCCTGGCCCCTCCGTTCCAGGGACCTCTCCAAATAAATCACACACCGGTCCCAGCAGGTTAGCTGCTGCCAAGGCAGGCGGGCTGGCAGGACGAGGATAGGTGAGTGGGAGGATGGGGGATGGGGGGTGGAGGGAGAAGTGATGTGGGAATGGCAGATAGACACAAACCCTCAACTCCTCCGTGCTCTCCACCAGAGAGGTCTTCAGGCAAGTTAAGTTGGTTAAAAAAAAAAACAAAACATACAGCAAACAGCTCCTTTGATTTTAAACTGAGGCACTGTTCAACTGTTAAGATTGAGCAGACCACCCAAACATTACAATACAACACAGCTGTAAACTGCTGCTACATTAACCAGGAGGTCAAATGCAGTGATCACGCTACGTTCACCGCTTGAATTAACCACTGAGAGGCTCAAAGTGTCTGCCAACAATGAGGAAAGGATCGAAACAGAATAAGACTTCTTCAGTTTAACTAGGTTGGTTTTCAGAAACAAGAAAGCGGAACTACACCCCTCCAATCAAATGAACAGTAACTCCCTGTCAAAGAACAGGGGAGCTGCTGATCTACCTCTATCCTACTTTGCTTGTTTGGTTGAATACAGGGTTTTGTCAATGCAAGCAGCATTTAGCTTCAGACGCTCGTTAGCGTTCTTCAAACTCTGAAGCAGCATAAAAATGGCCGATTGTTCATTGGTCGGTTGTCTCCACAGTGGAGTCAACTTCAACTGAACCTACAAGATCATAACTGTTTCAAAACAACCGGTGTTTCAGAGTTAAGAGTGGCCGTGCTAACTGGAGACCTTCAGCTGAACGTGTCAGTGATGGTTGGCTGACAGTCACCATTTAACAAAGTTACACTTTACACTGAAACACCAGAGACGTCTGAGTCGAATGCTTTTCTGGATCCACCTCAGTCAACAAGCTTTGACTAAACAAGTAATATTAGCCAATGAATGAAAAAACTACGGTATATTATCAAATCATTAACTATGATTATTATCAATTCTAAAACACAAAATCATCATCCTTCTAATACAAAGTGGAGTCTTGACCAAACGAGTTTAATTCATTCTGTGTTGGAGCTCGTAATAACTTGTACGTCAAATCAATTTTCCCCATTAAAATGAACTGAAATGCTATTAATCAATTTTTTAGCTCAAAAAACACCACGGTTTTGTTTGTTACTTGTTTTTTTTTTAAAAGAAAAATGTTCTTGTAAATAAGGAATATTGTATAAAAACACACTACAGTAGAATGCAGTGCAGTAAACTGGTTTTATTGAGTAACATGTTGAGTATTTATCTTGGAGATCAGACGATTTGAAGATGCTGATGAAGGTGAAGGAGAAAAGGCTGAACTGAATAACTAAATCTTACTGGCTGATTTTTGCCCTTTTCTTCCTGCTTTCCTCACTTTCATCTGCAGGAGTTTTCAATAAACACCTGTCCAATCAGCTCTGTTTCATCCTCCCTTTATGAGTGTTTCTAAGTGAGTTTGGCAAGTGTCGTAAAATAGCGTCTTCAAACGCCCAGTTGCAACTTTTTCTGGATGTTTCTGTTGAATAAAGTCTGAAAGTTTTGCAAAACACCTGCAAGCAAAAATGCGAGCACAACACTGATGCTTCCACAGTGAGCTAACTGCTTAAAGTGGGATGCTGGGCGGATGTGGTGTTCGCTGTGCTAACTATTGGTGGGTTATCTGAAGTTGGCTCATAACACAAATTTTAACTTTCAACTCAAAGAACAAAAAGGAAATGTCTGGGAGATGGCTCGTAAGTCAAGGTACCACTGTATTTGGGGCAGTTCTCTGTCTGGATGTAGTTTTCTGGCTCCTTTATTACGACCCAGGTCTCAGACCCAGTGGTCTGCGTGCCTGTCTTTGGTTTGGGAGGGTTTCTAGTTTGTCTTGTACTTGACGATCTGTGAATTTCCACAGACAATGTAGTCGAGTCACTTCAGCGCTTAAACCCCCTCTCTAGTGTACATGCTGGATTTCTCTATTAAAATCGTCCATCTGCTCCACTTTTTGATGTCTTCCATCCACTCACTGTTTTCTGGGAGTCATTTACAGTTCTTCAAAGTGAGTTTTTTGGTAATGACCCTCCTTGCTAGCTTGACAAACCATCACACTGCAGTTCTTCTGTTGCCAACATGTGAGCCTGTCAGCGGTAAAAAAAAAAAAAAAAAAGCTCTTTAAGTGAACATATTTTCACTTATCTGTGATTATTATGTTGCAGCTTTTACATGCAACTTTGCAGATCCCAGCTCAGGTGATGGACTGGAAGGATTAAGTTTCTTTCAAACTTCTGGTCAGTTCGACTCTCCTGATCATGACAGAAATAAGGCGCAGATTCACCTTTTAAAGTGACTCGAAAGACTTACAAAGAAGTTGTTGAATTTCTATAAATGCTTCTTAACGTCAGCTAATGGAAGCTAAAACATATTAATGCTGGGTCGTCTGTGTTTCATTGTGTCTTTAAAAGGAGTCAAGTGCTCTTTGTTATCTGGGGTCAGGCTTGTATGAAAACAAAAGAGGCTCTTGGAAAACAGGAGAACAGGCTGACTCAACGCAGACTTCCACCTACAGGAGAGCAGAAATCCTGCTCCCGTCTCATGGAAATATACCGCAGAGCGTCTTATGTAAATGACTTTTAATCAGGCTCCTGTTAAGAGGCGTTGTCAGGTTGTTGTGACACAGTGAGAGGTGCGTTCGCCCCGATCGCTCCTGAGCCCTGGGATGACTAAACTGCAGGAAGCTTCCACGGCTCCTCCATCCCACGTTGCCTGGCTCTGTCTCTGCGTGACCTTGGCTGCAGCGTTCGTCATCGCGGCGCAGTGCATCCCACTCGCTGTGCTTGGCAATTAGAGTTCCAGAAATAATTTGGTGGCATTAACATCAAAAAGGAAAATAAATTTGCCGACATTGTGCAGAGAGCAGAGAGAGGAGGGTGCACCATTTCAAGTTCTCCTCATTTTGTCCCCTGGCAGAGTCACAAAATTCCCAAAGAGGAGAGTTTGGTATGAGAAGCAGCAATCAAAGAAGAAAAGAGCTTCAGATCACAAAAAGACCACTTCATATTTTACGGAGTGGGCATCCTCGGCATTATAAGATGGAACAAATTCTTTTACAGTGTGAACAAGTGGCCCTTTAACGCAGGGGAAAAAAAAAAAAAAACCTCTGGAAATGTTGCAGAGAGAGCCCCGTTTTTGGAGCTTTAAAGTACAGAGCTGCAGGAGGAGGAGGAGAGCTCCTGTTTGGTTAATTCTGGGCGACAGTTGAGCGACTGCTGGAATGCGACGGCGTTCCACGGCGCCTTTATTAGCAGTCATATTAGCGGCTGTTCTCAGCAGGGGCAAAAGCTTTAGCCAGTCATTAGCATCAAACGCTATTTGTCTCCCTGACACAGAGATGTGGCTGCTGTTGCCTCTTCCTCTGCCTCCTCATCCCCAGCGCTCTCACCTCACTCATCATAACCTCATCTGCTCCTTTTCCATGCATTCACACACCTCCTCCATATATATCACAGAGTCAGTCCCTCCCTTACATCAGTTCCTCTCCATCTTTCCGACACTAACTCTTTCCACCTTCCTTCCCTTCATTTTCCCTCCATCTCTACCTCAACCCTCAGCTCTTTGTTGTCTCTCCCTCTCTCAGCAGAGACGGCGGGAATGCACCACCTCTGGCTGTGCCCCCTATCCAGCAGGAGGATCTATAGACACGTGTGGCAGAGCCCCGTCTCCATGGTGATACCCTCCAGAAATCCATGAGGGATTCGCCATCCTCGCAGTCAGCCAGTGAGGGAAAATGAGAGAGAGAGAGAGAGAGAGAGAGAGAGAGAGAGAGAGACAGACAGTAGGGAGGAATAATAAAGGCTATAGGAGGCGAGACAGACAGGAGAATGCATGTTTTTGTGCATACGTTCCCCTTTTGGGCGAACACAAGACTGGGAGATATATGGTAGAATAGTTGACGAGAAGAGAAAAAATGTGCTTGTGGTGTGCATGTCTGTGTGTGTGTGTGTGTGTGTGTGTGTGTGTGTGCGTGCGGCAGAGAGGATCATTTCAGAGCTGTCAGGCTTCTCCTGCTTGCAGGAGGAGAACAAAAGACAGTGTCTTGGTGCAGGAGGCTCAGCGCATGGCAGACGCTGCAATTTGGGGCGTTTTCAGGCGTCTCAGGCTCCAGCTCGCATATCGGCTCATTCCCACACACATACACACACACACACACACACATTCCCACACAAAGAGTGGAACAAGAGTTTGTCCTTAAACTTCAAAGTTGTGGTGTCAAAATAATCCTCAGTGACAGTGAGACACTGGCTGTGGGATGTTTGTGTGTTGGGATCGTTCTTCATGTCCTCTTGGACTTAAGTCTTAATAATTAAACCAACACTGATGATGACTCTTCTCCGGTTTGTTTGTGTTTCCTTACACAACATTAACAGCCCAGTTTCCCTGTTTTGATGTGTTGTTTACATGTTTGAGACAGCGAGCGAGTGAGTGCTGTGCTAAAGCAGCTGAGAAGCATCTGTACAGAAGAGACATGCGGCTCGGCTCACCGCTTCAATAAGCTCTGTTGCTGCTGCTAGCCTGTAGCTAATAAGGCCAGCATGAGCTGAACTCAAACACTCGCACTAAGCCTGTCAGCCTCCACATAACTGATGAGCTTGTATTTTCTCCTTGCAATTAGCAACATCTTCTTCCATTTGATCCTCCGTGCCTGAGCTCATCCGTGGCCTCAGCTGCTCCCGTTCGGCTCCTTTTGTCCCGTTCTGCCGACTGCTCGGAAGCGCTTCCTCAGTATGCTCCACTGAGTCTGTCCTCATCAAGGAGAAAGCGCTGCGGTTGGAGGAGCATGTGGGAATGAAGCTTTAAAGATGTTACAGTATAAGACAGTCCAGGGCGGCTTGGATGGTTTATTTCTTTGTGGAGCTGCACCAGATGAGATGCCAAAGCTGTCTTCTGTAGATTCTGTGATAAAGAGACGGATGGAGGACATCCAAGGCTTGATGGTTGCAGTAATGGGAATCTCTGGGTGTGGCTAATAATGATTAGTCATCCTCAGACAGAAAATCCATCAGCCACTAATTTGATCCAAAGTCGCCTTTTTCCAGACCCTGAGTTTTGCATTGTCACATCACTGCTGGTTATTACTGGTGGAGATATTTAACCCTTTACTGCCAAATGTATCATATCTGACACATGAGTTTCAGAGACCTCTATCTCATCAACATGATCGATATTTTCATTAGAAACCTCTTTAAAAAATGTATTCTGCCCCCATGAGGATTATCATTCCACTACAGGCAGCTGAAGTTGTATTTTGTCCCTTTCAGGAAAATCTGATTTTCGGTAAGAAGTTGCGGTAAGAATAAAATCTAAAGTGTTACTCATTTTTAAAAATAAGTGTTTTCTGCTTTAAATGAGTGCATATTTATTCAAAACTTTACAAAAAAAAGTTGCCAAAAACTCCCAATTTATCAGATATACACAATATTTTTTGTGGACTTTGTAAGGCTTTTTTTATTTTATTTTATTTTTTTTTTTTTTTGGGGGGGGGCATTTAGGCCTTTTTATTTAGAGGACAGGACAGTGGATAGAGGAGGAAACAGGGCGAGAGAGAGTGGGGAGTGACATGCAGGAAAGTAGCCACAGGTCGGACTCGAACCCAGGATGCCTGTGTATATGGAGCGCAACCTTAACCACTACGCCATCTGCGCTCCCTTTGTAAGGCTTTTAAGGGTTAAAGAAGGGTACACTCAGACCTCAGCTAACGCTAGAGCTAGCTTGAGTCACAATAAATAACATTGCTGTCATTAAAAGTATCTCCAAGTCAAACAATCCCCCTGAACAAGATATTCATCTGGCTTCGATGACAATTGAAACATACCTTGTTTTGATATTTATTTTATTGGACTCCTGACGTGATGATAAAGTGAAAGATTAATATCTGGTTAACACTAACAGGCTTTGAAAAACACTGAGACCAAAGTATTAAGAAAACAATTACAATGATAACAAATAATTTTTTTTCACCTTTGGGTAATTTCAAGCACTTTTGTAAGTACAGGGACTTAAACATCTTAAACTCCACTGCTCTTCTGTCTCAATCTTTCTTGATGTTTGGAGTTTATACTCTCAGACGGCCCACACAGACAAACTGAGGATCGAAATCTCAATTTCTAAACCAGAGATTTCCAAACTTTTCAGCCTGCAATTCCCAAAATATCAGTGTTGTAGACCAGTGACCCTCTGCCGTGTAAGTACTCTAACAGGCCAATCTAAAAGCAAACAAAAAATGCCATCCATCTATTTTATATACCGCTTATTCTGTTCAGGGTGACGGGTGTCTGGAGTCTATCCCAGCTGACGTAGGGCGAGAGGCGGGGTACACCCTGGACTGGTCTCCAGTCAATCACAGGGCTGACACACAGAGACAGACAACCTTTCACGCTCACACTCACACCTACGGACAATTTAGAATCACCAGTTAACCTGATGAGCATGTTTTTGGACTGTGGGAGGAAGCTGGAGTACCTGGAGAGAACCCACACATGCACAGAGAGAACATGCAAACTCCACACAGAAAGACACACCGTGCCCAAACCGGGATGTGAACTGGTGACCTGAGCTGGTTAAGTGAATGGTAAAAATATCAGTCTACTTAAGTGCACTTAAGTACCACCGCTATTCTGGCTTCTTAGCCACCTCAGGGGTAACCACATTTCATGTTTACATAATTTTTTTTTTAATAAAATGACAGATTTTGGAAGGCTTTGGAAGGCCCTATCAGTGTTTCCAGACCCCCACTTTGGGAACCATGGAACTAAAAGACTTGGATAAAAAAGGAGCATAATTCAAGTCGAAGTGGAGAATTGACTGTGGCTAAAGTTAGCATTGCTGGTTCCATGAGCCTTCAGTCCTCCCTGCAGGTTAATGTCCACACGCCTGAGTTGGTTACTCATTGTTACAGTCAGTAACAATGAGTAACCAAACACAGTTTCCAGTTTGATCAAAAACAGTTTCATACAACTTAATTTGCATTTCATCAATCAAAACGCTCATAAGTTATGATATGAGACGAGACGCTATCCGTCACCTGTGCTTGTTTATGTCTGGATGGTAGAGCAGTTTAATAGAAGCTACAGCTCAGACTAGTGGCGGGTGGCTGAACCACAGCTTAAACACAACATTAGACCAGCTTGTGGAGCGCACAAGAACAACAAAGAATCAACAATTTCTGGGACCAAAGAGTAATTCTGGTGCCAGCGAGCTGGCGAAGGTGATCCTTAAGGCGTACATCCCTAAGATAAACTATCTGAAGTTTAATTGTTGTTCAGTATTTGCTGCCCTTATCTCCTCTACTGTATCTGATTTAATTTCCTCTGAAAGCATTAAGAATGTGTGCTTTGAGACTTCTCACACTCAGTCTGAGGCTGGAGCTTGAAGATGGATCTGGCACAATATTGATATTTGTACCCTACAAGCCATCCTGCATAATTTGGTAGAGGAGGTCCTGAGCAGTGAAGCTCATCTGGCAGCAGATTCTGGGGGTGTAAATGCAGCTATCTGTCATCCTGCAGCTAAATCACTCCTGGATTAGCCAGGTAAGGAGTCTCTCCACCAGCATAATGACTTCAATCAATCACCCGACTCGGAGGCACAAACACACACTCACACAGACACACACACACACACAGACACAGGGCTGCTAGTTAGCTGCTAGCCCAGCAGCCATTTTGGAAAAGGATTTCCTGACTTCAGCTTGTCCATATTTGCGTGTAAGCCTCAGCAGAAGCTGTTTGTTCATTTGGAGGAGCTGGTGGAGAACACAGACTTGTGTCCGTCTTTAGTGTTTGCTTCTTTTATTGAATAATTCATTTTTGATCCGTGCTGAGAATCACTTACAAGCCTGAAGTATGTCTTCACTTTCAACAAACAGTTATTTTATCTTTATTTTTACTGTTGATTCATCCTCGGCACGTCAATTTATTGAAACAGCAGTTTTGTTGTACTCATTGAGATTCTCTTCAGTCCTGACAGCAGTTAATAGATTAAATCCTCTGAAAATAAAACAAGAAAATCCAGCACGCACGGTTCAATCCAATAATATCATTCTGTCCAAACAAAACAATTTGATCCTCTATCAACCTGTGTGCCTTTCTAAATATGAAACCAGACTTTAATTTCTCTGACACAGAACTATATTTGAGTCTGTGACATATTTAGGAACCTAAATCCGCCAACATTTGGATCCTACGAATAAAATACCAAAGATCCTTTAGTGAGTCCTGTCCACTGAAGAAAACATTCCAGTGTTAATCTGAATTTCAGTTACTTGAAATTCAAAGTTCCGTTTTCTACTTGTTAAATCCAGAGAGGATGGCTGCAGGAGCCTCATTCATCAACAGAGCTGTCAATCATGACATCACTTCCCCTCTTTTTATCAATAAAATAGATAATAAACACAAATTATCTTCAAATTACAAAGTCTTTCAAGAAATCAGCACGAAAAGAAAATGTACATATGAGTTCTGTGACTTATTAGTTGGACAAGTGTCCCATTGGTAAAAAAGATGGAGGACAGCCTTTATGACTCAGGGCGCAGTCATACTGGCCAGCTGTACGGTGCCGCACTCAAGCACGACCGCCTTCTGCTAGTCGGGTACAGGCTTCGATCACACTAATCCAATAAAAACCAGACTTAAGCACGATTGCCTATTGTACTTACATTATCATGTTGTAATATGACACATGCATGGCCTGCCTACGTCACCTTGAAGCGTCTGTTTACAAGAAGCACCGTCGCATCAGAGTCAGTGCAACTGGCTAATGTTATGTCCTTTTGTCTGACACAGCTCTCTAACAACCCCACCATTGTTTAAAATGATTGTGGAGCAGAGCGGTCGCAATGATTATACGTCATGGATTATACATCAAGTCCCGTTGTGTACGCGTGCATGAAAAGTGTCGTGCTGAAGCCATGGGAGTGTACCGTACCCGAGCATGGCATGGTACACTTGCGGTCATACTGGCCAAATGAACTGGACTTCAGGGCTGAAGCATGCAGTCAATCACCAGGATGAGCTAAAACTTTGGCTTCACATTTGGGGAGCTGGTGTGCTGTCCATTTTTATACACCAAACCCATGCACTGTATTTGCATGTACAGCATCTTTAACAAGGTAACGTTTGCAAGATGGAAGCCTTATATATATATATATATATATATATATATATATATATATATATATATATATATATATATATATATATATATATATATATATATATAGTAAATGTTGAACTACAACTCCATTAAAGCTCCTGTGAGAACTTTTAAGTGCTTATGAAACAGACTGCGGTTAAATCTGACGCCTCTTATTTAGCTCCAAAAGAAACCCAAACTACCAGTGACATATTCCCCTATTGAAAGGTTCAGACAAGGTGCTGCTGAAAGTGTCTTTTTATACATCTTTGCACATCAAATGTTCACACTGAGTGATCCTCTTGATTGTTACTACAAAGGACCAGCAAAGAGATATCAGGTGCCAATTTCTCCGCATGAATCGCCAAATTCAGCCCAAACAAAGGTTCAAGCCCCGGATGAAATCTTTAATGTCAGTGATCAAAAACCCAAATGTATTCAATCAGTTATGAAATTAAAAGAAAAGATAAGAGCACATGTACTGTTGCACTGCTGATAGATGTAGTTTTATCTCAGTACTGGGATGATACGTTCAGTCAGATTTACATTACTATGTTCTTAAAAATGTGAGTTTCTTCTACTAAAAACACTTTCCTTTGTTAATAAAGTGCCAGAGTTTGAGCTACTGGCAGTTTCAGGGAGTAATTTGACTTTTCTTGAAATTTAACTTAAACCATTTCACTCTTTTCATGAAATTTGTCCACAATAACCTAATTTTTAATGTTATCAGTCTGAACTTGTTTGAGGACCAGAGCACCCGAGTTACCCTGTGACTCCCGCTCTGCATCATGTTTACCAGGCTCAGTCTCCCCAGCAGAGGAGGACGCTTTCTGACATTGATGTAATTTATTTGGCAGCAGCTCTGATGGGAGGGCTGGCCGAGGGCTGGGTGGGGGGAGATTAGGATTGTGGAGGGCTTGTGGGGGTTCAAGGGGGTTAGAGGTCAGGATGTGCCCAGCCCCGAGCTGGCCCTAAGCAGCTGCACACCCCACTCACATCAACCAACATCAACCCCTCCTCCCTCCTCCATGCCAGCGTCCCCCTGGCACGCTCCGCACTCACCGCACATGATCTGTTATTCCCTTTGATGTCTTTCCTCTGGGAGGCAGTTGTAAAAAAAAAACGTAGAGGAAAAAAGGGAAAGAAGAAGAAAAAAAGGCGTAAACACCACCTGTTTATCTGACGCCAGCTGATGTTGGAGAGGTAGTCTGCAGCCCTGTCATAATATGCACAGGAGGCAATAAAGTGGAACATTACAAAGGGAAACTAAACAAATGGCATCAGAGAGAAAGGCAGGATGAGGAGTCACGTGGGCATGCCACTGTAAATTTATCAGCCCTGACTTTGAAAAGCTTCTGAAGTGGAATTTAAAGGTTGTTTTAAACACAGGTCTTTATTTTTACACTTTTTGTTGTTTTTAATGAATCAAAAGTCAAAGATGGCTGCAGTCATTTCCGGAGACGCTTCATTCAGAGGTGAAACAACAGGCTGTAATGGATGCAACACAGATCTGAGGGGCAAATTTGCTGAATGCACTTTAAACCTCAAAACAAACACAGAGTCCTTTTATCATCATGGTTTCAATTATAAATAATTATTTGTTTTTCCATCTACTGTGCAAGAGTTAAAAAAAAAAGTATTTATATACTTAGAGCTGGTATCAATAGAAGCCTGTCCTAAAATAATGGCTAGGTGATTGTACCGATTATTATAAATGAAGCCCAAGCTATTTATCAAAGTTTGATGGTACAGCCACTAGGTGGGCTTGATTTGCTACAGGCTCAGAGTGATAATTCAAGTATTTGATAACATTTAAGCATTGCCCCTAAACAAAATGGACTATTGTGAGCTTTGAAACCGCCAAGCATGCGAGCAACCTGGCTGGTAGCATCACAGGACTGATAACCAACCATATCCAAACTTACCTGAAACTCTCTGAGTACACGTCAGAGAACCTCAGGTGGATACAATCCACCACAGAACAGGTTCCTGTGTTGATCTGAAGCATACATTTTGGTAAGTTCAAAGACTCTGAGTTCATGCTTGCTGTTTGTCACTGCTCCTCCTTTATCCAGCTCTTCTACTGTCAGAAACCACACAAGGTGCTGTTAAAATGAGTTCATTCGTCCGCACAAAATTGCGCAGACCTTTCGGACACTTCAAGCATAAATCAGGCATAAGACTGATTCCCCCATGATGCTCCACAGAACGACACAGGACGTCATTCCTGCCTGAGGCCATCAGACTTCATAACAGAGCAAACTGTCTGTAAACTGGTAATACACCCTGTTTAATATCTGTTTAACACAGTTCATCTTGTTTATTCATGATGTAAATATAACTTATCTTGTTTATATCGGATTATTTTTGCCCTGCTTGCTACTTATTGCTTATTTTATTTCTTATTTTATTATCCCTTTCTATATTATTGTCCCACTGCTGCATTTGTGAAGAGAAACGTCAAAAACAGAAGTATTTACGATTGTTTCCTGCCATTGTGATTGTGAACCCCACCCCTTATTGTTTCCACCTGTGCTCCATTACCTCTTGTTAGAAAGTCTCCCTTTGTCTTGTGTCAGATCGTTGTGTCTCATGTGCAAGCCCTGTCCAGGATCCATGTGTCTTGTTTTTCTTCATCTGTTTTTCAAACTCCAGTAGACGTGGCCTATGTTTGTTGTTTATCTGTTATTCAAGTTTCTCCAGCATCGCTTTGAATTTTTGTTTATTACTCTGTGAGCATTTTTACTCCAATAAAGAACCTTTTGGTTAATGCTGAGTTGAGCTTTGGGTCTTTGAGCCCATCGTTGTCACCCACAGTCATTACAAACAAAAACAAGCTTTATAGTTAACAATGCAGGATACCTTAAACACACAAACAGACTGCTTTTAAAAGCAAAGGAGCTCAACAGTTCATGGACCTGCTAGAACTCAAGCACGAGTTAGGTTTCAAAAGAGACGTGAATTACTTCCAACTAACATTCAAAACATGCTCTTCAACAGAGAGAGAGGGCCATCTTAACGTTAAAAAGTAAATGCAGAACAATCTGTGGAGTGGCTTTTTGGAATAGTTTAGATGCTGAACTCAAGAAAAGAGAAAGTTTAATTCAGTTCAAAGAATCGTAGCAGAGCATAGATTTTCAACGGGTAAAGTGAAGAGGTATTTATGTAATTTTCTTATGATGTTAACACTGTGACTTAACTTTTTGTGTGTTTAGCATGAAAATTAAAAAAATTAGGATTAGTAGGATGAAATAAGTTTCAACTTCAACCGGCTCCCTTTTGAACATGCACAGCTTGTGTTGATGTTGATGTTTAAGTTTTCTTTCTGTAATTTATTGCTTTTTCTACTCATATATAAACTAATTTTGTATGCTTTTAATTTTTTTTGTATTTTTTAATGGTAGAATAAAGAATCATATCAACTTAATCAAACTGAATCAAATCTGGATGTCAATCAGAAAGAATTATAAGAAAAATAGCAGAAACCATTATTTAAGGTGTGTCTGGAATAGTTTGGCTTCTTTTTTTAAGGGGGTGCACCAATCCATCCTGGTATCAAGTATCAACCGGATCCAGCCTCTCAAAGCTGGATTTGGTGTCAGTGGGAAAAGGCTGATCCGTGGTGCTGATCTAGAAAACCAGCTCAATGCTTTTTTTAAAAATTTTCTTTAAATTATTTATTTATCAATTTATTTATGTATTTATTTATTTTATTTGATTCAGTCAAACAAGGTTTTTGCACTATTTTCACACGAAACTGTCACTTTGTTTTCAGTATGTGGTTACAAACAGTTGTGTAATACAGTTTTGTTCTGGAATGTTACCTCTGATGCACTTCCTTTGTTTTTTGATGCATTACCAGTCTACAGGGTATAAACGTTTACAATTTGAGTATTAATTTCTGTAAGTTCTGAAGCACTGTTTTTACCAAACTGATGGTAAAAATTTAAACACTTTAAAAAAAAATAAAGTATAAAAAATATCAACTTAAATGCACTCATTTTTTTGCCTTTTACCAAAAAAATGATCAGTCATATCCCACAGCAGGGCATGCAGGGTATTATTTTCACACTGGTATCAGCATCGGTATTGGTTGATACTCAAAGCTCAGGTATCGTTATCGATATCAGGACCAAAAAGTTGAATTGGTGTACCCCTAATTTTTTGCTCTGTCAAGATTGAGGGTCGGGTTTATGTGCCATACTGCAGTCAGTCAGCGGGGGGAGCTCTAAATCTTTTGGCCTCATCTCAAACAGCATCCAGTTAAAATTCCACTGTGGAGTTGGCACACTTTGTTTTGGCACATTTAGCCCCAAAGATTTCAATCCACCTGCTGATGTTTGAAACAGACGTACTTCTTACTCTTTCTGCTCAGGCATATTTCAACCCACTGGTCACGTATAATCCTGAAATATTTAAGAAAAGGCTCCAGGCTTCATATGTTGTGCTGCAGGAGAACAGCAGCGTTACCTTCAAACTCAAAAGAAGGAGACCAGGCTGACACAGAAACATCATAATAACCCGTTACTGAAGGGGTTTCTGTAGTTTTACGAGACATGCACTGAGCTCATTGGACTGTTAGAGTGATAACAATGGAGCCAAACTGAAGTGAACCTGGAGGCTCAGCATACAGGCTGCACTGTTTCAGCTAATGACAGAGATGACAGATCCTACCGGCTCTGTTCTTTCACCCTCAGCCCACACTGCCTTTTTTTCTGATATGAAGCTTTCCCCATTAAATATGGAAATTTCCGTTTCAGTGACAGATACTTCACAGAGGGGGGTTGATGGCATAGACGGTGTTTTTTTGGAAGGGGAAGTGGCAGATTTTGATTAATGCGACCTTATCTGGTTCTGCACATGGAGGCAGAGGGGTTGCTGAGCTTGGCGGGGGTGGATGGCTGCCTGTTTTTCTTCTTTATCCAGGCCTCTTTCTGCTCTCCTCTATTTGAAATGGTTTCACTCGCTTGCTCTTCCTTTCTGCTGCTGCTGTCTCTGTATCTCTGTGAACATGTAAGCTGCTTTTACGTGCTGTAGCACACTGTTCTTTAACTTCATATTCTTATGTCTTTCTTCACCCTCTGTCCCCTCTTGACCTCTTCAGTTTCTTTATCTCTATATTCTTACCTCCATTCCTTTTCCAATCAGACATTTCCCTGCCTCTGTTGGAACAGCTCCCCTCTATCTCCAGTTTCCTCTCCTTCACTTGTGTCCTACATCCTCTCCTCCTGCCAGGCAGAGAGTGAGGAGCAGCAGTGCCGCCTCCCCCTGTCGCTCCATCACCACCTGGCCCACTTCCAATGCTTTTAGTGAGAGCTATCTGTCAAGCTATGAATAATACAGGCCCAAGGCTGGCGTTAGCTTGCTAGCTAGCTATGCTGAATCCAAATGAGGTGTACAGCAGGAAGAGAGCACTTGACTTTTTAGCTCGCAACCACGATCTCTCTACCAAGACAGGCAATTACTCAGCCCACAGCCCCAGCTGCAGCCGTGGCAATCATAGATGCAACATCCCCGCCTGCACACAAATACACACTGTACACACACTATGACACACTCACTTTGCATGTATAAGCTCACACACACATACACACTCGACTCCTGATCCAAATAACACCACACTTTGTCTGAGCAGAGACAAAGTCTGAGCAACTTTTATCCAAAGATGGCAGAAAATCCATCAAGCTGTTTTTTCTGAAAAAAACAGAAAAAAGATTTCTGTACAGGGAAAAACTTTGATGCAGATCAGAGGAAGACATCGAATGTCTCATACAACTATTAAAGAGTGAAAATCCTTAAAATTTGATCATTGAAAAAAAGAAAAGAAAAGCTTTTTCTTTTCTTTAAGAAATTACTCTCACACCTTCTATACCGCAGAAAGTCCACTCCCAAAGACATGGGACAAGAGCACACAAAAGTGTAAAAATGTGCATAAATAAACAAAAATGTTAGTCTCTGCAGACAGAGTTCTGTTTTTCTAAAACTTAACTCTTCATCCAGGACAAAAAAAAGCCTGTAAGAATTTATTTTCTCTGAAAATGTGATTAAGATTGGACTCCAGTGTTATAGCAACTGTCTTGAATGAAGACGACACACCCTGGAATCAGAGGGAAAATTACCAGCCTAAAAGAAGTAATCCTGGCTGAATGAACTTACACCAGAGACAAGGTTGGCTTGTTTAAAAAAAAAAAAAGTTAATCCCAAGCGGATGCTATTATTGTTAACTTTAACGAGTCAGATACCATCCTGGGGTTCACAAAATTGCACAACAGGATTATCATGTTTCCCAGATAAGACAATAACAAAAAGAAACTGCTGTACAGCGTGTGCTGATTCAGACCCAAACCTTTCACTGAAACAGGTTTTAAACATGTTTATTTTTGCTGTAAAAACCAGCTCCCATGGCTTGGTGTGTGTGTGTGGTTTCTGGTGTTTCTGCAGCCAACCTCAAGTGGACACTGGAAGAACTGCAAGTTTTAAACAGATAAAATAATGTTCAGTTTTATGAGGTTCTTTTGAGATTTTAAGTTTAAAAATGGTCACATGGTGTTCATGGGGTACATGCAACTCTGACACAAGGTATCCTGAGAGGATGGGCGATGGAGTTTATTTATGGCCCTTTCCTTAAGCCACATCTCAACCCAGAAAAGTGTCTTCTTTGGATAAAGATGTGCGGTGGACCACAACATCAACTCAGTGTAAAAAATTATATTTGTTCTAAGGTAAGTTAGTATTGTATGTGAGGCAACATGTTGTCACTTTGCTGGAAAGAAATATAAAGTTATCTCTAACACTTGAACCACCACAGCAGTCTGACGGACAGTTTGGGATTTTCTCTGACGTTAGCTAATGTTATCCTAGCGTTAGCTCCTAGCTGTGTTGTACGTCATGTCTCTTTGTTTGTTGGAGTTCACTGGCCTGTTTTGTTCTAGTTTTTGTTCTTTGGTGATCGTCCATCATTGTTAGCTGTTGTCCAAAGGACTCTAGTTAAACTAACGTTAGCTTCTGGAGCTTAGCTTCATTAGCTTATCTGTAATAGCCCAGATAACAAAGGTTGACAAACGTTCTGCTGAATGATTCAGTGTAAATACTGTAGCTCCAAACTAACAGAGACTCTCTTGGTAAAGATGGTAAAAAGGAGGTCAGATTTTTCTCATGACTGATGCTGATCCTCTGTCTTGTTGTCTGAGATGCTGATGGTAACCAGATGTGGTTTATCAGGTTTGCTCTGGGACCTGTAAGTTTTGTCTTGTAACTGAAGCTTTTTATGGACCTTCAACAGTAAATTGATTCATATATCCCTCCAATGTGGAGTTTAGACTCTTTTGGTGCCTTTTAGATGATATGTGATCTTTCCGTCTCCAAAAATCATCAATGACGTCCTGTGAAATGTCTCCTACTGTGACACCTGCCATAGCGCCTGCCACTGAATGTTTATTGTTAGTCTGAGTGAGTGGAGGGGGCGGGGCTTAATCATAGGTCAGTCGTATCATGTTGTATTGAATTCCAATGTATTGTTCGAATCGTGTCCTGTTGTACTGTATCGCTCTGCTTCTTATAACTGCCAGATAAAAACTGCCAGGCAAAGACTTTTCAGACGAATAACAGCTTTTATTTAATATTTCATCGTTCTCATATTTCCCTTTTTGCAGTGTGCTGTAGAAAAATCCAACCATAAAAACCACACAGATCTTGGGATTGTGATCTATATATAAGCCCCCAGTGAGCGAACAGAGATCTATTAATCAACAGCAGAGAAACTTCATCATCTCTTATCTGTTGATTAACAGGAGACACGTCGTCCACCTTTATCACACTTGCTCCACGGTTATGGCAGGAGGCTGAGAGGGCTATCACATGTATCAGCCATATGACACATGTATAGCCGCTTAATTAGCTTTGCACCCAGGCATCTTTGGGTGACAGTGTTAACCCATCCATCATTGCTTCTAATCACTGGTTGGTGGGAGTGTGGGATGTAATTACTGAGTGCTAGGCAACGACAGGCTTCACAGGTAAAAATAGTCATGCTGGATGGGTCTTCTGCATGTGTTTGGCATGTAGGTGTGTGTGTGTATGTGTGTGTGTGCACTCAAGGTGGGAGGACGTGCATGTGTGTGTGTGTGTATACATGCCTGCATGTATTGTGATAATGAGATCTAGTTAGTGATGCTCCAGAGTGTCTTATTAACAAATAATAACAGCACTCCTTTGTTTTTTACCTCTCCACCCATCTATTATTCACACCTCACAGATTTACTCATGATTCATTTATAGACACATCTTGTGCAACCTAGAAACTAAATGTCACCCAAAACATCATCGTCAGGTGCTATAGAGTGCTTTACTGTACGAATCCTGAATCTGCATATGTGTGGGTGTAAGAACTTGATCATGAACTGCTGGAAAATCAGTAATTCTACCTGTTTTAGCCCTGTTTAGCTTTCTCCTGCTCCGGGGCCCACAATTACTACTAAATAATTCCAAGAAATCCGTCCCCTCAGTGTGCATTATTCACATTGTTTACAGAGAAGCTGTTTTTTTGAAAGCAGGTTAAGAAAATGATAAATGAAGCAGGTCTATTTTTACTCTTTTAGGCTCTGTAATGTCGCTTTAAGGGCTGAGGACTGAGCTGCCACTAAAGCCCTTTTCAAATGTAGATTTCACCACTGAGTCATAATGAAGACCCACCATCATCACACCTTTGGACTTTCATATTGATCCTGCACATGCTCACACACATTCACACACACGCATATGCACACACTGTAGCGCAACCTGCTCTCCTCTCTCACACGCCCCTGACACTGGCTCTCATGCCGAGTTTGGACGTCTTGGTCTCACATTACACTTCTGTATTGTTTATATCACTGGGTATCATTTCTGTAGAGGTCTGTAAAATGCATCCTTAATACTTCTGTCAGAGTTTGTAAACAGTTATGGCTGCGCATGCATTTGGCAACAGAAGTGCTGTGGAGTACGATAGTTGGTCGAGCAACATAACCATCTAAATAACACCAATTTGATGGATGGTTAACAACTCACAGGATTGTGAGAAACCAGTGAGTGGATGGAAGACATCAACAAGTGGACAAACATTTGGTGGACAGATGTTTTTTGTAGTGGAGAAATCCAGAGATGAGTTTAAACACACAGTCTCTCCATGCTTATGACTGCATCATCTGTGGACTCTGAGCAGACTGTGAAACATAAAGACATGAACTGTGTCAATAAAGCAGAAACCCTCCCAAACCAAAAAGAGCTCACAGAGAGCTGAGTCTGAGACCTGGGTCATAATAAAGGATCCAGAAAACCAGGTCCAGACAGAGAACTGCTCCAAATCTATCAGAATATTAATGCTTTGATATTTTCAGATTACTAATCAGACTGCTTCATAGTTTGATAATATACCGTAGTTTAACGTTGAACTTCAAATCTGTTTCTGTTCATCATCATTTATAGCTTCACTTATTATTTCCTCTCCATAGTGAGTCCATATTTGGTCATAACCTCGACTCCAAACCAACTTTTTCATCAAACACTCAAAGTAAAAACTGGATTTAGAATATCAGCAGTTAATATTGATTATTGGTGCTCAAACCTGCTTAACTGAGGTTGATAAAGAAGACACATTTAATAACACAGCTGCAGACGGCGCTGGTGTTTCAGTGTAAAGTGTGACCCTGTTAACTGGAGACTCTCAGCCGACCATCATTGACACGTTCAGCTGAGAGTCACCAGTTAGCACGGTCACTCTTTACTCCAAAACACCGGTTGCTCTGTAACACTCTGAACTCCAAAGAAGTTGACACCATGGCGTAGTATCATTTCAGACCACAGAACAACCAGACATTTTTATGCTGCTAACAGTTTGAATTAAGAGTTTAAGAAACAATAACTCATCTGAGTGAATGGAGCTGCCGTGCCCAAATGTGTGTGCATGTTTACGATGTCATCGACTTTAAATGGGTCTAAACTACTTCCATATGATGATGAATTTCACCATCCCCCTGAAAGTTTTTGTTAACCTCAAATCATTACAAAGTGCTGTGGACGTTAATTTAATCAAACCCCCATATTTCTTTATTCCTTACGATTTACAACAAGACATCAACAGCAAGACGGTGAAGAAATACAAACTGAGACCTCTGCAATCTAGCCAAAGTGCAAATGCACACACACAGACACCGACACACAGACACAGACACACAGACAGACGTGTGAATGATGGAGTGCTATTGAAATAGATGAGTTGGATCTTGCCGGATCAGTGACGAGGGCTGTAGTGAGGCCGTTCTGCCATTCAACCCCCCTGTTGTGAAATCAGCATGTCGCCCTGTGTACTTTAGCTGGATTCTCTTCCGCTCAAATTGCCAGGTTGGAGAGAGGCACTCAGCTGGGAATGCTGCTCTACATGTGAAGTAGGCTGTGTGTGTGTGTGTGAGGGCTGAGGATGTGTGTGTGTGTGTGTGTGTGTGTGTGTGTCTTGTATGTCTACATTTGTGTCAGTGCACATTCAGAGAGCGTGTGTGCGTTTCTGTGTGTGTGCCTGTATGTGTGTGTATGTGTGTGTCAGTGTCCCTTTGCCTCTCTCTCTCCAGGTCAAGAGCCTGTTCTGAGGCTCGGCTCTGGTCGAGGACCCCTTGAAGCCAGGCTGCCAGCACTTTACTCAGAGGTAAACCTACAGTACACCATCTGTCTTAGCATCAGACACAACCCACAAGTGGTTTTACACCAGCAGCTGCAAAAGCCCTTTACTGCAGAGATATTCACCAGTAAATGACCGTCGACTTCAAATGAGGCCTAAAATATTGTTTTTTCCACATAGACTCCCAAATATCTGACGGGAAGTGATTAAACACCCAATAAACCAAATTCAGGACATTCAGATTGGCTTTATTTCACTTTTCATGAATACATCTCACTGTTATTTTTCTGTCTGTTCATAATCCACGAATTAAAATGAGATTATCAGCACCAAAAAATGCTATTTCTCAGTATCAGTGGTCAGGTCAGACTTTCCCAGGAGAAGACAACTCCATCTATGGCAAGTTTGATTGTTGTCATGTTTCAAACAGCAGTGCTAGATAATTACAAATAAATACATTATCGTGTCGTATCTGGGAAAAGTTGTCATGAACAAATGAAAGTAGTTCAGAAGAAGACCAAATAGACGCCTCGAAAAGAGTCACATCTTTATAAAAGCGGGTGATGGTGCTCATGGGAAACAGAGTCTTTATCCTGGAAAATCAAGATTCTATCCAAAGGTGTCACTGCTTTAACAGAAAATGTAAAAGCCCCAGAGTGCCCGTTAACAATTCAATACACCAGATGTGTCTCCGGTCCAGCTCCAGATCAGATCGGTTTCCATTCAAGTCAATGCGTCAAACCCCACTGGATCTGCTCTATTGTGGTTCAGCTGCGTCCCTGCTCCGGCAGGTTGCAGCAGATACAATTTAACAAAACACAGATTGAATGGGACAAGAAGTTGAGTGGGAAAATGCCCAGCGACTTTCAAAATAAAACAAACCTTGTCTCAACCAGATCTTATTCAACTTGACTACAACAACAAACCGACATTTTTTTTTTTTTATTTAAACATTATTTAACCAGGTAAAACCGATTGAGATTAAATCTCTTTTCCAACGGTGACCTGGCCAAGAGGCAGTGTTAGACATCAATGTTCAACAAAGAAAACAAATATACATATTCAGAACACACTGAGCACGTGAGCTATTACATGCATTATGAGCTGAGCCAGACCAAGAGTCAACAGGTTTGAGGTTTTACAGCCCAACATGAATGACAAGAAGCTCATCAAGGGATTGAAAATCGCAGAAACTACTCCAGCTGTCTGGTGTCCTGCAAGGAGCTGGACTGAACACGCAACTGGTGTGTGTTGATGTATGCAGCCAACACGCAATGGAGCAGAGACGGATCACAGATGCATCTGGTGTATTTGAGCTGTTTAACCTCACTAATTTATAAAATTCAATGTCCCTTTTTTCCATTAAAAATAAATTTCTCAAAAGATCAAAACATTGCCTGTAACTATATTATTTTGTGATCTGTCCTACTTCTTCAAGATGGAAATGGTGTAGGTATCATATTCATTTTTTGTTAGAGTGACCTCAAATAATGATGGATTTAAATCATTCGAAGAAGAAAATCTTAAGTAAACTTTGTTAGAGAAACTCAGAGCCTTGTCTCATTTTTCTGTGTGCAACAGAAACAGCACTTTTATATGAGCTAACACGTCCAGATACAGGCGTAAATAAACTTGTTCAGTTTCTTGAAACTTATTTCCAATGAATGTCTTATCTTTCTAATCTATCTTATCTTGTAACAGTCTATGCAGTTAACTGGCTTCTTTGGCAACAAACATTGAGGGACAGTTTTAGGCAAAGAAATAAGAGAGATTTATATTTTCAGCTCCGGGAACTGAATCAATTTTTCAGTCATTAATAACTGTTTACATATATAAATCACTCTCTATATATTTATGGATCTGTAATCAGAGTTATTACACATTTACGAATAGCCTTGTACCAGTAATGGCTCTGTGGTTAAACAAACTGAATCAAGGTTTAAACTGGCTCCTGAAGTCTGCGGTGGCACTTAACGGGAAAGACGAGTTTAACTTGTAGAAAGCAGAATCTGAGATTTTGAGAGTTAGAGCTTTAGTTTCCTGATCAGTGGAGCTCCACAGCAGAGACACAACTCATATCATGTTTGGAAGAACTGCAGAGTGTAAGTGGGATCTGTACATCACACTGCATTTGTCGTCAACAGGCCTGCAATGAAAGCGGCTTCACAGTAGTTCAGGTGACATGAAATCACCACTGCAAGAAAGAAATCCGTCCCGTCAGGGTAGCAGAATAAATGAGATTTCCAGACGTATACTTCAGTTGAATAAGGACAGATAAGAGGCCAGTTTGTGCAGACGACTCTGAGCAGATGTTGTCCATCAGTTATTTTTCCCCTTCGACGTGAACAAACTGGTCCGTTACTCCTCTGGTCCACATCCTGCGGTTGTTGAGCTCTTCCAATGCAGATACCCTGAGACTCATTGTGCCACTCTGCTGGTTGCTTGCTGCTCTCATATCAGTCTGAGTGCTTTGAGAGCATGACATAGAGAGAGCGGAGATGAGTGTATGAGTGTGTGTGTGTGTGTGTTTATGTGTGTGTGTGGGAGAGAGAGAGGGAGAGAGAGAAAGAGAGAGAGAGGGAGTAAATAGCATCCCAACTGTAGAGATGGCATTTAAGTGTCTCTCCCTCTGCACTCCAATAGTACTGCAGACCCATTACCTGTGTGTGTATGTGTGTGTATGTGTGTGTGTGTTTGTGTGAGTCTTCTAGCATCCAAATGTGTGTTCATGAGTGTGTGTCTGTGTGTAAAAATGTATTTCTGGGCCTTTCCTCCAATCATCTCCATGCTCCCACGCGATTCACCCTCTACCTTTCTGTTCTGATCCTTTCCTCATTCATCATTCTCCCCTTCCTGTCCTCTTGCCAAAGGTCTTTGCTAAGGTGTAATTTAGCTCCTGCTGTTCTTTAATTTCTGCCTTAGTCAGAGGGGAGGGCGTGGCCAGTACCCCTGACACCATGGATGCAATCTGTCAATCACTTCCCACAGCCAGGAAATTGCGTTCAAAGTGAGAGTAATTATTAAGTCTGGCCTGTGTGGTTGGAATTGAACGCCCTCTTGGTTCTGCAGAGAGGGGTGTGTATTCAGAGGCTGGGTTGGGAGGATTAAAGAGGCTATTACTGGAGCTACGAACCAAGTCCTCAGCTCACCTTCTGTCTTTTATCACCTCTTGACATGTTTTTTTGTTTGAAATCTGCCCTCATCTGTCCTTACCTGGATTATTTCTTTATATATTTTATAAAAAATTCAAACAAAGAATTCACAAACATTCAGCACATTACTACTAAACTCACTGTTTGTGTCTCTGTCATGTCAGAACCCTGATAAACAAAAACACAATATCTTTAATTTTTTGACATAAAATAAGATTTCTTGTATTCCAAAATCAAATTATGACCATAAACAAAAATAATAAAATCTTCTTCTTCCAACTTTTTCCTCTTACGAGGAAGAAAAAGCTACCTTTCTAACCACAAAATTAAAGATAGAATAATAGTCATAATAGAAAAAAAAAGTTTCAGAAGAGTATCATATAAATATTCTTTAACAGTCAATTCCACTAAATATAAATACATTTTGGCTCCTGTACAATAATTTATCATTGATTAGTGCATCCATTAGCTTTACTGACAATATATAGTGACCAATTAACCTGAAGCTGAGATGAGGTAATGCAGGCACGGGGAGAACAAAGGTACCTGCCCAGCTGGGGAATCGAACCAGCTACCATCTATTTCCAGAAGTATCCAGACACCCCTCCAAATCATTGAATTCAGGTTTTCCATTCACTTCCATGGCCACAGGTGTCTGGCGGTTGCCAGGAGAACGGTACTTGCTTGACTACACTGTGCCAGGTGTAAAGTTTGGTGGAAGGGGGTGATGGTGTGGTGTTGGTTTTCAGGGGCTGGGCTTGGCCCCCTTCGCTCCAGTGAAAGGAACTCTTAATGATTCAGCATATCAAGTCATGTTGGACAACTTCATGCTCCAAACTTTGAGTGAACAGTTTGGGGATGGCACCAGTGCACAAAGTGAGGTCCATAAAGACATGGACGAGCCAATTTGGTGTGGAGGAACGTGCACAGAGTCCTCACCTCAACCCAATGGAACACCTTTGGGATAAATTAGAGCAGAGACTGCAGGCCAGGCCTTCTCTTTCTTCATCAGTTCCTGACCTCACAAATGCACCTCTGGTCAAAAATTCCCATGAACACACTCCTAAACTCCTTGGACAACCTTCACAGTAGAGTTGAAGCTGTCAAACAGTGGGTCAATTCCATATTAAACCCTACAGAGTAGGACATGGATGTCTTTAAAGTTCAGGTGCGTGTACAGGTAGATATCCTGATACTTCAATATACTGTAGTGTACCTTCTTGATGTGTTGCAACAGTGCTACCCACTGTAGCACCGTGCAGCTCTTTGATGAATGTAATTGGACATCTTGAATGTAATTGGACATCTTCAACAAGTGAAATTTAAAGTCAAATTCTGTTGAAAAGATTTCATATTGTCTCCATCATGTCCATGACCTTTGTCCAGCACCAAAAATTGAAAATTATTTTACCAATCAGGGATATCACCATAATATATTCATTGGCACTGTTATTGTTAGAAAGTCTATGATAAAAGATAATTAAGCTTCTAGTGTATAAAATATTTGCAAAGTTTTTTGGACTATGTGTGTCAGACTCTTTGGTTTATGATATTGCTCTGACCTGAACATAAGGCAGGATTTTCTCATCTGGATACATCTGAAGAAAAAAAAGTGTGATCATTTCAGATTTGGGGTTCAGTCATTGAGAACCAATTCTCACTCCAAAAGAGGACACTGTCAAAAAACAAAAAAACAAACAAACAAAAAAAAACAAACAACAAAAAAAAAACTAGTGTTCCCCTCATGACTGAGGCCAGCTGTCACTCAGCACTCCAGTGCCAGGGGAATGGCATATGGAGAGACATAGGAGCACAAAAGTAGGACAAGATACCTGAAAACTGAGGCAGAGTTGTGATACCTTTTTTTAGAGAGCGGTTATGAATGCAGCAGAAACATTAAACAACCGTCTAACAGCCAAGAAGACGTGTTATGTTGTGTAATTTTTGAAGATGGTGAAGAGAGTGTTCTAAAAACAACCCACTATTCATCCAACAGACTGCTGAAGGTTATCTTAAGTTTTATAGTATCTTAACACCATTACCTTAACTGTTTCATTTAGACTTAACCATATTATCATTGTTATTATTATTTTATTATTATTGTTATTATTTTATTTTCCAACAGTTTTTTATTCAAATAATTCAAGTAATCTGTTTTATTTCCTCGTAGACTTCATAAAGTCTCCACCTTTCCTGGTGGAGGCACAAACAGGAGAGGATGCAGAAGAGGTGAAAGAAAGAAAGAAAGAAAGAAAGAAAGAAAGAAAGAAAGAAAGAAAGAAAGAAAGAAAAAGAAGTCTACAGAGCATGTCTGTTAGAGTTTGTTTTTGTTAAAATTCTTCAAAAGCTAAAATCAAAACCAGTGAGCTGGAAAGTTGTAACAGATCCTCTGTCTTCACTCTCCCGGTTAAATTATTGAAACCTACTTTGGAAAACACTTCAGTCTCTCAAAAGAAAAAAGAAAAATGTTGATTTTTGCATGTTTCCTTTCATTCCAGGAAGCAGTAACTTCTGTTTGCTGGTGTATCACTGAATAAATGTTCCATCGCTGTGGATTCTGGCACCACACAGGCAGAAGAATCAAACCACAAAGTTTGCAAAGCAAACCACAAAACAAGCTTGATCAAGGACATCAAATCCCAACATGACTTGTGCCAACATTTACTCCACAGTCAATCACCTGTATCACTGTTGACTAATCTGCTCTGCACGGCCAAGCAAGCACTGTAACAGCAGCAGAGACATAAGTGACCCATTAACCTTTGCTCACGAACAGATAAATCACAATTAACAGGATGTCCTTCTCTCTTTGTGGAGTCTCTGAACTCCTGACCCTGCAACCTTCACACAGAGCCGTTATTGGATACACGTTTCTTTCACCATCACGAGAACGGCTTCCTGGATTGGATACAGATAAAGTCCTCTGTAGCCTCGGCCTCTGAAAAGAGAGAGTCTTCAGTAACTGTGCTTGGTTGGAGTAGGGAATTAGACCTAATCTATGCATAATTCAGTATCATGTTAACTTTGGAACCAGGACTTGGTTTGAGGAAGGGGTCACAAATGTTCCAATCATAGCTCTTTGCACGCTAAGATCAAATGAGCTCATATCAAGGGCGTAACTTCAACATGCAGACTAAAGTCTTAACCCTGAGCTTAGCCAACAGCCAAATCCTAACCTGTCAATTAATCAGATTCTTCTTCTCCCTTTTTTAAGGGGTCGTCTCAATTGAGGATTTTTTTGTATGATTTCTGTTTTATTATATATATTGTTTTGATGCCTTTCCTGGCACAACCAGCCCCATTAATCCAGGCTTGGAACCAGCACTTATAAGACCACTGGCTTGTGACCTCCTAGTGGCTGGGTAAGAACACACTGTTTAATAACAGCAGGAGCAATTAATGTGGCTATTTTCCAAACCGCCTATTACACCAGCAGTGCCTTCTGTGCCAAAAAAGCTAAATCTGCAGGATCCCAAAAATACCCGGCTGTCCTACTGACCTGTCCTAGCACAATGCTTACGCTGTTCGTTCTCATTCTTTTTCTGTTTATTGCAGGTGACACTCAGTTTTATTTGCATTACCACCACCTACTGGAATGGTTAGCATTACAACAACAACACAACAACACTAACATTAGACAGTCTGTGAGACAGAAGTGAAGTGATAGGAAAGAAACGCTGTTAAATCTTCTCGCTTCTTGTCATTATGAAGCCGATACCATCTCACAGGTATCTGCTTACATCTATAAAGTTTATGGAAGTCCAATTAACTCACTTATAAACATTTTGACATGATAATAGGAAAGTGTTTTTTTCAGTCAGTTTTGCTTTTTATTATTATTATTATTATTATTATTATTATTATTTTTATTCAGTCATCATGCAAATAACATATTTCACAGTTCACGGTTTTATATGGATTGTGGAAGTGATATTGATTTTGTTCTAAACATTATTTGCATTATTTGTAATGGAATAAGACCACTGACCTTAATAACATTAGAGTTAGTAAAATTGGATTGAGTATAAATAATGGGTCAGTGGGAGCATAATGTAGTAGTACATCATAAATAAGGCCTTATAAAAATAACAGATGTCGAGACGTATACAGTATTGCTATTTATTTTTAAATTTTACCTTTGATATAATCAATATGTTGATTCCATGTGTTTCCTATGATTTCCATCCATATTTTAGTCTATGTTCTTAAAGTCAGTGTTGGTAATCAGATTTAGACTTTTTTTATCCTGGCTAAAATGATCTTTATGTCCTGATGTCAATCAATACATGATGTGTTCTTAAAATAGAGTGAAAAATATCTGCTGTCTACATCAGGAGTAAACCTGGAAAACACCAACCAACCCTTGTGATTAGGATCCTATTTATTAAACCAATCAAATCCTGTCCTGCTGTTCTGCCCGCCTCCTGCACGTACATTTTGCCAACATGCATGAGCCCTTATTCTATGCACATAAGCAAAAGGGATCCAAGTGCGCTGGAGAATGACAGAAAAACTACCTATACCCTGATTACTGCTGACGTAGTGCAAAAAAAATGATGTGCTGAGGACTGGTTTGAGTCTGTGGTTTGGAATCGGTCCTGATCGTATGATCCCGAATCAGTGGCGCTCGTGCATGTGAGTGGGGGTGTCATTTTGGAGGAGCTCCGAGTGTGGGAGGGCGGGGTCCTGAGGAGATGCTACATTTAAATTCATGCTAGTTTTCTGTGACTACCAACCCTGCCTTTAGGGCTGATTATGCTTTCTGCACAAATGTGACGCGCGAGATTCGTATGAGAGAACGTGTGTGGCTTTACGCCAAACTGCAGAGGGCAATGTAGCACAAACATACATCTACCACAGTACTGAACGTGACAGGAAGTGGTTGTTTACAGTGTTTACAACAATTATTCATCACACAGTTAACAACATGATCTCTGTGCGGTAAATCTCATAAATGCCTGTATGTTTTGTACTTCGGACACATGGAGCTCCTGTTCGTCTGTGACGTCTCCTCGTGGAAGACAGAAAGTTTCTGCGTGAAAAGGACCGTGTGAAGGGGCAAGGTTGATAAAATGACGTCATTCATCCACACAAAGCACTCAGGCCTCGTGGACATCAAGCATAAATCTGGCTTTAAACAGGGTTAGCCTAGCATGCTAACACTGTAAAACAAAGTGTGTAGAGTTCTTTCATTTACAATCCAAAGCTCGACAGTCTGCTGGAGGTTAGAGGCCTCCCCATTTTTACTTTTTCTAATGTTCTTTAGGGCCCCTGTCAGTCAGGAATCCTTAAAAGTGTTCTTGTTTCTCCCCCCATGCACGCTCTTGTGGCCCTTGGATCAGGGGACAGGTTTACAGTCCAGTCTGCAACCAGATCACATGGTCTGAAAAAGTCCACTGAAGACATGTAGATATGCTGCTAATCCATGATTGCAGACATGTAATTGATGGTAGCTTACAGAGGGCACACACACACACACGCAAACACACACCCACTATGGGGAGCTAACCCTGACCCCCGTCCCCCCCTCCTGTGGATGTCTACAGGGTCTTATGGCATTTGCAGGGCCTCTGAGGCTATTCAAACATTCAAAGGCTTGGTATGAAGCACAGAGAGGTGGAGGATATGGATGGTGCACCGTGGCAGAGAGGGAAGGAGGGCTAATTAACATATTAATGACCCCACCTTCCTACAGCTTCTGTCGGATAGTCCAAACAGTTTGATAAGTATGCAAATGAGAGCCGCACCATCTGAAGAGGGAATTAGCTCTGCCAGAGACAGCCGAGAGAGATGGAAGAGGTAGAGAGGAGGAAGAAGGAAGGAAGGAAGGAAGGAAGGAAGGAAGAGAGAGAGAGAGAGAGGGGGACTTAAAAGGGGGCAGGAAGGAGAAGAGAAAAGGGATGTCAAGATGAAGAAACAGGAGGAAGGAAGAAAGGATCAGACAAAGACAGGGAGCCAGATAAAAAGGAGTCTCAGGCACGAGCTGATATCCTCATGTTTGTTTTAGTTGTCTTTAATTATCTGCCGCGCACAGTCGGTAAAGGTGTGTGTGTGTGTGTCTGTGTGTGTGTGTCACATGCAGCAGACTGAGAGGGAATATTTTTTTATTTCATTCTTAAGCTCCAGAGCTCTCAGATCGATACTGCAGTCGCTCGTCAGCCCTGCAGTGATGAGCAGAATAGCTGCAGGGGCTCAGGCCGCTGGGCATGCGGGCTCGACGGTGTGTGTGTGTGTGTGTGTGTGTGTGTGTGTGTGTGTGTGTGTGTGTGTGTAGGGGGGGGTGTCAGAGTAACGACCCCGAGCAGACAAGGGCAAGTAATTATAACACAGACTGATCTGGCTGGTTCTATCAGTGGAGAGAATGGCGGGTAATAAGGATGAGGGAGAGCACCATGGGAGAGCAAGTGTTCAATGTGGTAAGACAAAGAGAACAGCAGAGAGAGAGACAGTACGTGTGTGTGTGTGTGTGTGTGTGTGTGTGTGTGTGTGTGTGTGTGTGTGTGCGTGTGCGTGTTCGTGCATGAATGACCAGGCCAGGGATTCACCAACACGCTTGTCACGTCCAACAATTATGTTGAATAATTAAAACGTTTCATTAACTTGATCATTTCCTGTTCGGCCATGTTTCAGCTCTGACACCGGCAATTAAAGCCGAGGCCAGGACCGCCGCACGCCTCTCTCATCCGCCCCGCCTGAGACGGAGGACATCCTTACGCCTTTGTACAGGGGGCAGAAAATCTGACAGATGTAGGAAAAACCAGGCGATTTAGCGTCTATCTGCCTTACTTAACTGTTCTCAACATTTCAGAGCAAAATCCCACCTGGACTGACAATAAAATCTGGGGGTGGAATCGTGGAAATCTGCTTCTCTGAGTGTTTGATTAATGTGAAGACGGAAGAGGAGTATTTGCATCAGCCAGCTTGGAAATGAAACGTATGGATAGCTGATACCAAAAACGGTTTTCTAATGCATGCAGTGTGTTCCTGTGAGTCGGACATCCATCGCCACGCAAATTTATGGATTCATTTTTTTTTAATAACAGAAAACTTTCAGTGCAAAATGCCCCAAAACACAGACATATCTCCATAAATCGTGGTGTTTAAAAATTAAAATCAGGGGATTTCTTCGCTGTGCATTAACACCATAATTAGCAAAAGCCCGAGCTGTCCTAGTTACGTAAGACGGCTCTTTTTGTCTTTTGAAATTGGATTACTGCGGGAGAGGGCTTTATTTGAGAAATGAGGAGGGGGGTTTGGGCAATTTTTATCCCAGTGCCTCTGCTGTGCAGTCTCCAGCACAAAGATATCCTCCTCCATTGAGCTTCTGCATCGCACTTATACACCCCAATAAACATGATTAGCATGGCAGACTGTAAATATGCAAATGACAAAAGAGAGATGTGGAGGGGAATGTTTATGCTGAGAGCCGTGCGTCTCGCTCAGCTCCTCCCCCACTCCAGCCTGCAAATGAAAAACATGATGAGGTTTACCGAGATGAGGTTTCTGTTAAAGCTTTCTTTATTTTTGTCTTTCATAAAGGAAATTCAAGCATGTAATTGGAGCTCTGAGTGCAGTGGGATGCCTTTACATTCTGCGTTTTTGGTTTCTGATGCTGCTCTCATTATGCAGCAGACAGAATCCGCTTCTCTTTACGTGTCACCAAACATGGACTTTATCCTGAAACCTGCTCTGTGTGGGGACTCCATGTCCTTCGTTTGTGATTTTTTTTTCACTTTCAGAGGTGTGAAATGACAAAAAAAATACTAAGTAGAAAATTTGAGTACCAATACTTTACAGGAGCCGACTTTTTACTTTCTACTCCTTACGTATTAAATAATAGCCTTGTTTCTTCTATTTCATTTCAGCTTGTTATCATAAATCGCACCATGACACAAATGACGTCACACTCTGGTGAGGAAATAGCCGTCATATTTAGCTTATTATGAAGATGTCCGTTATGGAGACTCAAGAGGACTCTCTCCACAGAGATGTTGCTGGGAAGCTTGAAAAGGTTTTTTTCTGTGATGGTTTTTCCAGACTCTCTGTCTCTGTTTTAGTGTGGGCTCTTCTGTGTGTGTTTGTGTTTGTTAACAGATTGGGGCTGAACTCAGCCATGCACGATACAGAGAGCAGAGGAGAATTGTGAACGCACGACCATGTAGAGACAAAAATGACATCCTGTCATATAAATGAGATAAATAACATAAGATTATTTAGTCTGTTCAATAAAAGACCAAGTCACAGACCTTATCTATTAGATTAATAAGTTAATTTGGCTTTATATAATTGTAGGGGAAACACTGTTGTGTTAGTGTCTTAATAAAGTTATCAAATGTTTTAACTAGCCTAGAACACAGATTGTATAGAGAATGGATGGCGTGGCTCCGCCTTTCACCATTGAACAGTTTGGAGCCAAAATTCCCCCGTCACAAGAACCACCACTGTGCAGCCACAGTCTGCGCAGTAGAGAATCCAAGTGGAGCCGGGTGACAAAAATGATGTTTCTTTTTTTTTTTTTTTTTTTGAAAAGTCTGATCACACACAAGAATGGCAGCTGTCAATCATCATTAAAGGAGACGTAAAACCCTGCTTTTTTTTATATTTAATAACTAATTAAAAATTAAATTTTCAGAAAAAGAGGACTTGAACTCATTGCAGCCTAATAATATCTAAATATCACCACAGCACACGGATGAGAGAAACATTTCTATGAGGTGAAATAATTTTTTAAAGTTTGACCACAGCCCATCTGGAATGAATGGGGACAAAGTGTTTTTGACCTATACTGCAGACAGTCACCAGGGGGAGCAGTTTTTGTGGTGACCTCAATTCGAACAGAGTGTGATGACGTCCATTTTTTTATTTACAGTCTACAGCCTGGATTAGTTTGAAACCATCTAGTCATCATGTCTTTTGTTCCATGAAACAGATGTTAATGCCCAGTAGAAGAGGAGAACAGGGTTAGATGTCACACTTTTTACCCCAGTATGAATCACTTGTCATCAAAACATCTTTCAACAGTCATTCCTACATTAAATTGAAGCTTAAGGTGTTGTCTTGAAATGTGAATTTCTCCCCTTTTCAGACTTATTGTAACAAAAAGGTGATTAACTACCAAAGACACACTGAGACAACCAACCAATCACAGGGATGGTTGTCACACACTACGGGGTTGTTTGTCACAATGTTAAAGAGGCAAGAATTTTAATTTAATTAACAAACTGACAAATATATAACTTAATGCATCTTAACACAAAATGAGCAAAGAACATGAACAGGAAACACATCTTTAGTCCAGCCTACTATATACAACATATACACATATACATATGACAACTAACCCCGATGAAAATGTGACATCCAACCCCAACTGGAATTTCTTGCTAGCATCAAAGCTAACAACCGCGGAATAACTAGTTAGCTAGCTAATAACAATCTAAACTGTAGCTTTCTCTTCACACTTTTTAGTTTTGTTATAAACTCACTGTGTAAAAGCCTAGAAGAGAATTACTGAGGAGCTGAATATTTACATATATATGAAAAACACAGAAAGTCCTCTCACTTTAAGTCCAGCTGTCTCACTCCAGAGACGACTACTCATGTGAGCCTGCATATTTCCACCCCACAATTTGAGACACAGCGCCCTCTGATGGCGAGATAAATCATGTGACAACCAACCCTGCTCCTCCCTCCACATTTACATATATAATATATATGATGTATTTGCTTTGAACTAAAAGGCGTTCATTTTCAATGGACATAAATTGGGCTGAAACAGGTGCATCCAAATTTTTTCAACATTAATATTTTAATATAATATTATTTTTTTACACTTGAAATGGTTTCGAAACCAGTACTTTACTTTTACTTGAGTAAAAAGCTTGAGTTGATTCTTCAACTTCTACTGAAGTTTTTTTAAACTCTTGTATCTATACCTCTATACGTCTACCTGAGTAATGAGTGTGAATACTTTTGAGACCTCTGTTCACTTTCCCAACAGGCACTAAAAGTGACAGAGAAAAGGTTTGGACAGGAACAAAAAAAAAAACAGTCAGAGGCTGTTTAAACTCGACAACTTTTTAAATAATTAGATTGACTGGATTAAATTGAGCAACGACCTCTAAAAGGTTCAAAAAGAACAGAGGTCTGTGTTTTAGTCGGAGCAGTGGGATGAGAAGAATGCTTCACTGACACGAGAATTCAGGTGAGTGTTTAAAATAAAACAGATACTAAAACAAATAACGAACAGGAGACTGAGGCACCAAATGTCGAATTTCTGTTAAAAAGGTTGTAAAAATCATCAGGAAGGGCATTTTGAAAGAACTTTTTGCTGCTGTCTCTCTTCCAGCACTCCTCTAAATGATCTGAAGTCATTATTCTAATGAATATTGGCAGGGACCGTGCTGTCGTCATGGAAGAGACATGCTGTCAGATAGAGGGTGAAAACTCTGGGTAACTCACAGGAAGACAGTGCAGGATAATCAGCCCATGACGAAATCATGCGACAGAAAAAAATACTGCAATAATCGATATCTGATTTAACTGAAGGATAAAAATCAAAAGGCAAAGAGCAACAGAGGAACATATTTATTTATAAGGAGGTAATTTAACTTCCCTATCTGAAGAAAGACCAACAAGTCCGTGATGAAAGTCACACACCTGTCATCACCTGCTCCCTCCATAGGAAGCCTAACAAGTTTTTCTCACTTAATGGAGCATTTACATCCTCCAACAGTCTGTGAGCGGGCTCTGCATTTGAGTTAAGGCCAACATGTAGTGTACGCTCATAAAAACACTCGTGCAATCACACAAACAGGCAGAACAGCAGCAGCATATCTGACGCAGCCCAGACCGCCCATGCAAAGTCAAGGCTGTTCGTCCTGAAGACTATCAGCTCTCCGGGGAGAGAGGCCATCGAGCGGCATTATCGACATTATAGACGCCTCAGCCTGGAGATAGGCTTCACATCGATCCCCTGATTAATTACTATCTGCAGGCGGCAGCAGCAGCAGAGGGGAGAGAGAGAGGGAGAGAGAGAGAGGGAGGGAGGTAAGAATGACAGAGACTGTGGGGAGAAAGGAGGAACAGCCAATACGAAGGGGCATGAAGGAGAGAGAGAGAGAGAAGAGGGGGAGTACACCTTGTACTATCTATGAATATCAGCTACAGGCTACACAGTAATCTTCCAGGTGGAATATTATTTATTGATATATAGGTAGGCAGGAACCCTTATCTTAGCCACAACCACCCGCTAACACAGAGCCAAGGACAAAATTAAATTCAAACATTACTGGGGCGGAAACAACTCAAAGACGAGTAGAGGACACTGAAACAACTCGCCCTGTGTTTCCACACGTTATACTCTACACACAGTGGATGAATGAGAAACGCTAACATGCTAAACTCAGTTCAGCCTCTGTGACGTTATTCAGCAACACAGGAGTGTGAGCAGAAAGGCTAACACAGTCAAGTCCATTGAGCTTTACTCTTCATCTTCACTAAAACCAACATGTTGGACATGGTGCTCAAGGATAAAAGCTTCTTTTCCTCGAATGCTAAGAGTAAGGACGCAACACAAAGTCACAAAGTCTGAGAGAGAGTCAGAATTCTGAGAGTTCTGACTGTTATCTCAGAATTCTGACTTTTTTTTTCTCAGACCAATAGTATTAAAAACAACTTTTTTTTTTTTGGACTTTTCTTTCCCAGTTGCCCTAATCCTCTTTCTGTTTGCATGGTTTTATATAAAATTTAACACCTGTTCTTGTTTAGATCTGTACAACAATGGAGGAAATCTGCATATTTAAAATACGTTTTGATTTTTAAAGACATTTCTCAACCTCGCAGTCAGTGTTTCTTTACCAACACTATGGGAACTAATGTGTTTGACATCAAGAACTACTAAAAAAAAATAACAATAATAATTAATGCACAGCATAAATTGGTATTTGAATATGTTTTCATCCAAATTGTTGTTTTTGAAGTTATTTTTTATGACTTTAATCAGACAAGAGGAGAGAATCAGAGTCTTAGACAATCAGAGACGTGGAAAGATGCTCTCATGGGGCGCAACCTAAACCACTGGGCCATCTAGGACCCTGGATTGTAGTTAAAGCATTGTTATTGATATCAGCTCTGGTCTCCTATGTATCATGAGTTAGTAAGTTGGCTTTTCTTTCAGAAACTGGCAGATACGGCGATGTGAAATGAGCAAACTTGTTGTAAGCTGGTAAACTTAGAGATATACAGAAAAAAAAAAAAACCTGTGCAGCTTTTAGCGCTGATAAAAAATGTAAACCTACATAAAAGCCTCACCTCACTGTCAGTCAGATCAATTTAAAACACAACCTCCAGTCCAAAGATTGACTAAACCAAACAACAACGACCTGAGGTCAGGATGAAATGCACCAAAATGAAAATCTGTGTTCTGGAGTCAAATACTGAACTGGCTCCGGTCAAGCTGTCTCCTCCTTTTAGGTGCTCAATTCAGATCACTGATAACATTTTGCATATTTACGAGCACTTTTTTCTCTGTTCAAAGTTCCTGCAGGCTCAAAGTATGAGTCAAATGTTAGAGAGCAAAAAGAGCTAAAACACAGTCTGCAAAACCAGAAACCATCAGAAGTTGTGCAGTATGGATTTAACCTCAACCGACAGCTTTAAGATATTTGCTTGTAAACACAGCTCAAAATATGCCCTCCGACTCGGCCTCTCAACTCAGTACCTTCACACTCGTGTGACTGATCAGGTCAGGACTGCTGAAAGAGGAACTGATGGAAGTTTTGATACCCTACTTTAGAATGAAGAATATGCATGGAACAACCTGAAATGTTTCCACAGACGGAGTTCAACTGAAGATCAAACAGTTTTTACCGCCCTCAAACACACACCGTGATTGACTTGTATCTAATCTTTACTCCTTTGAATCGTTAAAAATGACAAAAAGTCTTAAAAATACACTGAAAACATTCAAACGTGGAGTAAAGTTGTGTTCTACCTTCCACCCACTCAAATCACCCAGTGAGAACTTTGCAGCCGTGGGCGTAGAGAGAGAAAGAGTTGTACTGCATGAGTAATGAATTGATAATTGACTATCATGCTAAATATCATCAAGCACATGAGATAAAGACAGAATTATTTAGCTCGTCTATTTGGAGCTTAAAAGGAGGAGAAAACCCTCTTATTTAATATTTCATACGGGGGATTGTATTCACAGGAGGGAAGAAAGAATTTGGTGTTTCGCTCCTTTTTTCTGTTACGCTGTTATCTTCTTTTTGTGACACAGAAGATGTCCGAAGGGAGGGAGGGAGAAATTCACACCAGGAGAGAAGAAAAGAGGAGCGAGAGCGTGAATTATCCAAAAGTATCTCTGCGTGGCTGAGGAAACAGAAAACAGAGGAACAAAAAAAAAAAAAAAAAAAGAAAAAAAAGACGAGTGAAGAGAAAGAGCTCACTTAACAACCAGGAGCTGATGTGAGGACGACGCGGTGAGGGGAGGGCAGGAAGCGCTCGGGCTGCTAATAAAGCCAGAGTTGATTCTGCTGTTGTTTGTCTGTCTCTGTCTGTACACTCGAACAACAACTTTATGAGTAAATGTGTGTGTTTGTGGGTGTAGGTGGGTGTGAGGATGTGCTCAGGACTCTCAGGCTATTTGCTTGTCTGTGCATTTGTGTTTGTGTTTCATGTGTGTGTGTGTGTGTAGCAGTGCTGTGCACATTCTCAATCCCACTGACCTGAAAAGCTCTGTTAATGCTGGATCCACAGGCACTGAGGGAGAAAGAGAGAAAGAAGAGAGAGAGGTTGATTATAAAAATGCTCTGACTTCTTCAATGCTCAATCTAAACTCTTCCTGCTCCATGACGGTGAACCAAATTTTCCTCTTTGTGTGTATTAAAGTGTTACAGCTACAGGGAGCAGGCTGTGTGTGAGTGATGGTGTGATTTTACACACAGCCATAATGTTGATGTAATGCTGATTTCAGTGCCAGCCCTCCACTCACGTTTGTTCTCTGTTTGGCCGGCGAGCAGAGGACACGTAACTCAATCAAAAGAGGCCACGCGGCCGCAGCTTTCACCACACAGCTTACAGAGAGCCTGATCTACACCATGTAAGAACAACGGTCGCCACCTCCGTCTTTGTTCCTGTCAGAGATCAGCTGTCTGAAGTTATGAGAATATGAAATATGCATCAAGATGAAGAGCCTCTGATTAAAACATGGAGCCTTCCTCTGAGATGAGTTCAATCTGTGAGGGTGGACTGAGTACTGACGGTTATTTTGAGTCTTTTTGGAGCCACATTGAGGTTTCTGTGAGGACTCTCTGTTTGGTGTTGGTTGCAGTGCCCCCTGTGGTCAGAATGGGTAGTGTTTTTTCCAGGATAGAGACTGTTTCTCATGAGCACCATCAGCAACTGTCATGAAGCCTTGACTCTTACCAAGGCGTGCACTTGATCTTTCTTTTAACTTTACTTTTCTTTGTCCAAGACAGCTTTTCCCAGAATGCAAAGCAACAAGGTGATGACATTATTTGTAGAAATGTGGTGCTATTGTTTGAAATGTGACAATCACAAACTCTGTAAAGTCAGTTCAGTATTTAGTGTTCCTCAAAGCCCGATGCTCTGAGACGTGTCAGTGCATGTAACGTTAGTGAATCTTGACAATAAGCTGTGATTTTTAGACCTTCAAATCATAAAAAAATGTATCATCAACCCAGTTTAACCCTTTAACTACAGATGTATCAGCACCGACCAAGGGGCAAGATCTGGTTCAGAAAAATTAAGCCTATGTGGAAGTGCTAAAAGTTGCTGTTCATCGAGAATCTGCTAGAGGCTGGCTGCAGACAGACCGGAAGTCACAAACACATCAAGCCAAAAAAACACTTTTATGGCATTAAAAACATATTTACAGCCTGGTTCAAAAATGGCTTGGGTATGAAGTGCTAATTTTGCTATCAGCACACACTGTACCGGGGGTTGAATTTTATCCATCATATCCAATCATATCCAAGATGGCCCCGTCCAATGATTGGCTTCATTTGACTGTATCAGGAAGAGACGGGTGACGTTGCAGAGACCACGTCCATATTTTATACAGTCTATGGCGTTGACACATTTGCTCACTTTGAATGACCGTTACTCCTGAACTGTTTGGGCAATCTGAAAAATTCCAACGGTTTGTGAAAGCTGAAATGTTGCTCTTTCAGCCAATTTCACTCAGACATTGAAGGAAGCCCGCGAATACGCACAGAGCAGATGAATTAAAGGAAAGCACGGAAAAACGGAGCCGAGTTGGTCCGAAAATATCAAAAAGAAGATCCTCCCAGGTTTAAAACCTCCACTGAGGTTTCTACAAGATTTAAAGACTGAAGGAGCGACTTGATGTGAAAAAATGTAACGTTAGATGGGATGAATTTCTTTATATAGTTTTTACATCTTATACGTAGCTGTTTGTGTGGTGACTCTTTTAAACAGTGTACCAAGTCTTATTTGTATAATATATGCATAATCCATTGTTTATTACCTTAACCTTATAACCTTTTTGAAACAGATGCTGTGTGTGGACTTTGTGTGTGTGTGAGTGTGTGCATCGTGCACAGCATAATATTGGAGCATGCTATTTCAGAAACGTGTACAAAGTCTTCCATGTACTGTGTGAGCAGGATTTGAGGCTTGTATTATCACTAACCTTTGTAAAACAATGTGCCATGCTTTGTTTGTACTGTGTTTGTTTTTTATAAACTAAGAGACAAAGATTCATAAATGTTATTGCACATGATTTATGTTGATCAAATTTGAAGTTTATCCTGTAAAATTTGTAATTTCTTTTCAATAACAGTGTTTTTTTTCCCCATCACTAAACCTCGAAAATCAAATTCCATGGTTTGTTTTTCTTCATTTTAAACTGTTTAACTCTCACATAACATGCAGTGAGTTGTAAATAACTTCCAGATATTGAAAGTTCCAAGTATTCCAGAAAGATGAACCAAAGTACTAGCTCGCAGAATATTTTTTGACCTTCTTATAATTAAAAGAAGCAAATAAATAAATAAATAAGTAAAAAGGTCCTGCCACACAGTTTGAGGTTCAGGTTTTAAAGGGTTAATCAACCATAATGTTGTGAGTTGTGAGTGTATTTTTATATCACTGATCAGAGTTTGTTTGTGTGTATGTGAGTGTGTGTGTATGTGTGTGTAATTAAGAGTACACGTTTCCTCTAATTTGGATTTGTAACATTTTACTTTTAAGAAAATTATCCAGGATTAAAAAAAGGAATAACACCTTTAATTAGTTTTTAAGAGAACATCAAGACTTAAATGTGCATTTCACTCCTCTTTGTACTTTTATTTTTTTTTTTCTTGTGATTATGTTTATATTTTTAAGATGTCACTGCGTTGATGTTTTACACTGTACAGAACTCGTGGAGTTTAACTGTTTTTATAAATATTTCTAAAGAGAGAGAGCAGAGAAGGAGGGAGGAGAGAGAGCGGTGAGGAAATCCAAATCAACTGTGGCAGTCTGGGATCTGTGCAGTGGTGTGTGTACAGTAAATGTGTGTGTTTGGGTCTGTGCATGGGACTGTTTGTGTGCTGGGGGAGTGAAGGTCACCCTGAATGGCTGTGCGGCTGTGTGTGTGTGTATGCGTGTGTATCAGTGCAGATACCTTTGGAGCGTGTGCGATGGCGCTTATCGTCTGCATCCACCTCCATCTGCAGAGAGGCAACAAACAAGCTGTTAAACACAAAGCAGACAGCATCACACAATTATCCCTAATTTGGATACACACTCACGTTCAGAGGGTTTTTTTTTTCCCTCCGTGTCGAACATGAATTTGAAGTCTGCAACGCTCAGATGTAACATTTCATAAAGATGATTGACGGACAGTCTGTCTCAAGTCATTTACACGTTTGCTTTTCTTTTGATTTGATGTTAAAAATAGATGAGAAAGGAGAACATTTGGATCTTTAATATTAACTTCAATCGCTACGGAGTAAATGAGACCTAAAAAAAATCTCTTTCCGATACAGCTGTCCCGCTGAATTTATCAGCGCTTTCATACAGGCCTCCTCAATAACGAGTCAATATCCAGAGTATCTCGGGCTTTAATGAGTACGATGTCAGATGTTTATTTAGGAAAGAACTCAAATCAATACATATTTGAGCAAAGGCTTTTATTTTGTTAACACAGATGAATCAGTTTGCAAACTGATTAAGGCTGTCTGTTTTTACTAATTACTACATTTTACGGTATGACCACTTTTAGAAAAACAAACTAATGTTATATTCATGTTATAAGTTGTTTCTAGATTAGAAATCTATCATCCTCCGTCTGTTGGACCATTCAGGGCCTGCGTCCACTCTCAGAAGTCTTTCACTGCTGCAAGGTTACAACAGATGATTTGGGAGCTCTTGCGTCTTCACTTACTGGGTCTTTGTAACATTCGTCTCTATGAATTTATGTTTGACTGTAATATTCCAGGAGCAAAAGAGAGCTTGAGCGGGGAAAGGCTGGGAGACGATCACAAACGGGGGCAAGACTTTTGTGTGGATGAGGCTAATGTTGGGCTCATTATTGACCTCACTCAGGAAGAGACTGGTGCATCAACTCCACAAATCATAATAATCAGTTTTTTCTTCACCAGTTTTAAGACAACTAGATTCCAAAAATTCAACTTTTTCAACTGCTAGAGTGAGAGATACTATAAGATACCAACGGCTTCAAATGCTGAAGTGTAATCAGATGGAAAACAGGCCAGTGAAACAACACCGTTTGTGCTCTGAATAATCTGTTCATAAGTTTGGATGTTTGGTGCTGATTTTATTAAATGATGGGAACTTTAATTGGTTTTGTTGGTTTACAGTAATATTGTGCAACATAAACCTGGAGGGGAAAGGCCTGTGTGTACTTACTTGATCAGTCAAGTTTTCACCAACACCTGATTAGGCTTCAGGCTGTGTGTTATGCTATATATATATATATATATATATATATATATATATATATATATATATATATATATATATATATATATACATATATATATATATATATATATATATATATATATATATATATATATATATATATATATATATATGTATATATATATATATATATATGTATATATATATACCTCAAAAATTTAATCAAACTTGTTTTTAAGTTGTTATATGAATATGGATTAAAAAAAATCCCAAAACTTAATCTCACTTACTATCAAAGTAGAACATTGAGTAGATTCATCTTTCACATCTTTCACTGCTGTACTCGTGGTGGGTTAAGAGATGAGACTTCCTATCTTGTCTTGATGTTGGGTTTCTCTTAATAAAATTTTATTACCATTTACAGGTCTAGACCTGTTAACGCTTGGAAAGCGTCTTGAGATAACGTTTGTTATGAATTGACGCTTTATATATAAAGATTGATTGCTTGATTGCTGTAACAGCTGTTAAAGTGAAAGACAAACAACCACGTAAATAAACAAGGCTTTAAAAAAAGATTGTAGTCTGTATTTTGAGTTTACAAACTAAACAAAATAAACTAAAATTAAACAGAAAATTTCTTTAGTTTTTGTTTTACTATTTTGCTTTTAACCATCTGACTGAATAACACTGAGTGACACCTTTTATTTTTGTCAGAGATGGTGAATAGATTTTTGCAAATCATATGATGTTTAGAGTTTTTATTACACAATGCTTTTTCTGACACTTTTCAATCTCACCCATGACAACTAACCTATAATACAAAAAACTAAATCCAATACTAAAACTAATAAAAACTAAACTAAATCTAAGCGTTTTCTAAATAAATAAATAAATAAGTAAAGTAAATACTAATTAAAATTAAACTCAGTCTGAAAACAAAAAGTTAAAACAAATTAAAAAAATAAAAAATAAAAAAGAATGCAGAACTGCAATGACCTTGGTTTGGATAAGTCTCAATCAGCCTGGCACATCTTGTAAAACAACTCCAGCTCTGCTGGGTTGCTGAGGGATCCATGGGGACCGCTCTTTTAAGTGGGGGTGAACATCTTTGCACGCTGTTTGTTCCTCTGCCGTCTCCTCCTCAGTTTTCAGACTTCCTTCATGCACCACAGTACGCGTTATCCTCCTCACACCTCTCCCTGCATATGTCAGAGGAACAAACCCTCTCAAGTGAAGGTCTCTGCCCTCAACAACACCTCATAAATAGTTGAGCAGCCTGATCGCTTCTGAACGTCACTGTGTTATTTCCAGATGTCCCTAAATATTCATACTCCCTGGGTTTGGACTGTATGGCAGAGGGCCGTAGATGTCTCTTTTTATTAAACATGATTTATTAACAGCACACTTACTGTACTGTAGAGCCCCTCAGCTTTAATGGGGTGTTTCTTTATGAATGCCCATAAATGTTTCAACAGGAGGAAAATAAAATGATGAAAGATGAGGATACCTTATAAATTCAAAGTATAGCAGGCAGCAACAAAGTATTTTTGGGTACTGTGACCTAAACCGTCTATATTTAAACAATATATTTTACATGAAGCATGCTCGTGTTTCTATGGTGATGGAAAGAAAAAATATTCCCGACATGGGCGAAACAAGAAGGAAGAGAAAGTAACCGTACACAGTTTGTGATTGTGTTATTTCTGTAGTCTGTGGTGATGTTACAAACCAAAGAGAGCAAACTTGGCAAAAAAATAAAAAATAAAGAAGATATGGGTAAGGGTGCTCCCAGAGGACAAACATAGCTAAAACAAATGTGCATTTTCCACAGCCAACGGGAATATTTTAGTTTGGAGTCTTGCTGATACTTGTACCTGTTACAGGTTTCTCCATATTTGTTTTAAACTGCTACAAAGATCAGGCGAAAACAATTTCTAGCAGGTTTAGTTTGTAGTCATTGTTTTCATTCATTCAGTCATTGTTTTTGCAGTGAAGCCCATTCAGCAGAGTCTCGTATTAATCTTTACTTAAACTGGGTGCCAGTGCGTCGAGTTATTTTATATTTTATTCACTATCAGATCTTTTATTTGTGTTGTGACAACATGCATGGCTGCATCTTTGCAAAATCAGTGCATAAGAACAGTTTTATGTTCATTCAAGAGATTAATTACATTATGATGGACCAATGCATCCTGAATGATGAAACCAGGAGAGCTTAAGAAGAGTCCAAATCACTTTTACATGAATATATATATAACCATTAAAGAGGGGTTAATGTGCTTTTTTCAGTCTTTATTCTGTCCCTCTAGTTCTCACATAATATCATTACTAGATTTCCAGCTCTATATTTCTCTCTCTGGTGTTTTAGAAAACTTTTATTTCAGCTTCTGTCTGAAACACTTAATTTTAGCAGCTGTTACTTAAAGGCTCCCCGCTCCACAAACCCTCTTCCCTCTGATTGGCCAGCCCTCTGGAGGCCTGTCAGGGGGACGTCGCTATATGGAAGACCTTGGTGGTTAACGCCCATTCTGCTAACTTTTCATGAACTATTAAAGAGATCCTTATGTGATGACATCATTTCATTTTATTTCAGCAATTCTCTTAATGATATGGTGCTATTTTTTTTAGAACGAAGCGTTTTGATCTGTTCACAGACAGATTTGGGAATTTTTGCAACACATGAATATATATTTTATAGAATGTGGAAAAGTAGAATACCCTTCTTTAAGTTAATGACCAATTCTTTTCAAAACTTGGCTCTGAAATTTCAATGAAATAATTTATTCTAGTTGATATTTTCGTGCTGTCAGTGTTTTTATACTCTGGAAGGCAAAGCATTTTAATCCCATCTTTGGCTCTAGTGAGAGAGTCTGAAGAAGCCCTGTAGCTTTTCTCCCTCTGTAGTTAACTTTTAATCTTCAGGAGCACCTGGCTTTTACCTGGATTCTACCTCTCCACCACTAAGGGCACATCTTTTCTGAAACTTTAACATTTTTTTTATTATTTTGATTTCAAATACTACCACCCCAATCCCAGTGAAGTTGAGAAGTTGTGTAAAATGTAAATGAAAAAAAAAGAATACAATGATTTAAAATCCTGTTTAACCTATACTCAACTGAATACACTTCAAAGACAAGATATATATTTTTAAACTGATAAACTTAATTGTTTTTGCAAATATTCACTCATTTTGAATTTGATGGCTGCAACATGTTCCTAAAAAGCTGGGTCAGGTTCATGTTTCCACTGTGTTCCATCACCTTTCCTTTTAACAACACTCAATAAGTGTTTGTGAACTGAGGACACTAATTGTTGAAGCTTTGGAGGTGGAATTCTTTACCATTCTTGATTGATGACCAACTTCAGTTGATCAACAGTCCGGGGTCTCTGTTGTTGTATTTTGAGCTTCATAATGCTCCATACATTTTCAATGGGAGACAGGTCTGGACTGCAGGCAGGCCAGTCTAGTACCTGCACTCTTTTACTACAAAGCCATGCTGTTGTAACAGGTGCAGAATGTGTCTTGTCATTGTCTTGCTGAAATAAGCAGGGACGTCCCTGAAAAAGACGTGGCTTGGATGGCAGCATATGTTGCTCCAAAACCTGTATGTACCTTTCAGCATTAATGGAGCTTTCACAGATGGTCAAGTTAGCCATGCCATGGGCACTAACACACCCCCATACCATCACAGATGCTGGCTTTCAGACTTTGACCTGAGAACAATCCAGATTGTCCTTTTCCTCTTTGGCCTGGAGGACACCATGTCCATGATTTCCAAAAACAATTTGAAATGTGGACTCGTCAGACCACAGCAGACTTTTCCACTTTGTGTCAGTCCATCTCAGATGAGCTCGGGTCCAGAGATGCCGGCGGTGTTTCTGGGTGTTGTTGATATATGTCTTTGTCTTTGCATGGTAGAGTTTGAACTTGCACTTGTAGATGTAGTGATGAACTGTGTTAACTGACAATGGTTTTCTGAAGTCTTCCTGAGCCCACGTGGTAATATCCTTTACACAATGATATTGGTTTTTAATGCAGTGCTGCCTGAGGGGTCAAAGGTCACGGGCATTCAATGTTGGTTTTCAGCCTTGCTGCTTACGTGCAGAGATTTCTCCAGATTCTCTGAATCTTTAGATGATATTATGGACTGTAGATGATGAAATCCATCAATTAAACTGTTGTACTATTTGCTCACACAGTTGTTCACAAAGTGGTGAATCTCACCCCATCCTTGCTTGTGAACAACTGAGCCTTCCATACCCAATCATGACACTCACCTGTTTCCAATGAACTTGTTCACCTGTGGAATGTCCCAAATTGTTGTTTTTGGAGCATTCCTCAACTTTCCCAGAGTGTTGACCCTGTCCCAGCTTTTTTGGGACATGTTGCAGGCATTAAATTCAAAACGGTTGTTTCATTGTGTATATTCAATGGAGCTGGGATTGCAATTTCAGCTGTATCCATCCTAAAATATCCAGTGACCACCTATAAATCCCAGCAGAATGGTACTCTGATTTAAAGTTTGCATTTTTAAAAGTGTTGTTCTTTTGGTCAAGACGTGTTCAGACAGCTGCACAACCTTTTATCTTCACAACTGTTAAAATAATGGATATAAAAACAGCTAAATAAAATCATGTCTATGAGAAAAAACCTCCTTTCTTATCTCCTTCCAGTAAGCTCTGAGGATTTGGTCTCAACCTCCTCCCACAGTGTTTTCCTCTCAGTAAGAAACACAGTGTCCTTTATAATGGGAGGCTGACTTGTTTGAATCCTTGTTTAGTTGAAGTGTGAACAGACGTGCATATTAAAGGTGCCTATCAGAAACACTCAGATCCTCTCTGAGGGAGCAGGAGCACCTCGCTTCCTTCCCTCAGTGCTCCTTGTGAGAGTGAAACAGGAAGTGTGCACACACCTCTGCAGCTGGCCATATGTTAGAGAGCCCTTCACATTCTGTCTGGCTCTTCCTCTCTCTTAGCAGCCCATGGGAAAATGTCACGGCTGTAATGAAGGTTAGCCTGCTTATTGAGGATTAGGAAGAGGCCCACTCCCTCTCTGTCTGCGTCTCAATTAGAGCCAGGATCAATGGCTTTACAGACCCACATGAATAACCACAGAGGCACGCTGATCCACGCTTCACAGGTTCAGGTTGACTGGTGAAGCCCGAAGTGGCGAGGAAATATAATACATATTCTGTTATTCCTCGACAAGCAGCAATTTAAACCACTTCAAATGGATCACGTCTGAAACTTTATTACTTTTCTGAAAAAACTCTGTCCCTCTGATTGCAGTGATTTCAATCTGAGGGGTGATTTATGGGAATGAAAAAACATGTCTGAGTTTTTTTGGACTGTTTTTCAATTAGCAAGTGAAATAAAATAAATTTTCCATTTGTGTTTATTATTTGTGAGTATTTTCTAATCACAGAATGAATAACAATTTCACTTTCCCCCAATTTTTCTCTTTCTTCACATTACTGTAGTAAAATCTTGTTTCAGTCTTATTAGACTCATAATGATGTAAACAATAACAATCTTATACTATATTTCAGCTCATTTATAGGTTAATGCAGGTGACTCCAAAGTCAGGCCCCTTATAATGTACTAATTATGGCACTGAAATGAATCCTGTTCTAAATTATGTGAACTTTTACATTTTCTGTCAAACTCTCAAACAAGACCAAAATACAGGGTGTGTATAAAGTCTTTTAACAATGTTAATGATAACCTGTTAATTTGGTAAGCTCTGTACGTTCAGCAGAAACTCAACTCTTACAGCTGACGTCGTTAAATGAATGAATTCATCAGGATGAGAAAATCTGAGAGTTCAAAAACACATCGGAGGAAACAAGACCAGATTAAAGTTATGAAATGGAGCAGAAAACTAATTCAGAATCCAGGATCAGAAATATTTGGGTCTAAAAATGTTGTTTGCAGGTCAAAATAGTCTGAATCTGAAAAACCATCCTGATCAAATCCAGATCCTGATCCTGTCATAAAAACATGCTGACATATTTGTCCCATATCGCCCCCTAATGGAGAACATTTTCCTTGGTCAGAAGCAGAGTTTGCTGATGTTTACGAAGCACGTAACACTGCAGAAAACTGACCACTGATCATCTGGTATGAAGAGACACCTGAGGGACAGGTGAGCTTTGATTTCATCAGTCTGTGATGAAGGAATGAGGAGGTTTGAGACACTTAGTGAAGAGAAATAGATGTTAGATAGAGCATTTATAAATAACTTTCACATTAAAAATGTTAAAAATGTCAGTATTCAATAATAAATATTTCTCTTTTCTCTTGAGCTCAGGTTCTTTTAAGCACAGGAAAGATTTAGTACTTTCAAAAACAAGCACAAGCAAACAGTTAATGAGATAAAACAACCTGCTGCTTCTTCCACTCAGTGCATTTAAAGTTGTTCTTCAGAAGAATGTTTACGTTTTCTGCATCCATGTACTCAGTTTATGTTCTAGCCTGGCTGAGGATCTGTCTTCATAAACGAAAGGTTAAAGTCTAACCTGGCCACACGCTGACAGACACACTAGCAGCTGTGTCCTAATTCAGGTGCTGAATCCTTCAAAGGCTGTCAGAATTCGAAGGCTCCTTCAAATGCAGCCGTCTTTTCCCTCTTTTTGGAGAATGCACCACTACTATCCTTCACAGCCTCCCATATCCCAAGATCCTTTGCCACCGCTGCTCAGTCCCAAAAAAAAAGAGGGAAAATTGCACATTGGCAACATGAAGTGGATATGACTTCTAAATGTAAGTATTGGGTTCATACTGTGTTTTTAATCATTTGAACATCCAACGCCAGATATGTTAAACTTCCGGGGAATTGGGAAACCTTCGAATTTTAACTTTCAGTATAACTCATGTTAAGTTAAACATTTTGGTTGAATAAAGAACTAAGTTTAGGATTATGATTAGGTGGCAAAAATCGTGGAGTAAGGGTAAGAGCAGGAACATCTGTTGACGCAACCAGCAAATAATCCGAAGGCTAGACCGTCCATTTTAACAACAGTTGACAGGAGGCCTTTGCGGCCTCTGAAGCACTCGCCTTCAGAGGCCTGGTCCTTCGAAGGATGCAGCCCCTGAATTTGGACACAGCAACTTTGAACATCCATGCATTCATTAAAATGACGTGACAGCAGCTCAACTTTTTTCTGCACCGTTATTAGACAAAAACAGTGATGTAAACTGTGTTTGTGTTTACACACGGAGTGTGTTTTGAAATTAAACTGCATTATATACATATTTATATCGACAGTAAAGCGTCTTTGTGGTTGCATGAATAAAGAAGAAGAAGAAGAAGAAGAAGACGACGGCTGTTTGATAAAGAATAAAAGGGATGTTCACTTAAATGGAACATGATAAGTAATGCAGCCTTTCTTTTAATATGAACTGAGACACAGAACAAGTGGGGTGGTGTGTAAGCGTTGGTGTGTGTTGTTGTGTGATTCTGCTGGTTGTGATGGTGTTGGTGGTGGTGGTGGTGGGGGGGGTGCTCAGACATCTGTCACAACAATTCACATCGTTATCAGTTTCCCTTTGTTTTCCCCTTGAAGTTTTGGGAGAGTGCGTTTCAGGCATATGGCGCCCAACCCCACCCTCTGCCACACACACACACACACACACACACACACACACACACACACACACACACACACACACACACACACACACACACACACACACACACACACACACACACACACAAACCGCATTGATATTCTGTACAGTGTAGCAGCAGGGAGCCACCAAACCTGTGCAGGCACTATCAAATTTCAGTGCAAATAGGTATTTACGCCGTGCATCATCCAGCGACAGTAAACATGTGTGCCAAACTGATGCTAAGTGCATCTGAACGAGTGTGAAGGGCTGTGGAGATAGCATCTGAGTGGGCGCTGACAGTCAGAGTGAGAGAGAGCGAGCGAGGCTGATGGAGACAGAAAGAGAGACTCAAATCTGAGGAGTGATTCCTAACTAGTGTGGAAAATGGCTCTGCTGGGTGACAGCAGCTGTGTGGCGCTTTGAAACGCTCAGAGTCAGAAAATCTGTGTTTTGACTACAACAGGATAAATTATCAGCTGGCTCAGTAATGACTGAGAGCCGACAGAGCAGGACGTGGAGGATATCTATTTGCAACTTTAATGATGCCGGCAGAGACGGGTTGATTCAGAGACCGGAAAAGTTGGACTTTCTGCATAGATCTGATCTCATAATGTCATCTGTTTATTTATAATATCTGTATATCCAATAAAAACCTGCATTAACAGCTTAAAAAACCAAAGCTCTCACTGTAGAGATGGAGATATCACTGGAATGAAATACTGATTCTGATAATTTTTCAAAGATTGATGGAAAACAACAACACAATGGTATTTGTGGGTAATGTAACAGGTTAGGGTCAGGGTTCACTGAATGAAGTGTTTTTTCATTAAAACTCTGTCTGTGGGACAAAATACTGCAGCACCAATGATGTTTAAGTCTGCAGATGACTTTACTACACTTTGAATCAGTTCCTAAATCAACTGTGATGGCACCATGCTGTTATTTTGTATACTAAAGCTGTAATAAGTGTATTTTCAGGAACTTGTCTTTTTACAAACGCAACTTGAAAAATGAGATTATCAGCCCCTAAACTGGTTATTTCCAAAGATTTGTTTCACGTTTCAAACTACAAATAACTGTACAGTTTTATCTTGACTTACAAGTGACGCCGGCTGACGAGTTTTTCCAGACACAAGCCGACTCTTTGACTGCATGTTAGCACAGTGAACACCACAGTGAACGCCACAACATCCGCCCAGCATCCTGTGTCTCACTCGTTCACTTTAAGCAGTTAGCTCGCAGTGGAAGCGTCAGTGTTGTGCTCGCATTTGTGTTTGCAGTGATTTTGCGAAACTTTCAGACTTTATTCAACAGAAACACCCAGAATAAGTTGCAACTAGATGTGTGACGGCGCTGATTTACGACACTTGCCAAACTCATTTTAGAAACACTCTTAAAGGGAGGATGAAACAAAGCTGATTGGACGGGTGTTTATTGTAAACAGCTGCAGATGAAAGTGAGGAAAGCAGGGAGAAAAGGGCAAAAACCTGGTTCAGCCTTTCTCCTCCACCTCTGTCAGCATCTTCTAGTCACCTGATCTCCAAGATAAGTGATGAACATTAAACCAGTTTGTTGCAGTAAATGCTATTGTATTCTGTTTTTATACAATGTTCCTGTTATCGAGGTACATTTTTTGTTCTTAAAAACATGCAAAAAAAAAAAATTAATAAAGTTGCAGCGGTTTTTGGGGAAGGGGTTGATGACATTTCAATGGGGAAACTGATTTGACATACAAGTAATTTGAGTTACGAGCTCTGACAGAACAAATTAAACTTGTTGCTTTGCATCCTGGGAAAAGTTGTCTTGAACAAAGAAAAGTAGTGTCAAAAACAAGAACAAGCGCACGCCTTGGAAAGAGTCATGTGTTGACAACAGCGGGTGATGGTGCTCATGGGAAACTGAGTTTTTAATCCCGGAAAACACTACCGATTCTGACCACAGCAGGCGTCACTGCAGTCAACACTAAACGGAAAGTCCTCACAAAGACTTGAATGTTCTTGCAATTTTAAAATATATACAAGGACTTTTCAGGATGACAAAAACAACATTTGATTTCCTGACAGCTGGGACGAGCAGTGCAGATGATAAAGCAGAGGAGGAGTGAAGTCTGGATGAAGATGAGGTGAAAATATTTGCCTGTTCCTGCGCACACATGCAGCCTATGGGGTAATTTTCTTTGGTGTGAGTGAAGCAGGCTTGAGAATGGACTTTTGTTCCAGCTATAAAAGTAAACTCAGACAGGGACTTATAGCCAGATAGTTTGGGTGCCCAACCAAGCAGCTTGTTTTGTTTTTGTTTGAATGCTGAACCATGTTGGTTAATCTATGGAAAAAAACAGTTTGGGCTACGAAGATGATGATGGTGTGTGTGTGTGTGTGCGTCTGTGTGTGTGTGTTCAGGGGGTAAAAGCTATCTATGCTGAGACAGGCGAAGAGCTGGCTGGCTCCTTGTTTATACGTCTGTCTCAAATCTGCTGCCTTCATAGAAAGTTTAGAAACTTAGACGGTTCAGTCCCAGGATCTTTTCTTACTTTCTGTGCCAAAGGTCAGAACTGAGACGGGTTAAGAGGCATTTAAATTTGTTCCTTTTACTTGGGAGATCTGGTCTCACTAAGTTGGTCTGAGGGGATGTTTAGTAGTTTGGTGGCAGACACGCTGGGCTGCAGGTGTTTGTGACTTTGGTTGACTTGGTATGACTTTTAATCTGAATGGGTTAGTGTCGCATTAAATGGTAAATTAGAAATAAAACAGCACCTGGTAAGGTGGAAAACCAGGTTTTTAATGTCTCCTGACAACAAAGTAGTCAACTAAATGCTGCACGGTAAATTATGAGTGAAAGATACTATACAACTGAACAAACTCTTTTCTTTTTTTTTTTTTGTTTTTAAATTTCACTCATTTTTTGACACTTTTGATACAACCCCAATTCCAGTGAAGTTGGAATGTTGTTTAAAATGTAATTAAAAACCGAACACAATGATTTGCAAATCCAGTTTCAGCTGTGCTGCCTGAGGGGTCAAAGGTCACGGTCATTCAATGTTGGTTTTCAGCCTTGCTGCTTACGTGCAGAGATTTCTCCAGATTCTCTGAATCTTTTGATGATATTATGGACTGTAGCTGATCAAATCCATCAATTCTTTGCAACTGAGAAGCATTGTTCTTACACTGTTGGACTATTTGCTCACACAGTTGTTCACAAAGTGGTGACCCTCACCCCATCCTTGCTTATGAACGACTGAGCCTTTCATAAGCAAAATGGGGCGACACTCACCTGTTTCCATTGAACCTGTTCACCTGTGGAATGTTCCAAACAGGAGTTTTTTGAACATTCCTCAAATTTTCCCAGTCTTTTGTTGACCCTGTCCCAACTTTATGGGAACGTGTTACAGGCATCAAATTCAAAATGAGTGAATATTTACAGAAAAACTGTATAGTTTATCAGTTTGAACAATAAATCTTGTTCTTGAACTGAATAAAGGTTAAAAAGGATTTGTAAATCACTCAATTCTTTTAATTTACATTTTATACAACATTCCAACTTCATTGGAATTGGGGTTGTAGTGAAGCATTCTGCTCAATTTCTTTATAATTAAAACATAAAGGAAGTAGAAAAACAGCTGTCACAATATTTACTTCAAAACAAAATCCAGCCAGCTGCTGAAAGGATGAAAATAAAAATAATCTGCTGATTTTTTGTCTGAAAAGCGAATGCACTGCTCTACCTGAAATGGTTTGGGGGTTGAGACAGCTCCCTGGTCCAGACCTCAGCTTCCACCGTGACCCACTGACGTTTGTCTGCAGAGAATCGGCTCACCACGTCTCCTCCAAACTCATTTTCTACACAGAGGGAAGCAGAAGATGGAGAACATGCATCATTAAAACCATTTCCAGAACAATCACATTCACATACAGCCGTGACAGGATCTGAAATTTCCTCCCCTCCTTTGACTCGGGGCTCATGAATAGTCATATAGCATCAGCTATGCGGCAGGCGCCAGGCGAGCGTTGATTTCCGCCATAACGACGGCCGCTTGTCGTGTGCGATAGGCTTGGCAACATGGGGTAATTAGCTAGATCTATCATCTTCTGCAGGAAGTGGGGACAAATATAGCTAATGATCCGTGCCTGCCTCCATGATTTCTCTCCTCAGCTCTCCATCGTTTGCTGAGTTAGAGGAGGACAGGAGGGGGAGGGAGAGGGTGTGAGAGTGAGTAACGGGGTCAATGTCCTCCTTTGTGAAGAAAGAAAAAAACCTTTAACGTGGAGAGAGAAAGACAGAAACAGGAGGGGAGGAGATGCAGGTGTGAGTGTCTTTGTTTCTCTTCCTCTGCTGCTGCTAATTGAGAGAATGTATGGCAGAGAACAGATGAGGAGCTGATGGTGTATAGGGACCATCAAAAAGAATGAAGGCCCCCATAAGGAGCCCACCAGACGGCCCGCATTACTCTCTCACACATACACAGACACACACACACACACACACACACACATCATTGTAGCACACAGCTCCCAACTTATCTCAAAGCAGCTTAAATCAAAACAATAGCTGCTCCCTGAGGACAAACACACCCATCAGTCGCAGAGAGGTGCTCACACTGCGTGGTGTATGTTACGTAAAAGAGGCGGCGGTGGTGGTTATGTGCACAAACTTTACTTTAAGGCAGCAGGGGGTCTTTTCTCCCCCTACACACACCTGTGTTTTCCACCTTTTTAGTCCACTTTCTTTAAAGTGTGAATAAAAGCACGACCAAGCTGGAAGCGTATAAAAGAACGACGGGTCATTTCCACAAATTGTCTTTTTTTTACAGCAACAGTCATGCATCTTGCTTTTTTCTGATTTTAAATGTGGAGCAGCGGCTGGTTTGTGTTTAATTATCATCACCAAAACACTCTGAAACACTTATAATAAAGGATGCACCACACTCTGAAAGTTTCCTATGGAATAAGTAACTGACGACACAAAGATTGGACAAAAAATGCAAAGATTTATAAAACGTCCACCTGCATGTACCACGTAAAATAAAAGCAACCTCTGCGCACACACTCCCTCTCTCCCTCTCTCCCTCTCTCTCTCACACACACACACACACACGCTCATCCCTGGCCCCTGGTCATTATAATCAGAGTGTAAGTGATGGGTCTGTCCTCTGATGAAGGTCTTCATGTGGAGGCTGATGACAAATCACAGCCCTCTGACTCTTCATCAGGACCCAGCCTGCATCCCAGCTACACGCATGTGTGTGTCTGTGTGAGTGTGTGTGTGTGAGGAAAAGAATGGGGCTGGGTTAGAGACAAGAAAGAGTGACAAATGGAAAGTCTAACTACACACCAGAAGACGAAACAACACAGGGTTCAACAGTAACCACAGCTGATGAACGGCACACGTCAGCACCCCCATTTCCCGCTGAGTGTAATCCCAACACTGCTTAACACACTTTTTATGTGCAGACGATAAACGATGGACGGTACACAACCGACCAAAAAGTTTTAGACCAGATAGAGGAAATATTTCACTAATATTTATTGATGCTGAGTTTCTCTCATTTACTTGTTCTCAAACCGACACACTGCAACACAGCAACACAGTGGTTTGGACAGGAAACGAGACTGATCCTCCTCCTCCTTCTTGGTCAGGTTTTCTGTTTTTAACTGAAAATTATTATATGAGAAGAATAAGAACACTTTCAGCAAGGAAAGTAAACATTATCTGTGGAGAAACGGTTGCTGCAGCTAGCAATAGCACCAAAAAGCTAAAAACAAAGCAGCCTCTATGCTACTTTGAGAACGGGAGAGTGTTTATCAGAGACATCCCAACATCCAAGGCTAATAACAGCAAAATCAATGAATCCACAGCAGTTGATGATCAACTGGATAAGCAGAGTTTGACAGCCTGTGGCTAGATAGAGGTAACAATGACTTGTGGTCGACTGATAACAGAATTTTTAATAGCCAATACCAATTCTAAAATCAATTCAGCCATCTCTCCATCCCTGTCTAAGGCAGGTTACACCCTGGACAGGTCACCAGCTTATCACAAGGCTAACATGTAGGTACAACAACCAGTGAGTACAAAGTCAAAATGATGAGCATGTTATTGAACTGTGAGAGGAAGCCAGGGTGGTGTTAATTTCGTTGATGAAGACTATGAAAAAATTTCCTCAACGAACCTTTTCCATAGACGAAAACTAAATAATAAAAAGTCAGACATGACGACGAGGACTGTGATGAAATATACCTGACACTTTCGTCAACAAGTAAAAACGAGGCTAAAATGTGAGGGAGGGTTGAACTGTATCACAGAAGCTGTATGATTTAAATATTTTTTTGATGTGACGCTACATAACTTAACCTGTAAACGTCTTTGTCATAAGCCCCTCAGCAGCAGAACCTCACACAGTTTGCAGGACGTTTTCACAGCAGTTAGGTTGTTTACATCATATTTGACTTCAATCTGCTAATACTTGGTTGACTAAAACTAGACTATGGTTGTGTTCACACCAAAAGGCCGTTTTCTGATTTGGACCAAAGTCAATATGACACATTGTTGCAATTTCTCAATTGGTCCGGGTCGCATTCACAAAGGGCAAACTCAAACAGTCCAAAAACTGTCACATGACAGCAAATGCCTTTCAGTGATTTCTTATACCGTTGAGGCGGGCAGACAACAAATCCCTCGCAAATTTGTACTGTACATCATGGAGCATCGGCTGCTCATTCTCATGTTGGTGCTGTTCTGGATGGCGTTTCAACAGTCTTTAACGGACTGCACGTACAACCGGCTGGTAGGACTGCGGTGATTAAATAATATGTTAGCACATGCACCTTGCAGAAGACCCTCTGCAATCAGACGGTTGTATCACAGAAGACGACAAGCAATAATGAGGGCCTACCACGATGTTGCGTGGTACAAGTGCGACCAGTGAGGTAAGTGGACAATTAAAAGATCTCAATCACATGCATGTTAAAATCACAAAGTTGACTCATCATAAAAGCAGCTCTTGTTTACTGAATCCGTTCATATCCCTGAATGTACCTGTGTATATGTAACACACACACACACACACACACACACACATGTACATATATATATATATATATATATATATATATATATATATATATATATATGGCGCGCTTCCTGTGATTGGTGCGGATGGGGTTCACACCAGAAGTAAACTGCTCAAGTTCACTTGTTAGCGGTCCGAAACCACCCTGTCCAGGCGGACCCGGGAGCGGTTCACTGGTCCACTCCAGAGTCCAAGGCCACAGCGTTCCACAGGAACCAAAACGAACCACACCAACGAGGTAAAACAATCCAGGGTTCAGTTCAACCGGACTAAACAAGTCTGGTGTGAACGTGGCCTAAGTCTAAAGAGAATGGTATTTAGTCGACCAAAACTAAGAAAAGATGAGATGAGATATAAGACTTGACTGAAAATTGGAAGAATAGTGCAGAGAAATACAGTGCAAAGTACAATATATTAGCTAACTTCAACAATGTGATAGGTAAATAAAATTGGGACAAACTGTAACAGACTATACGAATTACAAATAAACAAATTTGTAAGATAATAGCATACTACAAATAAACAAGGTAAATATGAATATGAATATGAATTTAGAATCTATGTGCAAGAAGCAGAAGTTACAGGTATATATGAGTTGTACGGGTGAAAAAGCACTCAGCAGAGTTCGACTGAAAGGGTTAAAAAATGTAACTTAAATTAAATGGTGTGTTATTCAAAAGACTAAGACTAAATCAGAATTTGCTGTCAAAATTAACACTGAGCCAGAGAAAACCCATGCATGAAGAAAACATGCAAACTGCACACAGAAAAGCAGTCACACCGTCTCACTGTGAGGCAACCACTGCACCACTGTGCAGCATTAAAGACAGGGCTCTGGAACAGTGATTGGATTAAGGTGATGGGCAAGAAATAATTCATAAAAACAGAGTTAAACGGCCTTAACTTGCAAAAACTGCTTTATCAGCTTTGTTTTTAAAGTAGGCTTGAATTCTGGCCACTGAATGTAATATTTGGCCACCAAGTTTGTGGATCTGATAGCCCGTGCGGAGGCTGTGCTTAGGAATACCAGCTCTATCCTTATAACAGAACACTGTGACTATGCACTTATTGTACCAAATGGGTGCATTTGAGCTCAGTGTTCAATCTACAGAGCTGCAAGTGTGCTAGTTTCAGCACCAAGGACAGCGAACAACAGAGCAAAGAGGAGGAAGAATAGACCTTCAGCTGCAAAGGAACACACTCACACACACACAAATACACACAAATACACACACAAACACACACACACACACACACACACACACACACACACACACACACACACACACACACACACACACGAACACACAGAGTCATATCCTATGCAATCACATGCACAGCACGACATACATGTGACAAGCTATTCTCACTCCTCGTCTTTGTTACAGATATAGAATATATGACCAAGGACGGGTAACCTGCTTCTGCCTCCACACTCCTACAGGTGTGTCTTCATGCATATGTGTGTGTGTGTGTGTGGTTTTCTCACAGTGTATTCCTTGGAGTATGAGAGGGGACTGCTCCTGCCCTTTTCCTGGTACCTATATCTATCAAAGCCAAGGTACACACTTTAAATAGCCTGACTGCTCTGACACACACACACACACACACACACACACACACACACATACACACTGTAATGAAACCTATTGTATGGTTATGGACACTGCAGTGAGGTAAGCAAGTGTGATGTGTGCTGTGACATTTTCTGTGACACATGCTGTACATGACAGGTATTTTAGCCTCTCTCTCTCTCTCTCACACACACACACACACACACACACACATCATATATAAGAATACACATATGGCACATGAGGACAAGGGACACACACACAAATAAGCATACATTACAAGAGAGACACATGCGTTATTCATGTGATGTGTATGCACACACACAGCAATCTCATTCTCCCAGGCTGTGAGAGTAACTGGGGCTGCCTGACCTACATTCAGCAGATATGTATACAGGCAGAGAGGAGATGAAATCTCTCTCCCTCCATCGCTCTCCCTCTCTCTGTTCCATATCCTGTGTTCTCTTCAGTGCCTGTTCATTGCCCCTCAGACACACACACACACACACACGCACACACAGGGAGGTGAAGAAGCAACTATGTCTTGGCCTGAGCGTCTTCGTGCTGTAGATGAAACCAGCGCCGTCAGAGGAGAGCTGTATGTGTTTGATCGGTTTCACACAGAGGTGAGGGCAGAATTTTTTTTCTCTGATTCACACAAAAAAGAGGATCCTCAAACCACCCCGTCTCAGTATGTATGTAAATAAAATATTTACAGCTCAAAGACTACAGTCAGTCAAACATCAGTCCAAAATGGCGTCTTTTTTTCTGTTTTCTGAATTGAATTTACATCATATCATTGGAAGAAATATGTGTTTTTAAGGTTTTAATGGCACTTAAACTCTCAAAGTCCCAGCTTGTCAAACTTAAAGACTGCTTTAAAACCCAAAGAAACTTTGTTCTTCTTCTACAGAAGGTTTACATTTGTTCATATAACTCAAGTTTCTTAAATCTTATAGTGCATCATGTTTCCACAGTATGCAACAAACAGGAACAAAACAACTAGGGATGCATGATATATCAGCGTTAATATTGGTATCAGCTGATGTTTGTCATTTTTTAACATATCTGTATCGGTCCAATGAGTGAAACCGGGTCGATATTAACAAGCGGTGTTTATATCTATCTAGTCGTTGTTTGTGTTTGTGTCAGGAGGGGGTTGCCATGGATACTAGTCAGTCTGTTACGGTAAATTTGTCAGGATATTATTTTGATTTATGATCCTTTTTTTAATTTTTGATCCAGACTTTCTCATAGGAGTTTTGAGAGTTTAATGACTCACTTGTTACAAGTTGTGAGGATTGCTAAAACTGTTGGTTATTGTGGTTATGGAAGCCCTGTAAGGGTCATATTTGAAATTGAAACCTTTTGAAAATAAAGGAAGACATGAAAAAAAATATAGTTTGCATGATTTTCAGTCTGTACAAAATTTTATCATCTTAGAAACTTTATTTTTTTATATATATTGATATTTGTAAATATCAGGTATTGATCATAACAGAAATGTTAATAATGGATATCTGTATCGATCAAAATTTCCATATCAGTGCATCCCTAAAAACAACCTTCAATTGAGACTCTTTTGCTGAGCATTAAGTCAAGGCTCTGCATCAAATATAAAAAATACAGAAGCACATTTATTTTCTAACAATGACAAAAGAAATACAAACGAGTAAAAATCAAACATTGAGTCCTCTTTGAGGATCTTGCAGTTGTTTCAGGTGTAAGTCTGCTCACTTTATCCAGGATCGCTCTGTGTACCCTGACAGCGCAGAGGTTAGTGATTCAAAAGGTTTTCAGTGTACAAAGAAACACCTGATCCTCAACATCCTGAAACTGAACCACCTCCTAAATCCCACTGAGGTGTCACACTGACCTCACTGTCAGAGAAATCACATGACCCTGCATCTGCACAACTTCAATATTAACCTTTTTTTCCCCAACAAATCCTCGTGAGAGTAAAGATTAGAAAACAAACCACAAATCAATACATCTCCTAATTTTAGAAGCATCTTCCTGAGCTTTAGAGGAGCGAATCTCCTTAAAAACACTCCTCGCAAACACTCCTCTGGACCGGGTTGTGTTGACGGATGCTCGTCGGTTCAGAGGTGAAAGAAGCTGTCAGGTAGTGAAGTGGACGCGCTCTTTATGACTTTCCTGAACCCTGCAGAAGAGGACGAGCGAGCCGTTTTAAAAGCAGTTTTTGAACTCGCTTTTTCTGTTCAAGGACACGACAGATGGAACTGACCGCATGTGTGACCTGCTGGGCTTCACTGGACACACACACACACACACACACACAAACACACACACACTCACACACACCAAACACACACACTCCCAAAGATGATGCCTACTCTAGAAAGTAGAAATAAATAAGAGGAGCAAGCGCAGTGCGTTTCTTATTAGATTTCCACTCCAGTAGGACACAAAAACAGCTAAAAGTGCACCCCCACGCCATGATTCTCTCAGGGGAGGCACCTCCTCCTCTGTGAGGGCAGAGAGTGGGGGAAATAACATCGAGCAAGCCGCCACCGCAATTACCCACAGTGGGGTAATCACCAGCACAATGCACTATGGGTTGGCTGCCTGAGAGAGAGAGTGAAATACTCAGGTGAGGAGAGGAGCCAGACAGCAATCAGCCCAGCAGGAAGAGAGAGAGAGAAAGAGAGAGAGAGAGAGAGAGAGAGAGAGAGAGAGAGAGAGAGAGAGAGAGAGAGAGAGAGGGAGCAAAGGGCCATTCCTTTAATTTCCAAGGGAGAGCCAGGGCCTTAATTACTTGATGAGTCTCCTTCTCTCTCTTTCTCTCTCTCTGCTTCATCCATGGCTGTAAAAAGGTATGTATGTGTGTGTGTGTGTGTGTGTGTGTGTGTGTGTGTGTGTGTGTGTGTGTGTGTGTGTGTGTGTGTGTGTGTGTGTGTGTGTGAGTGGCCCATTATCTGACTGGGAAGACTCCAATCACCTCTCCGCGCAGATAGCGAGCGAGAAGAACAACATTGCAGTGTGGGAGAGCGAGCAGAGGGAGGGAGGGCGGCTGAGACGGAGAGAGAGGGAGAGGTGATTTACGCTTTTAGAGGTGTTAACACCATCTCTCATCCCCGGCACCTATAGAACACCAAGGTTGAGGAGGGAGACAGCCGAGACTTGAAGCAGTTGCAGGGAAACACGGCGCCGAGCTGCACCTCCACCTATAGAAACCTGCACCGCTGGTTCTACTGACGTACATCGCACTATGACGAGCTCTCACAGCGTGTAGTGTGCCCTACAGGGCAGCTATCATTGTTCTCACACACAGAATGAACGGGACAACAAACCCGGCCCAAGTGAGCAAGTGGTTTTGAGTTCTGTGACTCAGTCTAGCTTTACGAAGCAGGAAAAACTGACCTCTACTCGCTTTTTGTTCTGTTGTCATCTGATCAAACTGGTTTTGGAGCCCGAGTTCACCAACAGACACAAAAAGTTGAAAACTGCTCCTCTCATGCAGAAGTAAGAGCACTTAATCTCAGAGTTTAAGTGCACCAAATGAAAGGAAGTCACCTAAATGTTCTTTTTGTAAATCTAATATTGTGATTCCTACAGAAAAAAAAGAGTAAGACTATTTTTTAAACTTGAAACAGACATCATATTCTCTTTCTGAAGCCTCCAGACTCCACTGATAAAAACAGGGATTTCACCTCATCAAACATGAAGGACAGAGCTTTGATTTGTAAAACTTTGGCATGACACACAAATCTTACAGTGGATTTGAATTAATTATCAGAAACACAAAAAGCACATTAGACTCGATCGGGTGAGGGATTTGAGTACGCTAATGTGCTAAAATCAGATTCCTGCACCTGCTGCTTGAAATACTCTGTTGAAAAGATGGAGTAGCCCTGAGTTTTCTTACACCTCAAAGTCCCTGTGAGGACTTTCTAAGTGATCTTGAAATAGTATCACTTATTATATGATTGCCTGTTCTTGATCAACAATTTAAAATGAGATTATCAGCACCACTAAATGCTATTCCCCAGTCTCCGTGGTCGAGTCACGTCCATTTACAGCAAGTAGACCAAAAGTTACTTTTATGGAGCTAAAATCCAGTCCAAACCTACAAACAAGGAGAATGTGCTTCACAAAGATAATTCTATTCATGTGCAAAGAATGTGTGCTTTCTCTTTCCTTTGAGTACAAAACAAAAAAGATTTATACAAAAGATTTGGGGGGTAATTTCCCAACAAGCGTTTGACTTTAAATTACCAGCAGGTGTGTTTTTTCCTGCAGCCTATGAACGCATCAGAGTTACAGGTTATCTGAAATACACACCTGGATCAACTGAGGACGAGAGACACAATTTTTGAAATCCAGTCTAAGTTGATCTGAGTTTAAAGAGACCCCGTACAGGGACACAATTTAAACCTGACAAAGATGATGCTGTCATCTTTCCCCTTAACTAAACTAAAGTGATGGACATATCTCCAGCTACTGAATGTAAACATACACTGCAACAACAATTGACAACAACTGAAAAAACAAGCACCACCCCCCCCCCCCCCCCCCAAAAAAAAAAAAAAAAAGACTACCCATGGCAGTGCCTGAAAAGATGCTCAGTTCTGTAGGACAAACACAAACCCGACAACCATGAAGCAGCGACCTTGCTGCTCAGCTGACGTGAGCGATGAAATTAGTCAGCAGATTGTTGTTTTTGAATCATTTGAGGGTTAATAACAACAGTAAGGAAGTAACAAGTTATTTTTTTGTGAGTAACTGTAATTACACGACTCGTTACTAGTAAAAGTAATAACGCGTTATTAGCAATGCGTTACTGCCCAACACTCACCGGCACTGAGAGTTTGAGCATGAACTACAGTATGAGCAGGACCTAAAATGCAGCACAATATTTGGGCAACGTAGGTGGCGTTTCATTCAGATGAGTTATCATTCTTTAGACACTAAATTCCAACTGTTAGCAGCATAAAAATGTCTGGTTGTTCTGTGGTCGGTTGTCAGAAACAATACTACACCATGGAGTCAACTTCTATAGAGTATAGAGTGTTACAGAGCAACTGGTGTTTTGGAGTAAAGAGTGACCGTGCTAACTGGAGACTCTCAGCTGAACATGTCAGTGATGTCAGCTGAGAGTCTCCAGTTAACAGGGTCACACTTTACACTGAAACACCTGCAACGTCTGCAGCTGTGTTATTAAATGTGTCTTCTTTATCCAACCCAAGGGGCAAGATCCGGTTCAGAAAAATGAAGCCCGTGCGGAAGTGCTAAAAGTTGCTGTTCATGGAGAATCCGCTAGAGCCTGGCTGCAGAAAGACCAGAAGTCACACACACAACAAGCCAAAAAAACTGACTCATTAAAAAACATATTTACAACCTGGTTCAAAAAACGACTTGGGTCTGAAACGCTAATTTTGCTATCTGCACACACTGTACGGGGAGTGAATTTTTTTTCTAATTTAGCCGTTTAGACAATATAAGAATTACAAGTGTGTCCAATCAGAAACTTACCTCAGCTCACCTCACCCCTATAGCTGTTAGAACGTAAGCTCAAAGTCCATGTCACATCCAAGATGGCCCTGTCCAATGATTGGCTTCATTTGACTGTATCAGGAAGAGACGGGTGACATCATGGAGAATAAGTCCATATTTTATACAGTCCATTATCCAACCTCAGTTAAGCAGGTTTGAGCACCAATAATCAATATTAACTGCTGATATTCTAAATCCAGTTTTTACTTTGAGTGTTTGATGAAAAAGTTGGTTTGGAGCCGAGGTTCTGACCAAATATGGACTCACTATGGAGAGGAAATAATAAGTGAAGCTATAAATGATGATGAACAGAAACAGATTTGAAGTTCAGTGTTAAACTACGGTATATTATCAAACTATGAAGCAGTCTGATTAGTAATCTGAAAATATCAAAGCATTAATATTCTGATAGATTAGGAGCAGTTCTCTGTCTGACCCTCAGGTTGCTTGACCAGACTTCGCAGCACTTCTATTGCTGTAAGGTAACACACTTGATGCAACACTAATAGCAGCACTCTTAAGTTAAGAGACAAACCGTATAATAATAAAGCGTTGAAAACTTGATTTGTTCTTTGTTAACTCGTTTCTCTCTCCTTCTCAAACAGAAGCCTGTTGAGTTTGTCTTTGCATTTGGTCAGTGCATCTTTAATTTAGCAGACTAACCCAACCTAACACCTCCTTTACCATCATGTATCTCTCTGCTTGACGGGGTTCTATTTTTTTGTAAGCCGGTCTAAAGATTTGCTTGAGATATTGAGCAAGCTTCTCTTGCTGACCTGATACCTGCATGCGGCCGTCTGTCAATACTGGCTGAATGTTTGTTTACAGGAGTGAACACAATCATCCCTTAAAAGACAAAGAGATCAATCCAAAGAGGCAGCATGCAGGAGCTCTGCGCTGAAAGCCTCTCTGAAGGTTAGCTGTCTTTTTGCTCATCAGATTGGAGTTTAACCCTGAGCTCAGATATTCTAAAGCTGCGTTCAAGAGCTCTGCCCCCAAATAATGAAAACGCTGCTTTTGTGTTTCTGCTCCTGACATTTTCCAACATTTAGTCCTCGTGGCATCGTCCTTCTCGTTTATTCATATCAGATCTCCCTCATGAATTGGCAAGGACACCAATTTGTGTGTGTGTGTGTGTGTGGGGGGGTACAAGATATGCGTGTGTGTATTCATGCAATTACCAATTCTGATGTATGATTGGATGTCAGTTTGTCTGCGTATGGGCATGATTATAAGTGCAAGGTCTATATGGTGTTCATATGTACATGTACATGTGTGTGGTGTGTTTGTGTGTTTGTGTGATTGCACCCAGGTCTCAATGCACTGATGAGCTCTATTGTTCTCGTCTCTATTTTTTGCTCCACAAAATCCTGCTCCCTCTCTTTCTTTCCAATCTCGCTGTTGTTTCAAACTCACTCCCTTATGCACACACACAAGCACACACACACACACATACATACATACATGCACACAAGCACACACTCCTTCCCTCTTTCCTTCCTTCCCTTGCCCCTGCCAGTGTCTACCCAGAATACCAATGATGCAGTCTGCAGATAGACAGATAGGGCTGTCTGTCACATGACCCTATATGTCCTGAGGCCTTACCCCGGGATGACAGCAGGAACACACACACACACACACACAAACACACACACACACACACACACACACACCCAAACACAAAGGAACCCCCAGCTTGGCTCAGCACAGGCTCTGAGACAGGCTGGCAAACACACACAGCATTGCAGACTTTTACATTCAGAGGTGCACACACAGGCGGGCAAGCTAATGGGCATACACACACTGAATCACTGCAGGGGAGCGAGCCAGAGACACACACACAAACACACACACGTACACACACAATGTCTCTCTCTCTCTCTCTCTTTCTCTCACACAGAATCCTGCAGGCATGAAAAAAACACTGAATATCCCCCCAATTCCATCCATTGCAAACACACACATACGCACACACACACACATCTTCCTGTGGGAAGGCACCCCACCCGCTTTCACACAAACACATTCGTCACTGACAAGGCTCTACACAGTCACTGGGTATCCTGTGGCACCAAAAATAGCAGACTGATTGAAAAGAATAGAAAATGTTCCCGCTCACTCTTTGGCTCAAATGTTGGACCTATATCTTTTTTATTTTCAGCGTAGGAGTCAAAGGCGCCGGACGACATGAGACAGAATTTGTTTCGATTTGAATGAATCACACGGTAATTCAAAATAGCTGCGGAGAGCATTCTCCAAGGTACACACACACACACACACACACACACACACACACACACACACACACACACACACACACACACAAACATCAGCCAGACTGTTCCCTCTTCACTACCTACTGCCCTGTCTGAGAAGTTCAGACCAGCAAATCATCGAGTCTAAAAGCAGTGAAGAAACAAAAACGCTGCCTCAGGTTGAGAATACCTCCTCCATTCTCGTTATTCGAGGTTATTTTTGAGACATTTCTGGCGGAGTAATTATTCTATCTTATCACGTGATGTTCATTAGAGTCAGTTTAAATATCAGCTGTGTGACTTCAAGTGTCTCTGTAATTACAGAGAGGTATAAAACACACAGCAGTTTGTTTTTGTTTTGCAGCCATTGAAATCTTATTTATGGGACACTTTAAACTCCAGATTATTCAAAATCTATTTTTAACCAATCCCAGTCCCAGTTCCCCACAGTAAACATTTAATTGACTGTATTCATTCATCTCTTTTTATCTTTCAGACTAATGACAGCATTTTTATAGCAGGCTTTGTACCAACAGAGTTAACCAATTCCATTTATACACTCCAAAAACCACCGAAAGACTCGCATGTGAGTGCAGGAGCTGGTTTTGCATCACCAACCTTCTGACTGGGAGATAATCAACTTATAATGATAATAATATCAGATCAGATAATCCTTTTATTCATCCAACAATTACAACAACAATTATTAAAGAGAATAAAATAATGCATATGCATGATCAAAATACAAGTATGAAGAAACAATAAGTAGTGAAAATGACGCTCTGTGTACAACAGCACTGGTAGTAACGTACAAAAGTAGGGGTAGGAATTGTGGGTAACTCACTGACAAAACATAAACAATACGATATAACTCAGTACGATACGATCGTCTTTTTATTCTTCATTTGAAGCGTGTCATTACTTTTCCAATTGACATCAAATTGGTTACGTTTTTGTTCCTGTATACATCGGGAGATCACACAAAATTTGAGCTATTAGCAGCCTGTAGCATGTTCATGCTAACCGGTGCTTGGCCCGATGTTCCCTGGGAGCTGAGAAGAAAGAGGCGACGACAATGTGCTGTTGCCGCGGTGTGAACTAAGAAGAGATGACGTCGACCTGTCCTGTCATCCATCATTATGGGGAATGTAAGATCCATCTCCTGTAAAATCAGTGAGCTAGCCATGCTAACTCAGCACTAGAGGGAACAAGAGAGGGCAGAGTAGCATCATGCTAATTACAGAGACAAGGCTAACTGAGCTAACACCTGACACAAACGTCACATGAATCAAAGTTTTTTTATCTGTAAATTTATTTTTTATAAGTCCCGAACTCAAAATAACTCCTTTGTATTTTCAGTTAAGTGAGCAGTAACTCTCACGTAGAACTCTATGGCACAGGAAGTCCTCAGTCCTGAACATGTCCTCCATCTTTTCTCTTGTTTTAGCATTGAGCGCTGCCACAGCTGATTCTCTTTTTGTTTTAAGAGCAACTGATGTATCTTTATAGTCTTTTTTAATGCTGCCTGGATTCATGCTGCTCTCTTCTGAAATTAAGCTGCAGTCTGCTTCCTCTACTGTTCACGTTCCCCTTATTCATGTCATAAGTGCCATCTTGAGGACTCGTCAAGTAGTGACACGTAAAGTCAAATTGGCAGGGAACTCTACCTCATTTAACTAATTTAAAAAAAATCTATATTTTGTGCCACCGCTGTCTGAGAGGAAATCAAACCCCAAAAGGTAAAGGTTTGAAAGTGTGTCCATAAAAGTTACAGTAGCCATGCAGCACCTGCTTGTGCAGCTTTAGGCTGATTTTGGCTGGCGTTGTGCTGAGAGGACAACAACTACAGAACAGCACCAAAATAAGGCCAATTCATCTGAGCATAACCACAGACTCACTTGTTTTTAACCCAGTTACTGGAAGAGAATTCAGTGATTAAACCCTGCTCGGTGTCACTGGATAGAAAAAAAATAAAAAACTGTACATACCAAAAGTCTTCAGCGGAGAAACAGGTGCTTAATGTGGCACTTGTAAATGAATTTGATTCTGAGATCCTGCCAGAGTCGTACCAGCAGCAGCAAGTCACAAGCTCGTTCCAGTAATTATCAGCTTGGCACTCAGTTTGTCGAGCACACATGCCCACACTGAGATACAAGCTGAAAAACAATCACATGAACTGTGTTTGTGTAAACGTACATGCAGGCTGACTCTATGCAGCGTCTGTGTATGTGTGTGTTTGCAAGCGCCTGTTTTGTCTTCCCACCACATTATTTCCACCACTTCTCTGAACACCTGTTGGGGAATATGTATATGTGCATTTCTGGAACTTTGTCAGAAAACTTGTTATGTTGATATCACACTGTGTGTTGCAGCTACATCAAGGTGACAGCTTGAAAAAGGTGTTTTTATGCAAATCGAATGAGAATGAATCTGAATGGAGATGCAACAAGGGAAACACTCAGCATGGCTGCACAGGTACGTGCTGGATGTTTGAGAGTCTGGGCTGGGTTAAAATTCTACATGTGCATGCACGGTACCATGTAGGGTTAATGCGTGTGTTAGTGTGTGTGTGTGTGTGTGTGTGTGTGTGCGGGGGTGCACATGTGCATGTGTGAGTGGGCTCAGGTGGATTGTGAACTCAGCAGATGGACACTTGGAGCAGCTTTGCACCCTGCAGCAAAATACACACGTGTGCACGCTTGCGCGCGCTAACACACACACACACACACACACACACACACTCCCACGCACGGCTGTAACATTAACCTTGTGTAACTCTAGCCGAGAGAAAGCCATGAAAAAAATCATCCTCAGCACCTCGAATCACGTATCGACATACTGATATAATACTCCTCTGTCCAAACACGGGGAAATAAACGACCGTTACACTCTCGTATTTTATCTGTGTCCTGGAAATACCTCCTGAGGAGTTTTAGCGATGTAGAGGCCTGCCTTTCCCTTGGCATTCAAGAATTTGTGCGAATAAACAACAGAAACATTGACTAGCACACACCAGTAACAGTTGTACTCATTATTACTCCAAGAAATAAATGAAAAGAAATTTCTTTTCAGATATTTTCAGAACTATTTTTTAGCTGACAAAAACTGAAAAAAATTACGTCCAGTTTTAGTCAATAAACATTTTTTATATACTTTAAGTCAAAACTGTTTCTCTGTGCGGTTCAGGGATTGATCTTAAGGCTGTAACTGAGTGTTTAAAGTGAACTATGTGAGCCTGTTAGAGGAATGCACGAGTTGCATTTTGACAGATTAGACACACAAAGTGGGAGATTTTGAACATCCGACTGTCTTTTTTCACCTCATCATTGTCTCGTCAATAATAATAACAATAAAATCACGTTTGTCAGAGTTTTTATAATTGGTGGATTATTTCAGCTCATCATTATCTGGTCTTCGTCATGGAAGGATTACCAAAATATTACCACTAAAGATACCAACAAATGGACTCTAAGAATGGATCTAAATATGAAATCATTTTATGACTGAATGGTTAAGATCTATTGTCAAAGCTTAAAAAAACATTGCCCCATGGTTTCATCAGTTAAGAACACTTGCATGGCACATTCTAAACAGCATCCTGTTTCTAAAGGCCTTTTTAACAAATGCAGGAATTAATAGTAGAAAGCCTGTATACTGTATTTCACACACCCAGTGTGTAACCCTGCCAAAGCCCACACCGTGTTCCTGTTCATTCCTCATTTCTGCGCTGCTTTCCTTCTCCTCGTCATCTATCCTCTGCTTGGGACCCGACAACCATTAACACCCCCCCCCCCCCCCCCACCTTAAAGGGTCTGTGAGGACAGTCTGTTTGAAGTGGATCACAGCGGCACCTTTTGGATGGAATCGTGCACACACTGACGCAATGACATGACACTTATCAAGGTGTGTGTTTGTTTTGGAAATAAATGGAGATCACATCTTCTTTTTAACACTACTTTTCTTTGTTCAAAACTTTTTACCGGATACATGACAAGGTAAGGTATTTATCAACAGTTACATCACGCTGTTGTTTGAAACGTGACAGCAAGTAAACTTTGTCAGTTTGTACTGTAGTTTAGTAGCCAGCTGTATCTAGTGCTACTCACAGCCCGGTGCTGTGAAACATATTCGTAGGCTAACATGTAATGTTAGCGAATCCATCCGTCCTGCTCATCTACCAATCAGAGCTAACGTAACCTCACTCTTCATTTTATTGACAGACTCTCAAGTTTGATCAGATCACTGCAGAATAACTTCTGCATGTGGGTTGGAATGAATATTATCACAAACAGTTTAGCCTGTGTTTTAGCCTTTAGTTTGTGGTTTGGCCTTTCGCCCGTGGTTTAGCCTTTACCCCATGATTTAGCCTTTAGCTTGTGGTTTACCTTTTCACTATCACTGCTAATTTAATCACAGAAATCGTATTGAGCAGAGAAAAACACATATCTTTCTTCTTACTTCTAAACTTCATCAGCCGGCGTGGTGTTGTCGTAGAGACTTCAATCCGGTCCTGTCCGACCTGATCAGGAAGCTAAGACATAGTATTGAGAAATAACCTATAGTGGTGATGATAATCTCATTCTAAATTGTGGATTATGCAGAGATAAATCAATGAGTCAGGTTATCACACTGAGTATTTTATATAAATATCTAAGAAGTATGACAAACCAGTGGGGCTGTTTCACACTTATCTGCTGAACATGAAAATGTGTTTTCTTTTCTTTGATTTTTTGTTCAATTTAAATGCACCCAACCAAAATACTTCATACAGAACTCTTTGTTTTCGTCAGTGACCGGCTCAGATTATCATCCCAGATATCTGATAACATGACAGAGAGGATCGCCGCAAATGTTGTTATAGTAAGATGCTGCTTTGGCCTGTTTTTTTTCACTCCCTGTTTGCAGGTTTTCTTCTTTTCGAAATATTTTGGGATTATATAGAAGTTATATTTCATGAACAGACAGGAGGCTCAAAAGGTGTCACATATTCTTTGTTAATGAAGCCTGGAGAACACATGGAGCCTCATGTGGCGGCAAGTCCTGCAAGTATCCTGCAAGTGTTTGCCAGGAAATAGAAGAAAGAGAGGAAGAGGAGATCATGTTCCTTCAGTGCAGAGAAGCCGTTATTCCTCCACTCTCCTCATTATGACTCAATCTAACTTTTCTGTTACATGTCTAATTGTGCCTGCCCCATCCTTCTTTGTTTGCCTCCTCTCACCTGTCTGTGCCTCTGTTTGATGAAAGTCTCCCTCACAGGCTTGTCTCTCTGTCCCAGCTGGAGGATGGAGGGCTGCAGATATGGGTGGAGGGCTGCAGGGATGGAGCAGAGGCTGTGTGGAGCAGCACTCTCCCTGAGGAGCCTCTTCTGCCAGCCCAGTGCCACAGATCAACAGTCAGCCAGCCAGCCGTGCACTGACCTCATCCCTCTCTCTCTCTCTCTCTTTTGCTATTTCTGTCTCCCTCTATCTCGCTCTCCCTCTCTGCCAGAGGCACTTGCTGTCCCCATGTCTCCTTCCCACGCCAACTGCCTGTCCTGCTACCAACGGTGCATGTCTGTCTGGCAGCCTCTCTGCATGCCTGTCTGTCTGCCTTCCAGCCGGTCTCTCCATCTTTTATTCCTCCAGTCCTCCTGTCTCTCTGCTTTTGTGTCCATGTGCATGGGTGCCTGCCTGTCCATCTGCCTGTCTGCCTGCCAGCCACTCTTTCTAGCCAATACCTCTGTGGCGGAAAGCGGCCAGGCTGTCAGCCGCTCTGCCAATCTGCCCAACTATCTGCCCGTCTATTCGTCATCTGTTTGTGTCTTTATTTGTTTTCCTGCCCGTCTATCTGCCTGCGTACCTGTCTGTCTTTCCATCTGTCTGTTCTGTGTTTATTTCCCTGTCTCACTGAGCGTCTTACCAAGCGTCTGTCTGAGCGAAGGTGCTTTATAAAGTGGCAAACATGAACCCTGAACCCTGTTTGAAGGTAGCCGGTACTCACTTCAATTTCAGAAAGATTTACTGACATGACAGGAAAACGGATTGGTGTTATGAACGGAGCCTAAATCTCATCTCTTCAGATTTACCACTTTGACATAACAAGACCTTAGAATGCCCAACAGTGAAACCCTCTTTTATTAAAGGAAAACTCCAAAATATTGTAAGGAAAAGGCTGATCGTATCCAAATTTGCCTCAGCGACTGCAAAGAAATCTATGAAGGAAAGAGAGACGATCGATAATTAATTCATGTTAACTCTTCAACAGACTCAGAATGGTTTTCAAAATGAGCGCTGAAAGAAGGATCATGGCTGAAAAAAATGCAGCAGATAACTGACGTGAAAACAGGATATCAGCTGCTGCAGACGAGGTCAGCACTGTTTTGAGGGAGTCCCACTCGAATACAAATGTGAATCCTTTGCCGACTGAGGCTAAAAATGGTGTGAATGTATTTTGTTATCATGGTTGTAAAATTTTCAGAAAAACGTCTGAGTGCTTTGGCCCCTTTTTTTTCCAGGAGTCCATAAACTTGAATTTTTAACATCTGGTAAATGATTATTGCACATGGTATGTAAGTATTAGAAAATAGTGCGAAATTGATGTTTTTTTTGAGTGTTTAGTGAGACAGAACACTGTGATTGATGTAAAGCACAGCTTCTCAGCTCTATGTCAGCATGGGAATTTTTTGGACTGGGCAAAATCTCGGGAAGTAAAGGTCTTTGAACACTGAGTCCATTGTTTTCATCCGAAATTCGATCTCATCATGTTTGCACACTGATGCCGAAACTTTCGTCCATCATAACTTTTTTTGGAAAAAAATTCAAATTCAATTCAAATCAATTTTCTGCATTTTTCGGATCCATCCGGGTCACGTCAAGGGTTGTTTGACTATTCAGAGACGCCACAGGCTACTTGTAACATTATCATCATTATTTAATTTAGCTGGCAGATTAAATGATCTCTAAAAGAACATGTGGTGGGATGGGCCGACGCACTTTCTGTCATTTCAGGCTGTGTTTAGATGATGACTTGCTGCGTTTCCATCACACTTTTTTAAAAAATAAAAGCGCGTACAGAGAGAACCACCGGCAGAGTACTATTGCACTCTGCCGGTGGTTCCATAACAATTAGAATTGCGCACAACTTGAGCAAAATCTCGTCCTGCGAGATTCAATTTACAGGATGCAGAAGGTGATATTTAGGTTTTGCACAATTCTAGGTGTAATATAAACTCAACTAATGAAGACGTGTGGGTGTGTGGGTGTGTCTGTGTGCCTGCGTATGTGTGTGGGCATGTGCGCGTACATTTTTTTTTTGTTGTTTTTTTTTTTGTATTATGGATCCAAAAAACACATCCAAAAATGACCGACTCAGATCTTTGCAGCTGATAGCATTTTCTTGATATTTCCATTGTTTTGCTCTCACATGCTTGGCTATGTCACTGCTTATGATTACCGTACTGAATCTTATATCACTGGAAAGTCGAAATCCTTAGTTTTCCAATGCCATTTGAATTTTTTTTTGATTGAACAAACGGTGAAAGAATTATGGTCAAAACACTGAGACCAAGGTAAATGTAGCACCTGCGCTATCGTAGTAGATTAAGGGTTCTGAGTTTACTTTGCCATCAGAAAACCCACTCACCTTTGCACTGTTCCTCAGTGCAAAGGTGATATGCCACTTGAGAGACTCTCAAAGGCATAAAAATAAACTTAAAAAAAGAGAGAGAGAGAAATTCTAACAGAGTCGATGACATGACATTTGCTGTGAACACAAGTGGACAATACAGAGTTTCAAGAAGGACAAAGAGACTGATCAGACCAAAGGAGAGAGAGGAGAAACTTCAGTGCTAAAAATCCCAAGTAACCTGGTTGTAAAAAGTCAGACTTAAGATTCAGAAAATTTACTCTTAGTCTGCATCAAACTGGAGTTCCTTCCTTTTTGATTGTTTTGTGACTTTCATGGCTTAAAACGCTCACCCTCTGTGTGCTGAGTTTTGACTTTTTTCATCTGGAAAGCGGTATACCTTCCCTAAGAGGGCCAAATCAAACAAATGTCTTCGATCATTTGTTCCCTCAGCTGTAAAAGAGTGTTTTGGCTGCACACTAAGGCTCTGAAATATAAGAACTCGGGTGTAAACTTTCACCGACATCAGTGTTTGGGTATGAAAGCCGATGACAGTCTCGATAAGCTGACCAGCATATGGACAAGTAGGAATACAACCTCAACCTATAAACAGTTGTTTCTTTAAAGCAGCTGGACACATGTAACTCCCGTCTTATGAGGTAAAATCGATGTTTTTGTTGGTGGGGTTCGGTGGCTTTGAATGGTACCGTCAAATAGCTGTTTACAGTTACTCAATCCTTCAAGATTATGTTTGTTGCAATCAGCTGGATCCAATCCGAAAACTCTGCATTGATTTCTCATTAGGGCTCTAGATAAGATGTAGCATACACAGTGTTGTGTTTACACGAGCAGATCTACCAACGAGCACGTTTATAAATCCTCATCTGACGACAGTAAGTTTATTTTGTTATACTTAAACATCAGAATACTTAAATACATTTGACCCAAGAGACTTTTATACACACAGTAAGCTCCTGCAGCATCCGTGTCATTGTTTCCATATTCATCTCATCTTTACTTTGGGTTTGATAAATTCAACCTTGCCATTCAACACTGAGCGGCAGGTTTTTTAAGGCTCACATCTCAAGGAATTCAGCATCACAATTTCTGAGGCTCTCTCTTGGCAGACAATGTCTATTCATTCACTGTCTCTCCAAACAACGTGCCCGCAGCTCTCCCCTGTCTTTCAGGCGCTTATTCATCAAGCCAACTTCCTGCTAATACTCTTCCTGCTCTCATTCACAGCTCTTTGTGACTTCAGGAAGATGTTTGCTGAACTGAAAAAATGCTCTCTCTCTCTCTCTCTCTTTCTTGTTTTCTCAACATCTCTCTCACTCCCCACATGTCCTCTCCTATTCTTGTCTCAACAGGAGAGCGAGTGCGGGAGCGAGCGAGGGAGCATTTGACTGGCTCCTCTCATCCACAGCCTGCACTGCGCGCTCACTCTGCAGTCAAGGACAACTCTAATAGAGGTAGAACAAAAGAAAAAGGGGCGAGGGATACGGAGAGAGAGAGACCTATGGAGGGAAACAAGCATGCTGTGGTGCAGGCTCTTTGAAATTATACACATTGTAAGATAATAATAATGTGTAATTCCCTTTTCAGTGCTACTGACTTTTGCACCGCACCGCTGTCCACAGGTGGGGAGAGAGAAAGAAAAAGAAATTTCAATCTGCGTGTACTTTGCATATCACACAGCTCAATAGGCGGCTTTCCAGAGCAACTCAACCATTTCCCCCCTGAGCATTAAGCATACACAATGACATATGAATATATATTAAGTCAACATTTTCATAAACTACTTTCCCAGATCTCCATCATTCCAATAAAAGCATTATGACCAGGATTATAAATTGGAAATCAACGAAAATCAGCTTCAAATATCTGATATTTAAAATGAAGCCGAGGTCAGAATAATGTCAAATAATAGACAATGAAACCCTCATTCAATGTTTGTCCACCCAGTGAAAAAGATTCTCCAACAGAAGAACTCTGGCTTTGTTTACATGCACAAACCCTCTCCGTGTCACCCGTACTTTAAACTCAAATATTCCTCCTGAACTCTGCACAGAAACAAAAAGCAACAAACAGTCTACTTGTACCATGTACAGCACAGTGTAAAAAATGATGTAAATTCACAGCAGAATCTTAACAGTAATGTCCTGTATTTTGGTTTAACAGTATAATACTGTTATAAACAATGCATTCTGGGAATATTGACACGTAATTACTCCTAATTACAGTAATTTACAGTGTACAGCTGAGGATCACTGTCAGGGGTCTGCCGCTGCACCACGTTCCCTCCTCACTCAAGGCATTCTGGGTAAAGCTTGTGAGCTGAAGCTCTGCCAAACAGCTGGGAGGGGCAAAGGTGCGCTGAGAAGTTTTACCCAGAATGCCTTTGTGAATAACAGTTATTGTACCTGTGAGTGAAGGAGAAAACAAGAGCCTGTTGTGCAGTGGAAGTTTGCATGGGTGGTAAAGACAGTCAGTGCCTGTTGTAGTTAAAAAAACAGACCAGTATGATGGTTTACAGAAATTTAGAGCCGTGTACTGTGAGCATAATCGTACATAATTTATTGACTTGAATATTACTCGTAAAAATATTGTAAGTTTCACCAATAAACTAGCGTAGTTTGACCCTTAAAAGTTTTAAAGTGCATACAGCTGCAGTTTCTGTTTTTCCTCAGATTTGCAAACTGTGCAGTGGTCTGTTGTTGACAACACAAAGACAAGAGACAACTGTTTGTCTCATAAAAACCTCAACAAACAAACAGCAGACACACTGAGGGTCTGTGCACATGAGCCTGGAAGACAGTCGTCTGGTTCAACGGGAGCAAAACACTGATAAGAAGGCAATGAAATGCCTTCAAAAACCATAAACTATTTACATTTGCATATTTCCTCCTTTACTATAAACATTTCTACAAAAAAACAGAGGTTAAATTGTATATAAAACCACGTAAACAGGAAATGTGTGATCTGTTTCTTGGTTGAAGATCATTTAGTAAGCAGTAATTTATACAAATAGGCAGGTAGACACTGGGAACTCTTAATATATATGTTTCCAGGCAGAAATGTTTGGGAACTCCTAGTATGGTTCATAAAATACACACAGAGTCAGCACTGGGGCAAAGATGGCCAAACAGTTTAGGTCACTCCCAAGCGGCAACCTCCCGTCTGAAAATATGAGTCAATGCGAAAGTGCTAAAATCTGCAGTTCCTCGAGTGCCCACTTGAGGCTGGCTCTGGAAGTACAGGAAGCCACAAACACACCAAGTAAAAAAAAAGCCGTTTTCACAGCTGGAATTAACATTTACAGCCTGGTACAAAGTGTCTTCAGTTTGAATCGCTAATTTCGCTAACGGCACGCACTGTACACGGGAGGTGAGTGTTTGTTTAACTCTGCAGTTTTGAAGATATCAAGATCAAAGTTTACCCAATCACAGACACAGCTCAGCTTATGTAACTGATGGACGCCAGGTAGCTGTTAGTGTGGAGACTCAAGGCCTGCCCTATTTCCAATATGGCCGCTTTAGATGATTTGCTTCAAAACTCTGTTTCAGAAACAGACAGGTGACGTTGTGGAGACTACGTCCATTAATTATACAGTCCATGGTCACGCCACATGTGGCCTGTTTCCTGCTCTATCTGCTGTCCTCTCCTACCTGATTGAGGGCATGAAAAAGCCCCCAAAAATAACCTAAAGAAATTGATTGAAAATGATGAGTCAATGTAAACACTGTAGCTCCAAACTAACAGAGACACTCTTGGTAAAGATGGTAAAAAGGAGGTTAGATTTTTCTCATGACTGATGCTGATCCTCTGTCTTGTTGTCTGAGATGCTGATGGTAACCAGATGTGGTTTATCAGGTTTGCTCTGGGACCTGTAAGTTTTGTCTTGTAACTGAAGCTTTTTATGGACCTACAACAGTAAATTGATTCATGTATCCCTCCAATGTGGAGTTTAGACCCTTTTGCTGCCTTTTAGATGATCATCAATGACGTCCTTTGAAATGTCTCCCACTGTGACACCTGCCATAGCACCTGACACTAAATGTTCATTGTTGTCCGAGTGAGTGGCAGTGGGCGTGGCTTAGCCACAGGTCAACTGGACCACAAATTACACCAAACAGAAGTAGGAGATGATGCACAGTTCTTGGTGCTGTTATCTACGACAGGAGTTATATCATAATATTCTGCATGATTTTAGAATCTGCAACATCTTGCAGGCTGAAATGCAGAACAGGGAAACCTAATGTTGTTCATAAGCTTTATTCTATTGTTACTGATTTTAATTTTTTACTGATTTAATTTTATCCAAAGTACCTTAAACTGGCTGTGCAGCTAACTTCCATTTTCCAAAGTATTTTCCATGATGCATTGACCCTGAGAAAGTGAATTATGACTGGTCCTTTGTTGCGTGCAAAATAAGGTGGTAAATTAGCATGTAGCTTGTTGAACTGGATGAAACACTTTAGCAATTTTAAAACATCTTCTTACTACAGTGATGTACCGTCCATTCACTCTCTGATTTCATCATAATATTTAACATCACTTCACACATTTTGTACATCTAGTGTGTTTTACTACATCTTCTGCATCGATTATCATCTTTATTTCTGCTCAGCATCTTGTTACCACCTATAGTTCTATAAAATCATTTAAAACCAGATATTATTAACACAGTGATATAATCTTGAAATCCATGTGTTTTCCGACAGTATTAAAACTCTTGGTGACATCCCTTAAAAGAGTGAAAACAATAGCGTAAACCATGCATGACTCTCTTTCTTCTCTCTGACACCGCGGTATGTGTTTGTGTTTACAGTCACTCCGACAAAGCAGCGCAGCGTTTGCTATGAGCACATTTAAATGCCTCTGCAGCCTGATAGCTAATCCCTGTTGTGGATTGGCCCAGTTAGGGGTTCCCAGCTTTTTGGAAAGGATTGCTAAACTGGGGATGAGGAGGGAGGGGTGTGTGGGTATATCTCTATTTATAATGGTAAACCCAGCCCTTATTTGTGCTGCACTGATAGATGTTATCTGTGTCAGCCTTTGTTTCTTCCTCTCTCTCCTCCCTCGTGTTCCCTCTGTTTCTCCCCGCACAGTCTGACTCCCGCGCTCTCTCTTCCTTATTCCCCGTCTTTTCTCTTTTCATCCTCTGCTCCTCTCTTCTCTCCTCCCTCGGCTTTCTATCCGGTGCCCAGATGCAGAGACGGCAGCTGTGTTGTGTTTTAAAGTGTGCCCGGTTTGAAACCACTGTGTCTGGCATCTGCTGCTGGCAAAAAAAAAAATAATAACCAACCCCCACTGTAGACATCTATCTCTGTCTCTCTCTGCTTCTCTCTCTTGCCATCTCTCTGCCTCCTAATCCTCTGAAATGAGATGAAAGACGACTGCCGTCCTTTTAGGGAGGAAAGGGTTAAACAGCTATCCAGCTCCTCTTCCAGCAGGCTCACTAATAACCACCAATTATTGAACTGTACATCAGGCTACAAGAGAAGAAGGGAAGAAAAACAGGCCTTATGTTAGTTGGGGCTTGTTAGCCCACAGCTAGCTCAATGGCTAACTAGTATCTCAACTAGAGTTGCCCAAATGAGGTCCCTACAGATGTGTAATGCCAATGTTTGTTAGACACAATGAATAAATCTCCAGATAAAGCCGGAGAGCGAGCCAGGTGGCTGTCTGGCAGCTCATCTCATGACTGTCAACAAAGGAGACTGACAATATAGCCGGTTAGCTGGGGATCTCATTTAAGCTGGCTAATCAGACGCAGACGAGCTGTGCGCTAAGGTGGAGCCCTCCTGAGACCAAAGCTTCTGAGACGAGGAGAGAGCATCATCTGGCTCTGCCGGGGAAGATGCACCCAAACATGGGGGCTGAGGGAGTCTCAGGCGGGCTGTGGGGAGCCAGGGCTGTAATTAGGTGCCCTGAGCTTGACGCCCACATGCCTCAAATGAGATGCAGTCCTCAATTCCTCCCTCCCTCTCACCACTCTGCAAACAGGCTGCTGGGCGCCTGCAACCCACAGGTGTCGTTTAACAGTGTATGTCTGCTTTTTTAACTTCCAAACTCTTCAAACAGAGAAAGCTTGGCCGTGGTCCAAACAGGTTCACCACTCGGGGGTCGGGGTTGTTGTCTCCACTCATTATGTTGGTCTGTTTTTGTTATTGTCAAGTTAAATACGATCACGTTACGACATGGCTTGTTTTATTTTGAAAGTCACTGGGTGTTTTTAGGTGGTTTCCGTGCAAAACGTCCTGTCCCGCTTAATATGCTCTACAGTGACTTGAATGGAAACCTGTCTGATCCAGTAACATGATGGAGCGAAGCTGGACTAGAGTAACGTGGTGTATCTCAGCTGTTATTATCACCAGGTTACTGCCTGTTTCATAACGCAGACACAGTGTGGAGCCAAAGCAGTGGTCAAATGAACAACTTGGTCAAATTGTGTTTTTGTACAAGATATAATTGTTATTGATGAGAAAAAGTTTTTTTAGTAGGAAAGAGGTTTTGCCATGGACCGTATAATTAAGGGTTTTGTCTGATGTAATTCTGGCCTATTATTGAGTTGGAAAAAGAAAAAAAACTGGCCCATGGCCAAACTTAGTTGCCGCCCCTGCTTAAAAGCTTAAATTCAAACATTCTGACACACATTAGTGCGTCTGTATTCTTTCTGCAGATGTGTTTGCATTAAATTCTGTCAAAAGCTCAGTATATGGGATGCAGATGCAGAACACTTTGTGCATCTGTTCTTAGCATAAGGTGTGAAGTAAAATTAAGGAGACAAAGATGGCTAATGTTGTCCACACTGCAAAAACTCAAAATCTCACCAAGTATATTCTCCTAAATTCCGGTCAAAATATCTTCTCACATTTAATATAAGACAAATTTACCTAAAGGGTAACATTTCAGTAAGATATTGGACCTTGTTTCATCTTGAGTGTTTATTAAGTGAAAGAGTCTTGAGTCGTCTCTCAAATATAACAAGCTTTAGTTGACATGCCATAAGGTTTTTAAGCTGCTGAGTTATTTCTTAATGATAAATCATCTTGTTTCATCAGTGCTTTATTTAAATCTGCAGGTCAACAATAACTCACACATTACATTATGATGACTTATCTTAAGTACATTTTCTGTTTTGCAAGAAGTATTTGAATGCTTTGGTCAAAGAACAGTATTACCATTGTAGAGCTTACAATAAGGGAGAGACACTTGAAATGATAACGGGTTGGGAAATTATGGCCAAAAAAAGCAACACCTAATACTTGCACGGAATTCTAACTTCAAGACATTTTTTCACAAAATGCCAATTTCTAATCTATTTTTAAGCAGGTTGTGGACTTAAATTTATTTTTTAAGACACAAAACTTTACAATACTAGAAATATATGGTTCAGAATGAGTTTTCCAAGCTTAAATCTAAAGTCTTATTTCAAGACATCTTAATAAGTTATATTTTCATGTGTCCCACAGGCAGATTATTTTTTTGCTCATTACCAGCCTGAAATATGTTAATTTCCAGGTTTGATTAGCGTTTATGTGCACTAGAGGTGTAAAGGTGCAAGAGTTTGTACCAAACCATTTTAGTGAAGCACTTTCAGGTCTGTGCAGAGGTAATCCTGATCCAGCGTCCCCTCACAGGCCGGACTGTTGCACCTCTAGTATGCATTTTACCTGAACTTGCTGTCTTTGTGCTAAAAAGTGAGATAAAAGTGTGATCAAATTCACCACCAGTTATCTACTGTGCACATCAAAAACCTTTCTCAACATGATGTTGGGTTTTTTTCTCAGTCTTGACCACAGAGCTCAGAGTGTATCCCGTGTATATTTAGGCGACAATCAGAGAAAAACCAACACCACGTAAGTATGGTTGAACCTCACAACAGCCTGTTTACGTGGACTCGCTCAGAAACAGTCTTTTTCTGTGGATTATGAAAGGATTGTGTTTCCGGTATGAAAGATTACCAGGTATATTGTCCTCTCACTACAATAACTGATTGATTTCAGAACTTGTGTTTTGTTACCACTGTGTTACTCTTATAAGCAGTGATCACGATTTCATGCAGCACGTCCAACCATTTACTGACTGTTTCTGCTCAAGAGTGTTTTTTTTTTTTTTTTTAATTATGATGAGCCTCAGCCAATGCACAAAATATATGCCAATACGATTCCTACTGTGGACCAAAATAGAAACCGAAAAAATCAAGGCCAAGCTCAGTCTAGAAAAAAAAAGCCAGCTATCTCGGCTGCAGAGCCTGTCTTCCCATCTCCCCTGGTCGGCGAGAGCAGAACACGCTGGTGTGCTGGCTTTTGACCACGGCAATTTTAATCAGTCTTTTTCACACTTCATTGGGAATTCATCGCCGCCTTCCCCCTTCAAACATTGTTTGGGAGAGTTATCAGCAGCAGGCAGCATATCCGGTAATTATACATGCAAGGTAACGCTGGGAGCTGGGCTGAATATTTCAGCCGAATGCATGTGCCGCTGAGAGGCACTGGAGGGTACAGCTGCCTCATAATGCTGGCTCTGTGGCGGCCATGATTGAAGGATGTTGTCTGAGAGTCACATCCAGAAAGTAAGTCGTTTATACGCGCAACGTGAAGAGGGCTGCAACGTTGAGTTTAAAGCAACGTGATTTGCATCACAATGAACCAATTTAAGCGGCGGTGCCTGTTCTCTAATGTAAACCGTTCCTATGAATTAAAGCAGATTGTTGTGTTACGAACACACACACACACACACACACACACTCCACAGATGAAAGGTGTGAGTGTTTCAGGATGCTGCAGACTCAAACACTACAAGAGACTAGATCACTAAGAAATTTTGAAGGTTCAACGTGTTTGTTTACTGTGTGAGTAAGAGGCCAGCTGTTAATAGGATTTGAACATACAACCAGAAACAAAAATAAATAAATAAATAGAACACACACACACACACACACACACACACAGAAACCACCAGTCAGACACTGGAGGGTCCTCTGGGGAAAATAGCAGCAGGGGCATAACAATGACTCATCCAAACGGTCACGAAACACACAAACACACACACTCACACACACACACTTCCTGCCATGGCAGCCAGGCTGTCAGATAGCATCAGCACCCAGCCCATGGAGTGCTGTTGACAGGTGTGGCCCGCCAGTCACGCACACGCACACCAGCCAGTCACATCCCCCAGACCCCTTCGCCTGACAGGGAAACACATGTGATAATGTACCCCATTCTGTGAGCCTGTGTGTGTGTGAGTGTGTGACAGATAGAGATGTTTTACCTCAGAGCATGCATGTGTCCCTGTGTTGTCTATGTGTTTGTGTATTTTGTGTGTTGTTTGGCTTACCTGCATGCCAACAGTAGCCTGATGTATGTGTGTAACGCCCGTCTCTGCAGTGCTGCTGTAGCTGTGAGTACTGTGCACAGAGGCATGGAGACAGCTCCAGCCTTGCAGTGAGATCAATAGAATAATACAAAGCCTGACTAATTCTCTCTCTATTGTGTGTGTGTGTGTGTGTGTGTGTGTGTGTGTGTGTGTGTGGGTTGAACAGTATGGAGCCATATTGCTGCTGTATGTTTGCTTGGTGTTTACATATTTTTCACAATGGGGTTGTTCTTTTTGGGTGGACACCTGGTGTCTCCACACACACACACACACACACACACACACACACACACACACACACAGACATCTACATTTTAATATATACAGCGTGTGTGTAGGAGTGAAGCAGATGACACCTGCACTCTGTGAATGTATTTGTGCTAACGCGTATCTGTGAATGAACGCCCTTCACACTCCAAAAGAGTGTTTCTCCTACCTCGCCTGCAGGTAAAGACAGCAGGGTTTTTCAGGTAGGACCTCTTCCTGGATCACATCCAGTGCTGTGTTTCAGGAGAAAACGCCGCGATTAACCATCAAAACCCTCTGACATCTCCTTCAAAATTCAGCAAAATCTTTGACTGCTTCAAACCTACAGTGAGAGGTTTTTACCGGGTATCAAAGAGTCTCAGGTGGTGTCTCTCTTTGTCCCAAGAAACAGAGCAGAAACTCACGAGGATTCCAACAAAGCCATTAATAGACAAAAGACCCAGAAGCTTTGGAAGGATTGGGGTTGCAAAATTCCAGGAGTTTTCAGTTGGAAACTTTCCATGGGAAGTTTTGGAAATAACAGGAATTTTCTGGGACTTTATTTTAGCTGCATTTACCTGGTCATATACATTTATAAACATTAAACATTTGGTTTTGTTATAAGCAGACATGTGTGTAATATTTTTAAATGAAGTTGATAAGAGATATAACAGAACATTTTTGAGACAAAATTCCCTGGGATTTATTTATTTATCTATTTATTTATTTATTATTTATGGCTTTTTTATGCCTGTAATCTGGCAGAATAGGACAGCGGATAGAGTAGGAAACAGGGTGAGAGTGGGGACTGACATGCGGGGAAGCTGGCACAGGCTGGATTTCAACCCAGGCCGTCTACTCGGAGGCTGCGTCTCATGGAGCGTGACCTAGACCACAAGGCCATCTGTGCTCCAATTTCCTGGGAATATTTTCAGATATTCACTTAAGTTGATGGCAACAAAACCCTGAAAATTTCCAAAGTTCTCAAGCTAAGAGTCCCATGGAAATTGTCAAGAAACTTTCCTGAAATTTACCAGAAATTTTCCACCTTTTTGAGACCCGAGGCAGGATCAGCAAACATAATAAAAGAAGTTTATTCACAGTAGAAGTTAATAAAGATGGTCCAAATCTGTTGTTAAATAAATTGCCAATATCTAGGCTGAACAGTGCATCCTTTGACCATCATTTGACCGTCCTTTGACCAGTCACATTGTGGGATGTGCAATGTCAGTTTGATGACCTGAAACTTGTGATCCCGTCATTTGTTTTCATCCTTTTCTGTAAACAAACTGCAATAAACTTCAACACATTAACCACTGTGAAGAGTCTGAATTAGTGTAACACCTGACTATAATGTAAACAAACAAGATCGAGGCGTTCCTGTCCCTCCCACCTCAATGATGGGCCCCTCCTGTAAAACCTCAACACCTGTTGCCTTCTCACTCATTATGTTGTTTTTTTTTTGTTGTAAAGTTTAATGCCATTTAGTGTTACTTCTATGTTGTAATACTGTTGAGTTTTGACCATAAATGAGTAAATTATTTCTGGTTTCAGTATTTGACACTATCTGTAAAAGTGTTTGAGACTCCATCAGTGTCTCATCGGTTAAAAGTATTTAACAGTAAAATAAAAATATCATTTTTAACTGATCGTGGATTTCTTTTCTTTGTTTTTGCCCAAACAGCTGCTTGTGTGTTTACTGTAGTTGGAAACAGGCTCTACATGTGTTTGGAGGATGCTGGCTGTATCGTTCAGGGACAGGTGAGAACGGTCAGGAGTATTGGAGTGTGAAGTATTCTCTTTAGGATGATAAGCACAGAGTGTAAAAGGCTATCCACACACTGTTGTGTGAATTTGGTTGAGGGGTTAGGGTTAGCTGTTGCATTCCTGCTTTTTTGGGATCTCCTTAAGTCCCCACCTGTAGTGTAAGATCAGTTTAGTGCTGGGAAAATCAAACGACGGTGAGTTCTTGTTCAATTTTCATAGAGATGGTGATGTATAATTGAACAAATTTGAGCTGTTACGTCCAGTTACATACAGTTACATTAACTTATCACACGTCTAATCGCGACATGCATCATAATTCAGCTTCTCTTGGGGTGTTCCGATACAACCTTTTCACCTCCGATATGATACCAATATTGCAGCCTTGAGTACTGGCTGATACCTATGGATCTGATACGACATCAACATGAATGGTGTGACATTCAGCTTTATTTGTTGGTCTTCTTGGGGGAAATGTTTTAAGTTTTAAACTTCCACAGTTCTGAGCCACCACAGGAAACATGCATGAGAAGTTTTGCTGTGACGTCTTTCGTACTTAAATGAAAAATACTGCCAAACATCACTCCTACTCGTTGCTACTTTGTTAGCGCCTTAACACGCTGTTGTTGTGATCATGTGGGCTCTGTATGCTGGATCCGCACGCTGCTGGATAGAAGTGCTGTAGTGGAGTCTGGAATGGACTGCTTGTATCAGATTTTAGATGCATGCTGATATAATCCGATACTGGTTTTCTTGCTGATATTGGACTGATATCTGAAATCAATATTGCATTGGGACACTCCAAATCCTTTGGCAACAATTTACAACACAACACATCTCTGGAGCAGACGCCGACTTTTACACTGCTGCCAGCAGATAATTTTTCAGTTTAGACTTTGGCTGCAGTCACACTGGCCAAAAGTTCCGTGCTGAACTCAGGCACAATTGCCCCCCCGCTCCTCAGCTGGCCAGTACAGCCCCCAGTCACACTACTCCAACATAAATCGGACACAGCTCCTTAACACCAGTGTTATTGCTTAAAATAACTGTCAAGAGGAGCGTCGTGGCGATCATGTCTGCAAACTCGTACGTGAATTGTACCATGCTGAAGCACACCTTTCTGATGTATGCAATAGAGAAGAAGTGTACCGTGCCCAAGCATGGTATACTTGTGGTGAAACTGGCCAAACGAACTGGACTTTAGGGTAAATAAAGGGTACGTTGGCCAGTGTGACCACACCTTTTAATTTACCCTGCAGTCTTAATAAACCGATCCAAATGATGGTGACTATTAAATAGTGAGATTGTAGCATGTAGATATTTGTTGTGTTGTGATAAATACAGCTAACAGGATGTGATTGTTTTCTGCTTGCTGTTGCTCTCCATACAGGCCGCGCACACCAAAGCCTTCTAAACACAACTAAACAGCACATTTTTTAAAATGTTTTTAAGTAGAATCTGTACATAGAAAATCATTATGCACCCTAAAAACAGCCATATTAACGAGTAGTTTTGCACCTTTGGACATTCTGCAATAAATTAATTTTTTACCTTTTTATATTTTGTTTTATATATTGTATAACTTCTAATTCTGTATTATTTAAGTTGTTGCTAATTCCACGTTTTTTCCTCTTTTATTGTTACCAAGTCAAAATCCCTGTATGTGTGAATGTACTTGGCAATAGAACTCGATTCTGATTTGGTCCTGATTTACTTTTCCCTGAACAAAATAACGTGCAGCTCAGCAGGCCATAAGACACACAACTATTTTCCACAGCTCTCCTACAGCTCCTCGTGACTACTTGAGTGAAAATATATGATAATGGTCCAAATCAAATGTTTATGCTCAAGTTTTTTTGAAAGTTGAAGTTGAAAGCAACTTAGAGTTGGAAAACTCAGAATTGCCAACATAAGAGAAAGCTGTGGACGGTTGATGGAAACGATGGTCAATGATCGCAACGTCTGAAGTTGATCCAAGAATGTACAACAGAGCTACGTACAAACAAATCTCTCAAAGTTGAGCTGCACACACACACACACACACACACACACACACACACACACACACACACACACACACACACACACACACACACACACACACACACACACACTCAGACATACACGGACACACAGCGCTCTGCACAAACAGACCTGTATTTCTCTGTGAAGCTGCTTGAATGAATCCTCTACCTGTATCTCTGCTCAATCCTAATTAGAAGGCCATATGTTTGGAGTATGAAACAAATAATCTCATTGTTAATAGAGGAATACACAAACATGCCATGCATTGGAACACCAGAACAGATGGACAAACACTCGCACGTGTGTGTGTGTGTGTGTGTGTGTGTGTGTGTGTGTGTGTGTGTGTGTTCACACACAAACATCAACCACCCACACCCGGGCAAATTAACAAACACACACTCACGCACACACTCACACCCACAGACGTATACAACCCACTCTCTCTCTCTTGCCTCTAAGCAGTCTAGTCCAGTTACTACAAAGCCCAAAGCTCTTTGCAGATCAAATAATCATGCCTTCCATCTGTTTCCATTTCTCTACATTAGCTTTGTGAAGGCGCCCTACAGACCCCGTTAAGAAGCACCGCAGCCATGGGTAAAATAATGATTCCTCTCTCAACCCCCTACTCCTCATTATCTCCAGCCAAAGCCAATTCAATGACAGGGAGTCGATGTAGGCCAATTGCATGTACGCTCCTTTTGCTGTTCTGTGATGCCGTCTTACTCTGATATTATGCAGGCCTTGCAATGTAATGGGCTTTTTATAGCATGTGAATAGTTATTTTTATGTTGCTTGGGCATGAAATATAGATCATAGTCAAAGCTATGTTTGAAATATGTTGCCCTGAGTCCTTTTGATATCGCCCCGCTACCTTTGTAGTGCGAGTTTCCTTTTCCATCCCTTTATTTTCCACTCTGGACAAATATATTCTATTATTTAATGAAAAAAAAAATCTGACTTGGGCTCAGAAATCACATTTTTTAAAATACATCAAAGACAGAACAGTCCCAATGCTCACACTGTGGGATGAGAATGAATTAGTGAGATGCATAATGCCACCATCTTCCTCGTACAATGAGGTGGGAAGCTGATATTCAGCCAGTGAGAGAATGTGCCATCTCGCCAATGAGCTTAGGAAGAGGGGGGAATGTTTGGTCCCTGTTATGCAAGATGGAAATGAGTTTGCCACGCTTTGCTGTAGCCAAGCTATTTTGGAACGGCTCACATCGGAAAACGCTGGGCCGAGCAGGAAAATTAGGTCATTTACAAGAGCAGGGCAGTGCCTTCGTTCAGCGGCGAGGGCTACGACTAAAAGAACTAAAACACGCAGCGCTATTTATTCAGGGCAGGTGGTACACAGATTTGAGTAAATGAACAAGATGCAGGAGCTTAACACATGCGAGGCAAAGGAGAGGCGCTTAAACAGAGACCTGAGAATGACCTGAATACATTGCTGCAATGGAAGCGAGGCGAGAATCCAGCTCTGAGTGCAAAGCTTCACATTTCTCTTGCTTTTTGTAGCAGATCACACTACACGCTATGACTCGCTTGTCTGTGTGCAGAGACGGCTGCTGACACAGAGGGTCTGATTTATTATGCATGGGACTGTGGGGCGCAATTGGTAAGAGGGAATGAGGAATGATGGCATCCTCCTTGTTATCCGTAAATATGTGATCCATCCCCCTCGTTAACCGCTGAACCGAGATGAAGAAATGGAGGCAAACCCCCCCTGAAATGTTATATTTAAACAAATCATTGGCGAGGACAGCAGAAATCCTGTAACCGAGAGCAGGATAACAAAGACACAGAGAAGCACTGCAGTCTGTGTGGAGAGAGGGTGAGAGAGAGAGAGAGAGAGAGAGACAGGGAGGGCAGAGAGACAGGCCGAGTGAGGGAGAGTGTGCAGAGACGGAGAGCGAGACGGGACCAGATAAATAAATGAAATGACAGAGGAAGGACAGACAGGGCGAGGGCACATGAGGAGACAGAGAACTGTGTGTGTGTGTGTGTGTGTGTGTGTGTGTGTGTGTGTGTGCTGGGGGGAAGTTGGTAGAGGGACCCAGGGGTGCCATGTCAGCGGTTTCAGGGGGCCATGTCTGAGGAGCCCTCCAGGTGGCAGGTGGATGTGCCCTAGTTTGAGGAGCGGGGTCTGCTACCACAATCACACTCTGACAAAACATGGCACACACACACAAACACACACACAGCCTGTGTATCAAATATTTAAAAACAACACGTTTGTGTGCAGATATTCAGTTTTTATTTCATCTAACTCAGATTACCATTTTATCATCGGGTGCATCAGTTATTTTCAATATATCAGAGTTTTCAATAAAACTGCTGCTTTGATGATGAAATTCATATCAAACTGGAAAATAGTCCCTCCAAATGTTTTATGTTTGTGTATGAATTTTAGCTCCTATATGTTAGATAACTCGTGGTAAGTGTGTCATTCTGTCTCCAGCGGAGGTTTTAATATTGTCAGCTTTTTTCAGAGACTCTTTGTGTGTTGAAAACACTCCCAACATGACTGAAAGTTTTTTTCTGCCCAGGTATTCTTTGTTCATTTAAATCTTGATCTACCTGCTTTCATCGAGGATGCAAAAGTTGAAAGTTTTTTTCAGTGTGCTAAAGTTCTCCAATTCTACGCGTGTCCATGTTTTGTTCTGGGTCATAGCGAGGGTTGGACATAACTGATGACTCTCAGCCAACAATCAGTCAGTACGTTTACCTGCTGCTTCACAACTCAGACTATGAGCTTAGTCAGCGCGAGATCGGACGGTTAAAATGCACGTAAACAGCTTAGCTGCGGTTGGATTCGGAAGAATTTGGTATGCCTTAGCGTTCAGCCAGATGAGATGCACTCATACAGTCTATGGCTCCAACACAACAAACACACACCATGACACATACATGAATAAAGACATGAAGAGCTACAGCTGCATCCATCTCAGCCATCGTCGTTAGAATGTCGTTTTCTCTTCAGGTGAACAGAAACTAGTTTGATACGCACGCAGCTTCGCACATCAATAAAGGACACAGCGCCACCTATTGAAGCCGAGTGAGACTTTACGATCGAGCTAAGACCTTGGTGTGCATGTAAACATACTGACTGACATGTTCGGCTGAGAGTCTCCAGTTAGCATGGTCACTCTTTACTCCAAAACACCGGTTGCTCTGTAATGCTTCAAATGCGTGCACATCAGTGCGATGACGTAGGTTATGAAATATTTTCTATGGATTATAATAAACAGATTACGGTGCAGTGAAGATGCTGAACTGCCAGGGCGGTGCTGTTGTTTGTTACGTCACACATGATTCTGCATGTCAACAAACTCATGAGAGTTCTTCTTCTTTTACAATCTAAATAATTCACATCCTCTTGATCATAATAAGAGTAACGTTCAATGAAAATGAAATATAAATCATCCTATTAATTGACAGTTTACTGTATGAGTCTAAATGACAAAAATAAGGTCAGGCTAACTTTTCGTCTGATATTATTATTATTTACAAAAAAAAGAAAAATCAGAACCAGAACCAGGAGACGAAAAGAATCAGATTCACAGAACCCCGGCTTTCACCCAGCAGAGACGGGACTGCAAGACCAGTCGTGGTCAGACCAGCTGGCAGCGAAGATAGATTAGCTGAAAACAGGATCAATCCCTCAAAAATCCATTCAACCAGAAGACTTGACTCGAGGTTAGAGTGCTATCATCGGGTAAAGAGCGTCCTGGGCTACTGTCAACTCAAGTTCAAGTCACGCTACACCACAGCTTTAAACCTCACCCTGCTTTAAGTATGTGTGAAAATATCAACATTAAATCTCAAACTGACCGAACTCCTGCTCACATAACGTAACAAGTCAGCAAGAAAATGGTTGTCCTCTGCAGAAAGGCAGATAATCTAAAATACAAAAGGCATGATAATTCAAAGATCCCACTGACACTCTTTACAGAAAGAATCCAAATTAAAGAAATCGACGTGCTGTCGATGTTGTCTGACACAATCCTTTCTGCATCTGAGTTTGATTTTCAGAGCTCGTCAAAGTGACGCGTAAGCACTAAGTGGTCAAAACTGGATCCAAATTATTGTTCTTCAAACAAAAGCTGCATGTTTGCAAAACAAAGTTATTGATCCGTGCTGTGTTTTCATGGGAATATGTGTGAGGGAGTGTGTGTGTGTGTCAATATTATGCATCAATGTTTGTTGGTTTTACAACTGTTGCCTCGTCTTGCATGTTTGAGTGTGTACACATATGCCTGCTTGCATTAGAGTGGTGGTGCTGGGTGAGTGTGTGTGTATATATGTGTGTGTATGTGTGTGTGTGTGTGTGTGTGTGTGTAAGCTGTCAGTCCTAAAGAGGGGCTGTGCTGCTGTCATGTGATGACACCTCTTATTTGCTGCTGTCCTGTGAAGCGGAGCTGAAGGCCGAGGTCAGGCCACCCTCACAGAGACGCAGCGACTCAGAGCACATCATGTCTGCCTGCCTGCCTCCCACCACACACACACACACACACACACACACACACACACACACACACACACACGCACACACACACGCACACACAATGCCTCATGGCTTTACTCCATACACCAGCTGAATTTATATGAACGTTAAAGTTTACTTCTTTTGTCGTCACTCTTTGCTCCACACAAATGTTTAAAATGCACAAAAAAGTCAATTCAGTCAAAAAGGTCAATTTCTTTGCCTTAAAACAGACCTAAAAATAATTGTTATTTAAGTGCAGAATATTATGGAACTTGGCAAAAAGCCTATGCACCTTTTTTACCCTTTGTTTTCTGTAAATCGTGTTTTCACAGGCTGATGTTAAAGGTACCTTCTCTCTCTCTGTTCTCTGCTCTTTGAGTCGGCATTGTACCAGGAATAAGATCCAGCCCTTCTGCAGACACACAGAAAGTCTAGTTCAGAACAAAGACTCTTGTTAAAAACATTTTAACACTGAATGTAGAAGTTGCAGAGGAGTTAACTGTGAAGTTTGGGCTTTTTTAGTCACTGGTGGCTCAACAATCAACTCAAGGCAAGGTCAGACGGGAACAAGCTGCAACCTCCCAGCAGAAATAAAGAGATAAGATCCATTTAATTAGCATGCTAAGCTGTTGTAGGCGACTCAGATATGAAATGTACATAGGGCGCTACAACTTTCGCATTAACCTAACTGAGGAATTGGCCAATAAAAAAACAGAATCTACTGTTAAAAGCAGAATATCACAGAAATAATGTGATTGAAATGCTGTCATCGTGAGGAGAAGGAACATTTGTCTGGGTAAAAGTTTTAGGGGAATGCTTCTTTGTAGCACCACCCATGCATCTCCCATGGCATCTCCTCACAAACACTCACCTGCTCCCTCCAAAGCTAAACAACATGTGCAAGAGGCCACCTGAAACACCAGCTAACTCTGCGAAAAACTACAAAACTCATCTCTTACTCCAAAATACAGTCAAACAGTTCCCAGGTGACGTTTATGGTTTAGATGATGCTTTTTTTTTTTTTTTTTTTACATATTCTGCCAACAGAATATACTTTGGCTTTGCATAACTAAATCTGAATTACAGTCGATGACAATTGTTATACATTTGTTTTCTCTGCAATGTAATGATGGTTGTCTTTCGAGGTTGTGTCTTTTTCAGTGTTGTATCTGGATGTGACTAATTGTGTTTTCTATGTTTTTGCATTTTTTTTTACTCGCCTGCAAAGCAAATTTCCCTCAGGGGACAATAAAGATAAAGCCAACACACTGTTGACTGGAAAAATAAAAATAAGAGAGAGGACCACTTGGTGTCAAAAGCAATGTTAAAAAAAAAAAACAACCAAAAAAATACAGCTGTGGCTAATGCTAGCCAGGCTAACCTGTACTTACAGACAAGCATTGCTGCTTCAAACAGCTTGTATACGGGACTTGTATTTAATTTTAAGTATTTCATTCATTATCTATACCCCTTACTCTATTCAGGGTCGTGGGTGTCTGGAGCCTATCCCAGCTGTCTTAGGATGAGGGGCGGGGTACACCCTGGACTGGTCTCCAGTCAATCACAAGGCTGACACACAGAGACAGACAACCTTTCACACTCACACCCGGAGAGAATCCACGCATGCACATGGAGAACATGCAAACTCCACACAGAAAGGACCACTGGGCAAAGCCAGATTCAATCTTGTGACCTTCTTGCTGTGAGGCTGCAGCGCTAACAGCTGCTCTACCATGCAGCCCATATTCAATCGTTTTTTTTTACCTGACTACATGTAAAAATGATAAGCACTTTGTACTTAAATCACTTTTTGGTACATTATGTTATAACTATATTATGTTTTGACTTGAAATACCAAGCAACATGTGGCAATGATGTATTGCATCAATATTAATTTAAAGATTTTTGCATTTCATTAACTGACATTTTTATTTGAAAGAAAAAGCACACACTCCATGATGGTAAAATAAATAACAGAAAAAAAAATGAATTCTAAAAATTTAAAATGGAAAAAAATTGAATTTTGGAAAAAAAGATGAAACAGATTTCATGGGGCCCTAAGGATGTGATCTACATGCAGATACAAGTTTTACCTGCAAAGTTTGCACTTCACCTATTTTTTTATTTATTTTTAAGTTCCCCTCAGAACTCTTTCGCGGCAAAAGTCTGCATCTCTTATTCTTACTGTGCCACTGATACTTTAACAACACTTATAGCGCCTCATGTTTCTGGTGGACTCTTTTTGTTATTCAACGACAAAAGAGAGCAGTTTTCATTCGCCCTACACCACAACCAGAGGCTGGTAATAACACTTGAAAAATTATTTTTAAGCCGAGATAAAAGTAACTACGGAGACGTATATGATTATTTATCATGAAACCTTCATTCGACTCATCCCTTCTTGTCAGTGGAGTGTGTGTTACTAGAGTTGTATAACTGAGTTACAGTTCATTCTCTGCTTTTTGTGCACAGGAACCCCTGATGATTGGATGACATATAGTCATCTAGTATAGGACATATAGTGTTCGAGTTGGAGCTGAAATCTGTTGAGCAGCAGGTGATTATGCTGCAGTTATTGTAAAGGAGAAAAGACATCAGAGGAGATGAAACAAGAGGCCAAAGAACCAGTGAAGGCAGAGGAAAGCAGACGTGCAGACAAGTTTAAAGTGCAGGAAATATGATGCTACCCAGCTGATGAATCACTGTCTCGGAAGATAATGCACATCAGATTACACATGTAGACATCTGCATACAAAAGCATATATCATAGAGCAAAGATCCAATGCCTAAACTAGGCTTTTTTCCCTTTGAGTATGGTGGAAAGAAAAATTAAAACTCAACAGTTCTGAAGACAAGGAAGCTAAAAGTAGTGCAGAATTACTCATAATGAGGGGTGTGGCTTAGTAACTGGCAGGCAGAGGCATCACTGTTTCCCAGGCAGCTAAGCTTATGCCTCAACTCAACCTCTTTGTTGGTTTCTACAATTCTCAACACTCAGTTGGAGCATTTCCAATGTGACGACTAATTTTAAAACACATTAGGAAATATTACTCTAACTACATCCACATGTTTTTTTGTTTTGTCTATGGATAAGTGGAAAAACTGACAACTTCTCGAAATGACACCAAAAACCTGACGATAGAGGGTGAAAGACGTGGCCGGATGGTGAAACCAACAAACGTCAGTTGGTGTAACCAATGTTTTACATAAAAATCTGATTTTGCACAAAAAAAAAAAAGTTACATTGAATTTGATTTTATCAGTGTACTACACTGTAAAAATGACATTTAAAATGAGTTTAAGCCAACTACCCTAAAAGAGAAAGAAAACATTGATGTCTACGACATACTGACTCCCTCAGTGCAACAAAACCCATATTATCAAGTTTTGAAATGAAATATTTGAAATATATTTTCAGATGATATTTCACAACAAATAACATATTCCATCAGTACACTTGCTAGGAGGGTGAATTATTCAACACCTGTCATGTTTTTGTGGTTACACCATTTGACAATTCAATGCGACTGATTTTTTAACTGGTTAAAATGGTAGAAATGTCATATAAAATATGATGAAGCCAACAGAAATGAAAACTACACATTTAAACTAACATCCAACATGTTGTTTTAATGAGTTTAAAGCAGATTTTTGATTTGGACATCATACTAACCCTTATTTATCACCGTCCCTTTAACAGCTATGTTCAGACTAAAGTAATATCCACGGCACCACTTTGAGACAGGAGGCAAAAGGAGAGTGTGTTTTGTTTCATAAAAAAAAAAATGCTTTGTGAACACCAGCATCTCTACAGAGGAATGGGTCTGTACATGTTCACTCATCCCTCCCGCCCACACCTCCACCATCATCCCCTCCCTACTGGTTCCTGTGGGCCGTCCATTCGTCCCGACCGGTGTCACATGCCGCCATCAATTACCTATTAGACAGTGTAATATTCGCCCAATATTGCCGGCGTGTGACTTGGAGATTTTAGAGTGATCAAAACCGACAAATCTGATTTACTGAGCTAGCATAAATAAGGAGATTGTGCCCTCCCTGATTGCCCTGTTGAATAATGGATGCCTGTTTGGTAATCATTTTCCAATATCACACCACTTTCCCCCTAGACCGGTCTAGCTGAGTCCTCATCTTTCCTTCCCTCTTCCTCTGATTCCTGCTCCATTTATCCGTGTTTTCCTTGATCGGCTGGTTCCCCTGAAAAGCTCTGATGAAATACTACAAAGGTTTTTTCATATCTGGGCTGAACCAAACTCTGAGTGTCTCTGACCCGGTGTGACGCTTCAGTGATAGCATCATTACTGAGGAGGCGGGTGTTGTTGTGACAGAAGTATTTTATTTCCTGAATCATCTTTTCATTGTTTGGAGGGAGAAAATGTCAACAGCCAATGAATAATAGAGCTGATTCAATTTGTAGAAGCTGAGATTAATTAGAAAACTGATGTTAAAAATAAACGACAGACATCCAGCAGACGTGTACGGTGGGTAAACTTTGAGAATGATAGGATCGTCAGATGTTCTGTTCGATTGTAGGAAAAGGACCAACTCACATGATCTCAAGAGGAAGCAGATGTACAGAAAGTGGACTCTGATGTGATGCAACACTCAGGTTTAGTAATCAGCGCTAAATAAGCTTCCAAATCAGAGTTCTCCTCAGCTGATTTGGAGAAATGAAGTGAGTATGAATCAGCCAAAAGCTCCTGTAAACAGTGGCGTGCCGCCTTTTCTTCTTTGGCTGTAAAACAGGTTTCAGAACGATTCCAGCCAAATGCATAACTTGCTATCATATACTTGTAACAGTTAAATGCAGGTTCATGTCTTGTGAGAATTAGAAGCCATTCTAAAACAGATCTGCCAGAAACATTTCAGTGATAACATGTCAGAAACATAAAGATTAAATGTACAATATTTATGTTGAGACGATGGGTAATCGGCCATAACTTGAGGATTTCACAAGACAACAACACCACCACCATTACACACAGAGAAGAAGAACAAGTGAGGCTGCACTTGAGTAAAAATGCCGGCAGACCACGTGGAAGTTTTTCACCGCTTCAAAGGCAAATAACACGATCGCAAATTCAAAAATGTGCTGTAAAATGTTCTCAGAGAGAGAAAAATCCTCCTTAATATATCTGAATTTACTAGGATGTTCATCTTTACAAAGAAATAGTTTTGCCCCAATCCAACATTTTAGGTCTCAATACGAATACTGATACCTGAGCTTTGGTATCATAACCCTCTCTATTCCTCAATATGAGGATGAGAGTGAGAATTACTGTTTGTTTTGTTCACTTCAGGCTTTTCTAACTGTGGAATAAAAATATCTCAACTCACTGTTGTCTTATTTTAGGTGAGTAAATCCCCAACACAAGCAGGAGGTTTCAACAGTTTAACTATAAACTTCAGCAGCGGAGACGCATCAAACTGAGCTGAATAGATCGGTCCTATGGATCACCATCAATATCTAATCTAACTTTTCATTTTTATATCAGACTGATACGGGATACCAGAATCGGATCCCTACAAAAACAATATGAAGAAAAAAAATATGTAAAAGGAGAAGCCACAGCTAGCCTTAGCACCAGAAGAAGTATAAGAAGAGCAACGATTTCATCATCTAAGGGTGGATTTGAATGGTATCCTAAACCAATGCTAGATGGCTTAGTGTCAGAGGCATGCACGAGGGCTGATTGTTGTAGAAGAGATACACCAATCCACTCTGAGCATCGGGTACCAGCTCATTACAGCCTCAAAAAATTAGATCATATCTATTCAACTCAGTTCTATGCTCTTCTGTGTTCATTAACACCAGTAGGTCTATACATTTCTTCTAGGTAGAGCTCAAACATCATGAAGGAAGATTAAAAAACAGCAGCTCAGCAGTTTGAAGGTATTTTAGGCTTGTTTTACCAACAACTCTGACGGCACCTTACGACAAGAGCTCCTCACTTATCCACTGCTGAAGTTTACGATTTAACTGTGTTTTCTGTTGGTGTTGGAGATCTACTCACCACACATTTACACTCTATAACCCCATAAAATAACAACACAGTCAGTTCAAATCTATATTTATTCCCTTTGGCTAATAAAGTTAAAATCCTGAAGTTGCCAAAACATAACAAAACAAACAGTCTCATTTTCATATTAAGGAATAGATAGTGTTAAATTAATACTGGTATCAGATTAGATCAGCATCAGTAGTGCTGTGTAATGACAATTGTGATATCTACTTCAGGAAGCACATTGACATATTTTCGTCACTAAAACTTGGCCTTCCTGACTCCAAGGTGTGCATAAAATACACATTTTACAACATAACAAATATCTGTATCAGTCAGGAGCAGATTATTGAAGATCACCAGTATCAACCCAATATATCCATCATGCACCTCTATTAACATTATGCATTAAACATGTTTCTGTTTGTTGAAATGAATGGAGGACAGAGATAAATAAGGGTTGGTATCAAAAATCTGCTTCAAACATGTTCGAACAACATGTTAGACGTTTCTTTAAATGTGTAGTTTTCATCTATGTTGGTGTCAGAGTATTTTAAATTACATTCCTACCATTTTAACCAGTTAAAGAATCAGTCCCATTAAACTGTCAAACGGTGTAACCACAAAAACATGACAAGTGTTTAATAATTCACCTTCATAACAAGTGTACTGATAGAATAGGCTATTTGTTATGAAATATCATATTTAAAATATTTCCTTCCTAAACTTGATAATATGGGTTTTATTGTACTGAGTGAGTCCGTATGCCGTAGACATCAATGTTGTCTCTCTATTTTTGACTCTGTTGATTTAAAATCATTTTAGATTTGATTTTTACAGTGTAGTAGACTGATACAATCAGATTCATAGTAACTTATTTTGCACAAGATCAGATTTTTGATGAGAAACATTGGTTACACCAATTGAGACTTTTCCATTCTACTAACTGACCACGTCTTTCACAATCAGTGGTTAATGGCCCACATGAAAAAACATAAACATTCCAAGAAAATCTTGCCTCAGAATATCAAACTGCATCAGTAAGGTCCACAGATTTCTTCTGACAGGCCATTAAAACCAAAGGTTAAAAAGGTAAGCATGGTAATATTCAACGTTCGAGCCAAACCATGTCTGCTGATATACAGAGTGTGTATATACAGTGTTTAAAGATATGATTCAGAGACACATTCAGCAACATGTAGAAAACAGGTTACTAAAATCAATGTTTTCCTTGTTTGACCATCGCACGGCCGACTTAGAAATACGACACTCACCTATCCTTTCATTAGTAAGGCATCAGGCAAACATCCAGTGTCTGAACACATCCCTGGACTCCAGTTCAACACTCGGCCACAGCTTGATGGATGTGAGGTTCAGCTCAGTGAACTAGCTACAATCAAAGCCCCTGATACCTCGTCTCCCCTGCTGGAGTGTTCAGGTAGAGCGTCAGAGGAATAATAGAGAAAACAGAGCCGGTCAGATGGTTTAGCACGGGGCACAAAAGATTGAATTGCCAGCTTTGCAGCTTCCTTTTCTATCATGCTTTACATACACAACCTTTAGTTCAGACTAAATGTAATACTAATACTAATTGTAACCTCGTGACAACAGCACCAGCACACTCAAGGTCAATGCTTTGATGATGTCGTAGCGGCTGCTCCGGTGCTCTTTGTAATATTCTTCAAGGCACAGTTGTGCCTCTAATGGGAAAAGGCCAAACCAGGTTATGAAAATCCTTATTTACAGCTAGCTGCCTGGCTGTGTGAAGTAGGTCACAGCAGCTCCTGAAATGGAACGAACCTCGCTCGCACCGTTTAATACGTTTCTTTTGAATGCTCGCTGCCTTACAATGGCACCGGAGGGAGAGACACAAACACAGCGTTTCCTCTCCTCCTTAGCGAGAGCGTCCTGACCCTACTGTTAAAAATGTGTCTGCACCCTGTGGGAAAGTCCAGCTTCCCTTCAGAATAACTCAATAAACAGCAGCAGTAACTCAAAAGGCTGTGAATACCAGAGGAGGGCAGAGGTTCAGCTGTTGATACCATTAGAAACATTTCAGGAGGAATATTTTACAGAGAATTCGAGCAGCAGATCCTCTCTGTCAAATTGCTCCTAATGACTAACGGTGAAAAGATGCAGAGCAGAGGAGCAGAGACAGAGACAGAGATAGAGAGAGAGAGAGAGAGAGAGAGAGAGAGAGAGAGAGACCGGTCACAGCATAACAATAAAACTTTCAGATCATTCACCCAGATGAGCAGTGATATGACAGATAGTATAACTGACACGGTAGAAATAAGTCACACATTTCTTAAGTATATTTAGAAATTTTTTTGATTACATGAACATAAAGTTTTTGTATGTCTTTATAAATTACGCAAGCAGGTACGCATCCATGGAGGTCATCATGTTACACAGCCATGTTTGTATCGTAGCACTGAATGGACGAACGACGTGCAAAATGCAGCGGTTGGAAGCTGAAGAAGAGAGTTTTAAAATCTGAATTTGTGTGAATAGCTGTTAAACCCGTGTAGACCGGATGCCATATATGTGCGTTTATCCCGTTTTAGTCCGATGTGACGTGTGGTTATCATTTTCGAGACACGTGACTCATGAATTGTGCTGTGATTCGCTGAACTACAGGTTGTGGGATTGGAAAGTTTTGGTTAATTGTTTATATTCACAACTGGCTTTATGACAGCTGAGATGGATGACACAGTCTGAAATGACCTCCATGTCGCATTCAGTCTGAAAGCGGTAAACCAAGCAGCAACCTCCGGTCTAAAAATATGAGACAACGTCAAAGTGCTAAAATCTGCAGTTCGTTGAGTGTCCGCTCGTGGCTGGCTCCAGAAGTACAGGAAGTCACAAACACACCAAGCCACAAAAAGCCATGTTTACATTCAGGTACAAAGAATGTCTCCCATCTGAATCGCTAATTTCACTAACGGCACGAACTGTACGGGGAGTGATTTCTTTTAGTAGTTAAGTTTTTTTAGTAGTTAATATTTCAGCATTGGCTGATACAGATAATAGAACACTAATTCAAGACATTCAAGACTTTTGGATATTCAAACAAAAAAACAAACAAACAAATAAATAAATAGTAATAATTTAAAAAAACAAAGAAACTATTATCTAGTCTAAAAAAGATATTTTTTTCAACAGTTTTTATTTGTTCCTGGTATTAATGTGATAAAACTGACATTTAGTGGCTGTGGGGCTTCTGGAAGTTTTTCACTTTTTGACAATAAATAAAAAACTTTCATAATAAATGCTAACCTTCTTAATAACACGAGAAAGCATAAGTTGGAAAAACACTAAGACTTCTGCTGCCCTGAAGAGCTCTGCAAGGAACTTCTAAAAAAACAAAACAAAAAAAAGACAAAAACCAAAAACTTTGCTGAATAGAACTAGAATACGTAGATCATACACAGACAACTGTCATATCTAGAAAACCTAGAATAATCATGAATAGTTAGCGGTAACTATTGAATAATATTCTACTTGAAATGGAAAAAAACACCAAGTGAACTCTTTGTCATGCTGCTCCATTTCACTCATCCTTGTCTCTTTTTCAGAGGAGCTGCACTTTTACGGTCTGGAAATGGGATGTTTTTTGGTGCAAGGTAACATCTGCAGATGAGCTGTTGTCATGCTTATGATGTGCTGTGTAAAAGGAATTTAGATCCATCTGCAAAAATACCTGTGATAATTATCAACATGTTCTCTCTCACACACAGCAGGCAGGTACTTTCAAGCTAATATGACCTATTGTGCCTTTTAATGTTGATCATCACACACTCAGACGTTTCCATCTTACACAATTTGTCAGACAGTCCTGTCTGAGTGTGAGGTCCGGGTAAGGGTAGGTGTAGGTGTCCCCCGGGGTGATGGATGCCTGTGGGAGGCTGTTATGCCACAAGGTGAAAATGTCCATTAATCAGGCCCACTTCCTCCTTTGCTGTGGCTTTCCCATTACCAGAGCACTTCGAGCAGCCTGATTGGTTTTTAATTGGCCTGCCCGCCAGGAGATAGATCATGTTTTCCCTGAGTAAAGGCACAGAGGTGTGTGTGTGTGTGTGTGTGTGTGTGTGTGTGTGTGTGTGTGTGTGTGTGTGTGTGTGTGTGTGTGTGGTTGGGCCACTGGCGCTATCTCTGGAGAAAACCCACGCCCAAATTTCTCTTTATAACGAACATCCAAACGGAGGTGGTAACCTGTCATACGAAGCCTCACATTTATACTTTTCACACTAACAGTTTGACTCTCTTTGTAAAACTCCTGAAGTGTGAGGACAGATATCAATTAAACACGTAAAATAACAAATTAAAGAGGTACGTCTCTCTTAATATGAGGCTGAATTTGGCACGCCAACACATCTGCAGCTCAACAGCCTCCCCTTAGAGCCATCGTGATATTCCTCAGCCTCCTCTTCGTTTCTATGATTATTTTAACACAAAGGAAACTGTCCTACAGTGGTTTGAATCACCAATTTTAAATCAGTGTAAAATAACACACACACTCAAAGCAGAGGTTTGGTTCTGTTTTACAAGCGGCTGAAGCGTCACTCGTTTGCGTCATCAAGTCTTTCGTCATTTTATTATTTGATTCAGAGCAGCGTAACGTGGCTTGAACTTTTAAAGAGCAAAGAATGCCTTATGTGACATACTCTGTATATGGTCCTCTTTGATCTGTGAAGCATTCAGAGGCAAACTAAAACTATTCACATAGCAGCATGATGTCAACATTAAAATATGAGTTTAATTGTTCATTTTAAGTTCAGAATGTTTTTGCACGTCTTAAAAATCTGATCATGACATAAAAACTTAAAAATGTCTGAAGATCATGGACTCATTTTTACTACATCCAGGTTTTATAACGGATATGAGTCATCACGTTTTAAAGGGTTAATCCAGAAACTGTGATGCAACATCACATTTTTACATCATTTTTCAGGATTTCCAAAAAGTCTCTTTATAGTTAAAGAAATTTATTACAATAGCAAATGAACAGACAAATAGGTGGAACTTGAAATAAAGAGTATATATTGAACATCCATACGGGCACCATTATTCTCTCGTGCCATGTTCACTGTAGCATGGCCTCATCACTGGTAGCATCAGTGATCTTTCGCTTCAGAGCAGAGACGTCCCAATCTTTGTTCAATCAACGATACCTCTAACATAACCCTGTGGTTTCACTGAGCCTGTGTATCTGATTTTGTTTCAATCAATCAGTCTTTATTTATATAGCGCTAATTTCATAACAAACCTCATCTCAAGACGACTTCCAAAAGCTTTAACAGGTCAAGAACTGTAAATGATAATAAACCATGACACACATCATGCCTTTCTCATTTATACTCTCTTTACGTACTAAAATGTAAACGCCCGTTTCAAACAATGTTAGTCACTGCTGACGTACTTTCATGCATCCTTTACGTTGGCATCGCTGTAAACCAATACATTCACGGGGGAGCCGAGTCACCAGTCTATGACAATAACAAACTCCAAAACAAACATGGCGACTGTGGGGGCGGTATCGCTATTGTACCTCTTGCATAAAAGACAAAAACGAAGGCAGAAGTTCCTCACCCACTCACAAAGTTTTTCTTCAAAGTTCGGCCATTGTTACTTCTTTGTCGTGTCTCACTCACAGACTGTATAATTAATGGACGAAGACATTACGAGCATTCGTATTCAATCATGGCTCGGTTCAACATTTAAACTGCAGAGCTAAAATTGTTAAACGTACCTGTGGTAAGTTAGCTTGCTGTGATCAGTCATTGTTTTTACACCAGTAAAACAGCAGCATCATGTTGACCTGGTCATGTCAGACAGAGGTTATTTACTCCAGGTTCTGCAGGTTTAATGTGTCTTTTTGTTATTTGAGTTTTTAAAGCATTACTTCTCAAATTTTGAGTTATCCAAACCCTGCCACAAAGCATGAACTTTGGTCTGAGTGATTAATGTGACATAATTAAAAGCCTGTAGCAGCGAGTGCAGCAGACATGCATGTGTGAAGGACACAGGAGCAGCTACATCTTGCACTGAGCAGACATCACTATTGACATTGTGTCTGCTCAAATAGATCAATCCCTTCTCCGCCCGAGCTTGACCACGTCATTGAGGCTGATTGGAGGAACACATCGATTCCCTACGGTGTCTTCACACGGGTTCACGAGGTTACACGTCCACCATGAAAGCCACAGACTGACCCCTGTGGCCTCTGAGCTAGAACTAAAGACAAAACTGCTGGACTAATATTAATACCCGACAGAATGTTTAAAATAATCTCAGTTGCTACCTATAATCGATTCAGGTCGTGCTATGATTCATCTGAAGGGAGGACGGCAGACAGCCTCCATGGCGTGGGCACATATACTGCAGGCCTGCTCTTCTATAAGTGCACCACAGTCTGGCGTCAAGGGCAGGTTATGTTAGAGTTTGCCTTCACTGCAGGGAGAGATGCTGAGCTGCTCTGTGTTAAGAAGAAAAGCTCCTGGTGAGGAGCTGGAGGGAGCTCGATCCACTGCGAGCTGTGTCCAGTGAGGAACAGGCTGCAGTTGGCTGTGGATGGATTAGATCTCCTTCACCTGTCCACTTTAGATCTTAAATAACACACTTAAAAGAAGTTACTGTTTTTGTTTGTTTAGTTAAGTTTGTTTTTTTTCCCAGTAATTATGTATTGCTCATTTTTCTTTGCTTAATTTTTTATATGTGCACTAAAAAAAACTGACAAACAGCTTCTGTGATTATAATAATTCCATCCCTAACATTTCAGTCGTTCTTTATCGTTGTAAATTTTGGGTCATGATACACTCATGTGAGTTGAGAATAGTTTAGAGTTTCTCATTAGCTTTTATTTTCAGCCTCTGTTTAGTTCTAAATTAGTTACTTGTGCTAGTTTTTATTAGTTTCAGATTTTGTAATAAGTGGGAATTTCAGACGTCAAGAGCCTCAAGAAGAGACAGGACTAATGCTTTGTGAAAAGTGTTCAAACCAGTTTAAAATGCTTTTTGAATACAAAAAAACAGACAAGTAAGACCATCAAAAAAAAAATTGCTTTTGTAAAGCCTTGTTTGAGCCTGATATGTAGCAATGACCCGGAATGTAAAAACGAACCAAAATGAGATCTTTTTTTTGCCCAAAATGTAAGCACTTACAACATTTGTGGTGAGTTGTTACTTTTTTTTTTTTTTTTTTTTTTTTTTTTACATTTTTTTATAATATTTATGGCTCAGCACTTTTGTTGCATTATAGACCAATTATTAAATACCAGGTTTTATTACTTTTTTCTTTGTTTGTTTGTTTGTTTCTAAATTTTGGGTCAATGTTACAAATCAGACTCTAACGAGCCTCTTTCTTTATTTTCCTAGTAAAAAATGTTTTGAAAGTTTTTTCCTATTTCAGTGCTTTTCTTTTAAGTTAAAAACCTTTTACTGATGTCATATTTAATTTCATTTTATTTGTTTATTTTTGTTCTACTTTGGACTACTTCTTGGTGTGAAAAACATGTTTTAAACTGCAGTCCTTTCATTATTAAAAAACATGACGGTAGTTTTTCTCAAACATTTCCATTAACACGGTCAAAGTATGAGGTTCAGGTTCTTCTCTCTGTGCATGAATCCAAACTGAAGAGCAGGATTTGTTTAGCAGGGTCGTAAAGATTTAGGAGTCTCAATCAGTTAGGGATGAGCTGGGATATTAAAATATCTAAAAGATCATTTCAATGGTTTTTTTTTTTATTCTTTTTCTTAACCTCTGGTTTTAATGTGATGTAACAACCAGTTGGTGGTTGTAGAGCATTTGAAGGCAGTTTTCTTTTTGCCAGTGAATCATAATAAGGAAAAAACTTCTGTGATAAAAAAAAAAAAATCCCAATAACATGAGAAAGTACCAGAACCAGTTGTTGATAAACAGGTGCAGCACTGTGAGAATCAGAGCTGGAGGAACTACAACAGAAATATAAACAAAAAAAAAATGAGGTTAGAGCAAACTTTGCTTGAAAAGGCTGGATCTCTAACTGCTCATGTCTGCACGGTCGGCAGGAAACTGTTTGAACAATCGTTGAATAATCAGCCGTGATTATCGAAGAGTATTTTTGCTTAACATGCCAAATGATAGAATCAATAAACAGATTCAGTGGTTGATAATTTTATGCCACTAAACTACAAACATGGATTCATAAACTTGAAGAGGCAAATGATGAAATCTAAAAGACTTTTACAGGCAGAACTTAAAATCTGTTATAAACTTTATGAAAACGAGTCTAAATCATAACGTTGTCAAATGATGTAACATATTATTGTTTTTTGGGGGGAAACTTGCTGTTAACGACATGTGAGCATGTAAACTATTGATTTAATTAAATACATCTTTATAACACTGTGCTTCTCTCTTAAACAGGGCAGGTAGTAGGGTTGTAGTTCACTGGTAAAGAAGTATTTAAATACAGGTGTTGACTCAGATGTCAGTGCTGATTTCCTCTTAAACGCATTAAAACCTAAACTTGTTTTTTCCTCAAATAAAATGAATAAGGAGCTGTTATTTACTCTGACAGTTTTCCTAAAATTACACACACACGCACTCATTATATATCCCCTTTCTTCTGATATTGCAGTGAATGTAACCGTAGCCCTGTCATATCAGTTTCCTCGGCAGTTTGTGGAATGATCGTTCATCCTTTGACTGCACCTGACTTCCCACATGACAACAAATTCAATCAACAGAATTTGCACATTAATCCTGTTCAGACATGCAGTTTGTTCAGAGCAGTCTGAGTGTTTTCATGTAATAATGAATAAACTGTGACATCCTGATGTTGTCTTCATATTTTGCGGTACAGAACTGAAGTCAGTCTCCTGCAGCATGATTGCAGAGTCATGCTACGTTACTGCACGGCTAAGACATGCTAGTCGGTGTATGTGTGATCCAGCCACTGAACATGGAGGCTAATATTAGCACATGGCTGCCCCTCACCCCACACACCCCCCCACCCACTGCTGCCAACTGCATGCAGGGGATCCCCAGGAGGCTTTTTGCTGCTCATTCATTAGCTGCTGAGGAACAAGGGACAGTTTCTCCCACGCAAGACTGGCGTTACGGCTGTGCATCCATGTGCTAAACATGCAAATAAAGAAATCTGCAGGTTTATCTTCATATTGAAACACTGGTCATGTCATAAGTTGGAGAAATATGTAAGAATCATATGATAAAATGTTGGGTGTAGACTGTCAGATGTAGCAGAACCTGAGCACAGAGCGTCAGTGTATTTAATATGACCTTACGGTCCATGTTCAGCATCCCATCAACACCCAATTTCCTCTCCTTCCAGCCTCGGCTAGACTGTTGTGATTATGACGGGCTGGGTGCTTCTACGTTCATCCCAGAGAGAGAGAGAGAGAGGGAGATAGAGAGAGGGAGAGAGAGAGAGGGAGAGATGGGAGGGGGGGTTCCCGCAATGTTGGTCTCAGCAAGACCCGGGTAGCGTGCTTTCCCTCTATAATTTAATCACATTCAGCTGTCTCCCTGTCCTCGGCTCGCTCTGCAAAGCACATCAGGCACCATGGTGGCACAAACACGCACGCAGTCACACAAACACAGAGACTCGGCACACCAACACAAGTCTCCCCTTTAACAAGCGAGTCCTTTATTTCCTTTTCCAGATAAAGAAATCATCCAGCCAACATGGATTCACCTCAGACCCAGTTTCTGTGGATTAAAAAAAATAAAACTATTCAACGTCAGCGCTATCCATTTGTTTCTAATATCTGAGCGTTCTGACAGGATGGAGTAGCTGCAGCGATCGCAGGCTTCTTTCTTATTTCACTTTGAAAGTAGATGACTCAGATCGGACTGCCCTAAAAACTTCCACACACTGAAAGTGAATTTGGGTAAAGAAGTCTCTGTAGGTTGATTTCCTTGTCATAAAATCATCTCAGCGCTGCGATAAGCGCCGTTGCAATCCTCTCATAGAGTCCCCAGATGTCAGGAACATTGTCTCCATCATTTGTTGACATGAGAAACACTCGTTTTGACACACTTTGGGCGAGGGAAGAGTCGACACAAGTAGCTCACTTTGTGTCAGAGCTTTGTTTGTCTTGACAGAATTAAACATGTTGCAGCGCATCTGCCTTCTGCTTTGTGTGTGTGTTTGTGTGTGTGTTTGTGTGTGTGTGTGTGTGTGTGTGTGTACAGTATATGCCACCCACGGGAGCACGGGCAGGCACAAACAACAACATCTGCATTGTCTTTTTTCTTACTCTGTGTGTGTGTGTGTGTGTGTAAGGAAGTATCAACCATGTATGAAAGTATGTGTGAGTTTTCTGTGTGACGCTGGGAGCTCAGGCTGTCTTCCAACTTCACATCTCCTCCTTTCCCTCCATCAGCTTCCTCTCTGTTTCTCTTACTTCTAATTGTTTTCTGGCACTCACAGCTCCCCTGTCACCTGGATGCCTCGAACAGCTTCCTCACTACTCTCTGCATCTCAGTGACAGCAAATACAAGACGAAGCACGTGTGAAAGACTTAAAAAAAAAAAAATTAAAAAAGGCATGTTTAGACCTGATTGATTCATGAAAATAATGAATGAGGTGAATTTACACACGCATTCATCGATTAGGGGTTTCTTCAGAGAACCAGCCCATGCTGCAACACAGCTGAAGTTTGCGGCGCAGAACAAATCCACAGCAGGAGCACCAAAACTTACTGAGGAAACTTTCAAAAGCATTACACCGACACACCTCTACGTCTGCACGCAACTTTGGTAAATCAACACAGCATTTTAAAGTGCACACATTTCTCATTTTGGCAATCCTGGACCACCGAAAGAGACTGAAAGCAGAAAAACTATGACAAGAACAATAGATCATTTCAGCAAGCGGATACTTCTTATTCCTGCACTAGAAGATCACGTTTCAGAACAAACAGCTCCAGATAACACAGTTACTAAGATGAAAAACAAATACAGCCAATCAAAACTGAACTAGTTCCCATTCCTCTGATATCTTTGCAAGATCGTACATGAGCAGTAAATCTGCAGCCAGCGCAAAGCAAACCTCAAACAAGAAGAAGAAGTAACCTACCAACTGCAGTCTTCTCTTGAAACTTTTCCTCCTGCTCTCCAGAACGCGCTTCCTCTCCTCTCTCCTTTTTTACTTCTCTTCATTTACTCTCCCCCCTCCCCAAAAAAAAGAAAAAAAAAAAATACACTCACTGTGCTCACTGCAAAGTTGCGCTCTCCTCCTGCATGCAAATCATTTTTACGACTTGAGAGATGACTGGGAACGAGGGAAGGAGGGAGAGCGAAGGGAGAAAGGATGACAGAGGGGTTGGTAGAGTAGAGATAATGGTTGGAAGGCGGGCGACCAATGGGCCTGGAGCCTAATGGAAAAAGGGAATCAGGACACACCAATGAGGCGCAGCCTGAAGAGAGAGCGAGGCGGAGAGAGAGAGAGAGAGAGAGCGGAGGGAACGGGCGAGGGAAGGAGGGATGGCGAGAGCACAGTCATAGGGAGACGGTAACGCAGACCAAGGGAAGAGAGAGAGAGAGAGAGAGAGAAAGCGACCAAGAGAGAGAGAGCTGTACGTAGTGGGTGTGCACGGTAGGAGGAGAGAAGCATCCCAAGCGAGATAGAGAGACCGCAGATCAGAGAGAACGAAAAAGAAAGACGAGCACAAAGAAAAGAAAGAAAGAGAGGCAGAAAGAGGAAGGAAGGAAGGAAGGAGCTGACTTACCCGAGTACTGCTAGTGGCATCCTTCTCACGCCGCTTCGCAGACTCCACACACGCACACACACACACATGCACCCACCCCAGTGATTCAGGCGCACGCCGTGCTGCCGCTGAGACTAACCAAAAGCAAAAACAACAAAGGAGAGGACTGCCAAAGCCGACTGGTATACCCTAAAGCAATCGTGTCTGTGTGTGTTTATATGTTTGTGTGTGTGTGTGTGTGTGTGTGTGTGTGTGTGTGTGTGTGTGTGTCAGGATGAGAGGGTGGGAGTGTGTATGAGCATGTGTTTGTGCTGGGAGGAGAGGGAGAGGTGTTTGATGGAAGCTAAAATGCTCTCTCTCCTCTCTATAAGCTGTACCAGTTTCCTTCCCTCTCTCTCTTTTTCTGTCTCTTTCTCTCTCGATCTGTGTATCTTACTCTCTCTGTACACTGAGCATGTATGTCCTCCAACACTCAATATCTTCTCTCTCTCTCCCTCCCTTTGCTCTCTCTCTCTCTCTCTCTGCCTGCTAATATGCCCTCCCTTCCTCTTCTCCCTCTTATACATTTATTCAGGGCTGCAGACTGTCTGCTCCCAGAGTCAGTTCTTCCCACGGGCCCTGGGTGGAGAAGGAGGGAGGGAGGGAGGAGAGGAGAGGAGAGGAGAGGAAGGGGAGGGAGGGATGGGGATGGGGATGATAGCGAGCCATGTGGAACATGTGCAGTGCATGTATTTCAAATGGGAACGACACAAATTTGTGCCTCAGAAAAGGAGCAGGACGAGCTCCACTCGTGGCTCAGTGCACGTTATTTGGCCTGGGATCATTCGCAGAGCCGAGAGAGAGAAACAGGATACAAACTTAAAGCAAGTCTCTCGCTGGCTGGCTTGCTGTTAATTAACACTTTTTCCCCCCTCGTTCCAGGCTTCGAGGCTGGCTGAGCACCAGAATTAAGAGCGCAGAAGATGAATGGGTATTGAAACAGGGTAGCTGCAGCCATGTGCTCAGTGATGAGCGCTGCTCACAAACAGGGGACAATATTTACAATATAATCATAGCACAACCATAAAGAGGGTGACATTGATGTGCACTCTGGTGTGAATGAAAATGGGAAAAAAAAACAAGGTGATGATTTCCATATTTACCCAGATATGCAAACACAAAGAATGCTAATTTGCTCCCTGAGACATCATCATAATTAGATTATAAATTAGGTTCATTTCTTACCGGACAAGAGGTGCTAATTCATTCTCTTTCCACCAGTGGGGGAGACTCGGCTGTAAGTGCTGCAGCAGCCATCCTATAGGCAGAGGAAGAGAGTATCAGGGACTCTCATATGCTCATCTGACAGCGACGAGCAATAACATATTCAAATAAATTCATGTTTACGCATAAATATTCAAAAGAGCATTCACAGACTGTGGCCCATGTTGAGCTCCTCTCATAGAGTCGAAATGTATGAGAGACACATTGTTTTGATCTTTCTCATCACAGTAAACAAATTTAATGCCATATAGCAGTATTTTACTCAACCAACAATCTCTGAGCTTCCCAACAATGCTGCCAGGCAGTGCAGGAGTGAGGCATGATAAGTACTCTGGTGGGTTGAGACACAGACGCCCTCCAGGCGTTCAATATTAGCAATTTCAAATTCTTATTTGGCTATGTTAATGCCAATCAAGCACAATTAATTTAGCCCACATTCTTAAACAAATAAACAAAGGGGGAGAAATGAGCCTGAATGAGGAGAGCACTAGTAATTAGAAGAATCCTGACACGCTAGGAGAAGCAGTGAAAAATCAATGTTTGAGCAGGTATTGTGTTATCACGCTCACGTGTGTATCAGCATACAACCAGAAGTCTCACAGGCGCAGCTGTGCAACGCAGATCTCCAAAACCTGCCGTGCTTTTTATAAACCGGGGGTTCTCTCAGAGTGAATAAACAATGTGAATCAGTCAGTGGTGGAGATGCCAAAAGAGGAAGACATCATAGTTAACACTTAACGGGACTTTCATGTGACAGTCTTATGATTTAAAGCTACAGCTTCATAACACACTTAAAAAAAAACGACAGTAGATGCAGCAAAAAAGTCAGTGCAGGGTTTAATACTTTGGTTTATTAAGTTTGGTTTGGTCCTGAAAGCTTGGGCTGTTTGAGGATTTCAAATTTTGCAGGAACAGACCGGGGCTAAGGAGAAAAAAATAAACTATTTTTCAATTGCACAACAATTTCTTCAAGCAAATAAGAACCATAGACTAGCTGAATGCAAAGGCTGTGATGTGATCATAGTTCGTACATATATGGCAAGGCATATATGTCCATATATGGACGTTGTCTCTGCGACGTCAGTCGCCCGTTCCTGATGCTGAGTAATGAAGCCAATCGTTAGCGGGGGCCATACTGGAAATAGTGACTCAAGAGGCGGGCTTTAAGCCTCTTCTCTAACATCTCTGGTGTGACAGACCTGTCAGTCAAGTGAGCTGCACCTCCGATTGGACAAACTCGTGATCTTAATCTCTTCTAAACCACTGAGTTAAAAAAAAACTCACTGCCCCTACAGTGTGTGCCGATAGGGAAATTAGTGCTTTAGACCCAAGCTGCTTTTTGGACAAGGCTGTAAATCTGTTTTTTAATGCTGTAAAAGTCTGTTTTTTGGCTTGATGTGTGTGTGGTTTCTGGTCTTTCTGCAGCCAGTCTCAGCAGACTGTCAACGAACAGCAACTTTTAGTACTTCCACTTCATTTTTCTCTACTGGATGTTGCCTCCTGGATGTGATTCATGGCACATGTATAACTGTGACTGCACAGGTTTGTTTGGTGACTTCTTTAATACAAAATAAAATTATGGTTCTGGGTGTTTTATTAATATTATTGTTTAAGTTGATGTTTTAAACCACCCACAGATAACATCTCCATGTTGTAATGACTCAGAGGAAATCACTTTACAGCTTTAAAGCTGAAACTCTGAACATGACCCAACCAGGTTAGCTTTGCTGAATATGTCAGCCAAAAGTAAAACCGGCCTGCTTTGTCACACTGAAAACTCTGACTTCAAAACTACAGATCATTTTCCCCTTCAGATCGAGCTTTGTTGTAACTCTACAATGCTTCAGCTTTTATTCAGAGGCTTGATCTATTTTCCCCTCATTCACACAAGCCATTAACACTTATATTGTTACCCAGTGCTGTCTTGCTGTCCCGCCATTCACTGGATGTGACACCACCGTTACTCCACTGCAGTGCAGCCAAGATTGGATATTTACTCACTGGAAGATCTGCCTAAGCACAGCATTTGGACTTGCAGACACTCAAACCACCTCAGACAAAAAAAAACAAAACAAAAAAAAAAAAAAAGAAAGAAAAAAGTTTTTCAGTGAAGGAGAAGCTCTGATCCAGACTGTCATGGTTTGGTCTTGAGTGGGTCATCTTAACAGCTCGATATATTACTGATTTTTGTGCTTTCTGATTTTAGTGCTCCAACATCATAAAATTTGCTTAATTTTTTGGGGGGTAGTGAACATTAGAGGGTTAAAGGGTTGACAAAAACAAGTGCAACTCACAAGATTGGAGACAAACACAAATCAGGAAAAGCAAATAAACACTTGACATAACAGATTTTTATAAATATACAAAAATTTAGAATATATTAATACATTATAAAAGATTTAACGGCTTGAAAATGTAACCAAGAAAAGAAAAAGAAATAAGTAGCCTTATTTTAGCTTATCATTATAGCTTATTTATCTTTGGTCTGGATTGGCAGGTTGTTTGTTAAACAGTGTGATTAAGGTTGACTAAATTCAGGTGGGTACCTTTATTGATTAAATAACTTTTTTGTCCAAACCTAGCTTAGAAACCTCATCATAATGTCATTACAACACAAAAGTTCAACTTAAATTTAAATTCTTTCTGCTCAAAACTGTATCCACATGTAGTAGCAGCACAAACATTTAAAAAAGAAACGTATGACACTTTAAGAAACTGAGAAAGTCTGGCTTTTCTTCTCAAAAAATCAAGTTACCTCGTGCAGAAGAGGAAACGCTAACGTCAAAATTATCATGAAAAATATTTTCTTTGAACTCACCAAACAAATGAAGAACTGGACTCTTCGATAACAGGAGAAAATAACAGCTGGCCGGTCACACGACTTAATATATGATTTATTTGCTACGACACGTGGCACGCGGAAATCTCCACAGTTAACTCTGAGAATCCGCAAATATCAACTTTCAGCGACTTCAGTACTTAGCGCCAGAGCAAGAACAAACAACAGCCAGGTACGGCAGCCTGAAAAGGACAAGACAGGCGACGGCTGAGTTGTGTTGGTGGACAGCTCCTGGTGCTGAAACTATGCAGGAGTCCTACAGAGGACTGCTTTCCTCTGTGGCTCTGAGAGAAGAGAGCTTTGAATGAAGATCAGAGGGGTTTTAAAAAAAAATGAAAAGAGGAAAAATCGAACAAAGTCTGCAGTGTTTTTATATATAACTTAAAGGCTCAACAGGAGATAAAACGGGCACTTCTTCATGAAGATTTTACTGCTGCCAAAAAAATAAAAAATAAAAAAACAAATAAAATAAATTAAGTCCTCTTGACATCTTAATGTTATATGTATGTGTATATGTATATGTATTATTATTATTATTATTATTATTATTATTATTATTATTATTATTATTATTATTATTATTATTATTGTTAATACTACTATGACTCCTTGGCAAGGCAATTCAATGAAAGAAAATATTTGAAAAATAAAAGCAAAATAAAATAAGATATGAAATAAAATATAAAAATTTAAAGAAACAGGAAAATAAAAATACAAAAAAACCTAAACTGACCATCATTATCCTCATCATTTTTATTTATATACAACAAAACCAGGGAAGTATATGGAAGAGCCCATGATTACTGAACAATTTGCCAATTAACATTTCAGTCAAAACAACAAAAATGGCAAAACATATGATGCAAATTAAAGCTTTATATTGCAAGTGTATGAGTGTGTATATGTACATGTACATATAATCACTGTTGCTTTCTATCTATCTATCTATCTATCTATCTATATATATCTATCTATATCTATATATATATATATATATATATATATATATATATATATATATATATATATATATATATATATATATATATATATATATATTGTTGTTGTTCTTGTTTCCATATAACAAAACCAGGGGACTAGATTAAAGAACCTATGATTACTGAACAGTTTGCCATCAACTAAGGAAAGGAGGGGGTGGGGGGTTGGTATTGACTGTAATTACACATGTATTTGGTTAAAGTTTTAACCAATAAAATGCTGCTGTAGGTTACTTAGTAATTACCTATACAGTGAAATAAGGTGAGCTACCATTGCAGACTGTATTCAGCTTATCTACAGGAGCTTATCTCAATGAAGGAGGATGATTGAGTATAGAGTGTCTTCAGTGATTTCCAACCTTCATTAATTGTAAATTTTTTGATTTCACATTCAGGGGAGCAGAAGCACTATGTCCCTTCTAAAAAACTAAAAAATCTTTGTGTGTTACAACTGGATGCGAATATAGTAGTAATGTAAATCCCCTTAACAAAATTTGATCTATGATAAAGATTAATTCATCTACCGACTGCAGTAACCCAACTGGGTTAAGTACTGACTGAGAGTGGCAGGTAATTCATAACTTCAGAAACAGAAATTCATAAAAACAAAGTCTGGGTCATCTTTTTAGACCCGGATAAAAAGTCTGAGGATGAACAGAAGCGCTCAAGTTTGAGTTTAACATGAAAAAGTCCAGAGCATGATTTTTTCACTCAGCCGCTTTTCTGGTAATCCAGGACTCACAGACAAATTTTAATGTGGGCAATGAAAGTATCACGATTATGCTGCAGGCATGTCCTGCTACTGTACTCTAAATTATTTAATGTAGGGAGGTCACGTGACTCCGTCAAAAGTTTTTCTTCTTGGCAGTGCTGTGCAATGGAAATTTCTGATCTTACAGAAAGTTTTTAGTTTTTGGCAGGGTAGAAGGACAACTGTGGGCCTATTGACTGTGTTGTTTATATTCTCACATTGCACATTTAAGACCTGGAGTAGGATTGTAAAACATCAACAGGAATCCATTTGTACTTTTTTTAATGCAATGCCCCTACAAAATGACCCTATTTTGCAAAGAGGTTTGTTTAGTTTTATGACGTTTTCTGATACGAAACATGCCTCAAAACTGAAAACAATAATTCAACAAACTTGCCTTTGATCTCAGAACACTTTGGCATCAAATTTGGGGGGTCATTTTGAGACATTGTTGAACTCTTTAGCTTCATTAGAAGCTCTTTGAATCTATCTTTTAATTACACAAGTCTCAAATATGTGACATTAAGTTTGAAGGCCCAAAATGTTACACATAGAATAGTTGCAAATAAAAAAGTGTATATTCACACCTATTTTGATAAACTTCAAGGTCGTACGGGAAGTTTTCACACATTCTTACACCATCCACACCAGGGCAACTTCCTCCCTCAGTTATGGGTCAGACTGAAGTGAGTGCTTGGATGCAGAGAGAGGAAAAGAGTGTAAGAAGAAAGGAAATAGAGCTGCACGAAGGATAAAGGGAGCATGGGAGAGGGATGTTGTGGGGTTTATTGGGGGGGTGGATGCTGCCGAGTGGAAGCCAGCTTGAGCCAAAGGAGGAGGAGAAAGAGAAGCAGGGTGTTTGGGGACTGGAAACGATAGCGTGGGAGAAGGTGAAGGCTTGTTGTTCAGTGGGACTGAGGGAGAAGAGTGGGAAGGGTGAGGGGAGGAGGAGAGGAAGAGGAAGGAGAAGAGAAGGAGTGATACCTTAAGGGACCGGAGAGAGATGTATGAAGGAGGAGAGGTTGCATTGCTGGCGTTTTGGGAGTAAGAAAGGGGAGGAATAACAAGCTGCAGCCTACTTATGTACAGTATGGTGCTGTGTGTGCTGTGCTGAGTGTGTGTGTGTGTGTGTGTGTGTGTGTGTGTGTGTGTGTGTGTGTGTGTGTGTGTGTGTGTGTGTGTGAGAGAGAGAGAGAGAGAGAGAGAGAGAGAGAGAGAGAGAGAGAGAGAGAGAGAGAGAGAGAGAGAGAGAGAGGGATAGAGAGAGGGTGTCTTTGGAATGGGATGACAAATGTGCCAGACATGAAAGACCAGCGCACACACACAGACCCTTTGGGAGCTGCTTCTCTACCTGCATACACACACACACACACACTCACACACACACACACACACACACACACACACACACACACACAATCACACACAATCACACACAATCACACACAGCAGCAGCAGCACACGTGTGCACACACAGCAGACTTCAGGGGATAAACACGCCAACACATACACACACAGCTTGGTATTTCTATACTTATGAGGACTACAGGCTGAATTCACGAAGTAGATTCAGATTTTTGCTTTGAAGAGTGACTCATGTAAGGTGATTTAAACCTGCGTTACCTTTTGCAGCCAGCAGGGGGAGACTGAAATAAAGTATGTGAATAAATCACATCAAGATGAAGTTTTTTACTGAGGAAAATGTTTTTTTAGGAGTGTATGTCTTTAACCTCTGCTTTCAAATGTTCTTTAACACCACAGGATATTCATTTTGTAGATTTTGATTATGTTTAAGGTGAAATAGTCAATAATTCAGGGTGCTGTTGCCTGTGATTGATGCTACCTCGACGAAAGTCCAAACCCCTCATTTTCACGGCTCTGTGGGGAGTTGGCTTTCCATTTTGGGGGGAATTCTTTATCTTTTTCGGCCCAATATTTGCCAGTCTCTAATTCCACCAAAGTCTTCATTTTTTCTATTCTCCAGACTACATTTGCCACCTTCTGCTTCAATTTGCGTCCCAACTGGATATTGTTTCATCCTACATGACAATTTACAGAGTGCATGCTTCATATCAGAAATATGAGTCATGTTTTTTAATTGAAAAATCTTTAAAACCTAGCTATGTTATGTTGGAATCAACAAAATGAGCAAAATGATGACAAGGAATCACAGCATCTAACTTGTAATCAAAGTCATAATGCTGTTCAGACAGCATGGAGGGTAGATTCTGAAGACTCAAAAAACAAGACAACTGGACTGTGTAGAGTTTGGGGACGATGTTTCTCTGGTCCTGTTGCAGCAGGCACAGGGATATTAGCTGTAGTGTTGCTGGCAGTAGCTGGTGTGTTGGGTTTTCAGTGTCTTTTTTGCAGCATCCTGGCTGTCCTCTCCTCCTCACGTGTTTGGATCCCAGTCAGGCGCAGAGCTTACAGGTGTTTTGGTGAGCAGCCATGCTCTCCAGGTCCCCAGGCTTGATATTTCACTTCTCTAGAGCTCTTTTCAGCTGGTCTTTGAGACGCTTCTTGTCCTCCAGCAGAGCGTTGACCATGTCCCAGCCAACGCAGCTTGTGGTGAGTGATGGTGGCGTCACTACTCTTGCAGCTTGTTCTTCTGACAATCTCAGAGTGAGGCGCTCGGTCTCATGATTCCCAGGATGCACTGAAGATGTAAAATTGCTCCAGAGACTTCTCGTGGCCAGTGAGTGACCCAGGCTTCAGAGCTGTAGAGGAGGGTGGTGATGCAGATAGTCTGATAGATGAATACTTTTGTGTGAAGATTTAGATTCTTGTTTTGAAAGACCCAGCGCCTGAGTTTCCCAAATGCAGCTGCTGCTTGCTGGATTCTGTTTTGGATTTTGCTGTCAATGCTGTTGTCCTCACCGAGGATACTCCCCGGGTATTTGAATGATGGTACAACAGACAGTTGTTTGTTGGCAACAGTGAAGATGGGTGGTTTGGTAAGGGTGTTGGGACTCCACTAGCACACAACCTCTGTTTTGGCAGTGTTGATGGTCAGTCCCAGCCTATTATCTGCTACATCAAGGATGGCCTGGAGGTCCTCTGGAGTATGAGCCACAAGAGCACTATTGTCTGTATATTGCAGTTCAAGGAGCCTTACTCTGTGCAGCTTGGTGGTTGTTTGTAGCCTTCTGATGTTGGAGAGGTTGCCATCCTGAGAGGGCCATTAACTCCCACTGCCATGTGAGGTGTTATGGTCACATGATCCCAGGTGTGAACATTTAGAGAACTTCCTGGGGAACGAGTTAAGCACATCCTTGCTCTCTAGCCAACACCTGTACATTGCCATGCTCTAAAAAGTGTCCTGTGTCTTTAAGGTAAAGGTGGACATTCTTGAAAGGTGAAAGGTGAAACTTCTTTCGAAGATATATAAAATAATAACACAGTCTGACCAAACTATTGCGTTACCTTCTAATAAATGGGAACAAGAGCTCTCCATTGCTCCGGATGCAGAATTCTGGGCTACAATCTTAAAAAATATCTATTTTATGACCAAAAATGCAAATCTACAGCTCATCCAATACAAAATCATTCACAGAACTCACTACACTGCACAAAAAATGTCTCAAATGGGTTTCGCATCAGAAATATGTTCCTATTGTACACAAAGTTGTCCTGACACCTATATTCACGCCACCTGGCACTGTACACCCATCAAACAGTTTTGGAAAGAAGTCACTCAGTCACTATCCCTCTTCATGGAGAGCCACATCCCACTGTCCCCCTCACTCTGCTTACTTGGTGACTTGTCTTCACTTGATCTTAATGCAAGTAACAGTAGACTACTTCTTGTGGCACTAACTATCGCCAAGAAAACTGTCCTCATGAACTGGAAATCAAGAAACACCATACATCTAGCCCAATGGAAGAACCTCTTCTCTGATTACATCTCCCTGGAAAACTTGGCTTCCCCTCTTATCAATACAGCAGAACATCATTGTTCATACTGGTCACTCTTAATTGGCTTCTTGCATGTCTGAATCCACTAGCACCTTTTCCTTGTCTGTCAGCCAATACTCCCCTCCCCCAAACACACACACAAACACACATACATAACCACTAAACTAACTGGCACTGCTTTCTCCAAAGAAACTAATACAGCTCCCCAGGACTACCAAAAGATGAGTATACTCCGGTGAAGGTAGTGGGGGGGTTTCTTTCCACCTACAACCCCAGACTTGACCCACTGCCCTGTGGAACCTGATGGCCTGGCGTCTTCCCTCCCTGAGGTGGGGGTGCTCAGCGATTTGCCGCCTGTGCCCCGGGGCTACCGGGTCCGTGCGCAGTTGTGGGATCTGGAGGGGGATGCTAGCCACTCCAGAACTGGGGCACCTTGGCTGGCCCTGGGGGTTGTGGGATGAGGGGCTTGTCCGCGGTGCGTCCATGCCCCTTCCTCCCTGCCGTCCGCCTTGTGGTCTCCCTCCCTCCTCCTTCCTCCTTGCCTACCCGCCCCCCCCCTTGCCCCTGCGGAGGGACTGTGGGTCCCCGGCTGGCCTAGGGGTCCAACCCTGGGGCCTGTCTCGCCCTCTGGGTGGGGTCACTGTCCCCGTGCCACGTAGGCCCACGTGGCAACGTGGGCCGGGACAGGGCGTCAGGGCAACCGTGGGGTATTGGCTCCCTCATGGCAGGGTTGCCCGATGGCATCTCTGCCTTCCTTACAGGTCGGGGCCCGGAGTGGGCTGGGGGGGACTTGCCGGCTGGGGCCCGGGTGGAGGTCCCGCGGTCCTCCTGTGGGGGGCGGTGCCCTATGGGTGGTTGTCCTGTGATGGGTCTGGGGCACCTGCTGGGTCGGGGGCTCTGGTGCTGTGGTTCGCCGGTGGGGGTGCCCCTGCTGTGCTTGCCTGCTCGTGGGGGGCCATCTTGGTCGTCTTCTGTGGATGCTGGGGCTTGGTGTGGGGGGGGCTTTTCGATGTCAACCCCCAGGCTCCTGCATGGTGTCTTGACAGACGGGGCTGGTCCTTGCTGGCTTTGCCTCTTACTCGCACTTCACCTTTTCACCTTACACTCTTGTACACTGCACCTTTGTTTTTTTTTTTTTTTTTTTTTTTTTTTTTTTGTTTGTTTTTTTTTTTTTGTGTGTGTGTGTGGGGATGGGGGGGGGGGGGGGGGGGGGGCACACAACACTCAGGGCTCCTGGAGTTAGGGGAGGTAGGGAGGGGACTACCTCACCCTCCTGCCCTTTTTGTCCTCCAGTTTTTAATTACACCACATACACTAGATTGAGGGAGGGTGAGGATGGGAACAGGGGGCCGTAGGAATGGGCTCCAGTCTGTCACAGGCTGGGGCCCTGCCCTGCCCTGCTCACCTCTCTCCTGCCTGACCTTCCCTCTGTTTTTAATGCAAAACAAACATTCACCTGTTTTGGATGGGCGGGGGAGTGGGGACCGGTGGGCTCCCACTCCGCCAACCTTCCCTCTCCTAATGCACAACTTCACAAGTAGGGACACACTTAGTCACGGTGAAGGGATAATGCATCTTTGTCTGGAAGCAAAGATGCATATTAACAGGGTGGGACAAGGGGTGGAACACTAGTTTAGGCTTGGTAGGGCCGGTGGGGTCTGGCCCTGTCTGGCCACGATTCTATGCGGGTGAGCATGTTTCCATCTGGTGGGTCGGCATCGGGGGCCTCTCAGTGCGGCTGGCCTCGAGTGTCTGTGGGGGGTGGCTGGGGTGGCCCCTTGGGGGCGGGTTGGCCCTGTGGGGTCGTACGCCCCTTGGTGTGCTGTGGTACCGGGTCCCCGAACTAGCTTGCTCTGGTCTCGTTATGGGTGGCTACCTGTGGGGTGCTGCTCTGTGTTGGTGGATCCGGGCGCTTCCCTGGGCCCGTGGGCGGTGGTCTCCTGTGCTCCTCCGGGACGGGTTCCTCAAGGGGGGGGCGGAGTGTGCTCCTGGCCTCAACACTGCACGCCCTTGTCCCGCCCACCCTTGTCCCGCCCACCCTAGGTCCCCAGAGGGCGCTCGGTCCTGGGACATCTGGCTCCTGGGCTGCTGGGGGGCCCCGGTCCAGCCGTGGGGGATGTGGGGGGGCGGCTGGGTATGGGGGTATGGGGGCTGTGGGGTGGGCCGGGTGGATGGGGGGTTGGTTGGGGGTGGATGCTGGGCGCGGACCTTCCTCCCCCCGCGGCCCCCTTAGTGTCACCCTCGGTGCTTTGGGTGATGGGGGTTGGCCCCCCTCTGGGTCCGGGGGCTGTTGCTGGATTGGGTGACGTCCGGGGCCCTGGTGGTGGGTCTTGGATGTCCTGGCCTCTCGGGGGTGTCTCTGGGCCCCTAGGTATTGCAGGGAATGGTCAACCTGGGACTTCGGTGATCACCCCACATACATGCCTGCATAAGTACGCATGCTCCTGTTGGGACTCACCGAAGACAGGTGGTGTGTCCCATCAGAACATGCTGAATCACTTCTGGCACTTCTTCACTCTATCGTGAAACGCATGCCCCCTCCGTCTCTCGTATCTGCTGGTTCATGCACTTCTTTTGGGATCCCACTTCTCTGACATTCCTGAGCTTTCTTACAGTTGTCACTCCTTGAATTTTACTTAGAACAACACAGCACTTGGACTGCTATTTAATATCATCAACATTACCTGTTTGCCCTTTTCCCTGTCTGTCCTTTCCCCCTCTTTGTATCCTCGTCTGTCCTCTTTCCTGTTTGTCTTGTCTCGTCTTATCTGTCACTAATTTCCCCTCCTTCACACTGTGGTATAGCACGGCCCTCCCCTCCAGCTCACATCGGGGAATAAATAAAGTTTAATTTGATGGAGTAGCCTACAGGGAGGGCTGGTGATGGTCACTGATGGCAATGAATCATAACTATCTATGCTTCACTGCAATAATAAAAAAATGCATTGGTCTTTAAACGTTGGCATTGGACACAGTGTTCAACTATAGGACATATGCAGACAAGGGGAAAAAAAAAAAAAAAAAAAAAAAAAAAAAAGGTAAAGGTGGACAGCCAAGTCCTGACCTGAGAAGGTGGCTCCTTGGTGTTCAGTCATACACTTGGAAGGACCTAAAAAAACCTGTGGATACTCAAAGTGGGCCTTGTTGAGGAACAAGGAGAGAAAGGGCACTGAACCAGAAAGGGAAGAGAGACGCAGGAGCATTATGATCCCTTAAAGTTCAGGCGTATCTTAGAAACTAAGGTGGATCTTTGGTAAACATCACATTCCTGTTCACTTTAAGCCTGGAAATACACTAAGGCAGAAGCTTGTCCATCCCAAGGACAAAACACCAAGACATAAAGAAAGCAATATGGTGTACGCTGTCTTGAGCAAAGAGGATTGCTCAGACCTGAACAAACCAACCAACTGCTTCACAAGCAATTGGTTTAACACAGAAGAGCCACCTCAGCCATGAAGCTAATTTTCCCTTAGCAGGAAATGTTAAAAATATACAATACAAACAACAAAAAAATCATACTAGTATTTAAACTTGAGGGAAGTTTTCAACTTCTCCAATTTTTTACATAAAAGGACACTTTTATGAAGTCCTCAGTTCAGGAAGTCACCTTCAAACGTGCTCAACAGGTTTATCTCTACAAGAAACGTGTTTCTGTTTCTAAATGCTGCCTCAGTTTCTTGCTTTCCTGCACCAAACAAATTTTGTGGGTCTTCTTCTATATTATGAAATAGTGGGTAATAGCATTACAAGTCATCATCGCCACCTGCTGTTGAGATATGTAAGAAGACGTCATTCTACTGCATTCAAAAATTCTTTTCAAAATAAAAGCACAAGATGTTTTATGAACATCTGTTCTGTTTCTGTTCTCCAAACATCCACACCTGGGATCATGTGACCATGACACCTTCACATGACAGTGGGAGTTGACAGCCCTCTCAAGATGGCAAAAAACTTTGTCTTCCCAACCCTCAACAGAGTGCAGTTGTCTTTTTTTCTAAATCCGCAGAATAACCATGACCTGGATGAATGAGAATCCGCACAGGACAAGGGGAGATGCAGACTTTTATACATGAGGTGATGGGTCACAGGTGGAAACAATAAAGGGGATCACCAAGGCTGGAAGGGAAGTTACTTAAAACAAGAGGAGAGACAGTCTGTGACTTTGGAGTCCTTTCAGCATGAGGGAGCATCCAGTTCACCTTTCATGCTAAATGTTGTGTCCTACAAACTCAATTCTCATCTGTCTCCAGCAGATTTTTCACTTTCAAATAATAGAACAGCAAATTGAAACACCCAATTCACATCTCTGGTATTTTTGATTTATTTATTTATTTATTTTTAAAGGGATTAGAAATTAGAATGTAACAGAGGAAAACCTTGTTAATGTATAGAATGTATGAGTTAGAAAACAGTGTTAGACAATAAAAGGAAAGATTATTTCATCTTCCATCCAAATGGTGAACCATGATCTGAAAGTCTGTTCAGGAAGTTGAACTAAACATCACTTTGTCAATCTGCCCCAGCTCGAATGAGTAGAACTAAATTAGACTCACACCTGCATGCTACACATAGACACTCACACACTCATTACTTCATGATGGCACACACACACACACACACACACACACGCACGCACGCACGCACGCACACACACACACACACACACACGCACACACACACACACACACGCTTATGTAAATTCAGAAGCACCCACACGAGAACAAAGCCATGGCATGGGCATAAACAAGGGGGCATACATAAACATTACGTGTACATGCATTATGCAGGCGCATGCCACACACTCAAACACACACTACACACCATTTACCTCATTCATGGAGGTAAGAGCACGCATCATTTCACCCCCTCACTCTCTTTCTCTCCCTCTCTTTAGTCCCCAAATCCATGGCATATGACCTTCTGTGGGACAGATAAAGAATGTGCTTATCAGTCATGCAAATGAGGCTGAATTCATTTTCCACAACAGATGGCCCCATAGATAATGATGATGGAGGAGAGAAAATTAAATGTCTCTTGCTCGGTGACCATGGCAACCGCGCCTCTGCGGCGTAATATCAATAATAAGTGCACCGCATAATAAGGTTGTCAGTACTGTGAATCAAAACCTTCCCTGATGGGACAGACCGAGGGATGGGGTGGGGGGGGTGAAGTCCTCTGAAAGTTTGGTTGAGTCAGTCCACCCAGGGGTCACCGTTTGATGTCACAGGAGCTCGTTCTTTTCACCTTTAATGTTTCATAAGAGAGCTGGGTTTGTTTCAGAACACCTTATTGAAAAATGAGTGTTTGTAAAGGGTTTATAATGCATGACCTTCAGTTTTAGCATTAAAGAGAGGGTATTCTGCTTTCCTACACTGTAAACATGGATGTTAAGTAATGATGCTGCATGTTCAGACTAAAAAACTCTGAATCTGTTTTAAACCAATCAAAACATCCATTTCAAAACATAGTGTGAGATTTTTTTTTCTTTTTTTGGAGTTTTTAGCTGAAAACAATGTAAGGATTTAACAGGAGTAACACAGGGACAGTGAAAGGACAAAGAAAAGCACAATAACCCCTCTTTAAAGGGAGTTCAAAGGAGAACAAAACCTGGTGATGAAGAATTCCAGTGGGTGAACCCTGTCATCAATGTACCCCCAAATATAATTGGTTGCAGTCCTTGTCTACAATAATTGGCTGTTGAAACTGAAAAAGAAGAGACATATGATGATACATGGTTAACTATACAGATGTATGTTAATACTAACGTTTCAAACGTTATGACTTTGAAAAAGTCAAAATGATTAGAAATGATTAGCATAGCTCATCATTTCCTTTGCTTTAGTGCTTCACTTCTTGCTTACTTTGTCTGACACAGACGACAGCCAATCTTAGGAGACGAGGAGATGAAGCACTCGCAAACAAGCAGTTGAAAGCTTCACGAGTAGGAGAGTGATGATAGTATTTGCGTGTTCTTTCAGATTCTCTCAAAGAAGGATTTTCTTCTCGCAGGTCACAGTAAAGCTCACGAGAGCAGAGGTATTCTTTCTAACATAAAGGCCCTTGCAAAATAATCATTTGCTTGCATGGCTGTTTGACTCTTAACCTTACAAGTGTCAAATCTTGTCTGCGCTAGCGGCTTTAGCAGTGAAATGCCACCATATTTACCCTCCTTGGATTTCCTTAATGAGCAAGATGGCAGCAGGCAAACAGAGACATCAGGTTCAGAGGAACTCTCAGCATTCCGAGATTCCCAGAGCGCTGTCTGGACGTAATCTCATGTTTCCAGATGCAGCTACAGTGTCGAGCTGGGTTAGCTAGCAGCAGTCTGACACGTTTACTTCAGCAGCTAAATCAGAGTCACAGTTAACCAAAACTTCAAGTCAAAGTTTAGTTACTCACAAAAACTTCTTATAAATAACTTTATAAATAATCCAGGAAGTCTGTCACTCTCTCCCTCAGCACAGCACACAGCAACCTTTTTTTCATCAGCCCTTTAAATAGAACAAATATCTTTTATTCATCTTTTTTTAATCATGGAGTATACTTCACAATGTCAGGTCCTGAAGAAAAATAAGGACTTTAAACGTCAATAAATATTTGTTAATTAGGATTCTTTGATTTTTGAACCCAGCCTCAAGTGGACACTCTAGGAACTGCACTTTCACTGTGGCTTCATTTTTTTTTTTTTTTTTTTGATTCCAGAGTTTGTTGCAAATCCCTTCACTTCTTTAGTTATAGTGCCCCCTACAGGCAGAGACTCTTCAGATGTTGTCACAAATGTTGTCACATTTTGTTTGAGTGATAAACCGTCTCCATCTATGAACAGAAGATACTTTCAGACACAGAACGAATCATTTCTGTTGCCTCTCTGTTAACGTTATGCTTAACGTGTGTTTTTTATTTAATGGCAAGTCATGGATTTTAAGAATTGTTTCGAGAAAACCTGCAAAAATGTACGAGGAATGGTTTCACATATCAACATTTTCCTCTAGTGAGCAGCAGACAGAGAAATTAGACACAGAATGAAAAAGGATGAATCATTTCTATCGTCTCTCTGTTCACTTAGATTTATCAATAAGATTTTTTATTTCACTTGCAATGGAGAAGGCCCAAGAAACTGAACTGTTTGCTGTTAAAAAAAAAAAAATCAAAGTTCATTTATAACATTTGAAGATCTTGTCCTTCAAAGATTTGTAAATTCTCTTCAGCCCTTTTCTTTAATTTTATTTCTTTTTCTCAGGCCTCCAGAGGAGGATTTGGTTGCAGCAGGGGAGTCTGTTGGTGCAGGTCCATCACAGGACTCAGCACCTGTGTGTGTTTTTTCTTGAGACCCAGAAATCTTCATTTTGAACCAGAGAGAAACAGAAACCGTCTTTAGCACAGAGAGGAGGTGGATGTGATTAAGACTCTGACAAGGACTCAAAGGACTTGGAGGACTCAGGCTTCTTTTTAAATTTCATTAAATTTCATTAAATTTTCAATTTTAATTTATTATTTCTTCTGGTATCAGGTTCTAGTATCACATCAGTTTTCAAGCTACAGCTAGCACTAGTGTTTGTTTATCTGCATGCACATCAGTGTGTGTCAAAACGTCAAAGGAGGTGCAACAGGTTGTTCGTTTTGCTTCTGCTAATGCCAGCAAATACAGAGCAACATGTTCAATGTGAAAAAACACATTGAAGGGAAGATGGGGACAACGTCTATAGGAGGGTACACACAAGGATTTTCTAAATGTGAAGGGAGTTTTTATCTGTCAGAGAGCCCACACATGAAGATCAAAAATTAGACATTGAACAGTTTTTATCGTTCTGTGTGTGGTGAGCTCTGATAATCTCAACACAGCTCACCACACACAGGACAGTTCTGTCCAACCACCAATCTAGATTCTAGTCCTCCAAGACAGAATTTGGCGTGACCAAACATGATCTAACAAAAACATAGAAGAAGAAACATAGCAACAGATAGCAACAACCAGTAAACACCAAACAGCATGGAAGAGGACATAGAAGAGGGAATGATGGTGGTCTTTGGACTATTTTTAACAGAAAATTTGCAAAACCAAAAAGAAGAAAAGACTGTGGAAAAAATCCTGGAGACAGCAGGAACACTGACTTTCCTCATGATTTTTTCGTCAGGTCAGCCATGCTTGTTTCTGTTTACGTCTGCTTCCTTATTCCTCAGTCAACTCACCTCCTGATTGGCTGCATTCCATTCTATACAACTCACTGAGTCATGACTCGGAAGTCATCGGCTTTCCCCACACACATGAAGATTTTTGATTGTAAATATTGAACAAGTTTAGACAAAAACAGCCTTATAATCATTAAGTGTGTACCCCCCTTAACTTTAACAGACATCTGTTCAGGGAGCACCCAGAGGAGTGAGTAGATGGTGATGCTAATGTTACTTTGTCCGTTGATAACATTGTCATAATCTAGCTGCTAAATAACAACATTAGCGTCCGAAGTTACTCAGACATGGTTCCGTGGTGTTTGGTGAAGTGATCTTTTGTGCAGCGTTAAAGAGATAAGTGAAGTAACATTACATGAATAAATTCTGACTGCAGGTGTGTATATGAAGTGTGACAATGAAGCACTTGTTGTCTGCATTAAACCAACGGTCTCTGCAGTTGAGCCAGTGTTTCTAGTAGAGACTCTTTATTGTCCCTGAATGTGTTTCCTGCACATCAAAATCGAATATTTTACACACTTAAAGTTAAATAATTAAAGTTCCACCAGGTGAGTTTCCTGTTTCCTGCTCTGAGGACTTTCCTTGGACTTGGGAGGTGAAGAGGACTCAACTCGGACTTGGACTCCCCTGTTTTGTTTTGTTTTTTACTTGTACTTAACTCAGGCTCAAACAATGAGGACTCGAGAGTCAACACAGACACCAGCTATGGTGACTCAACTACGTCACTGGTTTGGAGTATTTTTACCAGATCCATAGCGAAGGTCTGTGTTAGAGGGTCCAGGATCTTGCTAGTTGTGATGCTGGCTCAGGTGGGACATCGTGATGAAATGTTTCTGCAGACTTTGATGGGATTAGAATCAAGATGCAGCATACCTTTCATGAGGTCCACATAGGCTCTCATATAATTTACCAGCATCCTCTTTTGGACAAGCCCAGGTTTGAAAATAGATTCAGGGTATTAACCTCACAGAGACAGATCTGTGACTCAAACTGATGAGTCTGTTCTCACTGAGCTCCAGCATTCATGAGTCAGATGGAAGTTGGCCTCTTCTGTCCAAAGCAGAAAAGCTCTCTTCTGGCGAACCAGTCAGTCATCTGATCCACAGATCAGGTCGGATCAGAAGAGAAAATTAGCCTCATCGTGACCACAGTTTAGGTAACTTCAAGAGTTTGAGTACAACTAACTTCACTGATTTCTGTTCTTTAAAACTTGTGAATCAGTGTTTTGATGGACTTTCTCTTCTGCCTTTTTGCAAACACATAAAGAGACCACAGAGCTGCATCAGATCCACCAGAGCGGCTGTAAGTAATAATCATAAAGTTTCATTATGCAAAACAGATTTTCTTCAGCTTTTTCTGTCGGAGGAGCAGAATCTGCCAAATCCTGCTTAGTTCAGTAACAAACCTGCGCTCAGCGGGTGATGGTGCTCATGGGAAATGGTGTCGTCATCCCTAAAAACATTATGGATTCCAGCCACAGTTGCCACTGCATTCAATGCCAAACAGAGAGTCCTCATAGAGACTTTAAAAGTCTGCTGTAATATGTTGCAGAGACACTGATGCTTCATTTCTTTTTGCACCTCTGTTTGTCTGATTACAGCTGATTCATTTGCTCCTTTATTCAATCTCAAACCACAGCTTCATTGGTCCTGATGAAAACAACGCCTATCCGAAGGCTGTGGACCAGGATGGGGAATTGGACTCTGAAGTGTTGGGATGATGCAGAGAGACTGAGAGATGTCCAAACAGGAGTTTTTGCTCCCTCTGTAAAGTGACCTTGGGGAGTGTTATCACCTTCATCTTTCTCTGCATCGATCACCTTCCCGCCTCAGAGGAAAACCGTACAGCTGTTGCATGGTCTTTACTTTGGTCAAAACACACACACACACAAACACACACACACAAACACAAACACAAACACACACTGGCTCTGTCTCTGCAGGATGGCCATCATTAGATCCCTCTCAGCTGATTCTTAAGTGTGCACATAAAAACGTCATCATCTAATGATCTGTGTGTGAGCAGTTTTCTGACCCTGCTCATGCAGAAAAGAAACATCTGGTTCTTTGAAGGACAAAGAAAGTGTAAATCTGTTTTCTTAAAGGATGAGAGATGCTCAGATCTGATGACTGAAAAGAAGGAGTTTTCTCTACTGTGATTTTTATTATTATTAACCTTTATTTAATCAGATAAAACACTATTGAGCTCAGGCTCTCTTTTACCAGGGTGACCTGGCCGAGAGGTCAGCAGCACGTCATCAGAAACAGCCCCAAGAAGTGACAGTCTGTCTTTACATCAAGATTTAAGATTTAAAAAAACAGGCACTGTTCAGTGGTTTCACGCTGTCTGTCCCTCAGGATAGACCTGAAGGCTCCGAGTGGAATAAGTTCAGGGAGTTTCAGTTCAGTCTGGAGAGTCTCCATGCTGAGGGGGCAGCAGAGCTGAAAGCTCTTTTTCCCCAATTCAGTTCTTACTGGAGGAACAGATAAAACAACCGTAGTGCAAGAACTCAGGACACAGTGACCGCTTGTTCTCTGCAATAAAGCACACAGATACGGAGGAATCAAACCTTAAAGAGCCCTTAAAATCAGGGTCAGCCAATATCTGTGCTCAAAGGAGGCAAGTTCAGTTTTCATATGAAGTTCACAAGCCAAGTAAGCAAAGTAAGGCTTGTATCCACAGGCTGTGGTCTACCGCGTCAAATGCTTTGGACAGACTGATGATTTGTTTAGGCTTCTGGAGACATCCACTGGTGGACGCTTGAGGAACTTCAGTTTTTTGACCTTTTCCATTATTACCATTATTATCATTATTAATCTGCAAAGGTTACAGTAAAGAAACAGGTTCAAAGTTTAAGCTGTGACAAAAATAAAGAAAGAAAGGTGCAGCTGCTAAACTAGAGAGCTATAAAAGCTGTCAGAGTAGTGTTTTTCTGTTTCCCATGAGCACCATCAACCACTGTGGGAAAGACATGTTAATTTTTATCAAGGCGTGATCTTCATGTTGTGAAGCGCTATTGTTTGAAACATGTCAACAATCAAAATTTGTAAACTCGGTTTGTAGCGTAGTTTAGTAGTTGGATATATTTACTGTTCCTCACAGCCAGCTGCTCTGAAACGTGTCTGTAACGTGTAACATTAGTGAATCCAGTCATGTCCTACCAGAGCTCATCTACCAACTCCAACCTCACCAATCAGAGCTAACATAACCTCACTCTTCTTTTTTTATTGACAGACTCTCAAGTTTGATCAGATCACTGCAGAATACCTGGACTGGGCTGGAATGAACATTATCACAAACAGATTAGCCTGTGTTTTAGCCTGTGCTCTATCACTCTCCTGTTTAGCTTTCTTCTGCTCTTCTGTCCTTTTTCTGTTTGACAGTTCAGCTCCAGTGTCCACCAACACTAGTGAATAAATCAAAGAAAAGTCTTTTTGAGCACAGAAAAACACAGATCTCTCTTCTCACTACTAAACTTTATCAGCCGGCATGGTTTTGACATTTACAGCATGCAGACTTCTGGTTTAAAGCATTCATTTATTTAAACCTGTGTCTGGTACAAAACTCAGATTTAATCAGGCTCATTTCTCTCTTGCTCTTCTTGATATATTTTGCAGCTATTAAGGCGGAGTGATTTTGCATGTTATGGTACAATTAGGCCGACTCTTCTGGTAGGTAGGCTCAGTGAAGCTGTTTGCTGGGAACCCAAAGGCCTAAACTCCACCTCTCTCCTTTATCTTGCTTTACAAAGAGTTAGAGTGGGCCAGATTTTCCGAAATGGTACCTTCCATTGAGATTACGATCATGTTTTATACAGTCTGGAAAAAAACAGATTTATGGCCTTTCCTTTGCAATGATTATCTGTTATTATATAGCATCTTATCTTTCAACCTAGAAGAAATAAAGTCCCCAAATATTTACCTTGGCTTTCTTCTGCTCTTCTGTCCTTTTTTTCTTTTTGATAGTTCAGCTCCAGTGTCCACCATCACTACAAAATGATTCTAAAAAATCTTTTTCAGCAGAGAAAAACACAGATCTTACTCCTCACTGCTGAACTTTGCTGGCCAGCGTGGTGCGATCAAAGGGAACTTTTAGTCTGCTTGACATGATTTTAAAATCCAGCCTGAACCAACATTCAGAAATAACCAGCGTTAGCGCCGATATTCTCGTTTTAAACTCAGTGATAAACAGATGTGACTTGTAGGACTCTATCAGGAAGTGAGGCTCTGATTATCATGCACAACAAACTTCTGAGCTAATGAGTCACTATATCTGCCGTTTCACACCCACCTCTAACTTTAATAGATCCTAAATGCTGGAGGCTTTTTTTGTCTTTTCCAAACTTAAATCAGGATGAGTCATCTTATGGTTTTCATTCCTCAGGGCTCGATGTCTCACGCTCCTTCAATCAGTTTTTCTGCTTTGTGCAGCGCTACGATGAGCAGGGGGGTTTCTACATGAGAGACCTTTCTATCATCAGCGAAGGTGGTAAAAACTGAAACAAATAGATCCAATGAAAATTGTTTATTCAAAATCCCTCGACCACCATGATACGTTTTAGGAGTAAGAATCTGATCATGTCCAGTTTCAGCTTTAACATCCCATTAGAGGTCATTTATTCTTTTGTTATGATGATTTTTGTTCTTGTTTTGCAGCTCGATGTGCTAAAGTTTTCATCACTCCGAGGACTTCCTTCTCGTGCCAAGTCGCCTGTTTTTGCAAGAAATTCCACAAGCCTGAAACCTGCCACTCACCTCCTTGTCCTATTTGGGTCTCTGTTTTATTGCCTGTGATAGCCTCTCTCTCCTCTAGCCTCATGGTGCACTCTCGCCCCCTATTCTCCTCTGTGTCTGCCAGCCAGACACTCTCAATATAGCTCTGCTCATAAACACAGACACAGTGCGAAGCAGAGAGAGAGAGAGAGAGAGAGAGAGAGAGAGAGAGAGAGAGAGAGAGAGAGAGAGAGAGAGAGAGAGAGAGAGAGAGAGAGAGAGAGAGAGAGAAGGCTCCTGTGACAGTAATAAAAATGAGTGAGAGGCAGGGGAGAGATGGAGATTGGGGTGAATGAGTGGGAGGAGAGAAAGGAAGAGAAGAGGACACTCATGTAGAGCAGCCTGTGTATGTGTTTGTGTGTGTGTGTGTGTGTGTGTATGTGTGTAAAGAAGAGAAGGATGAATCGAGGAAAGCAGAGATAAAGACAGGAGAAGAAAGGAGGCTGAGAAAATGAGAGGGTGAGAGAAAAGAGAGGGTGTAAAGAGGTAGACTGATTTCAGAGGAGTGAGAGACACGAAGATATCAGCTCCTGTGTGAGGCGGCTTAAAGGCCGGGCTGCCCTACTTTAACCACTCGTGTAAATAATGAATCCTGTGGCTGAAGGTATGACTCACACACACACACTCACACACACACATACATACAGACACACACATCCATACTCACTGTTTTACCTTGTTTTCACCTCTCAGACATTACCTGATGTGTTTGACGGGCCTTTACAAGGTAGAAGAATGGAGAAAACACAAAAATATCAACTCCTCTGCTCCTCCACCGATGGATGTAAACTCCTCTGATTGGATCAGAGCAGCCGGGTCAGGACCCAGGAGTGTGTCAAAGAGTCACTCACAGGGGATTCTGATGTGTGCTTGAAAAGAAATATAACAAAGAAAAACCTCTGCTACACCTTTATTTTGAAGGACGTGTGTTTTCTGATACGGGCTGAGGGTTGTGGGGTTGTTTTATCTCACTCCAGCTCAGTAGGTGGTGATGTTGCACCTCAGCGCTGGTTTTCACCTGACACTGAACAAAACTTTGAAAATATCTGGGTCACGTATTCATCAATTTTGGCAGAGATATCTTGCGAAAATGAAACATCAGAAGACTTTCACTACTCTGAAGCTCCAGAGCCCTTTTTTTTGTTGATGATAAGCAGAAGTTGGATAATTTCAACAGAAAACAAAAAAACAAATAATAAAGAAAAAAAAAAACCCAAACATAAAAACAACCAAAGATGCTGTATGTGACATGTCCAGTGTGAGACAGCAGACAATACTTGAAAAACAGCCATAAAACACCACTAGCTGCTCATATTTACATCAACCTCCCACAAAAATGCTTAATACTTCTATAGTGAGTTCTGGAGACTATGAAACATTCAAGCTAAATATGAAACCTTAACATAACCAAGATAACCATCAGAAACCATGACTAACATTACTATCTTATTGTTTTTAAAAGGCTCTGTGAGGACTGTCTTGCTGTGTCCCAAATGGTGTACTTTCCTAAGTGCACTTACATGAAGTGCACTGCGTACACTCTGCACTTACTGGAGCAGTGAAACGAAATCTTACTGGGTCGTGTTGTCCCAGATCAAACACTGTGGCTTCGCACTTACCGGAAACTACGATCACATTTCACAACGTTTCGCAGGCGTTCTGTTATTCAATGATAATTCATTGACAAGCTAATATGTAGCTCGCTGCCAGTCTTGCTCCAGTTGGTTCTGGATCAGTAACCACAGTAACGGCGTTAACTTGTTAAAATGATTAACTGTAACTTACACCCCAAAGCGGTGTTTCAACTATCTGCCAAGTATTTACCTGAAAAGTAGTACACATTGCATTTCCCTTGGATTTATAGTCATATAGGTGGAGTTCAGGAGTGTGTGTGTGTGTGTGTTTGTGAGTGTGAGATCAGTGGTGGGACAGAACCGTCATGTATGTGTTCTCTAACATATTAAGAATCTCCTTAAAAATTTTAGATTTTAGAAAATTTTAGAAAATCCTTCTGTCCTTGTGACCCCCCCTTTAAGTTGCATTGTCAAACTGAACTGCACCCTGGAAGACACCCTGTGAAGGGGGGGGGGGGGGGGGGGTACACACACATGGACTCACTCGTGCACTTGTGAGGTTAAGTTGAGGATTAGTTTTATTTAAATGTATTTGGATGATGGTTTACTAACCCAAATGTATGTTTGGTGCGTTGCTGAACAGATAAGACTGAGAGGTAAATTAACTGATGGCAGAGTATTCAGCTCTCACTCTTGATAGGATCTAGACACTATATAAGAAGAGGCTGGAAGTCCTTTGGGGAGTTCTGAGGGATCAAAGAGAAAACTGGTTTTTGAGTGTGCGGTATCTGAGCATACTGAGCTACATGTGTCAAGCTCTGGCCCTCATTTTGTACAACACCCAGCTTTGCATTAGCTCATTTCCTTTGTTTTCCCTTTTTTTTTTAACTTCTTTTATTTTTCTACAATTGTTTTTGCTTTGTACATAATGCTGCAGTTGGGTTTTCTTGGAAGTGGAAATGAATTCTTGAACTGCAGATGGAATTTTTGCTCCTTATTTTGAGCCACTTTAATTAGTCTGACTGTACAGACGGTTCTCAGTCTTTCTGTGACATCACCTGACGTCTCTAAAGGTCCACAGTAAGAGCAGCTTCAGTCTTTTTTGTGTCCATGGATGTGTCTTGTATGAAGTTGTTTCATGCTTGCAGGGAGCTACACTGGATCACCATGTAGCATTTAACAAACCAATAACAGGAGATTTCTTTAAACTGGTTTAATTTTTTGGATTGGAAACGACCTTGCAGGCAGGGAAAGTCATAGCACACACCATGCTGCCAGGCTCTACCCTTCGTCAGACAAACTTCTTTGCAAACTAGATTTTTATCACTTCTTTGAACAATGCACTCTTATTTATTTTTTAACAAATTTAAATACTTTTTGATGAATCCTCAATTTTTTTTAACTTCTGCTCTTTTTAAATGTTAATTTGGTTCTTTTATTTTGTTTAATTACTCTGTAAAACACTCTGCCTCTGTGTGTGAAATATTCTCCCTGCAGACCCCTAGACTTCCAAGTCTGGGGCTGTAGAAATGGCATGTATGAGGTATGGGGTAGACAAGTTACATGCAGCTTTAATGATCAGGGTTAGAATCACATTTTGGACCATTTTAGTGGCCTTATCCAGTGTCTGTCTGCAAAACCTGCACAAAAAGAGAGAAAAGTGATTATTTCATTCAGTACTGCAATCTTCTTATTTTCATCTGACATCATTTTGAGAATGCACGTACAGCCTGCACAGAAAATACATTTACAACAGCAATATTTTTCTATTAGCATTTTTAGTGTTGCTTAAAAAGCATGAAAGACATTTAAATTTCAATCACAGTAAAACAAAAGCATATAATTAAAAGGTTTAAAAGAGTTTGGGCAGTAGGGATGTGCCTTCAGAAGCGGTTCAGTGCAGAATCCGTATGAGCAGGTCGAGAAACAGCAGGAAATAGAGCCGTCCGTCCTGCTGAAGATGTTCCTGTTCCTGTCATGTGCAGCAGATAAAACATGAGCTCATAGCATGTGGAGAAAGTGCCGTGGTTACAAAGACATACACACTCTCTCTGGGTCGTGGCAGAGAAGTCTGCTCCCTTTATGTATCATGTGTGTATGCGTGTCTTTATTTAGCCCCCGACTCTCCATTAACCTTGAGCACATCGGCATGTGAGACAGGAAGGTGTGAATGGCTGAAAGAGTGAGACGGAGAGCGATGGAGAGTGAGTGAGTGAGCAAGCACAACATTGTAATTACCGGCTACACGCTGACTGGCAATCATAACCTGTCTCTTTGTCCATCCTCATCTCCTGCAGACCTCCAGTGTCTCTAACACACATCCACTCTTTCTGTCGCTCTGGTGGGGGGTCTGTGTGAGTCTGTGTTCACGGCATTTTGTAGTTGTCCATGGTAGTGATGGAGCATCTACTTCTCTTTAGCACAGAAAATTGCTGGTGCAGAAGAACTGGGGATAATTAAAGCCTTCTCTGCCCAAGTCTTCGCAGACAATATACCGGTCTTTTACGGGTCTTAGAAACCGGTTTGGGTACGTTATCATTCCTCTGCCAAAGTTCCCAGGCCAGTTAGGAACTGCGTTGTTTTTGTAGGAGGATGGTAGTAATACGAGACATTCCAGACTGCAAAAGTCAGAATTGTTCTTGCTGTTTATTCTCATTTTTACAACCCCAATTTCAATGATGTTGGGTCGTTGTTTAAAACATAAATACAACAGAATACAATGACATGCAATTTCTTTTAAACCTATGTTCAATTGAATACACTACAAAGACAAGATATTTATTGTTTAAACTGATAAACTTTATTGTTTTTTTTTCTTTTTTTTTTTTTTCAAATATTCACTCATTTTGAATTTGATGCCTGGAACATGTTCCTAAAAAGTTGGGACAGGGTCAACAAAAGACTGGGAAAGTTGAGGAATGCTCCAAAAACACCTGTTTAGACATTCCACAGGTGAACAGGTTCATTGGAAACAGGTGAGTGTCATGATTGGATATAAAAGGACTTGTGTTGTACGTTGCTTTGGAAAAAAGCGTCTGCTAAATTAAATTGTAGAATTGTAGAATCCAAGCCACGTCTTTTTCAGGGACGTCCCTGCTTATTTCAGCAAGACAATGACAAGACTCATTCTGCACCTGTTACAACAGCGTGGCTTCGTAGTAAAAGAGTGCAGGTACTAGACTGCCTGCCTGCAGTCCAGACCTGTCTCCCATTGAAAATGTATGGAGCATCATGAAGCACAAAATACAACAACAGAGACCCCGGACTGTTGATCAACTGAAGTTGTTCATCAATCAAGAATGGTGAAGAATTCCACCTCCAAAGCTTCAACAATTAGTGTCCTCAGTTCACAAACACTTATTGAGTGTTGTTGAAGGAAAGCTGATGGAACACAGTGGAAACATGAGCCTGACCCAGCTTTTTAGGAACGTGTTGCAGCCATCAAATTCAAAATGAGGGAATGTTTGCAAAAAAAACCCAAACAAAACAAAAAAAACTAAGTTTATCAGTTTGAACAATAAATATCAAAAATATCAAAACAAAACGGACAAACAAAAAAACTTAATATGCTCAGAGACTGTAATGAGGAAGCAGAGGAAATTTTGAATTCACGTTTTTAAACATTAGTTGAGGGGTTCTGAAGGAAAACTGACATAAAGTATGATTACAGATATTATTTTGGGTAAAATATTTTTGTAAATCTAAATCAACAATGAGGGGATTCTTTTCTACAACCTGTTTATTTTGTATTTATGTAGGTATTTCTTTTTGTTTGTTTTCTTATTTTTTAAAGATTTTATGTAACTATTATTTTGGGTGTTTTGGGTGTTTTATAATTTTATTATTTTGTTTATTAGTGTTATTTATTTTTGACAGCTATGTCTCTGCTGTCATGTGTAGTGTCTTGATATGATAGTTTGCTAATAGTTGCACATTCAACAGTCGACGTATGCTAACTTTGACTGTCCTTCCTGTGGTTTATTCATGACAACATTTACTCTTAGATTGCATGAAAACAAGTTGCACAGTCTTTTTTATCTGAATGTAGATGTCCCCCAAATGTGGCCTCCCAAGAAGTCCAGCACTTTAAGGATCCGGTCTCTAAGAGGACACTTACCTGAGGAGAGGAGTGATTGATTCATGCAGCCTGTTTGTGCTGTTTTGGAGCCATAAATTGGTGAAACAAGCCAACATCTGCTGACCCTGCTTCACACTGAGTCACTTTTATAAAATGCTTCTTAATTTGTTTCCTTAACCTCACCGAGTACTTTTTCTCTCCAGACTAAGAGCCGGATCACAGGACGTTAAGTGACCTCTTGAGACTGGCTCCAAGAGCAATTCAGTCCCATTGTGAGTGCACAACAGAATAAACATGTGTACAGCCTGCTGTAAAGACGGTTACTCTGCTCAGCTCTTCACTCCTTTAAGATTTTTATTCCAAGGCTCTGAAAACATTCCAGGTCAAAAACAAACTCCTGATTTTACAGATGAGAGTTTTAAAGTGGGGCTTCCTTTTTCTTTTTTTCAACAAGAGCTACCAAACTCCTCTGATGGAAGGGTTCGTTTTTTTGTGAGAGACATAGATTAAAAGTCAACAGGAGCTTTGACAGCTGACATGCTACCATCAGGTGCTTTGACCCCCAGGATTAAGCCTTTATGTCCATTTCTTCAAACAAACAGTCAAACAATCTGCTGCAAAACGTCTGCCTTTAAATAAAACTAAGACTGTAGTTTTACTTCTTTTTAAGGATTATGTCTCATGGAGTCATTCTGTCTCTTCAGGGACAGCTGGGACAGGTAACCCTGGAGTTCAGGATGTTAGATGTTGGATTCAGCGTCACCTCACAGACTGACATGCTGTGCAGACATCTGCTGAGAGGATCTAGCTCTGGTTCTTCAGAGGGGGGGGGCAGGGTTTTTCTGTTGATCTGAAACATCTGAGCCTCCATACAGAAAGCCTGCCGGTCCATGTGAATTTTGGGGTTCAAAGTCAGGGGTCAGGAAAGCTAAGCTTTAACATCAACAATCTGAAGCTCTGAGCTCCGACGATAAATGGATGTACAGTATGTAACCCTGAGAAGGATAGACCTCGCTGCACCTCGCCTGCATGGAGGATTTCAACTATTCATGAGCGGCGCAGCCTCCTGCTCCTCCCTCACCGAGCGTGTGAGTGGAGACAGAAGGCGGGCTGGTGGAGGGTGGAACGCCGCTGTGTTTTCTACTGCAGAGTTTGGGGAAAGTGAAGGGCAAGTTTTCCTCTGTGCAGCTGCAGTGCAGGTTTAAACATAAGGTCTCTGCGTGATGTCGGACAGAGTCAGCGGCAGGCGCTCCTCAGAGGACGGATCAGGAGATCTACGGCACGGCATGCTGCAGGGGGCCCTCTGCAGCAAACCCTACACCTGGGACTGTAAATGACTTCATTTTATAGTCACAGGTGTTTGGACTGGATGTAAATGCTGGGTCAGATTTCAAACAGATAAAAGTCTGGGTACCTGAGCTATTTTAACCAGGGTTAAAGGCAGTGGCAGCCCATGAAGAAAAATTCTGAGGAAGCCAGAGAGAACAACAAAGTTGATTCAGTGTTAGAGTGATACTTTCATGAAAACATATGACTGTTACAGTACCGTTATTTTACTGACTTTTCATGAATTTCAGTGTGTTTAAAAAAAAGAAGGGAAGTGTCTGTGAGAGGCAGTAAGCCTGAGAGTCACATCAAGCGTATGTGCGATGCCCTGCCTGTGAGGGAGATCTGTGGGTGCGTGCTTCGGGCTGTGCACGTGTTTATACCACACTGGAACAGTAGTCTGTGTTTAGTTAGAGAAAGCTCAGGCAAAGCTGGTTAACATCTCATCACTTCATTACAGCAGAACTCTATAGTTACAAATGATTAGATAAATAAAAAAGGATAACAGGGCTGCAGCTGTTATCAGCTGTAAACCTTACAGCTGATTGTGCAGCTGGTGTTGGCTGCTGTTTCTGTAAGGATTAAATATGAAAAAAAAAAAAAAAAATCCCTCTACATCTAAGCTATCATGCTCATGATGAAATACATTTAACTTGACAAGAAAAAAAAAGACTGAAACACCTTATCTTATGGACCAAGTAACAAGATGTGTGATAAAGACAACCACCAGGTTATCAAAAAGGCCATGGCGGGCGGGCCATGGCGGGCGGGCCATGGCGGGGCGGGCCATGGCGGGCGGGCCATGGCGGGCGGGCCATGTGGGCGGGCCATGTGGGCGGGCCATGGCACTGTTTGTAATGCTTAAGCCAGACAGGTACAAGGACATAACAGCCCATTTGTCACCAAATGCATGAAAAAGTTTACATTTTTAACTCACCACGACTTGTAGAGGAGTGACATTGTCTTATTCATCGTGGCAAAACTTGTCGTGATTCCGTCATACAGCCCCAAACAGGACCTCAGGTCTTGTGTTAACGAGCTCTGGAGTCGACCTGCTATCCTGTTTGATTTTAAATTGAGCTTCAAAAGGTTTTATAAAGTCATATTTACTAGAAACTCAAGGTACCCATCAAACTCATGTCCAGGCCAGGGTTGGGCTCCACCAAGGCTGCCCTTTGTCACCGATTCTGTTCATTACTTTTATGGACAGGGTTTCTAGGTGCAGCCAAGTGGCGGAGGGTGTCAGATCTGGGGGTCTTAGGATCCCATCTGTTTTTTTGCAGATGATGTGGTCCTATTGGCCTCATCGCACACTGACCTCCAGCTCAAACTGGGGCGGTTTGCAGCAGGGATGAAGATCAGCATCTTTAAGTCTGGGGCCATGGTTCTCAGCCAAAAAAGGGTGGACTGCCCATTCCGGGTCAGCAGAGAGACTCTGCCCCAAGTGGAGGAGTTTAAGTATCTCGGGGTCTGGTTCCCTCTGGTGAGGGGAAAATGGAGTGAGAGATTGACAGATCGGGGCAGCATTGGCAGTGATGTGGATGCTATACCAGTCCATTGTAGTGAACAGAGAGTTGAGCCAGAAGGATCTCAATTTCCCAGTCAATCTACGTTCCAACCCTCACCTATGGCATGAGCTGTGGGTAGTTCCTGAAAGGATGAGATCACAAATACAAGCGGCTGAAATGAGCTTTCTCCACAGGGTGTCTGGGCTCAGCCTTAGAGATAGGATTCAGAGCACAGACAGCTGGGAGAGACTCAGAGTAGAGCCGCTGCTGCTTCACATCAAACAGGAGTCAGATGAGGTGGTTTGGGCATCTAGTGAGGATGCCTCCCAAACGCCTCCCTGGGGGGGTGGAAGTGGCCTGGGACGGGGGTCTCTGGTCTTCACTGATGACATTGCTGCCCCGTGACCAGGACCCAGATAAGCAGTAGAAGATGGTTGGATGGATGGATCAGGTTCCCCTTTTCCGTTCATTCTCTGACTTGCTAGCTATGTTGCTGTCGGTTAGCTGGTCACAGCGGGACAGTTGCAGGGTTTTTTTTTTTTTTTTTGACAGTTTGAGATTGGTTAGATGTCAGGTTTGATTTGACCTCCCTATAGTTTTTCAATGATGCATCAACCATTAAACCATGAGCCTTGCTTCAATCTGATTGGCTGTTACGAGCTGTGTAGGAGAAGCAAGGTGAAGCTGGCCTCTGACCTGACAGACAGGGCAGAGGGCATGAGACATGCAGTGTAATACACAATGAGCACTTGACAAACAGGACGCTGTTTTGCTCCGTGAGCTCTGCCAAAGCAGAGGTACACTGATGTAGTGTATGACAAAAAGGAAATGACAAAAACAGGAAAACTATACATAGTTGTGAAGCTTCTCTCTATATATTTCTTTCTTACGGTATTTTATTGGGAGAGCCAGGCTTCCGTTGGCATCCCTGAAAAACCACCACTGATTAAAGGAACATTTTCTCTCTTTTAACCAATATCGAACAGCAGAATTGGACCATCAAATTCCAGACTTTTTTTTATGTATTTTGTTTATTAAATCAATCACTTGTCATAATTTATGTTTCTATCATGTAGAGAAGACTCAGGAGGTGGTAAAAGCTGCACTGAACTGGCTCACCAAATGCAAGTATATAAATACTGGTCAAAGAAGAAGATAGATAAGATAAGATAAGATAAGATAAGATAAGATAAGATAAGATAAGATAGGTACTTTATTTGTCCCAAGCTGGGAAATTCTTTTGTAACAGCAGCAAACAGAATATAAAATATAAAAAATATAGAATCACTGTACAATATAAAATGACAATATGAAGAAAATACAAAAATTATATACAATAACTACAACAGAATGTGCAAAAGATGTGGTTTTGTTTTGGAACAGAATTTGCAAAAAGATTTGTTTTGTTTTGGAATACTAGATAAATAAATAAGTAAAAGCAGCAACAAACTTCAGAGGTGATAGGTGACAATTACTATGACCAGGTTAAAATGTAAATCAGTATGAAGTTATGGATTTCAGTCAGAGGTGGCTGTTATACAGAGGTATTGCTTGTGGCAGGAAAGACTTCCTGTACCTTTCCGTACGACAGCGAAGCTGCAACAGTCTGTCTGAGAAGGTGCTCCGCTGTCTGTCCAGTGTGTGGTGGAGAGGGTGGTCAGGATTGTCCATGATGGATAAGAGTTTGTTCAGTGTCCTCCTCTCAACCACGGCCTCAACAGTCTCTTGTTTGCAGCCAATAACGGAGCCAGCTTTCTTAATAAATTTATTAAGTCTGTTGGTGTCTCTGGCTCCGATGCTGCTGCCCCAACAAACTGCAGCGAAGAAGAGTACGCTGGCAACCACAGACTGGTAAAATATCTCCAACATCTTGCAAATCTGTAATTAATCAAAATTACAGCACAGTAAAAAAAAGAAAGAGAATCAATAGTCTCTCTAAATATCTATCCACATCACTCCAAGGCTACCACGCTGTGTCTGAGCTGACAGTGCTGAAGCTTGTCTGGTCAAGCAGGGTCTCAGTTTTAGTGCCTATCATCCAGACTGTAGGTCTGCTGTGCAATGTGTGTGTGTGTGTGTGTGTGTGTGTGTGTGTGTGTGTGTGTGTGTGTGTGTGTGTGTGTGTGTGTGTGTGTGTGTGTGTGTGTGTGTGTGTCCTGGTGTGTTGATATGCTGCTGCTGTAATGTCTGCAGACTCCACCTGCTGGGGTTTACTGTGGAGAGCTCCTGATCTGTTAGAGCTGAGCAGACCTGATTTTATCAAAAAGGTCATTCTATGATTCATGTCAGGAGCGTAGATGTGGTGTTTAGTGGTCAGCTTCACGACCTGTGTCACTGCTTCCTGCATATCCTCTTCTCTTACTTTAACTCTTTAAAGTCCAATCAAAAGAAAGTCCCAATGAAGGAAGGAGCTGGATGTGATGTAGTAGCATGTCTACAAAGATGTTAAGGACTGATAAGATCAGAAGTCCTCTGCCCTGATAACAGCCTGAAGTCATTTGTTGGAGTTTGTAACATTCTCTGAAACATCTCTTGAGGAGGATGGTCTTCAGTCCAGCCCCCCTTACAGATTCTCAATGGGATTCAAGTCAGGACTTTGTGCAGGCCAGTCAGTGAGGTTCACTTTGGCTTTCTGGAGCTAGTTCTTCACCAGGAGTCATGTATGTTTTGGCTTGTTGGAAGACAAAGCCACGACCCAGACCCAAAATCTTCACAGATCCTTCTTTTTTTATGATTGAACCTTTCTGAAAGTTTCAGACTGGACACTGTGACATCTCTCTGGCTTTCCAAAGAGCTCTAGTTTGGTCCCATCTGACCAAAGAACACTTCATCTGCTTCCAGTCTGCAGAATCCACCTCCAAGTGGTTCTTAGCATCCTTCAGTCTGCTGGCTTGAAGTGAAGACTTTTTCTCGGCCTGTATCCTCCACAGCAGTCCATTTCTGGGACATCAGGGCTCTAGTGACGGTAATCTTACATTCTTTGTCTGTTCCAGACTCGGTACACAGCTCTCTCTCTCTCTTTCTCTCTAGTTTTCTTTCCAGAGTCCAGTTTGAGATCTTTGTCTTCCTCCCTCTGACAGACTTGTTCTGGACTGTGTGTCTTTCTCTTTGAATTTCTTGGTGATTCTTCTCACTTCACTTCTTGACTCTTGGAAATTTGGCAAATGTGTCTTTTTATGTCAGAAGAATTTTTTTTTGCCCTTTTGTAAATATTTTGCATTACACTGGAAAAGCTAGCTGCCAATAATCTCAACCATCACTGCGTTTTTTTTTTGTTTTTTTTTTTCGGCTGTGGTTGAGTATTTCCTGAGAGCCCTGTGACTCCCTGACCTGAAGCTGCTTGCTTTGCTGAACAGAGATCGGAGTAGCAGCATCTGTAAGCCATCACTTGGTTCATCCCAGAAGAGACAAAGAATGTGGAAAAATTACGATGACCTTCAGCTTCATGATGGTAACACAACAGGAATTCATGGTTGACATTTAATCATAAAGTCATTTGGAAGATATTTCGAGAGTAACTTCGTCTTTTCCTTTCTTCACCGTCTCCATCGCAGTCACCTGTTCTCTCTCTCTCTCTCTCTCTCTCTCTCTCTCTCCTGTATCACACTTTCTCTGCGTGCTGTTTCTGCATGTTGTCTGAGTTAGGTTCTTTCCTTCATTGCTCTCTCCTCTTCTCCTACTTCTTGCTTCTTCCTCGTCTCTGGATGGTTTACTCAGACTTGTTCCTATAGCAGCAGGATATCTGAAAAGCTGCAGATGGTTTCCACCATCTGCATTCAAAACACATGTAGGAGTGTAGAAATGGAGCCCATCACAGCCATCAGTCTCTGTCAATGAGAGCGCAGTGCCTGAGTCACTGCTGTGTGTGTGTGTCTGTGTGTGAGTGTGTGTGTACATGTATCTGGGCCTGAGCTGGACCAGCAGACAGACAGGAGAACTGATTGGCTGACTCTCCCCAGACATCTGACGCGGCACTCTGTCGGAGCACGTTCACACGCCGCAGGTCACCTCATTTCCTCCGACATACTCTCACACACACATTCACAAAACACATCCACATACAAGGACAACGTGCCAGCACACATGGTCAAACACACACATGCACACAAACACAGAAAAACATAAATCATTGTCAGAGTCAGCGTTAATCAGCAGCTGTTTGCTTTGCGCTAAATGTCGAGCAAAGAAAAGCTTGTTGTTATTTACAATTCGCTGCTTGTTTACCTTTATTATCAACGCCCAACAAGACACGTCAACTTTTTTTTAATCGCCTCGGATCAATTTGTTTCCCTATGTCTCGTTCCTGAGGAACAACAGAAGAGTACATCTGTTTTCCGGAGCGCATCGAGGCTACAAACATTTAAGAAATGAGAGGAAAAAGTGTAAACAGCTGTTTTACAACGTGCCCCCTTTAGAAAACTCCTCATCCATGTCTTCCCATCGATACACAGTGCTTCATTTAATGCATCGAAACACACAAAAACACACACAGACACACAATCTCTCAAGCATGTCATTCTTCTTATTGTAATTAGTTTCTCCCAAAGCTGTATGAGGATAATTTTTCTCCTCATGTACCTCAAAAACATCTTTCAGAGGAGAACTCAGTTCAACTCAGATCCTAAGTTTAAAAAAATAAAATAAAATAAAGAGGACGTCAGCTAAACTTATATTCTGACAGCTGGAGTTCTTTCTTACCCACCTAGTGAATATAGAAAGTCTACACACTCCAAGGTTTTTGTGATGTAAAAAAAAAAAAAGATTAAAAACTAAACTAAATTCAGTATGGCAAGTTTTTTTTAAACACACATAAACCAAAACCCTTACATTTAAAACAGGAGGGTTTTTTTATAAATAGAGTATAAAAACACAATGTACTTTCACATGAAATTAAACAGAGTTAAGCAAAATGTACATTTTCAACATCTGAATGAGCACGAGAGGGATATTAGATTAAAAAAAAGTATGAAGTGCAAGCTGTAATAGAGTTAATTGCTTTTCTTTTTTTTCAGGGCACTGAAATGATTGAATGTATTATTTGAGCTGAAAACAATAAAGGAAGATTTTTTTTTTCCAGATAATTTACATTTATGAACTTTGCCATAATGAGAAGAAGATTTATAATGTAAGAAGAAGTGTTTTTCCTCTGTAGATTACTGGCAACGAGCCCGAAAATCATTTTTCCACAGTAAAACAAAATTTTCATCAATCATCAGTGTTCATGGGCAATGAATCTTGGGATTTGAGAGGCTATGAGGGATCTACCAAATCTGTCCTTCATGGCCCCCCAAAAAAGGGCCAGATTCGTCGGCCGCATTTTTGGGGGGGGCTTGAAACGGTACAGCCTTCGAGTGCTGCAGCCTCTGAATTGGGACATGGCTTATGTCTCTGGGCTGACCTGGGAACACCTTGATATTCCTCCAGAGGAGCTGGAGGAAGTGGCCGGGAACTTGAGCCACTGGTCTTTGCTGATGGCAATGCTCAAGATGGATGAAAGACTGAAATCTTTTCAAAATAATGTGGTTTTATATGTGCACACCCTTAAACTAATCGTTTGTGGAAGCAGCTTTTGGTTTTCTTACATCACTCAGTCTTTTTGGGTCAGTGTCTATTAGAAAAAAACATCTTGACTTGGTGATATTTGCCCAACTCTTCTCAAAAATGATCAAAATCTGTCAGACTGAGAGGGCGTCTCTTGCACACAGCCCTCTCTCTCCAGATCAACCCACAGGTTTTCAAAGGGGTTCAGGTCTGAGCTCTGAATGGGCTGATCCTAAACTTAGACAACAAATATTTAGATAACATGACTTAGATAACAAATATTTTTCATAAATAAGGTTTAATATGATGATGGTGCTTCTTGTAACAAACCAAATATATGGGTATTGTTTATTCTGTCTTTCTGGTGCCCCAGTAGTAGCTTTACATGATTTACAGCTCCAAAAAAATAAAAGAAAAAAAAGAAGCCTCAGTCTGAAACACTTTATATTAGCTGCTGTCTCTTTAAGGCTCCTCACTCATCAAACCCCCTTCCCTCTGACTGGACAGCCCTCGGCAGGCCTGTTGGGGGCAAAGCTATGGGCAGACCTTGGTGTTTGTGAAAATGATGATTTTGTGCTGTATTTTATTTTATTTCAATTTATTTTATTTTATTTATTTATTTATTTATTTAGATTCACAGATTTCCACACCATATAAATACATATAGGTTTGAAAATCTGAACATGTTTAGTCTGACAATCTATCAATCTATCAATCTATCAATCTATCAATCAATCAATCTATCTATCTATCTATCTATCTATCTATCTATCTATCTATCTATCTATCTATCTATCTATCTATCTATCTATCTATCTAATCTAAAATCTACCTATAACATGGCCACATTCTCACATTGGTTTCTTCAGAGGAGTTATGAAACTCAAAGTCATGAAAATGGAAATTCCAACTCTCACTTTTGGCTGAGCTGGAAACAGATAGAGGTGAAGCCATCTGGCAAACATCTTCTGCATCTCCACCTGTTGGCTTAATTATGGCAACTAATAACCAATAGTCCGAATATGTTAAAATAAATGACTTTTTAAGAAATCAAACCTTTTATAGTAGTTATGACACAGAAATTAAGAGTATGAACAGAACAAAATGTTGCTGGAGGTTGTTGGTTGATTCAATCTGGGTGCTGTTACATTATAGAGCCTGTTTTATAGGAATCAGACAAGTGTGTGTGTGTGTGTGTGTGTGTGTGTGTGTGTGTGTGTGTGTGTGTGTGTGTGTGTGTGTGTGTGTGTGTGTGTGTGTGTGAGAGAGAGAGACAGTTTATATGCAGTTTTAAACAAGCTTGGTGGGTGGTTTGTAAAACTGGATTAAAAACACATTAAATGTCTAAAAAAAATACCTTCTTCTCAGGTGGTGAAAAAGTTTCCTGAGGAGTATAAAGAATGAAAAGAGAAATTATTTGAATCCCTTATAAAAAAAGAAAAAAAAAAAAGAAAACAGCTCTCTACTGATATAAAAGTCACATTTCAGCTGACATGGATGCTCTCATACCATAAAACGATGGTAAAGGGTTAAAACTGAATTTTCTCTTAAGTTTAAACGTGTGTTTTGTCTCTGCGCACACCAGGGTGAAGACACGCTCTCAAATTTTCCTCTCAGAAATAATATCATCCTATTTATGAAAGTTTGAGGAGGGCTGCAGAATGCAATATGTGTGGTTGGAGATGAGCATTTGACTGTATGCATTTAAATATCAAATGTGCCTGTGTGGGATTCCACCTCCAGCACTTTACAGTCAGTTTTTGGAAACTCAGTTTTATTGTTATTACTGAGTTGTGTATATGTGCATGCATGTGGGTGGTTACAGTATTCTCTGGGTTCTGATAGTGTTTGTTTGAGTTAATGTTTGACTTTATTGTTTTGAAAAGGACCCTTGAAACTCAAAGTATGTCTTTCCATGTGTGGGCAGATCTCTCTCTCTCTCTCTCTCTCTCTCTCTCTCTCTCTCTCTCTCTCTCTCTGTCTTCATATGATGACTACAGAAAAAGTTAAGTTTGGATGAGTCCTCGTCATACACCTGCTTGTTTTCATTCATTCATTGGGCTCATTCATCAATCTGCATGTGGGACTTTGTGCTCTGGCTTTAACCATAAACCTGTCAGGTTTAACCTCACTTCCTGCCTCCAGTCATCATTCTGCTAAGTCCCAAACACCATCAGTTGACCTCTCATGTTTATCATGAATAACAGGGAACTCTTTGAGTGCTCGTCCTGCTGATCAATCTTTTGTCCTTACCATGAAATCAATTCTTTGTTGGCTGCTTCTCTTTTGGTGACACTGTCAATGCATGCACAAGGTCATTTCACAGGGCTTCACAAACAAATTCATCCCTCTAGAAATTTCCATTTATTTACATCAACCAATGCATTACCCTTCATATGAGGAGATTTTATGAGTGATGTTGAAAAAGTCAAACTTTTATATATTTTCCTGTTCATACACTGTAAAAAAGAAAACTTAAAATGGTTGGCCTGAAAATGATTTTCTGGTTAAGTGAACGAAAAAAGTCCTGTTTTGTTGCAAACTACTTCATAGTAGTTCTCTCAGCTACTTATATTACGTTTGTTGTGTAAAGTTGGTCTCATTTCATATGTTAAGTTTGCAAATCTTCAAATAATAGGTTTGAGGCTATAACTTCATTCTCTCATTCTGAGTATTCTTTGGCAAAGAACGGGGTCTCTGACTCATATCTCCAGGGGTCTTCATCTACATATGTCAGTGTTTCACATGTGCCACCATCTCTCTCGTTCTCCTGTCCTGTGTGGCTTACATCATCATAAAGGTGAATATTTTTGTTTGAGTATTTTACTGAAATTTAAGTTCGTGGACTGATCATGTGTTTGTTACTTGGTGTGTCATGGATATATGGGGCACCTTTGGATCAGTTGAAGAGTCACTGTCTCCCAATCAGAAGAACTGGGTTTAAGTCCTGCTACCTACAATCACAAGAGTATACTCACATGTGAAAGTGGCAGCCAAAGCTGCAGTCCTGTAGTGGGTTGGTTAAAGACATTAAAAATGAGATGCCCTTATTCTGAACAAAAAATAGTTTTTCATTTTGTTTACTTTTCAGAATTCTTAGTATGTAGAACTCAAAATTTCAAGTTATCTCAACAAAAACTTATAAGTTGGTTCAAATGTAAAAGTTTAAGTTGCCCTCAAAACTCAAAAATCCAGTGCAGACAGTCACCTTGAAATTTTGAGTTCACACAACTTCTTTTGTTTTTACAGTGTAATCCACGATTTGAAATGAGATTATCAGCACAAAAATTCAATCTTTCAATAAAATAAATAACCAGGTTACGTTTGCTCTGATTGGTGAGGTTGGAGTTGGTAGATGAGCTCTGGTAGGAGATAACAAGGATTCAATAACATCACACATTACAGACACGTCTCAGTGCTCCGGGCTGTGAGGAACACCAAACAGATAGTCTGATCACCTTCTTGACACTAAACTACAAACTGTCTTTACAAGATCTGATGCACTTCTTGGCAAGAGTCACGTCTTTACAATAGTGGGTTATAGTGGTTTTGGGAAACTGAGTCTTTATCCTGGAAAAACTGCAAATTCCGGCTAAAGGTGAAACTACAATTAATGCCAAATGGATTGTCCTCACAGAGACTTAAATAGAACCAAAAGCCTGACTGGAGTCCGAATCAGTGCGCCCCCTGAAGACAAAGACTGTATCCCTTTGCTGATCTTATCATGTACATGATAAGACCTAGATTTGAGTATGGAGCCTTGCAGATTCTGAGAGATGTTTCAAATCTCAATATTACAGAGTAATAATAAAAATAAACATACCAACACTATAAAGAAATTGTTGGTTTTGTATTTTAAAAAAATCCTCAAAGGGGCTTTAGAAACATTCGTCAAGAACCTTGACCCAGATGAGGACACAAATTCAAAACTCAAGACCAAAATCCAGAAGGCAAAATGAGACAGGCAAGGTTTGGTACACAGGCGTGGTAGTCAGACAAGCAGGCAAAAAGGCAAAGGTATCCGGCAAATGTGAGGCAAAAAGGCTTAGACAAGAAACAGGCAGGGATCGAACACAACAATGACAAGACTATGAACAAAGGCCGGAACAAAGACAAGAAGTACGACCAAATGGCAACGAGACAGTGAGACACATGAGGTTAAATACAAGAGGTAATGAGGGATAATGACACACAGCTGGGAAAGACCATCAGGAATCAGGTGTGACAGATGGGGGCAGGGCAGACAGGAACAAATCTAGAAGACAGGGACAAGGGTTAGACACTTCAAAATAAAACAGGAAACCAAAACATGAAACCAGAATGTGCTAAAATGAGCTGAATTCATATCCTACCTCAAAAGCCTCAAACAGAGCCACTGTTGTAATGATCGTTAACAAATCAACAACATTCAACTACTGCATCTATTTAGCTCACAGTTTTATAAGACTTGGGGGACTGTTGGAGGCTGATCCAATAAAAAAATAACCAAACCTCAAGTGAAGTGATTAAAACCTAAATATAAGCAGAGTGTAACTCAGTTTAGTCTTAAGTAGATGACTGCTTGTGAGGTGAATTCCGTATAGTAAACTAAAAGTTTGCTCTCCTGCAGTGAGTGTTGAGAAAATTCAGACATTAAAGAGTTAATAGTAAAAACTAAACTCCTAATATTTTCAGCTTCTGGTATTATGCATGTAGTGAGTTTGGATCTTTCCTCCTCTCCCCCACAGGTCAGGTGGCTATTTGCTTTTCCTTTTGACTCTTGTGAATTATTTATTTTGCACTTCAGCAGACCCAACCTCGCCATGTTGAAGCATTTTTATACAAAAAAAAAAAAAAAAAAAAAAGAAAAAGAAAAAGAAAAACAGGCTTTTCTTTCTGAGGGGGGGGGGGGGGGGGGGGGGGGGGGGGGACTGAACTCCCCATGTAAACCGTCCACACCCCCACAAACAATGACTCACGAGTCCACCCGTGAGAAGAATTCACAATGAGAGCCTCTGCACTGTCAGAGCACTCCAGTGTAGGAGGATGTGCTGATTGACAGCAGGCGTGTGGAAGGTCAGAGGTCAAATGTATAGATCGGAGGACAGAAATAGGTTTTTTGTGAACATGCGTACACACACAAACACAAACACACACACACACACACACACACACACACACACACACACCCAAACACACAAAGAATTGGTAACTTGGCAACAGCAGCGGTCAGGTCATTAGCAAGGGTGCCAGACGGCAGCAGGGACAGACGAGTCTCACACACACACACAACACACAAACTTAGCACTTACTCTGCACCAGGGTCAAAGGGTTCTCACCAGTAACGTGTGTGCATGTGTGTGCTTGTGTGTGCATGTGATGTCTATAGTAAGAGGAAGACCGAGGCTGAGGGTGCAGAGGGTTGTATGAGGATAAGCAAATATGGTTAACATTTAAATCAAAAGGAGCAAAAGAAAAAGAAAAAAAAACTACTAACGGTCCATTTTAAGGGTGCATTTTCTTTCTAAAATTTAAAAAAAAAAAAAAAAAAAAAGTTGTTTCCAAACAGCCCACTGCTTTCTTGACTTCACACAACATCTGAGATAAATTTCAATCTGGTTTCCAACAGTAGCACTCTCCTGAAACAACTCTTCTGAGTATCCAACAATGTGATGATGTCCTGTGATGTTTGTGAATGCTCTGTTTCAGTGCTACTGGACCTCAGCTCGACCTCTGATCTGGTTGATCACTGTGTCCTTATTGAGAGGCTGAGGCAGTGGGTGGTTGTCTCTGGGATTGCCCTGGACTGGTTCTCCTCTTATCTCTATGACAGAAGTTTTTCTGCGCCACTTGGTCCATACATGTATGAAACTGCTGCTCACTCCTGCAGTGTCCCTCAGGGTTCTGTACTGGGCCCTATATTATTTGCGTTGCATCTGCTGCCTTTGAGTCACTCTATCCTCAAATTCAAAGGTATTTCTTATTACTGTCTTACACTGACGATATCCAGCTGTATGCTTCATTTAGGCCTGATCGCACAGATAAACTGACTATTTTGCTGGATTGTTTGACTGCCATTAAGGACTGGATGGCTCACAACTTCCAGCAGCTAAATGCTGACAAGACGGAGGTCTTCATCATTGGTTCCTTATACTGTGGCTTCCAAAGTTGCTCAGTGTTTTGGTTCCCTCTCCTCTTGCTGTCTAGGCTAAACTCAGAAATCTTGGAGTTATAATCAATCAGTCCATGTCCTTGGTTCACTGCATAAAACAGTTGTCCAGGTCGTGTTTTGTGTCCCATCCTGAACTGTAAATTATCATTAAAGCCTTCTCTCATCCAGTCTTGACTATAGTAATTCATTTTTCGGCGCTCTGCAGGGACATAAATACTTGAGTTATTTGACTTTTACCTGGGGGGAAAGTTGAGTCTTGTCTTTCACTGTAACTATGTTTATTACACCAACTGAACCCTCTGTTTAGAATAAATCCGTCTGTTGATGAGCAGACATAACCAACCTGCAACAATTCTGTTCTTGGGATTTTTGCACTATACACTTTATTTGCTTCTGTGACTCCTGAATTTCCCTTTGGGGACCATTAAAGTATGTTTTATTCTATTCTATTCTATTCTATTCTATTCTATTCTATTCTATTCGCAAAAAAAACAAAGTTATAGTGTATTCAAGTGAATATAGGTTAGGCAGGATTTACAAATCATTGTATTCTGTTTCATTTACATTTTGAACAACGTCCCAACTTTGCTGGCATTCAGGTTGTCGCCCAGCATGCTCCTGCAAAGCTTTTGACCAAGTCCAGACAGATGATTCACATCACTCAGTTTTTATCTTCCTTATACTGGCTTCCAGTTAACCTCTTGATGACAGTTGCCAAAAACTTGCCAGATTTGCAACATCAGGTCTTAATGCAGTTGAGATGACCTTTGTTTTCCACTAATGCCTACAGATTCACATCTGACACAAACCAAGGATTGTATCAAAAGCAACGTGTCACAGTATATTGGTCAGAGGGTGAACTTATATCTATATCATAACTTATTCATATGCTATATATTTACATTTAAATCTCCACTAAACTAAGCATTTGTAAGAATGCAAAAACACAAAAACAATTTCTTCATATACCTTCAAGTTAATTCAGGCAGTCAGGGGTTAAATTTAGGATTCATTTTAAGGTTCTTGTTTTTGTGTGCAGAGCTCTGCATGGTCAGGCTCCTGAATATATCACAAACACAATCTGCTTCACCTGTACCTCATCAGTAGGTCATTCAGGTTTGCTGGTTGTCCCTCGCACCAGTCTAAGGACAAAAGGTGGCCACACTTTTGAAGTAGTGGCTCAAACATTGTGGAACGATCTTCCTGGAAACATTGTTCAGCTGTCTGAACTGAATTAAATTTACTGACTTACTGATTTAAAAAAAAAAAATAAGAGGGAAAAAGTACAAAATCTCCCTCACACAATCAAGCTGCTGTTACACACCCATCAGCCATCACATTATCTCCATATACAGCCAGGTATGCTTAAATAAGTTCATTGCCTACTCAATCATAAGTCACATTTATACAGAAAGGGGTCAGAAGTTTAATTTAAGTCATTACACGACTCTGAGAGGAACATGTGCCATCTCATTTCTGTTCATGGCTGCATCTGTTTACCAGAAATTAAAAGCTGACCTTCATTTTCATCTGTGTGACATTGACCTGCAGTCACACACACACACACACACACACACACACACACACACACACACACACACACACACACACACACACACACACACACACACACACACACACACACACACACTGTGAGGTCAGGATTATAACTGTGCACCCTCCAACAGCTGCACAGTCACTGTAACCTGCTCTCTGAGCGCTCTGAAGTCACATCACCACGTTTTATTCCCCGTCTAACTTTCTCAAACCGGATCCCATCAAGCTGCTCGAGGTTTACTGGCCCTTCAGCGTGTGAGAGAGCCTCCAGCGCTTCTGCAAGAGGCTTTAAGATTAGGACAATATGGCTGTGACGCAGAGGAAACAGAAAACCTGTCAGGGATTAGAGGAGATTTTGGAGTTTCGCTTCCACTCGCAAAGACAGACGGAAAAGTTTGAGGGGGGGAAGGAAAGGAGTATGAATTATTTTATGGGCCGCTTAAATTTTGGGAAATGTTCATCCTGAAATTGCACTCGTGTCTTTTGTGAGTGAGTGCTTGTGTGTGTGTTTGTGTGTGTGTGTGTGTGTTTACGAGCCCATTGCAGCAGAAATACAGGTGTAAACATGCGTAAACTCGTAATTTGCAGCAGTTAACCAATTTTTTTCCATCTGTTTGCAGAGAGAGCCAAACAGGGCATTAAAACACACACACACACATGCAAACACACTCAGGGTCAGTTACAAACAGCTCGACAAACACCCCTTTCCAAATATGCACACACACTTCTTGAAGGGCAGCCAAACCACACAGAAAGACTGCTCGATGGCAACTGGATCAGGGTTAGGGTGTGTGTGTGTGTGTGTGTGTGTGTGTGTGATTTTTGGAGGGTGCCAGTAACCAAACCAGGGCACAGCTATTTATAAATGATGTTGGGGACAGAGTCTTTTTGAGCATGGGTGGCCTCAAGCCCCCTGTACACACCCCAATTACCCCCTCACACATTTCTCACTCCTGTCACACCTAAAAAGCGCAGTTTCCGCATAAACACACACTTTCACATCCAAGTCTGGCGCTCAGTATTGTTATTATTTTCCACATCAGCAGGCTTGATCTATGTCCAAGTAGGAGAGCAGGAGGCGTGTGAGAATCTGCTGAGGGACACTCGGGAGGAGGGTGGGGAGGTGGTTGAAAGCGGTTTGAGTCTCTGCTGCAGCTGAAAGCAGGTTAGACTGAGATGTGATGATGATTATTTTACAGCTTATTAACTCTTCTCTCTCATTCTTCAGTAACACATTTGAGGCAATAATGAAAATGATGTCTAACGTCTATTCATGGTTTTATGACCTGCACTGATTTACACTCACAGGCCACTTTATTAGGTCCACCTTCCTACTACCTGGTTGGACACTTATCTTAATTCTTAGTGGCATAGCCTCAACAAACTCTCCTACTCAGGTAGGCTGTGGACTTTAAACCAGGCTCAGTTGGAACTAAGGGGCCCAAAATGAGCCAGGAAAATCTCCTCCACTCCATTAGACCAGCAGCAGCTGAAGAGTTGATCCAAGGCAGGATGGATCCATGCTTTCATGTTGTTTTCTCCAAATCCTGAGTCCACCATCTGAATGTGGAGCAGAAATCCAGACTCATCAGACCAGGAGAGGTTTTTCAGTCTTCAGTGGTCCAGTTTTAGTGAGCCTGTGTGAACTGTAGCCTCAGTTTCCTGTTCTTACCTGACAGGAGGGTCACCCAGTGTGGTCTTCTGCTGCTGTTGGACGTGTTGTGTGTTCAGAGATGGTCTTCTTCTGGCATCAACGAGGCATTTAGTCCCAGAGAACTGCTGCTCATGGGATATTTCCTCTGTTTGGGACCATTCTCTGTAAACCCTAGAGATGGTTGTGGGTTAAAATCCCAGTAGATCAGCAGTTTGTCAAATACTCAGACCAGCAACGTTCAGAGTCTCTTAAATCACTCTTCTCACTTTTCATGACTAAATGGTTTGAGCTGCTGCCCTGTGATTGGCTGATTAGATATTTCCCTTAACGAGCAGTTGAACAGGTGTTTCTAATAAAGTGGACGGTGCCTGGAAACAACAATCATCATGTAAAGTAGTGAGACAAAATAAAGATAACAATCCTCTCTGACACTGAAGTATCAATTATCAAAGAGAAATAATGAAATGAAGTGAATATAAGTGAAATCTGAGCTCCATGTTTCAGACTCTAAATGCACAGTGATCGTACCCAGCAGTATTATAATAGTACGTCTGTATTTGTTTACATTAAAAATAGCTCGATGTGGGAAGTCTGTTCTGCTGTGATACTGTATCTACATTATGGGATGTCAGTTGTTAGTATTTGTGCTAATTAGTGATGACAGTTCATCTGGGAGGCCTCTGCACAGTGTGATCATCCAGGCATGTGTGCTCCATGCAGCGTCCCCTCCCAGCTTCACACACACACTTACACATTTGACTGCAGGTAGGAGGAGCAGCAGAGCCCAGGGTGTCTGTGATAGATGGGGGAGTGTTACTGTGTGCGTGTGTGTGTGTGTGTGTGTGTGTGTGTGTGTGTGTGTGTGTGTGTGTGTGTGTGTGTGCTGATTTAGCCTGAATGTGAGGAATAATCAGCTCTTTTGTCTGAATGAGGCTGCTTGTTGTTGTTTCTTTTTGTAGATACAGGTGTGTGTGTGTGTGTGTGTGTGTGTGTGTGTGTGTGTGTGTGTGTGTGTGTGTGTGTGTGTGTGTGTGTGTGCTTTGGCTGTATGAAGAGCAAACAGTCGGCAGGTTCCATTCTGAAGCTGAGGTGTCTGCAGCGCTCTCACCTTCAGCATCGCTGCCCACAGAGGTGATGCTGGTGTTGGAGGTTACAGGATTGAGGGGGAGAGTAGCTGGATAAATGGCCTCCCTCTTGCTCTATTCCTCCCTCGCTCTCTCTCTCTCCCTCTCTCTCCTCTTTCTGCACATTTTGAGAAGGTCAGAGAGTCAGAGGGAGGGGGAGCTCTCCCCTCTCTCCCTCTCTCTCTTTCGCTCTCTCTCTCTCTCCTTCCTGTCTAAAGTGTCCTGCTTTATGCACTACATGCGGAGCAGCAACAGAGCCCTGAACACAACCTCTCCCAGCCAAACAACACACCCCTCTGCTACCAAGAGCACTTACAGGATGATTACAGTTATTTTCCACCTTCACCTTTATTTCTTAGTTTTTGCAGACATGACAATCAGTGGCATCCAATGTTGTGTTTTTTAAAGTTTCAGATACCCACTCACAGCATCTCTCAGTCTCTGAACCCATCAGTTATCGTATTCCTCCAGAACAACGATGGAATAAACTCTCTGTATTTCTGGAGCAGCCTTCGGTTTAAGATAATGATTTAAAATTAATACTCTCTTTTTTTGTGCACTGTGTTGCTCACAGACCATTTCAGAAGTCATCACATGCTTCAATCCAGAGTTAAACAGTCCCCTAAATGTGTCTTAAAATAAACTGTAATTCCACTGCAGCTGAAACCCATGATGATGCATCTGTTAATGTCCTAATGGTAAGTCTCAGTTTCGCTGAAACAGTAAATCACACAGAGCCTCTGCCCTGGATTTCAGATCAGCCGGCTGAGCTCACCTGAGCACGAAGCTGCTTTCCATCCACAACAAAGCACACAAGTCTCAGCTCATGACTGTCTTGTTGGTGGATTCTTTTTTACCATCTCATGCAACACTTTCCAGCATAGAAGTCCAACGAGTGTAACCAGCTGATTAGCAGTTACAGTTCACAGCTGTAAGGGGATCCAATAATTGGTGTTCTCATTGAACCCAGGAGGATAAATTTACCTGCTGGAGCTCCTCTAATCCTCTCTGAGTACTTCCGGATCAGGAGCAGGTACGAGCTGTGCTGCATGCTAAGTCGTGTTTGAATGCATGGAGCATCGCATTAACTTCATCTCGTCTCATGACAGTGTTCATGTGATGATCTATCAGCATCTCGGTGAGTCTAGTGTGCCGTCCATACGTGGAGAAATTACAAGTGGAGTAATGTGGACGTCAGGTCGCAAACAGCCGCTACTGTTTAATAATTTTTTTCATTGATTAACCAGTGGCTAATATCCTTTTTTTCATTACAGTTTGCCACTTGGTTACATCTTTTATCATTTTCTTTATTTCACATCTTTAGTTTTTTTTTGTCCCCTTAGCTGAGCTTTATTTTCATTACCATTTGGTCAAGTTTTTTATTTTTTTTATTTTTTTTTTATTTTAAAGTTACAACGGTGTTTCTTTTTGGCTTTTAGTGGTGCTTAAAGCTTGTTTTTTTGTACTTTTTTTCCATATATCAAGAGACGCTGCTCATTAGCAGTTTTAGGTAATCTTGTTCAGGCTGTGTAGGAGGTCGTGGCTGTAGCTGCACAAAATGTTTGGTCAGAATTTGTCTTGTAATCTTTTCATTAGATGAGCATTTTTAGTTTCCATTAGTTGTGTTGTGTAAGGCAAGGCAAGCAACAAGGCAGTTCAAAGTGTTTCACAGAGACACAAATAATCATTGAAAGGGTCAGCAAAACACATTAAAAGAAAACGATTAAAAAATAAATTAAAACAGCAAAATAAATAAATAAATAAATACAATAGAAAAAACAAAGCAAAATAAAATAATATAAAATAATGTAAAAACAATAAAATAAAATGGGGAAAAAGAAGGTTGCAATATGTTTAAACAGATCTGAAGATATAAGCATGAAAGTCACAGTGCAGAGTTGTGCAGTAAAATAGATATTAAAAAATATTCTAATTAAAAAAACTGCTGTGAGGTGCGTCTTCAACTTGGATTTAAAGGAGCTGAGAGTTTCAGCAGACCTGATATTTTCTGGAGGTTTCTTTCAGATATTTAGAAATGACAAGGACAAGAGGAAAAACACACACGCATGCATGCACGCATGCACACACACACACACACACACACACACACACACAAACACGCGCGCGTGTGAAAAAACGACCCTCCTCTTATATCCAGGCCAGAAAAAATGACCCAAACAAGACATTCTGATCTGCCAGTAGCGGGTTCTCTCATACGTTTCATTTGCATGCAGTCGCCTGGTCTTGCTGCAGCTGGGAGTGACTGCTGCGTAGAGGAGTTACCCGTTTTCATCTAAAGAACCAGGTGTTTGCTCAATGCCAGTGCTTAGAGCCAGGTTGGCTTACAAGCGACGGTCGGTTCAGCAGCCAATGTCTGTGTGTTGTGTGTGTCTTTCTGCTCAGAGTTGTGGGACGCAATTGTACAAGATTTACTCAGAGTATTTTTTTTTTTTTTTGGCGGGATTACAGCCAACAACCGGTGTTGAGTGTTCTGAAAAATCATTAACATCAAACCTGGAAGTTTGGAATGAGAAACTCCAACAAACAGACAACTTGCAAAGAACCGGTGCCTACCGAGGCAGTAGCCTGGAACTAGCTCCAGCACCAGTTCTGTCAAAAAGGGGTAGAGGACTTGTCTGCCTGTGAGTGTTTTGAAATGAGGGAGCGACATGGCAGCACCCGCTGCTCTTTTAGAGGAGTAAGATCAATACAGGCTTTCAGGTCAGAGTCTCCAAACACCAGAAAAAGTTGTTGCATTTGTCACTTGTTTGAAAAGGATTTGCTAAAGGGGGGTAAAAAAAGCACAAAATATAGCACCTTTTTCTGCTGTTTGGTGTTTTCTAGCAGTGACGCTTTATAATACACAGTAAAATAATGATAATTAAGTTGCTCAAGGTCACTCCAGGGGTGCAGAGACACTCATCGTTTCACCACACTAGCATCCAATGAGCTCTAACATTGACTCCCTGACTCCCTATAATTTTAGACTGGAGGTTGGTCCAGATGACATGTACAACACAGGCAGAGTGATGCAATATTGCAAGAAATATTTCAACGATCATAAAATATAATAATGAAGCAGATCCTCAGATGATGGCATTTCACCAGAGAGGAGCCTTGTGGGCTCAGTTATAGATCTACCTGTGGCATGTTTGGGCATCCTGGATCATTATTCAGAGTTCCTCTCAGAGAGATAAAAGAGGCATGAATATGTGAGAATCATAACAGTTATCTTTAAATCAGTGAAGCAGCAGCATACAGCTGTTAGTGGATTAAAGGAGCTGTGTCGTACCTAAAGCTCTTGAATTACCAGCGATGCTGCTGCATTAACAGCCTTGAATTATCCACCACCCTGTTAGGATAAAGGCTGTGCCAAGGTGACTCGTAGCAACTATTGTCAGATGGTCCTTCCTTTCTCTTCAGCAAAGCGTGAAAGTAAAACGACCCGCTGAATTCTCCCAGTCCCTCAGTGCTAAATGGAAAATATTACAATGCACAGACACCTGCCTCCAAAGTAAACACTGCAGAAAAGAGGAGGAGAGGAGCAAAGTGTTGATGGATGTGATGCTGTGGTTGGGCCACTTTTTTTCAATAAAGATATATAAAACAGAAAATATCTGACTGTTTAGTGGTAAAACACAACATTACTACTCACAGTACTCGTGCCAGTGGGCCATCCATGCTGCTAATGAATGTTGAGTTGTTGTTTGACTCTTTCTCCTTTGAATGGTCACCAAATGGCTTCAGTGTTACATAAATTACAGGTCCTTTCTCTTCCTCAGAAAAACCACAATAAATCCATCAAAATGATGCCGCAGATAAAAATCTGTTTCTGTGGCTAAACGTTTGTGACATCTCCTTAGCACTTTGTCTCTTTGCAGGCCAGCCTCATCTTTTCATCTTTACATGTTTCACGTTCCAAGTCGGCTTCTGTGTGGCTTGTTTATCTCCTCGTTTGTTTGCTTGTTTGTTTGTGCCTTTGCTCCTTTCTGCAGCTGAGCTAACAAGGCTCCATTTTTGCCCGGGCCGCTGGTACGGTCCAATTAAAGGGTGTGATCAGCCAGAACGCTTTAATGATGGCTGTGGAGCTGAAGCTGACCAGCTTACAGAAAGAGAGAGGGGGGGGGGGGGGGGGCATGCTGGGAGGTGGCGTCTACAGGAGACAGTGATGTGGTTCTGTAGCTCCTCAGCAGACAGTTGAAATTAGACTTCCGGTTTGTGTTTTTTCTCTTTCTCCTTTCTCTCAGTTGTTTCATTCATTTATTCATCTAACCATCCATCCATAAATACATCCATTCATGGAGCCACCCTTCTATACATTAATCCATCCATTTGCAGTGGGGTAAAACAAAAGTATTGGGACGCCCACCGATTGTGCAAGTTGTCCCACTCAAAAAGATGAAAGAAGTCTGTAATTTTCATCATAGATACACTTCAACTGTGAGAGACAGAATGTGGAAAAAAATCCAGGAAATCATATTGGATGGTTTTTAAAGAATTTATTTGTAAACTTGATAGGAAAAGAAACATTTGGACGCCTACAAACAAGGAGGAATTCTGTCTCTCCCACACTTGTAAGTTCTTCTTGAAGAAGCTCTCCTATCCTCCACTCGTAGTCTGTATTAGTAGCACCTGTTTGAACTCGTTATCTGTATAAAAGACGCCTGTCCACACCTTCAAACAGTCAGACTCCAACCTCCACGATGGCCAAGACCAGAGAAGTCTCTACTGACACCAGAGACAAAACTGTAGAGCTGCACAAGGCTGAGATGAGCTATAGAACAATAGTCAAGCAGCCTGGTGAGAAAAAAAATAAACTGTTTTTGCACTTATTAGGAAATGCAAGATGTACAAGATAACGAACAATCTTCATCAGTCTGGGGCTCCATGCAAGATCTCACCAAGTGGGGTACAGAAGATCTTAAGAACTGCGAACAGTCAGTCCCAAACTGCATAGGGAGACCTGGTCACTGACCTGAAGAGAGCTGGGACCACGGTCACAAAGGTTACTATGTGGTCATGGATTGAAATCCTGCAGTGCCAGACAGGTTACCCTGCCTAAACCAAAACATGTCCAGGCCCGTCTAACATATGCCAGAGGCCATCTGGATGATCCAGAGGAGGACTGGGAGAATTTCATGTGGTCAGATGAGACAAAAATACAACTATTTGGTAACAACTCCACTCGCCGTGTTTGGAGGAAGAAGAATGAGTTGCATCCCAAGAGCACCATACCCACTGTGAAGCATGGGGGTGGAAACATCATGCTTTGGAGCTGCTTTTCTGCAAAGGGGACAGGACGACTGATCCGTATTGCAGAGAGGATGAATGGGGACATGTATCGTGAGATTTTAAGCAAAAACCTCCTTTCCTCAGAAAGAGCACTAAAGATGAAATGTGGCTGGATCTTACAGCATGACAGTAATCCCAAAGACACCGCCCGGGCAACGAAGGAGTAACTCTGTAAGAAGCATTTCAAGGTCCTGGAGTGGCCAAGTCAGTCTCCAGACCTCAACCCAAAAGAAAATCTGTGGAGGGAGCTGAATGTCCATGATGCCCAGCGACAGCCCCAAAGTATCACAGATCTGGAGATGATCTGCAAGGAAGAATGGGACGAAATTCCAGCTATAGTGTGTGCAAACCTGGTCAAGAACAACAGGAAACATTTGACCAGTGTAACTGCCAACAGAGGTTACACAACAAAGTACGAGTTGAAGTTTTGTTCCTGTCAAAATATTTATTTTCCTTTCAAGTAAACATTTTTTTTAAACCATCCAATGTGATTTCCTTGATTTTTTTCCACATTCTGTCTCTCACAGTTGAAGTGCACCTATAATGAAAATTACAGACCTCTTTCATCTTTCTGAGTGGGACAACTTGTACAATCTGTGGGTGTCCCAGTACTTTTTTGCCCCACTGCATCCATCCATCCATCCATCCATCCATCCATCCATCCATCCATCCATCCATCCATCCATCCATCAATCCATCCATCCATCCATCCATCCATCCATCCATCCATCCATATATCTTTTCATCTATCTATCCAATAATAATTCCATCTATCCATTTGTTAATCCATTTATTCATGTATTTACTCATCTATCCATTTATCCATACATGTATAAATCCATCCATCATTTCATCCATCCATTCATTCAGTCTATCCATTGTTCCATCCATCTACACATCCAACCATTTATCCATCTTTCCACCCTTAAATCAATCAATTTATCAATTCATCCTTTGTTTTATCTATCCATCCATTCATTGTTAAATTCATCCATGATGGATTAATTCATCCATTAATCCATCTGCTCACCCATCTATCCATTCATCCAACCATCTGAAGCTGTTAACTATTTAAATGGAAGAGGTTATTTTTTTTTTAAACAGAGGGGTGGTGTATCTTTGTGCGTGTGTGTGTGTGTATGTGTGTGTGTGTGTGTGTGTGTGTGTGTGTGTGTGTGTGTGTGTGTGTGTGTGTGTGTGTGTGTGTGTGTCTGTGTGTGTGTGTGTGTGTGTGTGTGTCTGTGTGTGTGTGTGTGTGTGTGTGTTGAACCTTTTTAGGACTGCAGACGTCTGTAAGAATCTAGTACATCATAGAACTGGTCTGTAGCTGGCAGAGGTTTTTTGTTGGAGACTTTGAAGGAGCTGGTCTTTAACACATGTCTTTAATGTAAGAAACACAATAACACTAATAACAGTAGAGACATTTAAAGTAAGAGACATGAGAGAGGAGGAGGACAGAGACTCTGGTGAGAGCAGCACGTGTTAGATACCATCACATACATCACTGTATAAGAAACATCACTGTATAAAAATCATGACTGCATAAAAACACTTGTTATGAAATGTTTCTGATGTGCTGCCAATCTCTCTCTATAGTAACTCTAAAAACCATGATCCCAATATGAAGTGGATCAGTACGCCTTCAGCCCTCTAACAGAGACAAATCTGCTTCCAGAGGGTTTTTATTTTATTTTATTTCCTGTGTGAAACATTCTGACGTGGTCACAGATCACACACCAACCACCTGCTCTAAACCAGCGTTTACACTGAGGCTCCAAATCACTGCTCACATGTGGCGTCCTCTGCTCCCTGCTCACTGCCTCCCTCTATCATACAAGCATATGGCTAACACACACACACACACACACACACACACACACACACACACACACACACACACACACTGGCATGGCTCTTGGTTTAGGTTCTATTTACCTAAAGCCTCAGTGTTACATTTAAACATGTTTATGAAATGCCCTCACGAACACTCAATTAGAAACACGCATGATATATAGACCCAACTCTCTCTTTGTGTGTGTGTGTGTGTGTGTGTGTGTGTGGGGGGGGGGGGGGGGGTGGGGAGGGGGTGCGTGTTCGTGTGTGTGTGTGTGTGTGTGTGTGTGTGTGTGTGTGTAAAGAATTCGACCCCTGGCTCTCAGCAGAGGCCGGCGTCTGTTGTGGAGCCCTCTAATGGACGCCCAGCTGGAGTCAGGCACACACATGGGCAGCCAAGGTCAGAGCCACTGCCTCTCAGGACCCCATCATTTGGCAGGGCTCTGCAGCCTGCAGTGTGTGTGTGTGTGTGTGTGTGTGTGTGTGTGTGTGTGTGTGTGTTGTGTATTTTTCTGTGTAAGTGTTGTATTTATTTTTGTGGGTGATTTTGTGCCTTAAAAAACGAGGGAGCATGTCAGGTCAAGTAGCACACACTCATTCTCTCACTTTCTTGCTCACTCTCTCGCTCACTCACACACACACATACACATACACTCTTATGGCTTAAACTGGTTTAAAACATAAATTTCAGTATGTTTTGGGATACTCCTATGACTCCGTCTGCAAACAGAGGCGACATGCCTCATGGGTTGCATGTTTAAGTAAGAAGTGATGAGGTTAAGTCCAAGATAATAATTCTTATATAAAATAAATACAATAATTCTTTATAAAATGTTTTCCCCATAAATATTTAATGTTTGCAGTTAGAGGTGATATGCTGGACTCTTATTTTACAGATCTTGGGGTCTTAATGGTCAGTAGTGTCTGAAATGTTCCAGTAAATCTCTCCAGCAGACAGCAGAGCTTATGAACATGTCTGAATAATTCACCTTGTGCAACCTGAGCCTCAATATGCCTACCTGGACTATTTTGCTTCTTTTGACTATAAAAAGATCAGAAATGTGAGTAAGTGCTTTGGTCCATCTTTCTGGAACTTTCAATTTCTGGATGTTATTTCTAATTAACTGTAAGTTATATGAGAGTAAAACAGTTTAAAATACAAGATAAATACAAAACAGACTTTGATTTCAAGGTGTTAAGTGAAGGAAAAAACTGCAGTTTAACATAAAAACTAATTCTTCAGGACAGACTTAAAATTTATAAAACACATGCATAGTCTTTGACTCTTATTTTAAAAAATTCATCCCATTTATCATAAGGGGCAACATCAGATAGAGAAAAAAGAAGCCTATGCAGAAGTGTTAAAAGTTGCTGTTCATCAAGAATCCGCTAGAGGCTGTCTGCAGAGGGACCAGAAGTCACACACACACCAAGGCAAAACACACACGGCACACACTGTACAGTGAGTGAATTTTTGTCTAACTCAGTGGTTTATTAGATATTAGGATTACGAGTTTGTCCAATCAGAGGCTCAGCTCAGCTCACATGACTGACAGGCGCCCTATAGCTGTAATAAAAGGAAGCTCAAAGTTTACGTCATATCCAAGATGGTTCTGTCCATTGATCAGCTTCATTTGACTGTATCAGGAACAGACGGGTGATGTTGCGCAGACTACAGCCATATTTTATACAGTCTATGATCTAACGTCAACAAATTCGGCTCCGTTTTTCTGTGCTTTCCTTTTATCCATCTGCTCAACGCTCTGTGTGTATTCACAGACTTCCTTAAATGCCTGAGAAAATATACCTCATCTTTTAAAAACCATTGGCATTATCCCAATTGTGCAAACCATTTAGGAATAACAGTCATTCAAAGTTTGCTTGTGCAAATGTGTCAGCGCAGTTACACACTTACATGACTTTTCACATTGTTTCACCCAACACAGTGAAAAAGTCAGCATTTACACAGAAACACTGAGGGACTGAAAATGCTGTAGTTTGCCTGCCAGGCCTGTAGGTGGCGATGTAACTGTAGAGTCTTTTGGTAGCCCTCTGCTGAAGAAGAGGCGGGCTGATCATCCGGTGTATATATTAAATGCTTCTTATCTGAGTGCAGAAATGGAGCAGCAGATGAACGTTTTGTTGAAAGGCAGTCAGCAGATTCAGCAGCACAAGCACAACACGATAGTCCACCATTGAACCGTTGTTGGTGTTCGGTTCACACATGGCAATTAAAAGTTCAATGAAAGTGAAATGTGTAACACGCAAAGCAGCGCATGACATCAGTGTTTCAACTGAAAACTCCAGCTTGCTGTTTACACGGCAACAGCGGCCGCAGCATTTCAGAAAAATTCCACTCCGGAGGGCGTTTTAAAAAGTTTCTGTTTTAGGTTGGCTAAAACACCGTTTCCATAAACGGCCTAAGTTGAACACCACACAAGAATCAAATGAAGAGGAACTATTTTTTAGTTCAGCATTTTATTCTGGTCCCATTGAAGGTTACAGTGCTGGTCCCAAAAGAATGAGCCTCGCTCTCTTGGTGTCTTAAACTTTTGGCGACTCCTATACAGAGGTTGGTTAAAATGAACACTTGTATGTAATTGGCCATCTACTGCTGATTGACATTGTTGTCCCAGTGGCAACTATCGTCAGATTTCAGGAACGTGTTTGAAAAGTGTGTGTGTTGTTTCGGGCATGTGAAGACCTCGAGAGGAACAATTCACAGACATAAGCTGGAGATCTATCTGTCTGCTAGCCATAACAAAGATAATGAGTACATATCAACCATGAGGCTACACAGACACACTACAAGGCAACATGCCTGAGCCGCTTGAGTGAGACAATCGAGGAATATAGAATAAAGAAATAATAAAATAAGAATCAGATTGTTACTCCAAGTGGATCCCTGGAAACAAGAACCTTTAAAGAAAAAAATACATCAGGTTCATTACTGAAAACAATGTTTAGCTTTAAATGATCGTTTTCATAAGACTATCAAACTGAGCTTGTCAGCAGGAAAAACAAGAACTCTGAGCAGCTCTGCAGCCACTAAACCTGCTGCCCTCCAAAGTAAACCAGTAACTGATCCAGACAGTTTTTTGTAAATGTTGGTCAATTATGCAAAAATAGGAGCCTGTGTTTAAATGCAAGTATTACCTCTTTTATTTTACTATCTGGTGTATATTCGTGACTGCAATGGACATTTATTTAAAATTCAATGGTCTCTATGGTGGACCTCAGCCTCTAGAGTGCTCTCTGCTGCCACACTCCTTTGAGCTTCATTCAGTGGTCAGACGGTGTAACTGCAAGTCCATTTTTCCAGACTCCAAGATGAACGCCAGAGGGTAAAAACAAAAGTATATGATGATGATATACAAAAATATGTTAAAATGTTTTGCAAAGCATAAAAAATAACTATATATAAAATAACAGAGTTGCAAAATATATATGTATTACATTAAGTTCATACTGTTTCATGTTGGATACTCAGGTGCATGTAGTCCACTGGAGTAGACATGCCTGTAACTTTATGAAAAAATCAAATATTTTCAAAATGCATAAAACAAACAAACAGACAAACAAATAAATATATTAAAGATAAAATAAATAAAAACACTTACGTAACACATCTTCCCACGGGCTTTCATAATTCATGCATCAGAGGAGTTGTTGTCCTGCATCAGTTGCATTTGTCATATTACTGCACTGCAGCAAAGAGCAACAGTCATCAGCCTTTAAAGTGAGATAGAAGAAAGGACGAGAAAGTGTTTGAGTGAAAAATCAAAACAAAAGAAGTGAGGGATAATTCATCTTTCAATTAAACCAACATTAGCCGTGTGCTCGTTTCTCAAGATTATGGTCTGACATGAGGAGGCAGCACCATGATCCTGTTCTCTGCTGCACAGTGAGGGACACATCTAGCGATTCAGAGAGAGAGAGAGAGAGAAAGAGAGAGAGAGAGTGAGAGAGACCAAACTTGTGTGTCTTGTGTGGTCTGATGTTTTTGATCTCTCATGCAGGCTGCAGGACTTGGTTCTGGGAGCATCAAACAGAATGGTCAAAGTTCTTCCTGGAATCAAACACTCAGCTTAGAACAGACATGCTGCTGCTCGATTGGTGTCTGATGCAAAACGGGGAACGTTTATGCTGCAAGCTTTTTGTTTTGAAGTCGAAAACAACAACAAAAAAGTCATTTCCAAACACTTGCAACAAGCAATGTAACATGAAAACTTTAGACATGTCGAAATATTATAAATTTTTCATTTCGTTCAGCTAGCTTCAGTGTCATGTGTTGCTCTTTATCTTTTCTTGTTGTTTTTTTCATGATAAATAAATTGAAAGTATGTTTTGCTGTAACTCAGTCGTCTAACTGCACGGGAGGATTGGTATGCTGAATGCACGGCCCTCTGAAGATCAACAGACGGGAACGATAGCTGGGTTATCATATGAAACCTGCTGTATAATGAAGCACAAATGCATCAGGGTGTTCAGACGTGTTTACAGGCTTCTCGAATTGTCTCAGAGCATTTGCGCGTGTTCATCCATCCGGATACACGTGTCCAAATATGCATGCTTTCAGTAATGTGTGAGTGTGTGTGTGTGAGCAAAGAGAGCAGAGAGGGTGTGTCATGCATCGTGAGAATCACATTTTTCATTGAGCGTGTTTTCGCCCTAAAGGAGCACATCAGACGCTCACACATCTGTTCTGGATGTACCTGAAATGCAGGTGAACATCTGTGCACCCCCGATTGTGCTCATTTTATATTTGTGTGAGCAAGAGAGGGTGGGGGAGTGGTTGCATCTGCAGGTGTGTGCGTCAGAGTTTGAGCCCTCACACTGCAGATTATTGAGACCTGAGGGGGGATAAGGGATGGCAATGGCTCGAACATCAAAAAAAGGGGTTGAGAAGATGTTTATCAAATCCACAGAGACGTTAAGCTCCAAAATGTGTCCGAAAAAAATCATGAATTAACACGCTGCCATGACACTCAGGGACTGTAAGTCGACAATGATGGACTTCTGTGACTTCCCCCGAAGGTGCATGATGCAGTTGATGGGAAAATCATGATCTAGTGGATAAAATACCTCCTGAAACAAAAGCTTCGAGTTTCAGCACCTCTTCAGGATTCAGTGAGCTGTGATTAAAGATCAAACACTGCTTAACACAAGTGCACACACAATACGTGATGTGCAGGGAGCACACTTGTGCACACGTCTTGTTATCGGTGATGGTGACATCATTTCTTGTTACCGCCAGCAACTTCCAGATCTAATTCTGTGCATGTGATCCCCTGGTAGACTGAAGCTACCATCTGGGTGTTTTTCTGTCGCTGTCAGCACTCTCTTTCTTCCCGCCTGTGGGCTCTCAGACGCTCCTCTGCTCGTCTTTGGGCTTTCCGCTGCAGCACAAATGCACTGAGTGCACATTCCAGTGCTGGCAAGCTCTGATCAAACAACTGTTGGCATGCAGGTGAAGAGACTGTGTGTGTGTGTTTGTGTGTGTGTGTGTGTGTGTGTGTGTGTGCACCAGCTTTCTTCCTGATCATGTGGGTATTTGTATGCAGCTGTGTGTTTTATATGAAGGGAAATCAGCGCCTGTGGGCATCTCTGCATGTATGCATGTGTTTAATATATGCAAGCCCCGTCTGCATCTGTATGCATGGATTTGACTGCCTGAGTGTGAGTGTGAGTGTGTGTTTCTGCTGCACTTGTTTGTGTGGCGTGAGAAGAGTCAACAGCATGTTGGAAGAGTGTTTGTATTCTGTGCTCTCTCTCTCCCTCTCTCTCTCTCTCTGATCTCAGGCTCGTCCTGTGTATGCAGCCAGGCAGGCGGTCGTGTGAGTAAATGCCAGCCTCACACTCCCTCTGCCCTTTAACAAACCCGTGGGGTCTGTGGGGTCGAGGCCTGCAGGAAACGCTCTCACTCCTGTAATTTTTTTGGGTGCGTTTTCACACTTACTGAACAATCAGCAGAGGAAAGATGCCTCACAGGTGTGTGTGTTTTGTCATGAGGACTTTGGCTCTGTTTTTCCCCTCAGTGGAATTAAATAACTGTTGATCAGTTTATGAATAAACGCTGTCGCTCATGTTTGTATGTCTCCTGGAATGATGGCCAAATTTTTCAGTGAAGTCAACAACCAGAGACAAATCACCACCAGCTAAGCCTTCAGCTGTATGATCCTGGAAAAAAATATCCTGATTTGGTGGCTGTTATTGGGTCAAAAGTTTGCTGGTATAACCGCCTTGTGCTCCCCAGTAATGAACCTCTCCTGGTTCATGTTGGGCTGTTAAACCTCAAATCTGCTGACTCCTGGTCTGGCTCTGCTCATTATGTCGACTGGTTGTTGTAGTCAAGCTAAAGATCTTCTGGTTTGCACACAGTTTGCTTTATTTTGAAAGTCACCGGATGTTCTAATGTAGCTGAGGCACAGCTGGAACATAACAGTGGAGCCAGTGTGAGTTGACACGCTGACTTGAATCAAAACCTGTCAGATCTGGTGCCATGACAGAGCTGGATCTGGTGGGATTTGGTCATTTGGCAGATTTATCATTCAGTCAGAACGGGGCCTCACGCCTCAAATACACCGGGTGCGTCTGTGTTGCAGCTCCGCTGCGCTGCGTGTTGACTGTGTTTGTCAACTTACACCGGCTGCGTCGCGAGTCCGGCAAGCCGCAGAGCTGGAGACCGAGGACTTCTCGCGGTAACTCGCGATCTCGCGGTAATTCACGATCCCGTGAGAATGTTGAAGCAAACAGTAGTACTACAATACTGTACGGTGCACTACTCACCATTCACTCCCAAAACACTTGAAACACTCTTCCATGCCATTTCCTTTTTGAGATTATCTTTATAAAAAGGATGTGTTGGGTCATAAATTATTCTGTGGTTTTCCACCTCAATGATAAGCTTCTCCTCGTCCATGTTTTTCACTGTTTCCCCTGGGTTAACTCTGACCTGTTGACTACTGGCGTATCTCTGCTCATTGTGAAGAGCTGCTATTGTAATCAAGCTAAATACGATCTAATTTAGACACGGTTTGTTTTATTTTGAAAGTCTCAGGCTGTTTTAATGTAGTTTCCGTGCACTACTTCCTGTCCCGCTCGATCTTCTCTACTCTGAATTTATGCGTCACAGCTCCGTCATCCGGCAAAAATAGGATGGCTGCGGATTAGCTGCGACCTGTCGGACCAGAGACGCAGCTGAACCGCAACTGAACGGATCCAGTGTAAGTTGACACATTGACTTGAATGGATTTTAAACTGATCCGGCGCCTTGACGGAGCGGAGCTGCAACGCAGACGCAACCGGTGTATTTCAGCCGTCAGACTCAAACTACCTGATGGCTGCTGAGCATCCAGTCTTGTCACCTGGAGGGCCATTTCAGGTATTCTAGGTGTTCAGCTGAAACCCTTAGTATGGTTCAAAGATGGACATCACTAAGGGCACAGTCATACTGGCCATTCATACTGTGCCCAAGCATGCTTCAGCCCTAAAGTCCAGTTTGTTTGGCCAGTGTGACCACAAGTGTCCCATGCTTGGGTGTGGGACACTTCTTCTCTTTGGAACGCTTCAGAGAGGTGTGCTTCAGCACGATACACTTCATGCACGAGCACACAGACATGATCGCAGTGACCGCTCCTCTCAACAGCTATTTTAAGCAATAACGTCGTGTTAGAGGGCTGTGTTGGACCAAAACAACTTAACATGAGCCAAAAAGTCATTAAAGTTGTAATCCTGTTCTCTGTGACTCACTCTGCTGACTCTGATGAGACCATGCTTCGTCTGTAAACAGACGCTTCATGGGGATGTAGGCGGGCCGTGCGTGTACCTAAAGTATGGTTCATGTTGGAGTAGTGTGACCACGGGCCACACTGGCCAGCGGAGGAGCGACACTGCGGATTGGGGGGGGGGGTTGTGCTAGAGTTCAGCACGTAACGGATGGCCCATGTGACCAAGCTCATCGTGTCCATTCATCTCCCTGTTACTTTGCATACTGCTCCATGTTTAGTTGAATAATGCAGCGTGAGGTTATGCTCCTTAAAGAAGTACTGGAGGATGTTCTAAGTCTTACTTCTAGATATCTGCCTGATCCTAATCTGCAACTTAAAATGAGATTATCAGCACCAATATAATTTGTTTCTAAATGCTGTTTCTTAGCTTCCCGACACCAAAACCTGCTGATACGTGGTTGAACGACAAATCTTAACAGTCACACTTTCCATTCTGAAATAACAACTTTGTTAACATATGACAAGCGTCGAAAACAAATACCTTAAAAATACATTGACACACAATGCAAAATGAAGCGGCTGATCAGGAAAACAAAACAAAACCCTTAAGCCAAAGAAAAAAGTTCTTTAAGTAACTAGAAATCAATGTATTGTGATTATATGACAACAATATAAACATTAAACAAATTCTATGAGAGAAAAAATAACCTTCAATAAGTTTTATCAAATAAAGAAATGGGGTTTAACGATGAAAGCCTCCTTTTGAATCAGGGTCAATTCTTCTGTAAAAATCAGGCGTTTAAATATGAGCTTTGATGAGATCTTGCTTTTTTTGAGCCAACCCCTAGTGGACACCTGAAGAACTGCAGCCAGAGGTTGCATCTTAGAATGAAAGAGGGAAAAAGACCTAAATCAGATCCTTGAAAGGGTCTTCCTCTGCATCTGTATTACTCTTTTGGGTTCCTGTGAAGCTGTACTATTAAACATGTCAGTGAGGAGACAACAGGAAGAACATGTGGATAAATTACTCAAAGAATAAACCATAAAATCCAATTGGTTCAGAATAAATCTTGAGACTTTATGAATTTCTTTCGTCTTTAAAATCTGCATCTTTTTGTATTACATAAACATTTCTTAGAATAACTAATAATTCCTTGTTGTAGTCAAAATTTTCAGCTTGCCTCTAGATGATTGTGCATGCATCAATCTGTGCAGCCACACAAAGCACACAGCATTAAAAATGGTCTGATATATAACTTTACATCCACACGCTGCTTTGTATCTGAGTCCACATTAGTTCAACATTCTCAACAACACTTTCCTCTTTGTGCTCTGGCCTTGAGCTGCTTTTCTTCATGTGAAAAACACTTCATGGTATAACTCTCCCTCTCTGCTGTGACTCTTTACTAACTCACTGTCTGTCTCTGCTCCGCTCACTTCTGGGTGCAGAATTTTGGATATTTGCACAACAGTCCAGTCATCCAGGTCTCGGGTTGTGAAGAAAGGACTCCTACAATTGATTCTCTTGATTCTCTTCCTCGACTCTCTCTTCTTTTCTTTCCTTCCCTCTCTCTGACACACACACACACACACACACACACAAAACACACACACACACACACACACACACACACACACACACACACACACACACACACACACACACACACACACACACACACACACACACACACTTTTCCACAGTGTCCCTGTGTCCTTCAGACAGTATGAGTGTAACCTTTCCCCCCTCCCCAGGGCCCGGCTGCTGAGGCTGGAGCAGAGAAGTGGAGACAGAAAGAGAGCACCATGAGATGAGAGTGAAACCGTCTCCTCGGCTTGGACCACCTGACTGTCACACACTCAGATTAGTCGTACAACGGCAGATATTTGGGACAGCAGACGAAGACTCATCAGACACCTGATGCAGTCAGTACACACACACTGCTCGAGTGTGTCAGATTTCGAGCACATGAACACGCTTCAGACGGTGCCTCTAACTGACATATTTACTAACATTTAGGTAACATCTGCGTACTCTCTGTGTTAACTCTTTCTTTTAGTGATTTCTGTTAAAATCAGTCTCTAAGTGGCTCAAACCTCCTCGTTCCATCATCACAGACTGATGAAATCAAAGCTCACCTGTCCCTCAGGTGTCTCTTCGTACCAGATGATCAGTGGTCAGTTTTCTGCAGTGTTTCGTGCTGCGTAAACATCAGCTAACTCTGCTTCTGACCAAGGAAAATGTTCTCCATTAGGGGGCGATATGGGACAAATATGTCAGCATGTTTTTATGGCAGGATCAGGATCTGGATTTGATCAGGATGGTTTTTCATATTCAGACTTTTTTCACCTGCAAAAAATATTTTTTTAGACTCAAATATTTCTGATCCTGGATTCTGAACTGGTTTCTGCTCCATTTCATAACTTAAATCTGGTCTTGTTTTATGATCTCTCACATTTTTGCTGACGAGAAGAGACTGGACGAAAATGTTAGTGTGCGGTCTGTCAGACGTTCAAAATGCAGGATATTTCTGCCCATTGCATGTGTAATCTGTCTCACACAGACATGCATTGACACATTGAGTTTATAGACCCCTTCATAAAGATGCTCACGCATTTGGGCACAGAGGCGACATTTAGCTTCATTCATTCAGACAAGTTACTCTTCTTTAAACTCTAAATTCAAACTGTCAGCAGTATAAAAATCTCCGGTTGTTCTGTGGTCGGTTCTCAGAAATGATTCTACACCATGGAGTCAACTTCTATGGAGTTCAGAGCGTTACAGAGCAACCGGTGTTTTGGAGTAAAGAGTGACCATGCTAACTGAAGACTCTCAGCTGAACATGTCAGTGATTGTGGACTGATAGTCTCCAGTTAACAGGGTCACACTTTACACTGAAACACCAGCGCCGTCTGCAGCTGTGTTATTAAATGTGTCTTCTTTATCCAACCTCAGTGAACCAGGTTTGAGCACCAATAATCAATATTAACTGCTGATATTCTAAATCCAGTTTTTACTTTGAGTGTTTGATGAAAAAGTTGGTTTGGAGTCGAGGTTCTGACCAAATATGGACTCACTATGGAGAGGAAATAATAAGTGAAGCTATAAATGATGATGAACAGAAACAGATTTGAAGTTCAACGTTAAACTACGGTATATTATCAAACTATGAATCAGTCAGATTAGTAATCTGAATTATCAAAGCATTAATATTCTGATAGATTTGGAGCAGGTCTGTGTCTGGACCTGGTTTTCTGGATCCTTTATTCTGACCCAGGTCTCAGACTCAGCTCTCTGTGAGCTCTTTTTGGTTTGGGAGGGTTTCTGCTTTATTGACACAGTTCATGTCTTTATATTTCACAGTCTGCTCAGAGTCCACAGATAATGCAGTCATAAGCATGGAGTGACTGTGTGTTTAAACTCCTCTCTGGGTACACACTGGAGTTATACACTAAAAACATCTGTCCACTGAATGTCCGTCCAGATAATTTATTAAAAGATTTTTTTTTATTTGACTAAAACTGACTAAAATTAGATTAAGCCTTTTTCAGTTCCATCGACTAAAATGTGACTAAAGACAGAAAAATGTAAGCAAGTGTATGCCAAGGGAAAAAAAAGCTTGACTGACCGAAAAGATGCCAGTCCTCTTTTGTGACGACCCCTCACTTGTTGAAAAACATCGGTAAAGCGGAGCTAACCTGCTCTCTTCAGCTCCCCGGAGGCCGCTAAAGGAAGAGCTCACTTATCCGAGAGGATTGACTGCATACTCGCCTCGAGCTGCAATTAAAAAAGAGCATTTGCCCCCCTGATATTTTAAGAAGGATCGGGCTGTGAGGAAGAGTGACATTTTAAGCCAGCTAAGGATTTTTAAAGTAGGTGTTTTCTTGGCACACAAAGAGGGCTATCACCAGATATTTTACTTTAACTGAGGGGTATTTTTAGGAGCAGAACTCCAACTGAACTCACAAAGGGTTCTTTTGTCTTCCTCCAAAGACTAAGAGACCGTTTGATTCCAAAGCTAGACTTTCACGATATCTTTTCTGAGGATTTCAGGTTGGGGTTGTCTGAGGTTTAAAGGTTAAGAGAAGCACGAGAGTTTTGCTTTAAATCTGACAAATAAAAGGCACAGTGGCAGCTGGTTGAAAGAGCCGAACATCACAGGGGATGTGATCATATTTCTTGGTAGAGGTATCAAAATGTAATACCCTCAGCAAGGACCTTTTTGTAAGTATGCAGGGCAGAAAAGAGCCACACATAACAGGGTAAACAAGCACAGAAGTGGCTTTAAAACACAGCTGGGACATGGAAAGGTGTGATGGAGAGATGGCGTTAATAGAGAACACAAAGAGGAGAGAGAAAAGGATGAGAGGAAGGATGAAAGATGGGAGAGAGGGGAAAGCTGCTAATTCGGTGGCCGGGCAGGCAGGCGTGGAGGAAGGGATTTGGACTGAGCTCTGGTCCAGATCCCCGCCTGTTAGACTGACACAGCAACAACCCTGCCACAGGCCTAATCCCCCAAATCACCCCCTCACCACGGGAGCAGAGACAAGCAAGGAGGGGAGGGGAGCGCAGGGAATCAAATGAGAGAGAAGAAGAAGGGAGGAACAAGGGATGGTGGATTGGATGGCAAGACGGATAAGAAAGAAGAAAAGAAAAAAAAAATTAAAGACAGATAAGACTGGACTGACGGGAAGGAGCAGAAGGATGATAAAGAGGAAGTTAAATGGAGCAAACACAAAAAGGAAAAAGAGAGGAAGAGGAAACAAGAGAGGGCCAAATTGGCTGAGAAGAAAGGAAGGATGGAAAGAGAGCAGAGGGGAGAAAAAGAGAGAGAGAGAGAGAGGAGCTTTGTGTTGGTGTTTCAGCCTGGTTGGCACTAATGAGTGTGGCTGCTCTCAGGAGTGTATGTGTGTGTGTGTGTGTGTGTGTGTGTGTGGATGCAGTGATGGTGGTGGGGTTGAGGGGAGCTGGATTACTGTGATTGAATACCCCCCCCCCCCTCCATCCCTCCCTCTTTCATCTGCTATCTGCCAGGGTCAGTGAGCATACAGAGCCTTTCCAAACCCACCACCAACACAGCATCCACCCGCCTCCATCCCTGCCTCTCTCTGCCTCTCTCTCCCCGCAGAACATGCACCGCCTGCGGGCACTCCTCACAGCGAGGCCGCCCTCACCGCCAGCATCCACAGAGTTGGAGGTTGTGGCCTTAAGTAACCCCTCCTCCCTGCTCTGCTCCTCTCAGACCTTCTCCCACCTCCTGAGAAAAAAAATCAAGATCTGCCTCCTCCTCCTCCTCCTCCTCTGCTCGCTTCCTTCCAACCATCCCTCCTTCCTCTAAGAGGCTCTCCTCTCAATACCAGCTCTCATCGATTGATAACCCTATAGACCCCTGGTAGAGGAATGTTCCTACATCTTCGATTGGCTTCATCAATAGATAGAAAAGGTTCACCTGAAGAAAAAAAAAAAAGGGGGGGGGGGGGGGGGTTTCAACACGTTTAAGCTTGTTTGAGATTCAAATAAATATTCAAATAAATGCTGCACTCTCAAACCAGTGTGGTCTGAAACCATGACTCAGAGGTCAGAGAAAGCTTCAGAGAGCTTCCTCTGTGAAGTGAAGCGTTTATTTATTTATTTATTTATTTATTTATTTATTTATTTATTTATTAAGGCTGATGCCTGAAATATTAAGGCTGGCATGGAGAAGATGTTAAATGACATATGGTAATAATTCTGATGACGTCCAGTGATATGCACTTTTCAGGAGTTCCTCTTTGGGGGGGCAGGGTATTTTCCAAGAGAGCTGATTGGTCAGTAGGTGTTGCTTTTATATTAGTTGATCTCTTTTCCAGATCTTGCGGAGCAGGTTAGCCATCCAGCGTACGTTACCACAGAGATTCATCCCGGTAAGACGTGAACCAGTTTCACTGGAAAAGAAAATCCAGGGTTAACCCTGAAGTTACCTCGCTAAGAGGAAATCCAGCTTCGTAGTTCAGGCCTCAGGCCTCAGGTGTGTGTCTTCAGGTCTTGTTGATGTTTGTCCAGCCCTGATTCTTTCCAGCTCTTCCTCTTACCTCGTGTGTGTATTTAGTGTCAGTCCCTGGTCCTGTGCCAGTTTGTTGTTGTCTTGTCATCTCGCTCCTGTGCCACCCTGTTCACGTCCATTGTTCCAAGTTAAGTGTACTTCAGAACTCAAGTGTTTTGATTATCCACCGCTGCTGAGATTTCTGTTTCTTTCAGAATGTGAACTTTGTTTTGTAACTACTTTGATTAATTAATTATTTATTTATTTAATAAATATAAGATCAGCAGATCATCTGTCCTTCATGGCCAACAAATATTTCTTTTTTTTAAGTTATATATTTGTGGCTTTTTTATTTGAAGACAATAGCACTGTGCACAGAGCAGGAAATCAGGAGAGAGAGAAGGTTGATGATTCGGGGCAAAGGGACCTCAGGCTGGAGGTGTGCCTGGGCCGCCCGCTATAAGAGCACACAACTTAACCAGTAGGCCCTCCAGTACAGAATTTTAGTCATGTTTATCACAACACAGAAGAAGAAACAAATGATCAAAGGCTTGAAAGAAGCCACCCTGTTCAAAGAGGGCAGCAATAACCAAAAGTTCCTCACAGGAGCTTTAATGGGGAGTGGAAGACTAAAGGGAAATTTCACCAAGTAACTGTACAACCAACCATCTAACATAAGTAGTGTGGGATTGGTTGATTTCAACTTTGAGGAGAACCAAAGGATTAAATACTTGTTTTCCACAACAGTAGGATGTTTCTTACACACTGTACTCGTCTGAATAAGACCGGAAGACGGAAGCTCGGAGAGGAAACCTGTTTCTGCGTTATTATTTTATTTATTGTGAAAATAATGTAGAAAACCTCCAGGACTTTAACATTTAAAGGTGTTTTGACTTCAGGCCGTTGCAAAAAACTTAAACTCTCTCAAATAGAAGCTTGACTCGCTGCTTCTGGTACACCAGGAAGGGTCTAATAATGATCTGTGCGCCCCATCCCTATAGTGAGATATGGATTGGGCGCTCCGGGTGATATGGGGTCTAAAAGGTTATTTAAGAGTGTAAAAGAGCAATCGATGGGTGTTTCCTGGTGAGTGGGGAAACTATGGAGTGTACAGAAAGAAACAGGAGCGCTTCATTTGGTCATTGGGGTTTAAAGAGGTGGGTAACGGGCGTTGATGCACCACGGCTCAAAATAAAGAGAGGGACAAGAAGAGGAGAGAGGAGTATCCAGTATGACTTTACAAACACACACACACACACACACACACACACACACACAAACACACACACACACACACACACACACACACACACACACACACACACACACACACACACACACTTCCCCTCCCAACCCTGATGAGGGCCCTCTTTAAAAATTCATTCAGTCAATAATGACCCTTCGCCCTCCCAGTCTCTCCGAGGAGATAGCAGAGCTGCCTCCTCCCACACAGCCTCTCTTTCTCCTTCACTCTCTCCATCCCTTGCTTTTTCTCTGACACACACACACACACACACACTAACACACACACACTTTCACTCTCTTATAAGCAAAGGCGCACACACTCCATAAAGCTGGGAAACCCAAATGACACTTCAGTCCATGCTGTAGCATCTCCGTTTAGCACATGGGGCTAAAGCGCTGCTCTTTGTTCATGCTACCTGCACGCTGAAGTTAAACATTTCACCACAACCTAGAGTGATGTTTTCTGCTCTGAAAGACTGTAAAGTGGCACAAGAGTCGCCTTCCCCAGTGGCTCAAAAAATTAGTAATGCTATCTGTTAGCAAAGATAAGAACGAGACTCGGCCGGCGTGCTCTGATCCAGACAGCCATGTTGTCTGTTCAGCTTGGAGATGGCGCCCACTTATCTGATTACTCAAACTGCTAAAAAAAAATTAAAAAAAATCATGAAGTATACATTCTTAGAAATATTGGACAGGTCCCAAGACCCGGGTGATAAACAACAAATTGGATATACCCAAAATCTGGGCTGCAAGCCAAACTTCCCCCTCATAGCTGTGTGCCATCGAGTTATTTTGTGCTTCTGCAATATTGGAACTTAATTTAGAGGTTACACAGACGAGCCCGACTCACACTGCTTTATCATTCAAACAGGCTGCCAGAGTGGACTTGTAATTGACTTAGCAAATTGGCTTTTTCTCCAAACCCTTTTATATTTCAGACTTTTAAAACATGGACGTTTATTTATGCCTCTGAAAACTGTAAATATCTACAGCAAAAAGGAAAAGGAAAGAAAAAGCTTAATGAAATGTTAAAGGGCCATGAACTCAAGTATCAGTGGGGATTCTTACAGGCTCCAGGTAGACATCCTGTCTAGTACCTGGATTTTGTTCCCCTGGCACTGATCCTCTGTCACCTGGCCCCTAGAGACCGGTGCTGACTGCAGCCTGACCTCTCATGTCTCTTGTCCTCATGTGAACCTGTCATACCTTTACTGTTGTGTTCTTTGTTATCGCTGTAAATATCCTCAGCGCTGTAATCACTCCTGTCAAACTGACCGTCATCGCTGCTGGTCCGTCTTTGTTCGCTCTGAGGCTGCTGAGACTGATTCAAGATAAATTCTGAAGAAAGGAAACCCAATATTGGCAGACTGCAAAATTCTTCACTTCACTGGAATTGTGGTTGTATGAAGCTATAAAAACTTATTCCTGTTATTTAGCAGGGAGTGTGTTCTTGAATGTAACTCAGTGGGTGACTGAATATAACAACTGATCACACATCTTTTTGACCTTGCAGTTCTTATTCTTGAGCCTCCTAAATTGGGGGGGGGGGGGGGGTGACTTAAGAAGAATTTTGCAATCTGCCAATATTGGGGTTCCTTTCTTCAGAATTTATATGTTTAATGCAGTATTTATTTTTAGGTAAGAAACTCAAAGCTTTCTCCATTTTTTGCGTTTTTATTATATTTCATATATTTCTGTTTTCTAGTTTTGAAAGACAACCTACACATGTGCACTTAAAAAGTGTTGGAGCATGTCACAGTGAGAGGAGCAGACGGGGATTCATGTCTGAAATCAGCTGAGCAAACAGACGCTGTGTGAAACATAAATAAAAACAGAATACAATCATTTCAAAACCCTGTTTAACCTATATTCAACTGAATACACCACAGAGACAAGATATATACCGTTCAAACTGATAAACTTCTCCTTCTTTTTTTTTTTTTTTTTTTACTTTTGGCAAATATTCACTCGTTTTGAATTTGATGCCTGCAACACGTTCCAACAGGGTCAACAGAAGACTGGGAAAGTTGATGAATGCTCCAAAAACACCTGTTTGGAACATTCTGTAAGTTCATTGGAAAAAGGTGAGTGTCATGATTGGGTACAAAAGGAGGTGAGGTTCACCACTTTGTGAACAATTGCGTGAGCAAATAGTCCAACAGTTTTAGAACAATGTTTCTCAACGTACAATTGCAAAGAATATTATTGTATCTTAAGAAATATGGCTGCTATGTTGGAACAAATTATTAAAGACAAAAAGAAAAATACAACACACTAGACTTTCTGTTGAGAGCCGTCCCAGATGTGGCCTTTTTCTACACACCAATCGGGGTACAAAATATCCTTTTTTTTTTTTTTTTTTTTTTTTTTTTCAAATTTTAGTGTTCATGATCATAGTCAGTTCTCCTAAGTCTGTGAATAAATCTGCATCCCCAGAAACTGTTTGGTTTTCATAATGGTCTGCTATCGAGAAATTAACAGATGTAATAAAAAGGTTATAATGGGATAAATCTGATTTTCTTTACTCATCCAAACATTTTTTGTCAAACATTAAACAAACTTATTTTTTATGTATTGGTATGAGGTCTTTTAGGAAAAACAAAAGCATCATATATTTTATTCATGTTTGAAATCTGTATGAAATTTCATCTGGAAGGTGAACCTCCTCTGCTCCTCTGAGCTTCTCCTTGACATAAACCCTTCAGCAGCTTTGCAGCCCTGAGTCAGAGGCGTATGGGAATGCTGACCTGAAACACAGCTCTCACCTTTGACTCCACCTGTGTCTGTTCCCATTACCACCCATTACTACCCATTACCAGCGTTCACGGCTCTGAGAGGAGGTCCCGTGTGGCACCCTGTTCCCTCCCCGCGCTCAGCGGGACACTGCCCCCCCCCATTCATCCATCATGAGCGGACTGCTAAATGGAGTACAGCACCTCTCCTCTGACCCCTTTCAATGAGCCATGGGGTCTTTCAGCAGTGCAGCGCTCCCGTGGTCCCGAGGGGAGCGATTTGGAGCGACCCGCTCGCATCGGTAATGTCCCAAAGCATTCTGGGTGCATTAAGCCTGCGGACCATCACTCCACACATCCACTCTCTGTTTTTTTTCCTCCTGAAGCCTCACAGCCTTCCACCATGCATTCATCCACTTTCTACCACAGTTTGAGGACGCATGATGAGGGGAGCACAAGTGGAGAAAATCAGGTAATAACCAGATCAAATGAAAGCATGCATTATCTGAAAAATTTAACAATCAAAACGTCTAAGAAATCTGAAGAGGATGCTTCTCTGATGGATTTTTATGGTTCATACTTTGAGCTAGGGTTTTAACCTGACCTTGAAAAGCTTGGCATTATCAAATATATCATTGTGGAGCTGAACCATTATCAAACTCCAGTGCCGACCTGTCAATGTTAAGAGTAAAACTATTTATTGAAGACAAACGTCTACAGTAGCGCCTGTTTGGAATTCCAAGTCATGCTTTTGATTCAGGAGTCATTTTTTTTCTTTTTCAGGGTTTGAATAAAGAAGTCAAAGGTCCAATATTTTAAATATGACCTTTAAAAAGATCAAACAGAGGCCTTAAAGTTGAGTCTTAGACTGAGGTCAAAAAAGTCAAATGCCAAAAGCCGGATTTGTAAAATATGAACTTGTGCCATTGGAAAGTTTTGTGTATCTGGAGGCTTTATTTGAATAAAAAGAAATATCATTATCCAGATTATACAGTCAGACATGGATCATATGTGTATACTGAGAATAAATGAGACTCCAGCCTTGAGTGTGACTCTGAGCTTGACCGCCAGTGTCCTGAGATCTTCATGAAAACATCCACAGAGCACTGTGCTTTCAAATATTCACATTTACATTTTTTTCTCATTTATTGTATTGAATAAAACCAAGACTGTATCAAGGTTAACGAAGGTGATAAAAACTTACAAATAAGTGAAGACACACTTTTGTTTACTGAAATTGCATAAAAACAAGGCTTTACAAAACAACGATAAGTAACTCAAACTGTGTTTTGAGTTTACAAAACAAACTAAAATCAGAGAGAGAACGTCTTCAGTTTTTGTCTTTGTCAGTCTGTCTCATACATAAACTCAATATTTTGCGTGAATATGAAATGTTTTGTTTACTGCCATTTTTACTCCAGCTGGCACATGCGAACAAGCTTTGAATATGACTGTCTCCGACGGGAGGAAGCACCTTGCAGTGGAAGATGATGGTGAAAATGTTATGACGTTCTGAGTTTTTATTACACAATGCTTTTCTGACATTTTTGATTCCTGCGCCTGACAACTATTCCCGACAACAAAAAAGACAAAAAATAAAAACAGAAATAGACAGCCTGCTTTAAAAACTAATTTAAACTCAACTGAAATTGAAAACAAAAGTCAAAACAAAACAATGTCAAAACTGTAATAATGTTGGGCTATATTTTGTCAAAATATTAGAACAGCAGAGTTTAAAATCATCCCCTGTACGCCTTTATCTATGTATTCTTGGTGACTTTCCCAGCAATGTGTGCACCTTCAGAGAAAAGATGTACAGCACAACCCCCTTTTCAAAAGTTAAGCCAAAACTCAAAGAGCTCCCCCCACTGGCTGGCTGCAGTAAAGGTCACAAGACTTTACTGCAGCCATGTTAACTGCTTCACGTTACCTGAAGGGACACGAGTCAAAATGTAGAATCAAAATAAACATTACTTGGCTCTTGTGGTGCTTGTTTACGTCCAGGAATACACTTTTGATGCTGAAAACAGGGATACGAGAGCTCTGCAGGCTGATTTGATACAATGTGTTCGTCGTATCTGACTTGAACATGTTCCTCTGTTTCCTGTGGTGATCCTGGAGCTCAGTGTTCCATCACCTCTGCTCCATCCACCCTGAATACCTCCCTCACCTCCTCGACCACCTGTCCACCCCATCAACACATCTTCCTCCTCCACCATTTCTCCTGCCACCCATCTATCTATCCATCCATCCACCTGCCTCAGTGCACTTTTCCCCACCTTCATGCCTTTAGCACTTCCACCCTCCCCCATCCATTATTTCATCCCTCTCCCCTTTTCCCCTCGGTCCATTCAGCCTCTCTATCCATCTACGCTGTTCTTCTTCATCCCTCATTTTACCCATCCATCCTTCTCGTCCTGTCACCTTCCTCCTTTCTCCCTGAGAGGTTTCCCTGTTCAGCTGTGATACAACAGTCAAACCTCTCCAAATCCAACTAGAAGTCCCACAGGTCAGTGACGGGAAGAGGAAGGGACCAGACTTATTCAGGAGTGATGGTTTCTCATTATCCAAAAGAAAATTATTTCTGTAATTTCTGTGCATGTTTTTCTGCATGTTTAAATCTTTGTAAGATTTGATCTTTTAATGTCTTTATTTACTACTTTAGACTCTCTTCAAATCCTCGTCCTGCTTTCTTTGCTTTCTTTAAAGAGGGGGTATCCTGCTTTCCCATATTTTAAGCATAAATTTAAAGAAACAACGCTGGATGTTCAGACTAAACATGTGCAGATTTTTAAACTTGTGCATATTCATATACGTAATGAAAACTGTAAAAAAAAAAAAAAAAAAAAATCATTACAAGACTTGCTGAAATGATCTGGTCATCACATAAGGATCTTCAAACTGGTTTATGACGTTCAAGAGGGGTGGGCTTCAAACACCAATGTCTGCCCATAGCCCCGCCCCTAACAGGCCTTGAAAAGGGCTGGCCAATCAGAGAGATGAGGGTATGTGGAGCAGGGAGCCCTAAAGAGAGAGCAGCTAAAACAAAACATTTCAGACAGAGGCTGGATACGAGTTTGCTAAAACACGAGAGAGAGAGGAAAAATAGGGATTTTTTTTTTTCCTTAAATCATATAAAGACACTACGTGGGTACCAGAGAGGGAGAACATAGATTTATAAAGCACACTACCCTCTCTTTAAGCTCATTTTGTCTGACATCTTTCCTGCAGCAGCAGTTACATGCATTTAAAAGTTTAGAACAGAGATGATCTGGCTCCTCTATAAAGTTGGTGTTACATTTTCATTTTTGATCAGAAGTAGATTTTAAACCATGTAGGATAGATCAATGTTTTTGTTGTTGTTGTTGTTGTTGTTTTTGTTGTTTGGGTTTTTTTTTTTTTTGCATATAAAATCTGGGGAGTTACTCTAACATTTCACACATTCAACATGTCTCTGAGCTCTTTTTTTTGTTGTAGTGTTTATAGAAAATCCAAAATAAAGCGCACGTAACAAAGATCTTTATAAAGGAGACCAAAAGGTATCTGCAGCACTTCCTACGCTGAAATGAACGTCATCGTGTTGTCATTTGTGTTCCTCTGTTCTGAAGTGTTTACTTAGTGAAAAAGATGTTCTTTTATTTCTAAATACATTTTTTTGTATGGATAACTATTGTTTTATAAATGAAATAGATTTATTCTTAAGCATCTGGCACGCTTAGAAATTTGATTGCACAATTATAAATAGTTTTTCATATGTTATTGTTGTCTCTTTGCAAATTTTGCACTTTTATTTTTTATTGTTTTTTTCTTTACAGGTTACAAAATTGATTAAATGCTGAAAAGAAAGTTATGTACCTGCTCCAAATAAATTTCCTGTGCTTCCAAAGGATATTATACTACTTTTCTACATATCTCAGTTTGAGGGATGCAGCTATGCAATTCCTGTTTTTTGAAATATATGTAGTAGTTTAGAAAGAAGTCAATACATATCATTAAAACTTGGGGTATGACAGTTATATTAATGGTGTAAAACTGTAAGAACATATCCTGGCACAGTGGAAGGCCTCAAAGGGTTAAACATCTATTTTTGCTCTTATTGGTATTAGTGTAGAATCAGGAAACATTTTTTAAAGTTTCTGCTCTTGTATTTCAAAGTCAGCACTGAGTTAACTATGTATGCAGTGAGTAACACAGCGCTGTATGATGCAGAGATGTAGGCATACCCAGGTCAAACTCATCATCTTGTACAATCGCTCAGATACTTTGTCCTTGTTATTTTCACGTGGGTCGCTCCAGCACAACACATCATTAATAAATGCGCCGCTGAAGAGCTGTGCGTCATACATGGACAACAGCTGCTGCAGCACACCCCCGTACCTTACCTATAGCATGGAGCACACATCCAGCAGATATTAGAATGAGCTCAGGGAGAGGCGTGCTGATTCCAATTAGCAGTCTGTTGTTTCACACTGTGGGCGATGGAGCTTGTTATTCCTAGCATGGAGAGTCTGAGGAGCACTGCTCTGCAGCTCCCACCGAGCAATCAGCCTCTATGACTCTTTCGTACCCACCAAGCACTGATTGCCACATTCATCCAGCGCTATTCTCACTCTGAGAGCTGCAGCAGAGGTGCATTTGTTAAGAACCGTCTGGGACACCTGAGGAACAAGGTACACAACGATCGAAGGGAAGAACCGATGACATGTCGCCACCAAGAGCTCTACCAGTCCAGCAGAGAAAGGGTTACAACCAGGACAGTGAAATAATCACCATTTCTTTGTGCAATCATAATTTAGGGTTTGAGTACTAATGCTGTATTATCGGCAGTAATTATGTGCCTTGATTAAAAACTGGAGGATTACAATAGAGGATTCAATTGCAGGCTGATGACGCCGACTGTTTGTTTTGCTCTAACTGCTCCATGTATCAAAGGAGGGAGGGAAGAAGAAGAAAAACCAGGTGCTGTGTGTAAAAAAAATGCTTGATTGTGTGCTTGTCAAATAATTGTGTTTGGGTGGGTCTGATTGTTACTCAGAAGGAATCATCAGATCCAGTTCAGACACATGACCTTTTTATCTGTGGATTGCTGATGTGTGTGTGTGTGTGTGTGTGTGTGTGTGTGTGTGTGTGTGTGTGTGTGTATGTGTGTGTGTGTGTGTGTGTGTGTGTGTGTGTGTGTGTGTGTGTGTGTGTGTTAATCTAAACCATCACTGTCTCTGATTTTATATCAGCTTTCTTGAATTTATTGCCATCAGACTTCACATCGCACTGATGCTCTACAGGAGTGTCCTCAGAGCGACACGTTTGACTTAATGAAACTGACCAAGAACCAGCAGCTCTTACAGACATATTTATTAACCATGAAATTAACAACTGAATGCCCTATTTGTTAACTCTTTCTTTTAGTGATTTCTGTTAAAATCAGTCTCTAAGTGTCTCAAACCTCCTCGTTCCTTCATCACAGACTGATGAAATCAAAGCTCACCTGTCCCTCAGGTGTCTCTCCTGTCCCTCAGGTGTCTCACCTGTCCCTCAGGTGTCTCACCTGTCCCTCAGGTGTCTCTTCATACCAGATGATCAGTGGTCAGTTTTCTGCAGTGTTACCTGCTGCGTAAACATCAGCAAACTCTGCTTCTGACCAAGGAACATGTTCTCCATTAGGGGGCGATATGGGACAAATATGTCAGCATGTTTTTATGGCAGGATCAGGATCTGGATTTGATCAGGATGGTTATTCATATTCAGATTATTTTCACCTGCAAACAACATTTTTAAACGCCAATTTTCGTCTTTTTTATGCACCATTTTTTTGTCTTTTCTGCTCCATTTCATAACTTTAATTCGGTTTTGTGTCCTCTGATGTGTTTTTTGAACTCTCACATTTTCTCATCCTGATAAAATCATTCATTTAAAGACGTCAGCTGTAAGAGTTGTTGAGTTTCTGCAGAGCTTTAGCTTTATATAAGCAGCCTATGAACAGTCCGGATGAAGTTTAGTGAGACCTTTCTAGAGAGACTTTGACTTGAAAGCTGGGGGCAGTATGAAAATGGACCTCAGACTACATCTGACCTATACTTAAGTCCCAGCCTCAAATGCTATGAGCTAATCATAGTGTGTGTAGCCATTCCCAAATACTCAGATATTCTCTGCCTGGACATCAGTTGTCAGTTAAAAATGGTCACATGGTGTTCATGTGTTGCATGCAACTCTGACACAAGTTATCCTGAGAGGATGGGCGATGGAGTGTATTTTTAACCCTTTCCTTAAGACACATCTCAACCCAGAAAAGTGTCTTTGGATAAAGTTGTGCATTAGCCCACAACATCAACTCAACGTGAATAAAATGAACAAGGATGTTTACGTCTGTTCTAAGGTAAGTCAACATTGTATGTGAGGCAACACGTTGTCACTTTGCTGGAAAGAAATATAAAGTTATCTTTAACATCTCTAACGTTAGCTAATGTTAGCCTAGCGTTAGCTCCTAGCTGTGTTGTTCATCATGTCTCTTTGTTTGTTGGAGCTCATTGGCCTGTTTTGTTCTAGTTTTTGTTCTTTGGTGATCGTCCATCATTGTTAGCTGTTGTCCAAAGGACTCTAGTTAAACTAACGTTAGCTTCATTAGCTTAACTGTAATAGCCCAGATAACAAAGGTTGACAAACGTTTTGCTGAATGATTCAATGTAAATACTGTAGCTCCAAACTAACAGAGACACTCTTGGTAAAGATGGTAAAAAGGAGGTTAGATTTTTCTCATGACTGATGCTGATCCTCTGTCTTGTTGTCTGAGATGCTGATGGGAACCAGATGTGGTTCATCAGGTTTGCTCTGGGACCTGGAAGTTTTGTCTTGTAACTGAAGCTTTTTATGGACCTTCAACCGTAAATTGATTCATATATCCCTCCAATGTGGAGTTTAGACCTTTTTGGTGTATTTTTGATATGTGATCTTTCTGTCTTCAAAAATCATCACTAACATCTTGTGAAATGTCTCCTACTGTGACACCTGCCATAGCGCCTGACACTGAATGTCCATCCCTTGTCCGAGTGAATAGAGGGGGGCGTGGCTTAGCCAGAGGTGAACTGGCCTGACATTGGACCTGCCATGGTCAAAATCAGCAGTGAAAACTGAAGAATGTCCTGTTTGATCTTCATTCTGAAAAATCTGTTGATCTGCTGGAGAAACTTCTTGTTCTTTTCGGTTTTAGCTGAGCCAAAGACCTTCAGCATCCATCCATCAGACTTTAAGTGTTCCTCTCTCTCTCCTTATGGAATGGCCCCTTAAGTGCATTATACATTCTCCCAGCATGAGCTCCAATTCAAGGGTTAACGTACAGCAGCAGTTATCGTTTCATAAATATGCTATTCAGAGGCTGCACTGAGCCTGATTTCCATGTTCGACACGTCAGCTCAGAGAGCGTACTGTTCCTGCTCTGCAAACACAAAGACTAATGTATTCTCTCTTAACTCATGCACACAACCCACCACACAATCTCACTCGAAGGCTACTCACATACTATAATATATATACATGCAAGGTTCATGGATCTGTGGAGGTGTGTACGTGTTCGGATGCACCTACATATACATAAGATATGCATGTGCAAAGGTTGAAGCAGTTGTGCAAAATATACAAACAGATAGAGATATATTCTGTCACTGTGGGAATGCAGTGGGAGGTAGAGGCCTTCAAAGTCCAAAACCAAGGACAAAGATGGATGGTTGAGATTGTTCTGAAATCCAAGTGAATGCTGTGAGTTTTTAAAGACATCAAGACAACCTGAGATGATAAAAGATACAAAACCTTCAGCATTTAACTATCAGCAAACTTTCTGTCGATTTTTGAATGGGTCAGGCTTGAAAGGGTTAATAACTCATCCGTTCTGCAGATTGAGGCTGAGAGATTTAGCATGTTAAGTTCATAGAAAAACAGACGTCATCTCGCTCAGCTCAAACTGAGGTCACCACAAAAACTGCCCCCTCTGGTGGCTGGCTGCAGTACAAGACAAAAACTCCGCCTCCAACTTAAAAAAATTAATACACCTCGTAGAAATGTTTCTCTCATCCGTTACTGTGGTGATATTTAGATATTATTGGGCTGCATTGTGCTCAGGTCCCCTTTTTTCTAAAATGTTTCTTTTTTTTTTAGTTATTAGAGGTTAAAAACAGGGTTTTACGTTTCATTTAACGATGACTGACAGCTGCTGTTCTTCTGTAGTTTTTTCGGGTATAATAAAATACATTGGGAAAGAGAGTTAATTCGAGATTAGATGGTCTAAATTAGAAAAAAAATCTGTGTGTATATATATATATATATATATATATATATATATATATATATATATATATATATATATATATATATATATATATATTTTTTTTTTTTTTTTTTTTTCCCAGAGATTCTCGATTCCCAGAGTTCCTCGTAAGTCTATACTGCACAGATTCTGGCTGCACAATGGCGGCCAATGGCAGCTTCCGTGATGGAGGTTTTTTTGATTACAAAACCGTACAATGGTAAAAGGCGGAGCCACGCTGTCCGTTCTAGATACAGTCTATGGTTAACGGAATGCTGGGAATCCAAGGGCCTCAACTCCACCTTTTTGTCTTTTCTTGCTTCACAAGGAGTTGGATTGGGTCAGAATTTCCAAAATGGTACCTTCCATTGAGATTAGGATCATGTTTTATACCTTCATCCCCATCCTCTCCTCCCTTTTTCCTAAACTAATATCTTATCCTCCAAGCAAAGGCATTAAAATCCCCCAAAATAATCCTGAGACAAAGAATTTATACCAAGTAATGGTTTATGATTTCTGAAAGTTCATGCAAACGTGTGGAAACCTGGAATAACAAACACACACGTCTTTAATACACATGCATCAACCAACACCACTCATTATAAAATCATATCGTATCATATTTTCTGTCCGTGCATGCACCAAGATGCAGAATCAATGTGAAATCAGATGAATCAGATGATTTGTGATTCAGTGCATCGACTCACTGAAACATTTCATTGCCCAGCCCACAGAGCAGCTGAAACTGATATATGAGGTGTTACATGTCTGTCTTAGATCACTGTCTCTCTGCTGCATGCTGACGATGAGAGTGATGAATTACCTGAATTGACAATAGTGGGTGTAACCGCTATCATCCATACCTCAATGACTTAACAAGGGTTATCATGCTGCTGCAGTGAGAGAGTGATTACAGAGGAGGGGGTGGTGCTGCAGTGTGTGTGTGTGTGTGTGTGTGTGTGTGTGTGTGTGTGTGTGTGTGTGTGTGTGTGTGTGTGTGTGTGTGTGTGTGTGTGTGTGTGTGCATGTTCTGTGATGTCATATCTGTATTTATGAGCATGTGTTTGTTTTTGCACATGCTCAAGTATGTGTGAAATGTTGTATATTTGCATGTGAGTGAATCTCACTCCAGCTGCCTGTGCAGAGGATCAAAGCAGGGATGCCACTATGTGCGTGTGTGTGTGTGTGTGTGTGTGTGTGTGTGTGTGTGTGTGTGTGTGTGTGTGTGTGTGTGTGTGTGAGTGACTGTAGCCTCCCTTAACAAGCCATTACAATCCTATTGATTCCTCATTAAAGCCCCCGGCTGAAAATACAGCCTGTTGCCAGAGAGGGCGAGGAGACGCGTGTCATCCACCTGAGGAGCGAAGCTGTGAACTCTGCATGAGCTGAGGTGCACGCCCACGCAGATAAAACACACACACACACACACACACATACACACCTGGATTTGAGTGCACATACCTGAGGGCATAAACATGATGCATGTTCCAAACACGCACATACACACACACATACACACACCAAAGCCTTTGTATGATGTGTGACTGAGCGTATGCATCCCTCCTTGTGTTTCTCCCTCTGCCTCCCCCTCTCCCACTTCTCCCCCCACCCTTTTTTTAATTAAAGCATGCAGTAAGTGTGAAATTAACTCTCTCCTACACCAGGCCTGACAGCTCTGAGTGGGAGGAGGGAGAATCAGACTCCTTTGTCTCAGTGCGTAATTAGAGGGATGGAGAGAAAAGAGAGGGGTAGAAGGAGAAAAGAAGGAAGGAAAGAAAGAAAGGCCAGCCGGTCTGCCACAGCGAAAGCAGCAGCGAGACAGAAAAGATGAAAGAAAGACATGCTGGAGAGGGAGAGATGATAAAGTGGAGTACGGGAGAGAAAGTGAGGTGGAGAGCAGCATCAAGAGAAAGAGAGGATTTAGAAACAATACGGGACAAAAAAAGGAGAAAGATGGGTAGACGGAGATGTGGAGGGATGCTGTTTAACATTACCTATAAAAAAGAAAAAAAAAAAAAGCAGCACATGGTTATAATTTGATAATTTTACGATGCACCGCTGCACCATGCGTGTTCTGCAGAGAAGAAGAGAGCAGAGGAAGGAGAGGCTGCAAGAGCAGCAGTGAGCTTGATAGATGGCACAATTTGGAAAAGGAGAGAGGCAGGGAGTCTTATGAGTTTAAGAATTGATGAAGACAAAATGGGCCAGAATAGCGGGGTAATAACTTGCAGGGCTTCATGCTGCTCCTTATGGGCTGTGTCCCCGCTCGGCCCCCCTCTGATGGACGGTTTCCACACCTTCCTTCATCCAGCCTCTGCGGCTGAGAGGAGGGAGAGGAGGAGCATCGTGCCAGGTCCGAGGGAGGAATGACCAAGTGCAGGTGTGCTGGAAGTGTTCACAGAATCAGGGAGATCCTCAATCACTGATTTGTCACCACGATATGAGCTTTAACCGGGATTAACTCCTGCTAAATTAGACCCAACACCTTCAGACTCTGGTAGAGGACATGGACGGGAGGAAATTAGATAAGAGAACAGTTAATATCCTTAGTCATATTGAAAATAACAATAAAAGATATCTCTATAGGAGGCAGTCTACTCAAGTACTAGGTGGATTTTTAGAGGACTACATTAAAGAGGGGGTATTTTGCTGTTTTTAAATTGCTTTACATCATTTACAGCTTAAAAAAAAAAAAAAAATCCCAGTTTTTTCTCCCTGGTGTTTTAGAAAACCCTTATGGTGCATTCCAGTTGTACTTGGAAGATTTCCGGCTGCCAGCAGCATAAACAGTAAGTGAGCTCAGGTAATATTCTGTTTATTGTAACACTTATATTTTTTGTCCCACTAATGCAGGGCATGCTAACAACGGCTAACAACGGCTAACAACAGCTAACAACAGCTAACAACAAAAGCCTGGTAGATCAGCAACAGAGCTGCTGTTTTCATGTTTTTTCAATGACTGTTAATAGACAGAAGGGATAAAAGTAGTGTATGGTGAAACTGGATGACCTTTGGATATTTTTTTTTATTAGATTAGATTAGATTAGATTAGATTAGATTAGATTAGATTAGATTAGATTAGATTAGATTAGATAGTACTTTATGGGATCAATAGTTTTATCCATGTAGATTCTCATTCATCCAGGCCGTGGTAATTCTGATGACTCAATGAAGGCAACTTGACTGCGTAGAGTTGGGAAAATGTTTCACCTCTCATCCAAGAAGCTTCTTCAGTTCTGCAGACAAACTGTAAGAGCGCTCATGAGGATGGTGCTGTTTCTGTCAAGAGCACAAAAATATGACTTATACATGTGGTTTCCCCAACCCAGGCTAAAATGTCTTTGGAACATTACTCTGATGTGATTTTTCACATGTTAAAATGAGGCTCATCATCTGCAGAAACCTCTGCAAGCACATTAAACCAAAGTGGGGGTGGAAGGTGTTTTACCCTCCAAAAAATGTAAGGAGGTTTTGCGCTGAAAATGGCACAAAAAATTGTTTCAGAGGCACATTTGGAGTTAGAGGTGGAAAAGCCATCACTGAGGTATGAACCTGCTGTATTTAACCTTTCCCAACGTCCGTCGCGCTCTTATTTTGAAAATTGTAACTTCCTGTCACACAATATAGAAAAATTTACATTATTTGTCTGTCTTTGAACATTTTATTTTTTTTAATTTTGTTTTGCTTTTTTGGAAACAGAAAATGAAATCATCCACTTTTGAAAGTTTTGTTTATCCCTTTTGTTTGACCCTGAAAAAAGAAAAACGCCTTCAATTTCAGTTTTCAATTTTGAAATTTCAAATGAAAACCAAATAACCCCTCATTTCTTGTTTGTTTAAATATCCTTTTTCTGAAAGGAAAATCTAATGACCAAAACATAACAAGCCCCCATTATACACTCACACATTCACACACGCACACACACACACACCACCACCACCGACACCACTATCTCAAGCTAAAGTTAATTTATTTATAGCCAGGTGAATTGTTAACTGATGAAAAGAAGCTTGTTTGTGTTGCTGGTTGTAAGTATTCATGAATCACTTGGAGATGAGCCCTCAACTTTGTGTTGGACCCCTTGGAAGTTGACAGAAACTTCCCCTTTGGTTGACACAGGAAGCACCTGAACACCTTCCTCCTCTGTCATCTCAAGGATTGTTGTGTGACGTGATCATGTCACGAGGTGCGGGGACAGGACATTCATGAGGTTGTTGTGAGTTGTCTAAAAGCCAAAGGAATAAACACCACTCACGTGGTGTCAGTGTTTACTGATGGGGCATCCAGTAAGAGACGAGCGCAGAAGAGCTTTGTGAATTTATTTTAAAAGTCACTGGATCGAGAACTGATGATGTCTCACTGCATCCTCCACCAAGAACAAACGTTCCCCCCGAAGGTGTGGAAGTCATGAACCACACTATCAAGATAGTGAACAAAGTAATTGCAAACAGGTTAAACCACTAACAGTTTTGTTCATTGTTAGAAGTAGTTGACAGCACATGCACAACAGAGTCTGGTGGCTGTCCAGGGGAGAGGTGCTGAAACGCTTCACTACCTGTCTGAAGCATGTGAAAACCTTTTCTGAAAAAAAAAAGCCTGAGCTATCCCGAACTGGGAGGTTGGCTGGCATAGTTTTACTTCATGGTGGATATGACAAGTCACTTTAACATGCTGCATGAAAATCTCCAAGGAAAGGGAAGTACGGCCCTGCAGATGCTGGAAGATGTCTGCCAGAGATGTACAGAGAGACACTCTCTCTCACTTCTCCTCCCTGAGAGAGTTCAAAGAAGGGAACAGTCACATAAATTGTGATTATTTCCAATTATTGCAATTCAAGCTGCATTTGGAGAAGGATTCATTGAGTTCAGAAAGGAAAAATACACTCTGTCCTTCCTTGTCACACCCCTGGACATCGACCCATCCCTGCTGAACACATCCACATTCACAGGAGTAAGTAAGCCCAATCTAGAAATTGAACTGGCTGGTAAAGCGGATAAAGATTTATGGGTGTCCAAGTTTAAATGCCTTACAGCAGATCTTGAAGAAGGCGACTTAAAGAGCACAAATACAAATCAAGGGAATACAGGACCGTCATCACTGACTTTGTTGACTGGTGTGGCACAAACCACGTCCAGCTCAACGCCAGGAAAAAGGAGATGGTCGTGGATTTCCGCAGGAGGAGGACACCCCAGTCTGCACCGGTGAACATCCAGGGTCTGGACATCGAGATGGTGGAGACCTACAGATTCCTGGGTGTTGACCTCAACAATAAACTGGACTGGACTCAGAAAACAGACGTCCTGTACAAGAAAGACCAAAGTCGTCTACACCTGATGAGGATACTGAGGTCCTTTGGGAGTGAGCAGGACTCTGCACAGGACATTTTATGACTCTGTGGTAGCTTCTGCACTTTTCTATGGCTTCCTGCCATGAAGTAGGAGAGCTCAGAGGTTTCCTTATTCGGGGTCACAAATGGAAGTTCCTTTTTTTATACAACAACTTATTAATTTCATAAAAAGTAAATATCAGAGTACTTTAACTGCAAAACTATTGAATTGCATTTTCCTGTTATGTCTCTGGAATTCACCAGTTTTGGAACTAACAGGTGCCCTGTTTCTTTTTTTTTTTTTTTTTCAATTTCAAAGATCAGTTTTCAAACCATTCCTTTCTTATAAAAAAGGAGGTCATAGCTGTGAGAATCATACTCAGCTGGTGTAAAATCTTTATTTCTTCTGACCTAATTTCACTGCTGATGATTCAACAGTTCAAATTCAAGCACTCAGAAACGAAAGTCTCCACAAAGCAGACAAACACAAAAGGAAGCAGCTTGATTCTCTTTACATATTCACACACGATAAAACCAACACATTTTGCAGCCTTTCACCTGTCTATTCTTTGTGTTTCAGTATCTTTTAAACCTTTGAGTATAAGACGTGTAAAGTGAGAGACAGTCAGCTGCTGAGGTTGGATGAGGTCAGCCGGGTCCATTGATGCTGCTGTGAAGGCAGCGTTTGATCATTGTGACATTCGTGTTTGCATTTCTGTACACAATACTCACCACACTCCAGTCAAAGAAGATCCTATTGATGGTCCACCAGACTCTCAGAGCGGCCAGAAGAGAAAGAAGAGGCCACACAGCAACATGATTATCGAAATCTCAACGAAAATGCTTGAGTCATTTCACAGATTGTTTGATTTCTGTTGTTGTTGATAGTGTTGTGTTATGTCCTGGAAATCTTTGACAAAGTTGCAGGGGGTGGCTGATTAGATTGGGGGGTAGCTCACACACATACACAAACTCACACACATGGGAGCATGAAGGATAAAAGCAGAAGGATGGGTGTCATGCAGTGATTGGGGAGGGGTGGGGGGGCAGCTCTGCTCTTCATCACATCTGCTGCCCAAAGCCTGTAACAGACCTTAAGATTATCAAGCCCTACAACACCCACACAGAACAACTGTTTCCACCAACATAACCAGATTCTTTCCACTCACTCAATACTAAGTCAATAAAAGTAGTGACAGGTCCACAGTGAACAGAGCCCAAGACTAGAGGAATTATAAAAGAAAGTAAAAACTGAATATGCAAACAAACAAAAAAGGTCCTTTACTTTTGAAGTTGCAAGATTGCAACCAAATTATTTCAAAGTCATTAAATTCAGGCTACAGTGAAAACCTAAAATATTTCATTCAAAATAAAAATTTGTGACACGCAAAATATTTTTTAAAGGAGTGAAAAAATAAACAAAGTAATGAAATAAGAATGTAAAATAACTGAGGGGAAAGTTGGCAGGTGAGACAGCGATGTGATACCTTCCAAATGGTAACGCCCCCAAACTACGAACAAAACTATTTCACTTTAAAAAAAACAAATGCATGAAACACAGAAAAACATTACAAAACTTAAATTTATTGTGAATTGCTAAATGTCACAATATTCTGCATAACACTATAACTATTGTCTGAAACCCTTATTCTTCACACAAAACTCTAAAGTATTTCAGGAAACCCTCAAAAATTCACAAAAGCATCAACAAGTCATTAAAACTAAAACAATTTCAGAAAATACTGAAAAAGTGCAAAAATAATTCACAAATCTCAAAACTATTTTATAAAACACAAAAATGTTTCTCCAATGGCAATTTGTTTTTTCTGAATATTTTTAATAATTTTACTCCTTCAAGAAATATTTTGTGAATTTTTATTTTGAGTGAAGCATTTGCAGTTTTACAAACTATAGAAGTTTGTGTTTCATGATTTTTTATTTATTTAGTTATTTATTTTCTATTTTTTGCTTTGTTTTGTTTTCATGCAACATTAAGTATTGATGCAGTTGACCCCAAAGCTCATTGTAAGAGATTTTAAGTTTAGAAATAAGTTGGTTGCATTTTGAAACTAAAAAGCAAAGGACCCATTTTGTTCGCAAATTGGGTTATTATTATTATTATTATTATTATTATTATTATTATTATTATTATTATTATTATTATTATTATAACCTACTTCCTGTATTTAACCCTCTGATGTATGACTTATGAAACCCAGTGCCAAGATTTTTTCCTGAAGTGTTTCTAAATCTTATTAGGGAAATGGGAAAAAAAAAAAAAAAAAAACTTTCGTTTTCTCTCTCTTTTTTTTTTTTTCAAATTGTTATTAAAGTTACAGACATGTCCACTTTAGTAGAGTCCATGCACCTGAGGATTGAACATCCGACAGAATGAACTTCACGTAAAAATGAATAAAATTGTGTTTCTTGGTAATTCCGTCAATAACTATTCATTTTATGATTTGAAAAACATTTGAACATATTTCCACTCATTTTAACTTTGTGTTGGAAATACAGCGGGTGTTGCATGATGTTTTTTTTTTTTTTTTTTTGGCTAATTTACTGCTTATTTGAAACTAAATGTTCAAAAACAATAGAATAATTATATTAGTTAGATGTAACAGTATATCATCGTATATATTCTTTTAGATTTCTTAGGTTCTTTAGGAAGAGAAGGATTGGCAGGACATTATCTGGAGGTCCCTTTAGAGTCAAAGAAAATTTACTTGCAGTTACACTGACTGACCACTGAATGTAGCTCATAGGAGTGTGGCAGCAGAGAGCACTCCAGAGGCTGAAATGACTTTTCAATTGCTGACCACTTCAGTCACCACTACTTCCACTTGTACTTATACATCGGAAATAAATACTGGCATTAAAACGTAACCAAGGTTGAGAATTTATCCACATTTTTAATCATATACACAACTTTTGTCCCTCTCATTTATTTTGGTCAACACCCCAAAACAGTGCATTTTATCCAGAAGAACCTAAAATTACTGCCATCTCTGACTAATAGGTCTGGAGTGTTTTGGAGTGTGCGAATCATCAGAAACACGAATATTGTGAGGAACAATGGATCATGCTTACAAGACCTGCATGACACAGAGAGTATATGATTCAAAACTTTTGAAAAGAGCCATTGCTGTTGCATTAACTGGGAATACCTCATATTGTACACTGAGCCTCAATTGTGCTGTGCACAAGGCTACTCTTCCTCTGTATATATCTTTTGTATTTAAAAGACCTCCTTGCAACTTGTTAAATCTTTTTTTCCCCTCTTTTTTTGTATACTTTTTTAACTTAAGCACCTATTGCACTGAAAGGAGAAGCTCTCCAGTCTCATTGTACATTCTGCATAATGACAAAAAAGGCCATTCTGAATAACTAGAGGACAGAGGGCAATCGACATGATCTGGGAATAGCTGCACACTACACATAAATCTATCAGTTTATTTCACCAGGAATGTTCCCACTGAGATGCAAAAATTTCTTTTAACGTGGAATCCTGGCTGAGATCACAGCACAAAAAGTTTCACACAGAGAGCAAATTAGCAGCATTTGGCAGAAAATAAATACACAAGCTCATCAGATGATCCTTTATCCTTGTTTAAATTATCCAGTTTTAGATGGACTTGTAGCTCAGACCAGGATGAAGGAGCAAAAACACTAACAGCACTTTGACCAAAGACAGAGCGCGTCCAAGGAACCTGTTTGATCAAAGATTACCGTCAGTGACGACCTTAGGGGGCTGGTAAGGAGTATAAATATCACGGCACATCATTTAGTAAGGCCTTATGAAGAATGATCAGCACAGATATATCTTTTGATATGTCGTCTTTGCACTACTTTCAGTAAAATACAGTTTAAATGATTTGAAGCCCATCTGTTTTTTTAACTGCTACACCGTGTCTAAACCTTTTTGGATTTAAGGTTGTAATACATCAAATATTGTGCCTTCGAGAATCAAACTAGAGACTACATGCGTATTGTTGTGTATTGTTGTGTATTGTTGTGTATTGTTGTGTATTGTTGTGTATTGTTGTGTATTGTTGTGTACTTGACTCATGTATGAATCTGAAGCATGAAGGTCCACAAACTGAGCTGCTGTGTAAAGAAAGAAGTGACACTTGATGTTTTCTTTTCTGGCTTCAGTTCTTATTTGAGGAGAAGTTTCCATATTTGCGTGGCTTTCTTTAAAGTCCTGCCAATGTTTCCCAGCAGCAGTGCCTGAAATATGCTACTAAATGCTGCTTTGAAGACCACAGTTGGAGAAAAGTATTGAGCGTTGATGGGGGATAAACTTTTATGTCTCTGGAGCAGGGTGAACGAATAACGTTTAATCAAAGAAGGCACTGAAGTTTTAAATTTTTCATACTCTTTGCTTTTATGATGGAGGTCTCACAAAAGGGCCCGTAGAAAATAACATGCCATTCACAAACAAAGGGCTCCAACAATCAGGCACAAATATGACGACGTGTTTGCATGGAAATCATTCTAGATGTATGTAATCATAAGCATCCCCATTTTCATAATCATCTTGTGTCTTTTGTTTATTTATTGACAAAGCTTCAGGCCTGTTATTTCAGCATCTGTCAGTGTTTGCTCTAATGGAAGCACTTATAAACAAAAGTTGTAATTAGTTTTATGATGAGAAGTGAGTAACAAAAGCCTCTGAATGATATTCAACCAGGAGGAAAACAGAAACACTGAGTCGTGAGCTGCACGTTGAATCCCAGCCAGAGTGTCGACGCGCTCTGAATTAGCCACTTAAACTGTCCAGAGTGTGAAAGGACGACTGTCAGAGTGCTGAGAGGAAAATCAACTGGTGACCAGGCTACACACTCTGTCATTGATCCCCAAGTCCGTCCGTCCAACCTCACTCCACTCTCCATGTCATGTTTACACCATCACAGCTCTCCGCGTCAACATCCACCCCACTCTGCCGATAGCATCCTGTCCCAGCTGTCCATCACAACGCCTGCCTGGACACGCCCCCTTTTCCTCTCCATTAGCTGCACACAATACCCCGGCGGCTCCGCCAGTCCAGACAGCCCGCCTCGGCCCCTGGCTCCGGCTATCGATTGGTTCTTACAGTAATGGGCGTCTGTCTCCCTATTGTCTAATTGGCTAAGTGATGGGATTGATCCTCAGATTGTTGGCTAAGTTCATTTGCTGCGGCCACTGCCAAGTGGACTGCATTGCATGTTTCGGAGCTGCAGGGAGCTGTGCAAGACATCCACTGTAATGGCTCTGTAATTGATCAGCTGCAGGCGGAGGTGGGTGGGGTTGGGTGCATTAGCAATGGAGGACGTTTAGAGAATGTTGATTAAGGCTCATTATGGCCATCATTATGTGATAATCGATCGAGGTGCACGTGTCGTACACGGCCTGATGTGTTCCTTTTTGGAACAAACCTTTTATCTGACGTCTTGTCTGCAGAAAAAGCTGATCCCTAGTCAGCTTTCTCCCTCTCTGTCAGTGGTTAATGAAAGATGCTGTAGAGGAGGGCTGATGTAATGATCCCAGATCAGCTCTCTAACGCTGAGTGGGTTGAAAAAAGTCGCCATAAATCTTTGGGAAAACATCAAACCTCCTAAATGACTAAAGATCAATGTCAGTCATTCAATATCTCACACCCAGAGGGAAGTTTATCCAACGCCACACGTCAACTCCAGCAGAAAAAAATCTATTCATGCAGGAGTGTAAACAGGTATTTCTCCTCTCAGTTACTTTGGAGATCTTTTTTCGACTTTTTATAATCTATTGACACAAATATTTAAGCAATTCAGCCGCGTACACATTCCATTTTATTTTATCTGGAGCCAAAATAGTGAGCGCAGGCTGCCGGCGGCCCTGCAGCCTCCGAGTCCTGTCCCAGTAGTAATAACACATACTTAATTCCATATCTGAGTCTCACCTTGCTACTCCCACATGCCTGTTATTGTTCCTCTCTCCACTTACACGGAGTGGGCAGGGGGAGAGTGAGGCAGGCAGATAATAAGAGAGAGAGGGTTAGAAACACACAGGCATGAGCATGAATCCGCACCACTGCCAGCATCCTCAGCACAGCACACACAGTCATTGATTAACACAGGATTAACACCTCTAAGTGCACACACACACACACACACACACACACACACACACACACACACACACACACACACACACACAGAAACACCCTTCATCACACATGTACACTTGCCGGCAGCTTGTACAGCCCTCCACTGCCACCACTATGTGTTATCTTCTTCCCATATGTGTACCTCAGGGCCCTCCCCAGTCTCTGTAATAGACTGTCTCGCTCCGTGCTGCAGAGTCTCAGTGCAGCGCTGGAGGGGGAGGAAGAGGAGGAGGGGGAAGAGGGGGAGGTCGAGGTGTGTGCGTGTGAATGTGTTTTTGGAGGTGTGTGGAGGAAGTCGAGGCCGCCATTTTTCCATCCCTGTCACTCTTGCATAAAACAATTAAATTCATACTTCACCCCGGCCTTCTGCAGCGACCCATGTTGACTGCGACAAACCCACAATGGCAGATTTATACATCTGTGAATATGCATAAGCTCTTACACAACCCGTGGCTGCATCACTGAACTGAAACAAGCACAGAGGCTGAAAGGGTCAGAGGGACTCAAGACCAGTCTTTGCAAAATAAAGGACTTCTGACACACTGGAAGGTCAGATGCAAAGATGCAAAACAAAAGCTAAGACAAGCAGAATTATTACAATGTGACACAAGCAGCAATTTCAGAACATTTCAAAGCCAAAAGAAACCTCTTAAAGGAGACAAAAATGATTTCACTTCACTTCAAAGACATGCAGAATGATGACATGGATACAATTCGCATGGGATAAGTATTGCATGAGGCCCCTTTGGTGATTTTAGAATTACCCCTTGAAGTCAGTTTTTGATAAAAAGAAGAAGACCTCCATATCCGGCTTCAGAACAGAACAGAACAGAACCAAACAGAACATACTATACTTATCCCTGAAAAGAAATTCAAGAGTCACAGCAGCAAACAAAGCATACAGTGCAAAAATTCCAAGGATATATAAACAGAATATTATAATAAATATCCATCAGAGATGTTAGCTTGGCTATAATTCTCATGTCAGCCAACACCTCCACGGGGTCCACGGGGTCCACAGGGTCCACAGGGTCCACAGGGTTCACAGGGTCCTAAGGTTCGAGGCCTGAGCTTGCCTTCTTCACCAGTCTGTTCAGCCTTGTTCTCCTGTATCCTGTCCACTCACAACATGTGAATCCTTCCAGTGTGATGTTGGTGTCCGGTGTTAGCTCTGTTAGCCATGTCGCTGTGAATAGCATGATGATACTGTGCCGGAGTCCCCCCTGGTGCTGGGTTAGCACTACTGGCTCATGAGGAGATAGATTTAACATATAACAACAGGCCAAGTGCTGTGCTGCTCTGGCAGTCACGGAGGCAAAAATTTAGGCATGGGAGAAGTTTGGTGCAGCCATGGAACTAACTTTCAGTTGACCGCAAAGAAATTCTGGCAAACAATCTGATGACTCAGAGGGGTCCCTTTTTCCACATTGTAGTGTAGTGTAGTGGTGGAAGGAATACTTTGAGGCTCTCCTCAGTTCTACCAACATGCATTCTGTGGAGGAAGCAGAGCCAGAAGACTTGGGGCAGGGGATGGGGCCTGCCCATCACTGGGGCTGAAGTCGCTGAGGCAGTCAAATAACTCAGCAGCAGCAAGGCCCCGGGGCTGGAGGGCTCTGGATGTTGTGGGTCTGTCTTAGCTGACACATCTCTGCAACATTGCATGGATATCGGGGACGGAGCCTCTGGATTGGCAGACTGGGATGGTGGTTCCCCTTTTTAAGAAGGGGGACCAGAGGGTGTATTCCAACTACAAGAAATTCACACTCCTCAGCCTCCCTGGTAAGTTCTACTCTAGGGTGCTGGAGAGGAGAGTCCAGTGGTTGTCGAACCTCAGATTCAGGAGGAACAATGCGGGTTTCGTCCTAGTTGTGGAACACTGGACCAGATCTATACCCCTGCAAGGGTGCTAGAGGGGGCATTGGAGTTTGCCCAACTGGTCCACAAGTGCTTTGTGGATCTGGAGAAGGCTTCTGATGGTATCCCCCAAGGTATCTTGTGGGAGGAGCTCCAGGAATATGAAGTCGATGGCTCACTGTTATGGGCTGTTCAACCTCTGTATATCTGGAGCAAGAGTTTGGTTCGTATTGGCAGCAGTAAGTCAAACTCATTCCCAGTCACAGTTGGCCCCTGCCAGGGTTGCCCTTTGTCACTGATTCTATTTATTACTTTTATGGACAGGATTTCTAGGTGCAGCCAAGTGGCGGAGGGTATCAGGTTTGGAGGTCTTAGGATCCCATCTCTGATTTTTGCAGATGATGTGGTCCTATTGGCCTTATCGAACACTGACATCCAGCTCACAATGGGCAGCTTCACAGCTGAGTGTGAAGCTGCTTGGATGAAGATCAGCACCTCTAAGTCTGAGGCCATGGATCTCAGCCAGAAGAGCCAGAGCCAGAGCTTCCTCTGCATGGTGTCTGGGCTCAGCCTTGGAGATAGGGTTTGGAGCAGGGACATCTGGGAGGGGCTTGGAGTATAGCTGCTGCTCCTCCACATCAAGAGGAGCTAGATGAGGTTATTTAGGCATCCAGTGAGGATGCCTCCCAGACAATTCCCTGGGGAAGTGCTTCAGGCATGCCCAGCTGGGAGGAGACCCCGGGGTTGACCCAGGACATGATGGTGAGATTATATCTCTCGGCGGGCCTGGAAATGCCTTGGTATCCCCTGAAAGGAACTGGTGGAAGTGGCTGGGGACATGTGCCAGTGGTGTTTGCTGATGAAACTGCTGCCCCCATGACCCATACCCGGATAAGTGGTAGAAAATGGAATGGAACAAAATTCCCCATAACGATGGATAGAAGGACAGGTCAATGGGATCTCCTCTTAGCTCGCACCGCAGTAACAGCACATCGTCTTCACCTCCTTCTGTTCAGCTCACAGGCAACTTTGGACTGGTCAGCATCAACATGCTACAGGCAGCTGAAGTCTTGTTTGTAAACAATGCAACCATGGTTACGCAGATCTCAAGACAAACAGGAAGAGAAAAGTCGGATCGGTATGTCTGGCACCCCAGCAGAAGGGTACCAAAAAGTGGATGGTATGGGTTGGTTTTTTGGGGACCTCTTCCGATTTTAGTCAAAGGAAACGCCACAAAATACATAACGTACCGAGACTAACTGAATCGAACTGCTTGGTGGAAACAGAATTTGATAAACTGCAACATGTATCAACTTCAATTACATAACACACTCAGAGTCAGAGTGTAAAAACATCAACCCCTGCTGCACAGAGATGACGCAGAAGTATGAAGCAGTCTTTTGTCTCTCTGCTGTTAGAAGAGCACATTACCAATATGTGCCTGGAGACTCGTTGCCTGGTTATCCAACCTTAGCTCACCCATTGTGTGTTTGTGATTCCATCCACACCCTGCTATTAGCTCTCTTCTCTATCAGCCTCATTATAAGTCATGAGTCATCGAGGTGGTTTGAAACTCCCTCTGAAATAACCTGCGTTTATATTCAGGTGGATGTCTGCGTGCAGTGAGCCTTCACTGTCTTTGAGAGCACAGATGGCAGCAGCGTCAGAGAGTCCGACATCTCTGACCACGCTAACCTGCTGCCCTCCTGCAGAGATGATGAGGCCAGGGTGTCTGAATAAGACCATCAACAGAGTGCACGTCTCTTTGCTATCAGCTTCATCTGAAAGGTTGGGCCTGGAAGGTGAAGATTTCTATACAGGGTAGAGAAGAAGATGAGGGATGGGGGGAAAAAAAGGAAGTGTGGTAGGGAAGGGAAAGAGAGATAAGAAAAGAAAGGGGAGAACATGCTGAAGGATGCGATACATTGATACACCGTGATCTTTTGTCACAGAGGAAAAATAGGTTAATCCATGTAACATGCTGCATATGATCCCATAAGCTGTGCAGAGACGATGCTATCTCCTAAACGCTGCACACACCCTCCAAGCAGAGCAGCAAAGATGCATATATTATATTATTTAATGCAGAGTCATGGAGGCCTCAACAGCCTCCACTCATTATGAAACACCTATAGACATTACAGGCAGGGCTAATGTTCGCATGTACACAGTGAGATCAGAACCAATGAATTAAAGACCTTTTCAAAGCCAACACAATGATAAAGCTGAATACGATCTGGTTTGACACTGTTAGTTTTATTTTGAAAGTCTCAGGCTCTTTTTATGTAGCTTCCTGTCCTGTTCAATCTTCTCTACTTTGAATTGAAGTGTCACAGCTCTGGCATCCAGCTAAAACAGGATGGCTGTAGATTAACTGTGACCTGCCGGACCAGGCATGTTGCTGGACTGCAACGTACTGGATCCCATGTAAGATGACACATTGACTTGAATTGACCCCGTGACGATCTGGAGACGCATCGGGTGTATTTCACTTGTTACTGAAGCTTCGGCAAACACTTTTGCTCTTACCAGCTTGTTTCACTTTTTTGATGCTCTGAATCTGGCCAAATAAAAGGCAAAATATGTCCACCACCTCTTCCTGCACCCTTTATGAATACATGGTGTACCATAGCATCCTTTTCCTGAGACCCCCTCCCTTCACAGCCCAACAGGAGAACTTCAGGCTGTGATGGACGTGTGTGACAGCATCTTCAGAAAATAAAACTGTCCTGAAATCTTCCAGAAACTTCCAGTGCAGAGCTTTAGTCTGGCTGCTGTAATCTGCTTTTACTAACTCTTGACCTTTTCACTGACTACGTGGAGGGGTTCCTCTCAAAGCACATTTTTGTTATTATCTGTAATTTCATTCTTTAAGTTTTAATCAACGCCACTTTGACTCAGGTGGCCCTTGATACGTATCAAGCACCAAGCAGAGGAGGGATGATGAGGGCTAATGGTGACCTGTAGTGTGTCCCAGAGTGTGTGTGCCTGTGCTAAGAAGAGTTCACGACCATGACCGTGTGTGTAAGCTTGCCCGGACTCCAATTACAGTCTGCAACAGAAGTAGCAGCGGTGTCTATAGGTCATTACTGTGATACGGAGCATGGCTGGTTCCTGTGTGTTTAATGGTCAGCGGGGTGTTTGGACCATTAGAGCAGCTTCTCTGCAGCCGTCCAGTCATCTGAAGAAACTCCTGTACCATCTGAACGCAGCACATCATTATGGCCATGTCGGGACGGAGAATGAGTGTGTGCATGTGTGTGAGTGTGTGTGTGTGTGTGTGTGTAAGACCAAGGTTAGCGCCTGGTCCGTGATAGAATCTGCAAATAGACGGCACCTTTTGCAGCGGGAGGACAAGTCATTTTAGCAGCCTAATGGAATTTTACAGCATGGGAATACACTGTGTGGAGGAAGATATCATCTGGTGCAATAGGAGGAGCGGAGCGCGGAGTGAATTCTGATATTTCTATTTATTCCCTCATAGTGGAGGGTGAAATTTAGTTACAGTTGAGCCTGACAAAGAGGAGATCTGCAGTCTCTCAGACACTCTAGCTAACTGAACGTGGTTGTCATGCGCATTTAAAGTGAAGCACTGACTGATATGAAACACACTCATTGACGTTAAGATAAATTTTGATCTTGTTTACAGCTTAACATGCACTTCACTTCCTTACTGGAGCGCTAATTTATGATCGCTGTTCACCTCCAGGTCGAGCTTTTAATAAGCGAAGCTCGGACTCGTAAATTACTACGAGATACACTAAATCATTAGCCATTAGCCACTCTACTCGTGTTGTGAACAACAGGTTTGCCAGGTGAGGTTAATGTGTGTTTATTGGCCTTGTGAATTTTTAAGGAGGGCTTCAGATGGTTCTCTGGATCAATAGCTTTTCTGTATACAAGTTCTGCACTAAATCATCCCACATTTGGAGTCGTGTTACAACTTTCTGATGCCGCTGATGATGGGAGTTATGAGCAAAAGTAAGGCTGCACCAATAAAAAGCTTCCCTGGAAGCCAATAAACCACTTCGATGCAATTAAATGAAGCCTCCCCATGAGCTGCACAGGTGGGGAATCTGGCAAACCAAAATTTGAGAAGAGATGGGTACTCAACCTTGATACGTTTTTTGGATGCATGTGTTATTGAAACCACCCCGACTGCATCACAGCTGGCAAGGAAAGCCTGCTCAGGCAACACTTTTTAAGGCTGAACTAAAATTACCAACAGAGGTAATCTGATGGAAATCCAATAATGCACACTCATGGTGTGCATTATTGAACAGTGCTGTACTGCAGAAAGTCATGAAACGCTCTAAAAATGAGCAGGAAAAGGTAATTCATTATGAAAGAGAGAGAGAGCATCAGAAGATTTACAAAAACAGGTCTTTACTCCAGAGAAATGAAGCCAAAGAAAGTCAAGGTGAGCTCAGTGAGGAGAGTTTCCTTCAACATCCAAAGACTCTCAGAAACTGGGACTGGAAACTCTGACTGGGAGAGGTCTGGCAGAGCCAAAGACAAAACCAGAACCAGAAGACCAGTTTCTCAGAGTCAACAGCTTCAAGCGTTACAGCTTCAAAGAGGTGGTAGTGTCACAGTCTCAGTTTGAGTTAAAAGAAGAGAAGACTTTGAGATGCTGCTTTGACAGGTCAGACTGCAGAGAGAAAGACCTCCATCACTAAGACAGAGTCAGAAGAAGATAAAGAGACTGGACTGGACCATCAAAGACTACCAATGGACTACTGAAGACAGGAAGATGGTGCTATGGACTAATGAATCAAAGTTTGAAATTTTTGCTTCATCATCAGAAGTTTTGTACGCTGTATGTGGAGTAAACTAAGGAAAGGACGGTTCCTCAGTATGTGACATCAAATGGAAACATGGAGGAGGAAGCATGATGGTCTGGACCTGTTTTGCTGGATCCAGGGTTAGTGACAGAGTGAGAGGCACCCTGAACCAAAATAGAGGGCACTGTCAACAGAGTCTCAGTCTGCAGACTGAAACCTGATGGAGCTGGTTTGGGATAAATTGGACAGAAGAGTGAAAGAAAAGAAACCTAAAAATGACCAGCTTTTAGAGGAACTTCTGCTGGAACAGAGCTGAAACTTCTGAAGAATATTGATTTCTATTAAAGAAAGAACGTCAGAAGCGTGTCCAGCTGTTAGATCTGAAAAGGGTGAACACTTAAGCCCAGTTTCTACCAAGCGGTCCAGTTCGGATAGGTATAGTTTGATACGGGTCAGATTGGTAAAGTCTAATCCTGTCTAGTTTCCACAGCCAACTGTGCCCTTGATGATGATAGGTGGTGTGTAAGCCAGTTGCCGATCAGCCACGTAATAGGGTGACAGCACCTCCACAGTCGACCATGAAACGCTGTTTTGTTACACCATTTGGAACCAAAAAGGGGGACGGTACAGGTCTGTTATTTGGGGACCTGTCCTGATTTTAGTCTATGGAAATGCTAGAAAATGTGTGCCGTACCGAGAAAAACCCAACTGAACTGCTTGGTGGAAATGGGGCTTTTGATGAGTCTAAAGTTTAGAATAAATTTAGGTTTATAAATTAATATGATGATTTTTTAATATTTATTAATAATATTTATTCTATTCTATATTTAAATTTCAGAGTCAGACATTTAAATTCACTATTTTTAATAGAAAACTGGAAAAGTTAGGATATTCTTAAACTTATGATCGATAGTTCAGTTCCTCAAAAAGTCCCGAGTTCCTTGGGGAAAGTTTTTGTGGCCAAAAAGCACTTTGCGGCACACACACACACACACACACACACACACACACACACACACACACACACACACACACACACAAACACACACACACACACACACACACACACACACACACACACACACACACACACAACCACACACACACACAACTGTGATGACTGAATTGCTAAAAAATGCTAAATAATAATGATCCTGATGCATGTTCTTTTGATAAGACTGCACACCTCAATATGCATCGTTCACCTGAGAGGAGACACACTTCCTTCCCTGGTACCAAAAGTCAGGCATATAAACATTTAAAATAGCACAGTGATCTATAGTTTTTGTGCTTCTTTTCAGTTTAATTCATTTTGAGAAGGATGAGGTTCTTCCAGAGCACACCATGGGATAGACCATAAACGTGAGTCTCTACCCAGCAGCACAGAGCCCGATGCAACACTCAAGGTGGCCAAGTGCAGATCACAGGCTGGGCTCCTGAAGAGGACCTGGAAGCATTAGTCCTTATCTCTTTAGCTGCAAGCTGCTTTAGACCTCGTCTGAAGGGGGAAGCTGGTTTGTGAGAAGCTGTGGGGACAGAATATTCACACAGATAAAACGAGGAGGAGAAGAGATTTCCCTTTCTCTGCTTCCCTCTATGTCGCCTCTTACCCATAAGGCTTTGAGTTGGAGCAGAAGGCATGTGCAATAAGCGGTGAGAAACACGACCGTCGTCATCCGTTGTCTAATTACTGCAGTGTCGGCATGACGACGCAATTTGCATAAACGAGACAGCACATTACTGAAATCTGTCTCCTGTGTGACTGCGACGCTGGAGGAACAGAAGACGAGGACACGCTTCACTCCTTACTTCACTCCACTGAACTACACCTGACCTCTGTTTCCGGTCCATTCTCAGCTCGCTGCCATGTTTCACATTAACAATATTTCCTGTTTCTCCCCACAGAGGACAGCTTTTAGTGAAAATGTCCTCAACCCTTTGCAACTTCAATTTCCAGCAATAACAGATGTGAATAATCGTTCTGTTCTGCAGTCAGGTCCCAAAATCCCAACGCTAGTTTGGCAGGTTGGGATATTTGCAGACAGAAATCTGAATTAACTTGGTTTTTATGATATGTGGTCCAATTATTAATCATATACACTTCATTTAGAGCAGGGGTCTCAAACTCACGGCCCTCGGGCCAATTGTAGCCCCCGAAACACTACTTTGTGGCCCCCTACCTGAAATCAAAGCTTTGTGTTAGTGCAGCCCTGCACAGCATTTTATATTTTTTAACACTTGTGGGCTACCGTATTTCAGGCTCATGATAATAACAGGAATTAGCAATTGGTCACTTGTAACATGGTTGGGTCACCTAATGCTATACCGTGTTTGTCGGTGTTTGGATCATGTGTCTTTTTGGCAGCACCTATCTGTGTGAAAAGCTCTTCTCCACAATGAACTTTAATAAGTCAAAGTTCAGGTCCAAACTTAAAGATGAGCATCTTAAAGTCATACTGAGGGCCTCAGTTGCTTCCTCCCTCAAGCCAAACGTGGCTCAGCTGTGTGAGATGAAGTGCTGCCAAGTCTCTGGCAGCAAGGAGAAAGTAAATGAAGCCTATGTTCTGAAGAACTCTTCATGTTCTGCATGTTCTGACTTGTTAAGACTGAGAAGATTGGATCAGTTGTACTTTTTTTGTGGAACACTTGATGCGGCCCAGCCTCACCCAGACACTACCTCCAGCAGCCCCTTGGTAAGTTGAGTTTGAGACCCCTGGTTTAAGAGTGTAAGGATAATACAGTTTGCTTGTATTATAGAAGCTTTACGGTAAAATTCAGGAACAGTAGGTGGTATAAATCAGTGAATTACAGCTGCACAGAGTAAAGATAAGGTATGCATACATGTACAAACTGTTGGTACATTTCAAGTTCCTCATTTTCCACCAAGCCAGTTTCAGAGCGAGTTCCGAGCCAGAGCCTACAAAAAAGAACCACTTACATTACAAGCTGGAAGCAGAGTTATTATGGCCGAAATTACATCGTCTATAAATCAAGGGTTTTTGGGCTGTCTTAAAATTCCATTGTAGTTTTTTTTTTTATCCTTTCATGCAAACTTTATTCAAATATGTTCATCAGCTGCTGAGTTACAACGTATATTTCCATCTTTAAGTCCAGCACAAGCAGCAATGTTCCTTTAATTCCTCGTCTAACTGGAAATGTCTCAAAACTTGCCAGATCTTGCTTTTATTGATCTATTTTTTTGTCTACTTGTCTTATTTGTTTATAATGTTTTTACTGCTTATTGTGAAGCACTATGTTACTTGTACTGAAAAGTGCTATATAATAATAATAATAATAATAATAATAATAATAATAATAATAATAATAATAATAATAATAATAATAGTAACAACAACAACAACAACAACAATAATAATAATAATAATAATAATAATAATAATAATAATAATAATAATAATAATAGTAATATAATAATAATAACAATAATAACAATAATAATTATTTATTTATTTATTTATTTATTCATTCATTCATTCATTCATTCATTCATTCATTCATTCATTCATTACCTTAACTCTGATTGGCTTACCATGAAATTATACTGTATTAACCAACCACTGAAGTTCTTAAATCAGCAACCAACAGATACTCATTTTGAATCTTTTATTCAAACCTACTTCAGACTCTGAGTTTTTTCTTTATCCTGTTGCTTTGCGATGTGTTGCTTTGTTGTGAGAGTCCAGCTCCCAGAAGCTGTGTGGGCATGTGAGGTTATCCAAACTTGTCTGAGTCATCCATCATTGCAGCAGAGCTTCCCCTCCTCTGGAGTCACAGCTGTTTGGGGAGCGACACCACCATGGCAGCGTGGCCTCTACATCTGCTGCTGGGTGGGTGCTAACGGGGTCGCCTGAGGATTCATGGTACACAACAGTCTGCAGCAGACAGAAACATGGGGTCAGAGGGCTACAAGTGATATTCAAGCTGCAAATTAATTTCAGACTGGAGCTGATTTCATCTATCAGCCAGCTGCTCCACTTATCTGACAAAAGTACCACCAGGATGAAAGAGAGCTGAGGTGTAAAGCGGGTCATTGTGGGGACTTCATTTGCGTTGTTCAAATTGACTAAACTTACATGAAGAAACATTAATTAGACGTAAACTTAATACATTAAAGCTTACGCAGTGAAAGGAATTTGTCTTTCAAATTGCAGAAAAACTGCCAACACAAGACTCTGAAGAGTTTGACACATAAATCAGAGTAAACAAAGGATAAATGAGGAGGGCATGTGTAGACCAGTTTGGTCAGAGCATATAACTCCTGTTAAAATAGATTTCTTCCATCAGGGACCCAACTGGGGACTCCATTGTCCTACAGGGGGACTTCAGTGCTTCACGTGGGCAATGACAGTGTGACCTGGAGGGGCGTGATTGGGAGGAACGGCATGCCTGATCTGAACCCGATCGGTGTTCAGTTGTTGGACTTCTGTGCTAGTCACAGTTTGTCAATTACTAACACCATGTTCGAGCATAAGGGTGTCCATAAGTGCACCTGGCACCAGGACTGGTTGTATTAGCTGATCTGTGGCCGTATGTTCTGGACACTTGTGTAAAGAGAGGAGCTGAACTGTCAACTGATCACCACCTAGTGGTGAGTTGGATCAGATGGCAGGGAAAGATGCCTGGCAGACCTGGCAGACCTAAACGATCCATGAGGGTTTGCTGGGAATGTCTGGCTGAGGACCCTGTCAGGACGGACTTCAACTCACACCTTCGGCAGAGCTTTGACTGCATTTTGGGGTTGGCCGGGGACATGGAATCTAAATGGACCATGTTCAGCTGTGGGACACTGGAAGCAGCTGGCAGGTACCAGCAGGACAAGTTCTATGCTGCTTTGGTGATCACTGAGGTAAAAGGGGGACTCGGAAGGAGAAAGTGGCCCTTTTCCCAAACTGTTTACAGTGGGGATGGGGAGTGGCTGACCTCAACTGAGAGTGTAATTGGGCAGTAGAAGGAATACTTTGAGGATCTCCTCAGTTCCACCAACATGCATTCCATGGGGGAAGCAGGGCCAGAGGACTTGGAGCGGGGCCTGCCCATCACTGGGGCTGAAGTTGTTGAGGCAGTCAAACAACTCTGCAGCGGTAAGGCCCCGGGGGTGGATGAGATCCATCCTAAGTTCCTCAAGGCTCTGGATGTTGTAGGCCTGTCATGGCTGACACATCTCTGCAACACTGAATGGACATCAGGGACGGTGCCTCTGGATTGGCAGCGTGGGGTAGTGGTTCCCCTTTTTGAGAAGGGAGACCAGAGGGTTTGCTCCAACTACAGGGAATCACACTCCTCAGCCTCCCTGGTAAGGTCTACTCCAGGGTGCTGGAGAGAAGAGTCCAGCAGTAAGTTGAACCTCAGATTCAGGAGGAACACTGGGGGTTTCGTCCTGGTTGTGGAACAACGGACCACATCTATACCCTTGCAACGGTGCTAGTGAGGGTATGGGAGTTTGCCCAACTAGTCCACAGGTGCTTTGTAGATCAAGAGAAGGCTTTTGACCGTGTTCCCCAAGATATCTTGTGGGAGGTGCTCCGGGAATATGGAGTCAATAGCCCGTTGTTACAGGCTGTTCAATCTCTCTATTTCTTTAGTGATAGTTGGTTCATATTGCCAACAGTATGTCGAACGCTTTTCCTTTCAGGGTTGGGCTCTGCCAGGGCTAGCCTTTGTCACCGATTCTGTTCATTACTTTTATGGACAGGATTTCTGGGTGCAGGACAGTGGCGGAGGGACTCAGGTTCTGGGGTCCTAGGATACCATCTCTGCTTTTTGCAGATGATGTGATCTTATTGGGCTCATCGAACACTGACCTCCAGCTTGCACTGGGGCGGTTTACAGCTGAGTGTAAAGCAGCCAGGATGAACATCAGCACCTCTAAGTCTGGGACCATGGTTCTCAGCTGGAAAAGGGTGGACTACCCACTCTGGGTCAGGAGAGAGTCTCTGCCCCAAGTGGAGGAGTTTAAGTATCTCAGGGTCTTCTTCACAAGTGAGGGGAAAATGGAGCAAGTTGACAGACAGAGTGGGGCTGTGTTGGCAGTGATGTGGACACTATACCGGTCCATTGTGGTGAAAATGGAGTTGAGCCAGAAGGCAAGGCTCTTAATTTACCGGTCAATCTATGTTCCAACCAAGCGGCAACCTCCGGTCTGAAAATATGAGGCAATGCGGAAGTGCTAAAGTCTGCTGTTCCTCGAGTGTCCGCTTGAGGCTGGCTCCGGAAGTACCGGAAGTCACGTACACACCAAGCCAAAAAAAGCCGTTTTCACGGCCCAAATAAGCCTATTTACAGCCTGGTACAAAGAATGTCTCCTGTCTGAATCGCTAATTTCGCTAATGGCACGCACTGTAGGGGGGGTGAATTTTTTTCTAATTCGGCAGTGTCCACAATATCAAGCTCGCCAGTTCGTCCAATCAGAGGCACAGCTCAGATCACGTGACTGTGGAGCGCCCTATGGTTGTTACTGTGGAGACACACAGCACGCCTCATTTCCAATATGGCCGCGCCGACCGTTTTGCTTCAAAAGTCCGTTTCAGGAACAGATGGGTGACGTCGCGGAGACTACGTCCATTAATTATACAGTCTATGGTTCCAACCCTCACCTATGGTCATCTGGGCTCAGCCTTAAAGATAGGGTTTGGAGCATTGACATCTGGGAGAGGCTCAGAGTAGAGCTGCTGCTCCTTCACACCGACAGGGATCAGATGAGGTGGTTCGGGCATCTCATGAGGATGACTCCAGATGCCTCCCAGGGTAGGTGTTCCAAGCATACCTAGCTGGTAGGAGATCCCGGGGTAGACCTCGGCCAGCCGAGGCTCTCGACTGGCCTGGGAATGCCTCGGTATCCGGCCGGGGACAAGGGGCCTCTGGTCTTTGCTTATGACATTGCTGCCCCCACAAACCGGACACAGATAAGCTGTAGAAAATGGATGGATGGTCTGTTTCTGAAACAAATCATCAGCATGGGCCATATTGGTTGAGGCGGGCTTTGCGCCTCCACACTAAAAGCTATAGGGTGCCTGCCTGTCAATCAGAGCTCTGAGCTCTGCCTCTGATTAGTTAAACTCATGATGTTAATATCTTCTAAACTGCAGAACTAGAAAAAAATTCACCCCCTGTACAGTGTGTGCTGTTTGCAAAATTAGCAGTTCAAACTAAAGACATCTTTTGTACCAGGCTGTGAATATGTTTGTTTCTGCTTTGAAAACTTTTTTTTTGGTGTGTCTGTCTTGGTGTGTTTGTGGTTTCCTGTATCTCTGGAGCAACCCTGAATTGGACACTCAACAAACTGCAGATTTTAGTACTTCCACATTGCCTTATTTTTTTAGACCACAGATCCCGTTCCCGTAAGACTCATACAATTGGTCTTAAATAAACTTGGTTAACAAGAACTGCTGTTCACTTCCTTGTAAGGTTCACTTCAGTTTGATCAACAGGTCTGTGGTGGCCCGGATTTTCCTGGAAGAATACAAATCCAAGAAGACCAAAAGTCCCTTTGATGACACTAACAGATCAAGCGAGACATCATATTCAAAAGAGCTTGTGACTAATCTGCTTAACTTCTGGACACTAAACTGTGCTACAAACTGAGTTTACAAAGTTTGATTGTTGTCACCTTTCAAATAATACGTAACAACAAATAACTACATTACCTCATTGCTTTGCATCCTGGGAAATGCTGTCTTGAACAAAAAAAAGTTTAGTGTGTTACTAAACACTAAACATGAAAACTTTTTATCTTCTGTTAAACTAAAATACATCAGTATTTAAACTATCAGATCAAACTGGTTTTAATTCCACTTATAAACACATCTTAAACAAGCTGTGGATGATGTCTGCTGTGAAATTCAAAACTTCCAGACTACTGAGGCTGATTCTCTCGTCAGCACGATAAAAAGGTAAAAACTAAAAATAAAGAGAAGCTGTAAACACTTTGAGGAGGAGGAAGGAGGCTGAAATCATTTTGGAGTTCAAACCCACCAACAGCCCCACGATCCGATGGGAGGAGAGCTCGCTGCTGCTGCTGCTCTTCTCCGCTGCTCCACCCCAGCCAGCATCTCCTCTCACCTCCCCTGCTGAGACGTCGGCTTTCATGTTCTTTTCAAAGTCTCAGGTAGTGTTACCCCCGGCAACCCTGACAGAGCCTGGGGCAAAGGCAGCGCTCGCCTCTGCACCTGCGCAGACACACGTGCGCATGTGCGTGCACGCATGCTCACAAACATACAGTGGCAGGTAGGCTCACTGCAATGCATGCACGCCACCAGACCTGCACCCACGCTTCCTCTGCATACCCACCCACGCTCACACATTCACACACACACACACACACACACTTTGATTGTCTCCACACTGAGGCTGTCATTAAGACTCATTAAGGGGGATGGTTTTATTGAAGGCGGTCGTGTTGAGGCATCTGCTGAATTATTCATACGTGCCTTCCACCACACACTCTCTTCCTGATTCTCACTCTCTCTCTCACACACACACACTAACACACACACACACACACACACACACACACACCTCGTTGAAATGCATGAAGCTGGAGCAGACGAGAGAGAGAGAGAGAGAGAGAGCGAGAGAGAGAGATGCAGCCTATATAGGTCACTTCCTCCTCTGCCTGCTGCTCTCAGAAAGTGGGACTGGGAGGCGGGAGGGAGGGAGACGGAGAGCCAGGCTTATTATAGCAAGCAGACACACACACACACACACACACACACACACACACACACACACACACACACACACACACACACAGAAACACAGGGCCCAGCAAATAAAGGAGCATACACCTTGGAGAGTAGATTGTCACAGCTATGAATGAAGCTCAGTGTTTTTTTGCTGGAAGCTAATACTAATTTATTGTTCAGAGGCACAGGGAGGGAGTCTGCTTCGTGTGTGTGTGTGTGTGTGTGTGTATGAAGGCCAGTACTGATAGATCAGATGGAACTGATCAGATGCCCACTATCTCACCCTCCATGTGGAATATATGGCATACAGTGTGTAAGGAAATGGCTGCAGCCCTATATTAAGTTTGATGATTTATTCCATCAAATATTCATCACATACAATCAGGGTTTAATATGCACCATCACGTGGCTGCATCAGAGGCAGAACGGAGAGCTAAATGCTGCGGGTAAATGCACACTGGAGGCTGAAATGGTGAAAATGTTAAATGAGGTTTAGAACAAATGAGGTGCTTTCTTTGGTGATTTAGATATTTATGTGTTGTGACATGGCTGAACTCCACAACATTTAGCTTTAGATTTAGGAGTGCAAAAACAGTAGCATAGTTTATTCTGGTCATAAATGCAGTGTGTTGTGCTCAAAAATGTAATCTAGCTAATCTCTGTTCATCAGTCCTGCAGAAAGAGCCTGGAGGCACGGGCAGGATTTGGTATCAAAGGTGTTCTAGTTGAGAAAGAGTGGTTCACAAGCATGTATGCAACCACTGGCTCCATATGGTGGCGTCTATTTGATGAAATTTGCAGTAATGTTATCCCAGAATCCATTGGTTGTCATCTATTGAGAATATAGTTTGAATTAACCAGTGTTAATTTTGTCGAAAATTAAAAATGATTGGAACAATGACAAGCTGTCATGAACTTTGACCCAGAAAGGACACAAACGTAAAGACAGACTAAGGTTCCAAAACAACAAGAAGAGTTTAATAAGACAAGCAAAGTTTGGTACACACAGGAGGTAGTCGGGCAAGCAGGGTTCGATACACGAAACGAGGCAGTCAGACAGGCAAGGGTCGTACACGGGAGAACAGTCCAAACAGGCAGAGGTATCCAAAAACGTGAGGCAAAAGGCTAGACAAGAATCAGGCAAGGTTCAAAACAGCTATGACGAGACTGTGACAAAAGGCTGGGACGAAGACTGTGAAGTATGACGAACTGGCGATGAGACAGTGGGACACATGAGGTTAAATACAAGAGGTAATGATGGGTGATGACACACAGCTGGGGAAGACAATCAGGATTCAGGTGTGACAGACGGGGGCAGGACAGACAGAAGGACTCTGAGACCAGGAGTAAGAAAACTCTGTGCTCTGATGAGACAAATATTGAACTCTTTGGCGTGAATGCCAGGTGTCATGTTTGGAGGAAACTAGGCACCGCTCATCACCTGGACAATCCCATCCCTACAGTGAAGCATGGTGGTGGCAGCATCATGCTGTGGGGATGTTTTTCAGCAGCAGGAACTGGGAGACCAGTCAGGACTGAGGGAAAGATGAATGCAGCAATGTACAGAGACATGCTGGATGAAAACCTGCTCCAGAGCACTTTAGACCTCAGACTGGGGCCACAGTTCCTCTTTCAGCAGGACAACGACCCTCAGACTTCAGCCAAGATATCAAAGGAGGGGCTTCAGGACGACTCTGTGAAGGCCCTTGAGGGGCCCAGCCAGAGCCCAGACCTGAATCTGATCCAAAATCTCTGGAGAGATCCATAAAAAGCTGTGCACCGATGCTGCCAAAGGTGCATCAACACTAAGCAAAGGCTGTTAATACTTATGTTTAGACATAATACTTATGTGATGTCTTAGTTTTTTTATTTATGAATAAAGTTGCAGTATTTCAAATTTGTATGTTGAATTTGAGGGAAAAATGGATTTATTCCATTTTGGGATGAGGCTATGACAACAAAATGTGGAAAAAGTGAAGCACTTTGAAAACATTTTAAAGTGCATCTGGAAGTTGTCAGCTTTCTTTGACAAAAAATAAAAAGGTCAAAAGACTTAAATGTGACTAAAACTGTGATAGTATTTGATATAGCTGCCAAAATTAACACCAGTTCATGTGCATTTTCTGAATCAGTGTTTTCCCGATGGGTCCAACACTTCACAAATGCAGCAATTTCATCAATAAATCCCACCTACCCAATGTCTGTCCTCGCCCTCCTCTGACTCCACCCCATTCAGCCTGGAAACCAAACATGAGCTTCATGGTTTTTCTCGCCTGCTTCGCTCTGCTGCCTCAAAAAGAAACAGTCAACAAAAGCCTGAATGTTTTCATCTTTTATTCCTCTTCCTGTTTACTTTTCAGGCACAAGCAGCTCATCATCAGTCCAAGGCAAAGTTTCTTATTGGTGTTTCCAGTTTCTTGTGATTCACGGAGTGTGTTGAGTGTTGCTGATATCAGGGAGAAAAATGAAACACCTTCAAGCCGAGCGCTGGGATAAGAGCTCTAGAAGGCCAACCGCTGAATAGAGAGGCCTTCACTCGCTTTGAGAGCAGGGAGGGGGGCGCCAATATTCCTGCTTGCATGACAGGCAAATAAAGCGTGGAGCATGTGTGTAGCTGTGTGTGTGTGTGTGTGTGTGTAGTCACAGACTCATAGGGGCAATATCTCGGCAAAGGTTCACTGCATCTCCTTGTCACCTGGGTTCCTCTGTCCTCACCTGATGTCTTGTCAGTGACCCAAATGTCAAGTGCATCTGTGCCTGTGTGTGTGTGTGTGTGTGTGTGTGTGTGTGTGGTCATCTGGGCAGAGAAGGAGACAGATCTGGGTCAGGCCGTTCCCATGAGTGCGTCCGTGCTCTCCACGGTGGACTTCGTGTTTGATGTGAATCAGGGAGGAGAGAGAGAGAGAGAGAGAGAGAGAGAGAGAGAGAGAGCGTGCAGCCAGACAGTGAAATTGCCAGGGGTCAGAGGAGGACAGAGGCATCGCATGATCTCACACACACACACATAAACACACACATGCATGCTGCTGTAGCCTCGCAGCTCATCTACATGCATCAGTGCATCTCTGCTGTGGCACACGGGGAAGCAGCTGCAGTGGCTGCGTGTAGTCACGTGTTGCTTCTGACAAGTTTTCAACAGGAAAGACGGAAACAAAGAGGAGAGCTTCAGGTAGGAGAAAATAAAAATGTACAAGGTCACACCACCAGTACGACAGCTTTCTCTACATATCTTTAACTATCAGTGACAGGCCATGCATTTCACACCTAGGCCTTTAATACTGCTCATGTGAATTAATCCACCTCTCAGTAACTACTTTATGGCTGCAGAAACCATCAAATCATGCAGAAATGCAGTTTACAGGGCTGTTGCATCACAGATAGATAACTGGTGCAGTGAGAATAAATGTCTTTACTGAAGAAACAAACCCATGGTGCACAGGTTTCCTCCTACTGCAGCTACAGCTGAGACACATAAAAAAGCATCAATAATGCCTGAGGGCCCAAATACACCATGTGAGTCTCTGATCTGGCTCTGCTCTGGTGCATGTTGATTGCGGGCGTCAACTCACACTGGCCGCGTGTTCAGTCCAGCAAGCCTCATGCTTTCCTCTCCATTAATGAGCTTCTTCTCATTCAGGTTGAGCTGTAAAACCTCAAACCTGTTGACTTCTGGCCTGGCTGCGCTCATTATGTTGGTTTGTTTGTGAAGTCAATGTGGTGTTTCTTGTGTGCTGCTTCACGGACTGCTCCCAGTCTCCACCTCTCTGTTGGGCTGTTCCCTCAGCTCCCTCTCCTACACACCTGCACCTGAAGCAGCGCCGGCTCCTAAGCTCTGGTGAGAGTGATGACTGGCACCAGAGTATACCAGCTTCTATAGCCGTACAGCAGCCAACTTTGAGTATTAAGTATCTTCTCTTGTGTGCCACAGTGACTTGCTCCAGTTTTTTGTCTGTTTTTTTTCAATGCCTGCTTGCAGCCCAACTACAGCTACGCAGCCACAGCTCTCAGATTCATTTAGCTCTCTCAACTCACTCACCTGCACACTCTGGATCTCTGCTTCACCATTGGACTTAGGACTCACCTGCACAATTCATTTCTGTTCAACAAACCCCCTTAAACCTGCTTCCTCTGCTTCCACCTTGCTTTGGGGTCCATTCAAAAAGCTGTTTTACAAACTCTTACAGTCAAGATAAACACAATGTGGTTTTAAGACAATTTGTTTTATTTTGAAAGTCACTGTCAGGAAGTTGTGCACAGAAACACTCCTTGAAACAGCAAGTGGTGGTCTTCCCTTTTTTTTTTTTTAAATCCAAACTCATGTTTCATTGTTCTGTGGTGTGATCTTTGATGAAGTCCTGTTCTTATCTCTGAACTCTGCTGGTCTTGAAGTGTAGTGTATGGAGTCAGATCAGTCTCCAAATCCACAAATACACACACAAATCTACAAATGCACACAGAAGGATTCACAAATGTATTTTTGACTCACACACAAATACATATCGTTCTACACAAATGTAAAAATAATCCACAGATAAAAAAACAAAATTCACAAACGTATTTCTGATTCACGCACAAATGTTCGTTGTTTTATATATATCTAATACATATTCATAAATATACGGCGCATTTACGAGCTGCTTTTCTTTTGTGAACCTCGCTGCATTTGTGTGTGGATTTTTGAGACTCCCCTGATGCGCTTAGATTCACAAATGCATTTTTTTCAACAGGGAAACGTCTGTAGCCAATCAGATGTCTCTCCCCAGTTCAGCCAATCACAGTAGCAAAGATTCGAGAGTGTGTTTTAATGCGATCACTTCAGTGTTCAGCTGCGCATACAGAAGTACTATCAACACCATGGATATCACTGAGAAACCACAACTAAAATCTGATCATAAGCTGTATATATTTTTAACACATTTCAAGTGTTCTATTGGAGATTATTCAATAACTTTATATGAATAATGTATTAATTAATGTAATAATGAATTTTGAGACTGATCTGACTCCTTAGTAGTGCAACAACTTTTATTTTGTCTCCACGTCACTGGCCTGACTTGCATGATTTTCAAAGGACTTCAGGCCTGGGTGAAAACACAGACAACAGTGGGTCACAGGAAGAATTTAGTTCCTGGAAGAGGAGCATCCAAATTCAGTATTGATTTAAACTTTACAGTCCAAAAAATGATGACCACTGAAAAACAAATCACCAAGAAGACCAGAGGATGGACTTTCACTGTTGGTTCATTTCACTTATCCTCCTTAATTTCCTACAATCTGCTGAAAGTTTTATACATATTATTTTGATCAGGAAAAAAATCTGAATTCAGAAACGACTTCCGTGAGCATCCATCAAGCAGTCAGGATCATTCGTTGAAGCCAAAAAGTCAATTGTAGCTGAAAATGTAAAAATACAGCTCAAACATGGAATCAGGCTGGGTAAAATCAGTGCTAAATGATCCCTTACAGAGAGCCCTTTTCACCACTTAATAATGAATGACACACCAGGTCCTGGAAATAATACTCAGCAATCAACTCAAACCACCAAAGTTTTGAAAATCCGTCATTAATTCACCACAGGTCGAGCGTTCATGGAGCTCTGAGCTGTACGGCTGTGGATAAATTGGTTTTAATGGATTTCATGGGGAGCCGTTCGTGGGCCGTGTGATTGACAAAGAGGTCTGAGAGTCACCACGGCCCCCTGCTCCCGCTCTGTCCCTGAGCAATGCTCCATTGATCAAACACATACAAACTGTCAGTCTGTATTGCCAGGACGCCGGTGACGGACTCACCCGCCACTTCAATCATTAGTCAATCAGCCTCGCATCCAAGAGTCAGAATCACAAAGTGAAACAGGAGGGGGGAGGTGAAAAAGACCTCCTTTGACTCAGATTGTTCTTTAATATTTTTTGGAGGAAGTGACTGCTAATTGAAGGACACCAAAGAGCGAAAAACATCTTTTGGTATCAGGGATGTCAGAATCCATCACTTTACCATTGAAAAGACATTCAACACTTGTCTAGTAGAGAACAATTTTCAATCCAATTTTCAATTTAAAAAAAACAAAAACAAAAACGCTATCTGCTTTGTTTAAACTGTATTCTACCTCTCCGGTGATCCTGTAGAAGCTTTACATGATTTGAAGCTAAGGAAAAACCCAATTTTTCCTCACACTGGCGTTCCACTACGAATGACAATCATTCTATGGTCCAATTAACACAGACTAAATACCTCCAGCACTCCAAAGGGCAACCTGCCACCTGTGACGTCCTTCAGCAGCTCCTCTTCTCCGTGGAGATGCCACGAGGGCACAGAAGAGGATGTCCTTACCGGACATGAGAAATGAGCACGATTACAGCTTTTGAGAGGTAATTATATGCACGTCTCACTGGCAAGGACCCATAAATAACGCTAGATCTGCACCGTGTGCTTGTTCAGTAATTGAGGAACAATGAGGTGGGAGAAGGGAGCGAGGTGCTCGTGGCATCAGGGTAGCCCCTCATCCATTGTGCTCTCTTTCACCCCGGCAAAAAGAAAGGCTGGTCAGCCAAGCAGAGCTGAATGTTATCAAGCAGACAGGAAACAACTCTGCCATGAGTGTGTGTAATAAGAAGGTGAAGAGTTTAAAAGAGGTGAATATCAGAGAAGAGATTGTGCGTCAGCCTTTCAGAGGGGCTTTTGTTAAAGACATTAGGTGAGGTGAGGAAATCTGCAAGTGCTAATATATTTCCAGCTCGGGGCCTCAGAGTGTTTAGCATCAGAGAGTCATAGCATGTAGAGAACATATGAAAATCAGCATGAGTTTTAAAAAACATGCTGGACTGTCAGGGTTTTTTCTGGAAAGCACATTCTGGATAGAAACCCTTCCTGTAGTTTCACTGATGGCTTAATGGTCTCTGTTCGCCCGCTCCTAAAGCAGTTTATCTCCTGCAGAAGTGATAGGGCAGTAAATAAGTAGCTTAGGACACACTAGAGCTTTTCTCTGACTACAGGCTGGTTGTCAGTGTTAAGTAGCTATCCGTGCACGCTTCAAGCTAACATCAAAAGTGAAGGGGCCGTGTTTCATCACTACAGAGCTGGGAGAAATTCACTAACAAAGAGCACACTGCAGCTGCAAGAAGGCTAACGTTAGATGTTAAAGCCAGTCTGCAGGAAGTCCCTGCACAGTTCAAATGCTTTGTTTATGTCACAACCCATGTTTGGCTTTTTGCACTCCAAGCCTTATCTCTGGACACGCATTTGGGAATTTGGGAAAATACTTATACTCTAAGACGTGTTATTGCGCAGCTGTGTTAAATACTTGATTTTGATTGGTCAATGCTTTATAGCAAGGGAGTGAGAGCACAACATCGCTATAAATTCAACTTTACTAGACGGCTTAGAGAGAGGAACCCTCTGCTTGACATCACTGTGTTTTTGAGTAAATCCAGAGTCCATACAAACCCAGGACACCCTAAGTATAGAAAGATGTACGTGGGATCATTTTAAGGCCAAGTAGAAATGACAAAAAGTGATAAAGGCTCGCTTGGCCAGTTGGAAAGAGTCTATATAGGTTTTGTTTTTATCCTTTTCTGCTGCTCATTTTGTGACTTCAAAGATGAACCATTGTGCTTTTTTTACTCATTCTGTCCCTCTGGTGCCCCTGTAGTAGCTTTGCAAGATTGTAGCTAAAGATGACCCTGCTTGTGTCTCTCTGGTGTTTAAGAAAACCCTTATTTCAGCCCCTGTCTTAAACACTTCGTTTTAGCTGCTGTCTCTTTAAGGCTCCTCACTCCATAAACCCCCTTGCTTCTGATTGGTCAGGGGTGGAGCTGTGGGGTAGACCTTAGTATTTGAAGCCTGGTCCCCCCAACATGTCATGAACCTTTCACGTGATGACTTCATAATTTCTCATTAAGACCTGATGCTATTTTTTTTTTATTTTTTCAAATGCAGCATTTTTCACCAGTTTGAAGACAGATTCAAGGATTTCAATGACATATGAATACGTAGAGATTTGAAAATCTGCACACGCTCAGTATGAACATCCAGCACTGTTACTTTACATCCATGTTTAAAAAAATGGGAAAACACATTACCCCTCTTTTAAGTTTACACATCCTCAGTGATTGTTAGATGGAAAACTTGTATCCATTTAATGTTATTTCATGAGCTAAATTTTTACCCTGATTATTATTATTATTATTATTATTATTATTATTATTATTATTTTTTTTTTTTTTTTTTATTATTATTTTTTTTTTTTTTTTTTTTTGGACGTTCAACACAACTTTCAAATTTGATTGGATGTCTGCTTTTTGCTGCTGGAGTCTTATTCTGAAGGTTTTCGAGGAGAGAAACATGGATGATGATCATGATTCTGCGCGTCACTGTAACGGCTGAACACACTGGGTCATGCTTTCTTCTTCCAGTACACACTCACACTCCATCCTCCACATGCCTTTCTCCCTTCATGCAAATATTCCTGCTGCTTTAACTGCCTCCTGCAGAACTCTGGAGCCCTCCTTCCTGCTCAGTCACTCTCTCTTTTGTTTGTCTTTCTCACTCCTCCTCCTGTGGAGAGCGACGTGTTTGTGCATAATTTTCATTTCAACGGGTCATATAAATTCTCCTCCATGCAAATGAGCCAAACTCTCTGAGGCATTAATCACCTGAAACCCCCGCACGCACATGCACGCCCACACACACACACACACACACACATGAACACTCACACTTACAAACACACAAACACCCCAGGTGGCTCCATATTGCATCCCCCAACATGAATAAATAATTAAATGAAATCTAATTTTTTTATTTCATTTCCGCTGCAGCTGAATCCAATTCCGCCTCCACAGTTTGAGGACGACACTCAGGTGACCCTCAGGTACAATTATCACCATTCAAAGTGTTACAGGCACACTTTTGTTTCAGAGGAGGTGGGCTGCAGTTCCTGTGTGAGAGGAGATGATGTACCCGATGTGTGGAGATGGAGTGGGAATAAAGTAATAACAAAAAAAAACAGCTGCTAGCATCAACAGGATTCACAGAGACACAATGCAAAGAACAAATAAATATAGATATCTGTGCCCACCGTTCTCAGAAATGATTCATCTTGAACAATATGTCTGTAGTTTTCCTTCATAACGTTTCATTTCAGACTAGAACCTGGGATGCAAACGCCTCCCTACTTTTTTATGTCTGCAAAGTTAAAAGTATCACCAACATCTTTCTCTCCACGACTAAAAAAAACACATTCTCCTTTTTCCAGCAACATAAATGTTTCACTCCTTCTCTCTGTTTCATGCCAGTGTCTTTCCAGCTGAGTGCACTAACTCACGTGAGGCTGCCTGCAGCCCCAACAACACTGTCATCCCTCATTCCAGGTCCAAAGGTTCATGACCTGAGGAAGCCCAGGCGGCTGGCACGTAAGAGCGGCGAGGTCACATGACGAGCAGGTGACGACAGGCTGGATTATTCATGTTGCTGCAGATCTCGGAGTGTGTGGAGGCTGTGGGTGGAGGAGAGACGTCACGCTGCAATGACTAATCAGTGACGACAGCAGCATAGAACTGCTGGCTTTTGTCCAAAGGAGCAGTTGTTATTTTTTATGCTGCTTCATTTTCAGCAGAGTATGTCAGGCTTTAAACAGGACATCAGGAAATCTAAGACTGTAGAAAGAAACTGGAGTAAAAGATGGATGTCATGGCTTAAAAGTGAAGCCAAAACATTTAGAGCATGAGATCTGTCACCTCAAATCACATGACCTGACATCAACTCCAGCTCACGCCTGAAGGTGTGCTGTTTTATCTGGTGCAAAGATATCAGCAGAAGATCCTTCTGGGGATTTTGGAGGTCAAGGCAACTCATGGAAACTCACCAAAGCTCTGAAGTTTCATCCTTGCATCCTCCACTTGTCCCTCCAAACAGAGATGTAAGGATGACAGACTCTCTTTGAACTTAGATGATGAACTGGACCAAAACAGTTAAAACCTCGGCAGTGATCCTCTGTTCTGTTGATTTTATGTCGGTTGTGTTCAGTATTTTGTGTTTTAAACTCCCACCAAACACTTTTAGCTTTATGACCCGTTTCAGGACTACCCTCAGTGACTGTTTTCAGCTCTGTCTTTTTGCTCTCATTAAATTCTGGTGATGTGAAGTTTCAGAGACGTCTGAGCCGCTGCAGCGTCCAATCAGTGAGTGATATCCCATATGGGGCATGTCTGTCAGTGAAAAGTCTTCAATGAAAGGCTGCTTCTCTATCCACCGAGCAGCGTTCAGAGCTTTGGGATGCTGCCTCATTTGGCAGGTCTGTAAGAACTTCCTGTTTGGACAGAGGAGACGACAGATGCTCTCAAGCTCCTGTAGACTTTCCCATTGGTAAAAAGGGGTCAACATAAAAAAACAGACTGGTTTGAGTGCTGTGTATCATTACACAGAACAAACTGTGATGCACTGAGTGATCTGAGATCATAACAAACTGAGCTGTGATTGGTCGAGCTGCACAGGTCGACCTTCTGCTCCTCAGTTTCTCTGCTAAATGTTTTTTTTTATGTTGTCCATTTATTGTGTATTCATTGTGTATGTGTGTGTGTGTACAGGGAAACAATCACAGCATCACAAACCATAAAAAGATGACAGAGACATGAAAGCATGTGCTGCATGTGTGTGTGTGTGTGTGTGTGTGTGTGTGTGTGTGTGTGTGTGTTGTGAGACAAGCATCACAAGTGTATCCAGATGAGCAGATTCAGCGATTACCTTTACACCATCTCTCTGTATCTCCACCCTGATCCCTCCTCTCAATAATCGACTGCAGTGTAACAAGGGTTCTATCTGTGTGTGTGTGTGTGTGTGTGTGTGTGTGTGTGTGTGTGAGCAGCTTCTCTGATTAGACAGATGAATACACTCAGTATTCAGCCACAGCACCCCCTGCCTCGACTGGCATAGCTGATGAAGTGCCCGCACCCCTCCCTGGGCAATCTTGTGTGTGTGTGTGTGTGTGTGTGTGTGCGTGTGTGTGTGATGCATGAAGTCAAGCTGCAATTAAAAGGCCTGTCGATGGTGTCTGCCATCACTGAGGCTTTGACTGTCACTATCGACCAGCTTCATCACACACTGTAAGGGGGGGGGTGGGGGGTGGCAGCACAGGGACGAGGGAGAGAGAGGAGAGAGGGATGGTGAGAAAAAAGAAAGGACAGATTAGAGAACAAAGAGTGAAGAGTCTGATGGATCAGTATTTATTTTATTTTTCAACATTCTGTTAAGAACGAGCTTCACAATCTGAACATTTTAGCGTTAAACCCTCTGGAACAGGTTGAACACTGTATTACTTTAAGCCCCGCCCTGTTTGTGTGATGTCACGTCCCTCAGTCAGCAAACACACAGACTTGAATTATTCCCCATGAACTGATAAACTACGAAAACACTCAGTTTTTGGTGTAATACAACAACATTTTGAGCATTATTTTATCTCAGTAATCTTAAATGACTGTTTTCAGTCTGTTTCTGAGAGTACATGCAGAAGTAAATGTTAGTCAGCACCAGAATAACTTACTGGTTCAACATCATGTCCAAACTTTATCCAAGGAGAGCAGCCAAACTGAGAAGTAGCTTCACTGCATCATGTTTTAAAAGATGCATACAGTGGTGGGAAAAAGTTGCATTTGTGAAATGTTGCATTGAGAATCACTCTTAGGTCTTCATGTGCAGTTTCCTTTAGCACAGTCACAGACAGAATGCTGAACAAATCATATGTCTCGATATGAAACCAGCAGATTTGAAAGTTCTCCAGAGCCAAAACCTCTAACAACAAGGAACCTGACGCAGGAAACACGTCTGAAGATAAAGGTTCTCAGCCAGGAAGTGCAGGAACTGCCGTCCTTCAGTAGTTGGACACTCTGCAGAAACACAGACCGACCAACAGCCTGGAAGACAAACCAAGATCTGATCGTCTAAGGGTTTCTTCAGCAAGAAATGACCGCATCCTGATCCACATGTGCAGGTGAAACCACCCAATGACATCACAGGAGCTTCAGCAGCAGAGGTCAAACCAAACCAGTGTCTGGTGTTCCACCTGCACTGTTCGTGGCCCACTTTAGATCATGGCTTAAGGTCCTACCAGGCTGTCAAGAAGCCCCTGATCAATGAGAGACAGAGGTTAGCCCGGTGTCACTGGGTCCAAACACACAAGAACTGGACCTGCAGGAACTGGAAGAAGATTCTGTGATCAGAGGAGTCCAGTTTCCAGCTTGATCTTCCATGGTGCATGGTGGAGGCGGGATCAGGGTTTGGGGATCCATGAGTGCTGCTGCTGCTGCTCATCTCACAGTCTGTGACGGCACACAGAACTCTGACAAGTATTGTTATTCAGGAAGAACGAGACAAGATGATCCCCAACAGTGTGAAAGGCTGGTGAGAAACATGGCAGCCAGGATTAGAGCTCTACTGTGTGCTAATAACAGGACGACTAAACATTCACCTGATGATGTGATGCTTTATTGATATTTAGTTCAGTTATGAACACATTCTCTGTTATTTGTTGACTTTAATAGCGACAATGTACAATCATTTGTATTTGTTTGGGTCTGTCTGTTGCAGCGATACATTTTGAAACAAAAAAAATATTTCTCCACAAATATTTCATGATAACATCTGAGATTGTGGTAAATTTGAAGGGTGTCACAAAACTTCTTTCCACTGCTGTATTTTGGCTCTCCTGCTCTTATCTTAAGCCTCCCTCAGCTGTAGCCAGTCCTGGTTGCACAGACTGATCCCTGACCTTTAATCCATTTTTAAGACACTGTAATCATCATGTTGACTGACGTGGATACAGGCTTTGCTTTGCTATAAAGACTGAAAGTTTGACTGAAAGTTAGCCTTTTCTTTAACTCATTCTTTTCTGATAACTTTGTGGTTGTTTTGGTCTCTGTCTGTATTTTGGGTGGTTTAACATCCAAATAACAGCAGATCTGATAGGTTTCCATTCAAGTCAGTGTTTTAACTCACAACAACAACAACAACTTTTTTGCTTTCCTATAACAACCCCGGGTGTTTAAAAGAGAGGGATCTGAAAAACAGTTTATCTTTCTCACTAATTCGCAACTTTGTCAAAGCAAATTTCACTACAGCTCATTTTTTTTCTCAGTGGCCCTGATACAAGACATAGATTTACACTTAACTATGTTAGATTTGTCAGCATACGTTGCCCCTCATGTCTTGGCTCATTTTTGGGTCTTTCAGCGCATTGTTCCAGTTGCACGGCCCGTAAACGTTCTGTATCGGCTCTCTGCTTTTACTTCCAGAGACTCTGATGAGCTTCTTGTGCACAAGCTCAGCTCATGATGCTACTGTCAACACTGAAGATTCAAACAAACTTTGCTCAGGAGTTTAACTTGTTTTTAATGAGATATCAAGTATTTTATTGTTTACAGTGGTCGGTGGCATACGTGCAAATATGATCTGCAGTATTTGTTTATGACAGTCTTACACCTGGTGCAGGTCAAAGGAATGTCTGTTAGCAGTCTCTTGTTGTCAGAAGTGTACAGATATGTTACGCCCTCTTTTACCACCCACACACACGCACGCACACACACACACTCTGATCACCTGTCCTCCCCCTCTCAGAGCAGGATGCGGTATTTAAGAGCACGGGGGACTCGGTTGATGACGAGGCGTCCGTCATAGCTGAGTGAGGCGAAGAGCCAGGGGTCAGCTGACGACCACTCTGCTGCGTACACACTGTCCTCGTGCTCCTCATAGGTCGACACCACGCTGTCCTTCAGTGGCTCCTTACCTCTGAAACACACACACACACACACACACACACACACACACACACACACACACACACACACACACACACACACACACACACACGCAGGTCAGATACAGAAAGTGGGAGGGGATTTTATCACATATGTTACAGACTCCTTGACATTTAATTACTTTTTTTTTTTTTTAGTCAAATGGTCAAGCACAAATTAAAGGTGTACAATAACTAAAACATCAGCTGTGAAAGGTCTTTGCAAGCTAAGTGTTATTTTCAAATTCCTTTTTTTGGATCCATCATCAGAAAAAAAAAAAAAAGGCCACGCAAAGACACCAAGGACACTGAATCCAATGTGTTTATCTTTCTATTAACTGCAAAAATCTGCAGTACCATGAAAATAGAATAATAGAGCAGTGATCAATTAATTGATCCTGAGCAGCAATTGTCAGTATATTTGAGGTAAGCGTACACACACACACACACATACACACACACACAAACATAAGTCTTCATTCATCATTTAAACATTGCCTGAAATCACAGAAAATGTGTCGGCCCATCTCAACAGACAGTTTTCTCATTGACTATTTAATCTGCCAGCTAAATTAAACAATGAAAAAAAAAAACCCACAGAAAGTCCAACCTGTTCCAGGATTAAAAAAAATGACAGGCAAAAGTTTCAGCGTCAGTGTGCAAACATGATTAATATAACGTGGGATCGAATTATTTCTAAATGTTCAGCAGTTTTGGATGAAAAAAAAAACTCAGTGTGCAAAGACCTTAAGAGTTGTGGAGTTTCTGCTGAATGTACAGAACTTTAGCCTCACACAAGCAGCCAGTCCAGATGGAGTTCAGTGAGACCTTATTGGATAGACTTCAGGTTGGTTTGTGACTTTGACAGAAAATGTAAATGTACAAAATATTAAAATTTTTCAGTGACATGATTAATCTGTTTGCTTCACAGTAGCGCAGCTGTTAGCGCTATCGCCTTACAGCGAGAAGGTCGCCAGTTTGAATCCCGGTTTGGGCACGGTGTGTCTTTCTGTGTGGAGTTTGCATGTGTGGGTTCTCTCCAGGTACTCTGGCTTCCTCCCACAGTCCAAAAACATGCTCATCAGGTTAACTGGTTATTCTTAATTGCCCGTAGGTGTGAGAGTGAAAGGTTGTCTGTCTCTGTGTGTCAGCCCTGTGATTGACTAAAGAGACCAGTCCAGGGTGTACCCCGCCTCTCATCCTACGACAGCTACCCTATGACAGCTACGACATGGATGGATGGCTGGATGGATGGATGGATGGATGGCTGGCTGGCTGGCTGGCTGGCTGGATGGATGGATGGATGGCTGGATGGATGGATGGATGGATGGATGGATGGATGGATGGATAAAAGCTGGGACCTCATGCTACAATTTGGTCTCGTTGGTCTTTATTTTATATCTGTGCTCTTAAAAACACATTTTCAAACCAAACCTCAAACCATATTTTAAAAACCAGTACCTGAAGTCTGTCCAGCACCAACATTGCTTCTATTTCTGCTCTGCTGTTTTCCCTCTTTTTTTAAAGGTATTTCCAGGAGCAGAGAGTGAAATGACCTCAAAGGGTCTCAGCTGTACTGTTTGTTAATAGTAGCCCAGGAATTTACCCAATCATCTAAAACATTTCAGTAAACTGCTGCAGTATGAATTCAGAGAATAGCTGAACCACTGGAGGAGTTTTGTGTGTGGTGTCCAGGTCCTGTGGAGTGGACACGTACTGCACATACGAGAGGGGTCAATAAGTGCAGTGGAGGGGTTCAAACTGAAGCTGAGAGCTGGTGATTAGGATGAAGAGTTGATAATTGTAGATGAGAGAGTGTCGTCGAGTGTAGGAGCTGCTCGTTATGGATGAGAGGGGGAATGGGACTGTAATGGATGGAGGACAGCGCTGAGAAATTACTGAATGAGAATTATTACAGATGATTTCACTTCAGTCCTAAAAATAAAGCCAAACACTTTGAGGAAAACACCTCAAATGTTTGGACTGAAGCATATTTCTATCATTTCACTTTATCACTCTGAATGTCAAAACAGCAGAGAGCAGGTTTTACCTGCAGATGACTCATATCAGCAGAGTTCATCTACATGCTTCAAACTCTCAGAACTCTTTCATTAGCAGGCTTAGACTTCCAGAACCAAGTCAGAATGGGTTTCTACTTTCTGAGAGTTTTGGATATGATATAGAAAATGAACTTTTGGTGACACTTTTCAGTTCAGTTCAGTTTCAAACCTCAGTGAGAATCTTTTCATTCCTAACAATCTGACCTTTCTGCCAGGGCCTGCACTGGGTTGCACAAGGATCATTTTTGCTTCTTCAAATTTTCTTCTTCATATTTTATTTACCCTCTTAAGTCAGAGTCAAAAGTCATAAAAAAGAACTGGAATGGAAATCAGAACCATCATGGATAAAATCAAAATGGTACCCAACCCTGTTCAGTTAATTCCTGCTGTCAAAGTGTGATTCAATGAGGGCTCATCGCTTCAACACAGGGCTTTATGTTTTATAATACAGACAGAATATAAGACAAACATTAAACACATCATTTCTCATACTGAATATCCAGACCAACACACTCTGACCAGGTTTCCATAGAGTAATTTTTCAGAGCTTCAACCACAGCCTTATTCACTGAACCAGACTGTAACAGAACCCACCTCCAAAGCCTCTCCTCACCAAATTGACCTATGCCAAAGTCCCGCCCTCAAATGCCAATGAGCCAATCACAGTGCTTATAGCAATCCCATACATTTGGACATTCTCTGCCTGGACATCTATTGATACATTACAGAGATTCAGTTTTTGTTCAGTTTTATGAGTTTTTCCTGAGATTTTAAGCTTGAAAATGGTCACATGGTGTTCATGAGGTACATGCAACTCTGACACAAGGGATCCTGAGAAGATGGGCGAAGGAGTGTATTTTTAACCCTTTCCTCAAGCCACATCTCAACCCAGAAAAGTGTCTTCTTTGATAAAGTTGCGCAGTAGACCACAACATCAACCCAACATGAATAAAATTAACAAGGACGTTTACGTCTGTTCTAAGGTAAGTCAACATCATATGTGAGGCAACATGTTGTCACTTTGCTGTAAAGAAATATAAAGTTATCTTTAACAATAGAACTGCCACGGCATTAGCTTAACGTTAGCTTAACGTTAGCCTAATGTTAGCTCCTAGCTGTGTTGTTCATCATGTCTCTTTGTTTGTTGGAGTTCATTGGCCTGTTTTGTTCTAGTTTTTGTTCTTTGGTGATCGTCCATCATTGTTAGCTGTTGTCCAAAGGGCTCTAGTTAAACTAACGTTAGCTTCTGGAGCTTAGCTTCATTAGCTTATCTGTAATAGCCCAGATAACAAAGGTTGACAAACGTTCTGCTGAATGATTCAGTGGGGGAATTTCTCCTGAAAAGCCTCATTCTGATATTCCTGGTACTCACTCTCTTCAGATTCCAGGTGCACATCAGTGTTTTCTCTGCTGCTTCTTAGCGAGAGTTTACACTTGACACACTCTGTGAACTATGTGACAATCAAAAACAGCTGTCAGATGGTTCAAAATGTACCAATACCTTGGGTGAGGGACCAATAATAGGGACAGATACACAGTATAAGTATATAAAGTGGAATAATAGAAATCATCTTTAAAAGCTCTCATCCAATAATTCCCAGCGCTGTCCTCCATCCATTCTATTAATATTCTTTCTTTATTGTGTATAAGGGCAGCTGTTATATCTGAATCCTCCCCTGGATTATCAAAGTATTCCTGATTCTGATTATTTCATCGTAATTTTCACCAGATCTCCCTTTGCCTCCTCTCCATCCTTTGTGCGTGTGCAGAAATCTTAGTTTAGCTGATGACTGGCTGGGTTCAGAGCTACCAGCTGAGCACAGTGTAAATAAAGCAGTTAGCTGCATCAATTTACCTGCAGAATCTGTGATCCTGGGTTCAAATACCTCTTCTCTATTTTGAAATTTTCTGTGTTTTTGCTGCTTTTAAAGTTAGTGTTGGTAATCAGATTTAGACAGGCTTTTTGTTATCCTGATTAAAGGGATCTTTATGTCCTGATGTCATCAATGCATGCTGTGTTCTTAAAACAGAGTGAAAAATATTTGCTGTCTACAGCAGATATTAACCTGGGAAAACACAAACCAATCCTAGCGTTCGGCAGCCAATTTGTTAAACCAATCAAATCCCATCCTGCTGTTCTGCCCGCCTCCTGCGCGTACATTTCACTGGGGTGAACTAGCCCTGATTCAATGCTCATAACAAAGAGGGATCCAAGTACACTGGAGACTAACAGAAAAACTACCTATACTTTGATTACTGGTAACATCATGCAAACAAAAACTATGTGCTGAGGACCAGTTTGAGTCTGTGGTTTTATATCAGTCACGATCATATGGTCGTGAATCAGCAGCACTGGTGCATGTGAGCTGTGGCGTCGTTTTGGAGGAGCTCCAAATGTGGTAGGGCGGGGGCTAAACGGAGTCCTGAGGAGATGCAACATTTAAATTTATGCTAGTTTTCTGCAAATACCAACCCTGCCTTTAAGTCAGTGGTTATTCTGAATGTACATTCCTGTTTAAAAATCTATGAAATCACGTTCTGTATATTGCATTTCCACATTACTGTCTCAGTCAGCAGGAAGCAGGAAGCAGCAGCAGAGGCTGAGCTGTCTACTGCAGTAATGGCTGGCACACAAAACACTCACTGAATTCATCTTTGTGCAAGGTCTTCTCTGAAAAAAGGCTTTGTCTTGATGTTACTGGACATTTTGTGCATTTATGTATGGAAACACCATTCACACACCTCTCCTTTAGAACACGAAGGCCAAAAAAAAAAAAAAAAATCATAATAAGATCAAGACATTATAATAAAATCAGATTTTAAAATCATGCATAGCTTGTGCAGCTCTTACTTTTCCTCCTGATGGTTGTCCTCGCCCTCGCTGAGCTCCTCATCATCCACCAAGTGTCCAAACGGCTCGGATGAGATGGACACCATATTGGAGAGGATGAGACGGCTGTCACTGCTGGCGGTCAACACCAGCTGGTCATGACTGTGGTTGTAGCGCACGCTCCACACCCTGGTGCAAACAACACATACAGTCCCAGACGGTCAGTGACAAAGGAGACGTTCAGTACGCTTCTGTGCATGAATGAATTTCAGAGTCTGCAGAAGGGATTTTCTTCTGACTACAGACTCACACACTGAAATCTAAGAGAATCTGGGTTTGTTCACTCTCAGCAGACTGCAACAACAATTTCTACAACAACAACAACAAAAAAAGATCAGTTCATTGTTATGAGTGCAGTGAAGCAAGTGAGAGTGTGCATGGGCAGGTGAGAGCAGTGTCGCCAACTTAACAAATTTGTTGCTGTATTTAGCGACTTTCCAGACCCCTCTAGTGACTCTTTTTTTAAAAGCGACCAGCAGCAGATCTAGTGACTTCTCTGGAGTTTGAAGACTGATGTGAAAGCATGTATTGATCTCCAGCACCCGCTGCTTCTCAACAAGCAGAGGGTCACTTTTTTTTTCGGTCAAAATTTTGGAAAAAGGAGGAGCGTTTTCATTTGACAAAAAAAAAAAAAAGAATTGACAGAAGACAGTTCATTTATAGTTATAAACATATTTACGGTGTTGTTGGTTTTTTTGCACACTTTCTGTCTCTCCTGCAGGGTTATTCTCCTCTCCTTCTGTGCCCATGACAATAAGGTTGTGTGTGGCGGTGAAGAATGACAGTATGAGAGAAGAAGAGACTTTGTGTGTATTTTTACTCATGGGAATTCAGTTGTGTGTGAAATAAATAAACCTGACTTTGAAAATTTGAAATGTATTGATTTTGTAATTGCGTTTGTAAGCCCATGTGTATAATGTGGCTCTTTGTTGTACCGTGGTCATTTTTGCCACCCCTGATTTAAAGTCTCAGAGCTTTCACCTGCAGATATCTTCATGCTTCAGCCAGAGCTTTGTGGTCGACACCAGATGCTTTTAGACACCTCAAGATCCTCTGCTCCCACACTGTGAAACAGTCTGCCTTTAAATATCAGAGCTGCTCAGACCTTTGGCAGTTTTAAATCTATATTTCAAACACATGTCTTTGAGCTGGTTTTTAATAACTGTTGAGCATTAATATTGTGTTTAAACTTGTGTGGAACTTTGGTCAGCTGTGTTTATTTTTGTAGTGGTTAAAATAAAAAGTTTAGAAATATTTAGAGTGCAAGTGTTGTTTTTGGCAGCTATCTTAGTTTCAGTCTTTTGGGCGAAAATACTTTTTGGTTTTAGTCACATTTTAGTCAATGAAACTCAAAAAGGTTTAATCTAATTTTAGTCAGTTTTAGTCCAATAAAAAATAGTCTTGTAATTAATTAATTGGACAGACATTCAGTAGACAGATGTTTTTAGTGTATAACTCCAGTGTGTACCCAGAGAGGAGTTTAAACACACAGTCACTCCATGCTTATGACTGCATTATCTGTGGACTCTGAGCAGACTGTGAAATATAAAGACATGAACTGTGTCAATAAAGCAGAAACCCTCCCAAACCAAAAAGAGCTCACAGAGAGCTGAGTCTGAGACCTGGGTCAGAATAAAGGATCCAGAAAACCAGGTCCAGACAGAGAACTGCTCCAAATCTATCAGAATATGAATGCTTTGATATTTCCAGATTACTAATCAGACTGATTCATAGTTTGATAATATACCGTAGTTTAACCTTGAACTTCAAATCTGTTTCTGTTTATCATCATTTATAGCTTCACTTATTTCCTCTCCATAGTGAGTCCATATTTGGTCAGAACCTCGGCTCCAAACCAACTTTTTCATCAAACACTCAAAGTAAAAACTGGATTTAGAATATCAGCAGTTAATATTGATTATTGGTGCTCAAACCTGCTTAACTGAGGTTGATAAAGAAGACACATTTAATAACACAGCTGCAGACGGCGCTGGTGTTTCAGTGTAAAGTGTGACCCTGTTAACTGGAGACTCTCAGCCGACCATCACTGACACGTTCAGCTGAGAGTCTCCAGTTAGCACGGTCACTCTTTACTCCAAAACACCGGTTGCTCTGTAACACTCTGACCTCCAAAGAAGTTGACTCCATGGTGTAGTATCATTTCAGACAACCGAGCACAGAACAACCGGAGATTTTATACTGCTCACGGTTTGAATTTAGTGTTTAAAGAAAGATAATTCGTCTAACAAATGGCGCTAATATGTTATATATTTGGGCACAGAAGCTAATGTGGCTTCTGTGCCCAAATGCGTGTGTGTCTTCATGACGCAGGTCGTAAAGGGGTCTGTTAACTCTATGCTGGTCCGTGTGAGACAGATAACACACAATGAGCAGAATTTAGACCCATGGATCTTGTTTCCTGGTCCATGTGGGAACCATAATAGGACTTGCATTTAGTTTTCTACTGAAAAAAAAAAAGTGCACCTTCACACTCCTACTTAACTCTGAAAATCCTCAAAACACACAGGGCTACACCAGAAACAATTCAGGGCTTCACCCTGAGGGGTTAATATTTTAGAAATCATGGAATACAGCCTTGAAAGAATTGAAACAGAGAAAACTCTGGAAGGTTCCTTCAAAATCTGGAGTCTTCAAGCCAGAATATCGCTCAAACTGTTTGCATTTGAGAATAATGAATCTTCTCCAGAAACATCCGTATCAATTAGCTTTCAACAGCTCTGATGTTTAGCCATATTGCCAAAATCTTCAGACCACACATACTGTGTCGCACACGGTCATGCAGAGATTTTTTTTTCTCTCTGTATCTCTCGTTCTCACACTCGGCTCATGCAAGTCATGCAGAAAATGCAGTGTTCTCACAGTGGGATCCACAGCTAAATATTCCTATCCGCGTGTTCTGGTGCCAGAAATGTGGATTTGGTACCTTGCAGTCTGTATTTGGGCTGGATTTAAATGAGTTGATGATAATTACCACACACTCCATGACTCCAGTTTGCTCATTTTTGCTTCAGTTCTTTCTCATCATCTCTTCCTCCCTTCATTCCTGTTCCTCTCTTTCTATTTGATCACCACGGTTTTCCTCTTTTCATCCTCTTCCTCTCTTTGTGTTTGTGGATGTCTTTCCCTCTCTTTATTTCTCTGTGTGCCCCGGGCACAGCTCAGAGTGCGGTCCCGGTTCCCTCACAGGGAGGGATTGAGGGATAACTGAGGCTGTTGACAGGAAATCAGCCTCGGCCACGCTGTTCCCCGCGCTCCCCTAATCCGCTTCCCTTCTAAAAAATAGTCCCTAATACCCCCAGCAGCCCTGAGGCCATATCCTGGCTGCGCTATGAAAAATGAGTGCGCACAACAAAGCACAGACGCGTGCACACACACACACACAGACACAGACACTGGGAAACACCCACACATGTATGCGTCACAATAAAGATAAAGGACAAACACACATAGACATGTGCCTTTACATTACAGAAATGCTCAACCATATTTCTGTAGCCATACAAACTCTCTCTCTCTCTCTCTCTCTCTCTCTCTCTCTCTCTCTCTCACACACACACACACACACACACACACGCACACTTATCTCCAATCAGAAATCATCCCATCTGCAGCTATCTCCAGTTATGGATATGTTTTCCAGCCTACCTTCTTTTGTAGATAACACACGCTCTAGTGTGTGCATATGTTGTGTTCATGTGTGTGTGTGTGTGTGTGTGTGTGTGTGTGTGTGCGTGTGAGTGTGTGTGAGAGCCTTTATCAGGTAAGGGTTTGTGTGCTGTAGCAGCAATAGCCTGGTTTGGTTCACAGACGTACTGATCATCCATTCAGCTCACATATGAGAGTGTCTCCCCTGCAAACACACACACACACACACACACACACACACACACACACACACACACACACACACACACACACACACACACACTCCCTCAGTACACTGTGTTCAGCTCTTAGCATCGCCTGAAGCTCTTTCAGAAGTCGACCCAGAGCAGGACTTGGATGCAAACTACCCACAGTGATTCAACCCTGGCAGACAAAACGAGTAGCTGCCTTTTTAATTAGTAATTAGAGTTTAACTGCAGTTTACTGCACCAGCAGTAGTTAGGGCTTTTCATTAGTTAGGAGATAAAGTCATTAATAAAAGCAGAAACCAATCAACAATGCAGCAGAGGAGTTATCATGGTGTTTATCATTATTGTTGGTGAGTTTCCTCAATGTGTCTGAATCACACTCTGATGCTGAATAAAGGAGTTTTTTTCCCCCATCAGGCAGATACAATGTAATTATATCACCAGGAGATACTTTACATGCGTTCATGTTGTAAAATTTAACGACATGATAAATTACTCTCTAACTTTCTTAGATTATAACTTCTGTCAATTCCAATCAAGTAATAAAATCAAGGATTAGACGTCCTGCCCTAAACGCAAGATCACTGAGCTGAGGGAAACCGTCAGGGTTTTAGATCTCTTGAACCACATAAAACCCCGTGTCCCTGTATGTAAATAAATGTTTGAACATATACACACTGATCAATCATCACATAATGACCATCTTCATGATATCATTCAGGCTCTGCTCTAAGTCAGGTAAAGGTTAATGGGATGTGGATTCCACAAGCCCTCTGCAGCAAGCAGCAGCCCTCAGTCTGAAAATGTGAAAAGTGCTAAACACTGCAGTTCCTTCAGTGTCCACTTGAGTCTGTCTGCAAATCACCAGAAACCACAAACACACCCGTTCAAAAAGCCGACCGGAAGACATCCCGCCCGCCATGCGCCTCAACATTTTGTCAGGTTATATCCCACGCTGTGCTTCTGAATGAGCCTCAGGATCCCAAGCAGTCTTTCTGGTAATTTGTTTTGCTTCTGTCACATTTTTACTCTCAGTGGTCTCATTTCTTTATAAAGTGAAGTCCTGCACCTCTATAGATTCAGGACAGACTTGGCTATAGACGGATGAACTCAACTATGTCTTCATGCAGTGTGACAACATTTAAAAGGTATAAATCATTACAAAAAAAGAAAATAGAAATTAATCTTCTCTGATTTTATCATTTTAAAAATCTAAAAAATTAGGAATCCCTATACAGCACATTTTCAGGTACCCTCAGGCTGAGGAACATAGGAAAAATATTGGTAGGGGCACTACATTCAAAGAAAAAACAAAATTTATATTTGGAATTTTTAACTCACTTTGGTCTTATTTATCACTGTAATTGGAAATCCTACAACGCTATTGGTTGAGGCAAAAATTTAAGGATTTTTGAAGTGGAAATACAGGGTGTATGTCCATTCATCAGGGCTCACTAAAAGTAGTAAGGAGCATAGAATTATTTGTTTTTTTACAGAATTTAGCAACAGCAAACGGTTTATTTGCTGCAAATTTTCAAAGAAGACATAAGAACCGAAGTGATGTCAGTGAAATACTCCCGTCTTCTCTGGTCTTCTCTGGTCTGTTTACATGTTTCTGATGTCACTTGTGATACATTTAAGAACCCTCGGAAACTTGAGAATCTGACGACTACACCAGTTTTATCCAATTTTTGGTTTGGACAATCAGTTTGTAAATGGCATTCATTTAAAAATATAAGTGTTATTTTGATCCTGCCAGTTTGGGATCCAGAGGGTTTAATTGTTATCAACGTGAAAAAAAACGGAGAAAATCAAGAGAAATTACAGATGGGGGTAAGGGGGTTCAGCGGGATTAAAAGCGGGATTACAAGCGGGTGACTCCCACAGAAATCGTAAATGCTGGCAGGTATGTCTTTACAGCTGCTTTGAATTGACGGTGTAGCCTACACCGTAGCATAGAGCATGATGATGCAGAGCTGCAGGTTGATCTCTCTAGGTGACACACTGAAGTAGATTTTTCAGGACATAAAGTTTGTAACAATCATCATCTTTGAGTATCTCTTTATATAAATGATACTGGCTGCATCATATGAACACTAAAAAGTGAATAAAGGGAGTACCAACACTTTTTTTTCCACTTGAAGCACTGCTCTCACGTGTACTTTCAACTGTCGTGCGATGCCTTTGCATGGCTTTGATTTACCCGTGTGCTTCAATTGTCTGTTTATTGGTTTGCAGGTCCGGATTCAGTGTGATACTCTGGAACGTTTGGGCGTATTAGATACTTGCTAACACAGCATCTTGAATTGAGGTCCTATGGATCAAGGACAAGTCCCACACCCTGAGCCACCCCTCCCTGAACCTCTCTGAACTCCCCTCAAAGATCCACCCACCAGTGTGAGTGCTCCTCCAGGGTCTTGACCGGTTCCTGGACATTCCGGACGTCCCAGAATTTGACCTTGCAGTCGTCTCCACAGCTGGCCAGGTAGTACTGTCGGTTGGGGTTGAAGTCCAGGTCACGCACCAGCTGGCCATGGGCGTTCTCGATGCTGTAGATCTGACTGGATGGGAGACAGAGGGAGAGCGAGGGGTGAGTAGAGAGGAGACAGGAGTGCATTGAGGGAAAGACAAATGTGAGAAGAGACAGACAGAAAAGAAATAAGACAGAAGGATAAAATGAGAGGAGCAGCCGAATGGAGAGAAATGATAAGAGAGAGCAATGGAGGAGGGAGAGTGGGATATGACAGAACAACAAAAGGAGATATGAGACGGAGAGAGTGATTCACAGGGTCCACACAAGCTGGAAAACATTCCCAGGCTAAATCAAAGCCTCCTCTGTGTCTGTGTCTGTCAGTGAAGGCCAGACTCAATAAAGGAGCTGATACCGGTGGTGGTAAATTATAAAGGCAATCCTCATAACTGCACAGCCTTGAGTATCTGCTGGAGTGAAGTTAACAGAAGAGAGACGCTCTGTGCACTGTGTTGCTTTCCATCTTCCCCACCACCTACACCTCCTTTTTGTTCTCTACATATTTTCTAATTCTCAGTTTATCTCTTCTCCTTAAATATAAAGTAAAAAAAAAAAATAAAATCATGAAAACTCTTTTGTTATCAAAGCTCAAATAAATCCAGTTTCTCAGCCAGCCAGCAACAAATACTCAACTCCAGATGCCCCAAAACAGCCGTCATACGTTTAAAAGAGCCGAATCAACCAACTTTTCATCCATCAGTTAGGCTCTTCATGGGTGGAGTTACAGATCTCAGCACAGCCTGTAAAACGCACCACTTTTTTAAGTCAGATGGATTAAATTTATTTAAATCTTTTTTCAAGGAAATGTTAAAATTACTATTAAATTTGGTGTATTACAATTTACGTCATCTGAAATGTGAGCTTTGTCCTGTAAAACAATTCGACCAAAACACTTGATGAGGTTTTCAGATGTGTAACTTTAGTTTACACAGAAGGTGGCGCTCCACACCTTCAGTGAGTGGCGATAAATATCAATCGATTTTAGTGACTGTAGTGTGCTGTTTATACTTTCAATCAATTTGACTCAATTTTTGCTCAAATAATCGATATATCAAGCCAGATCAATGTATCGTAACACCTCTAGTGTCTTATACACCAGTTCTGTTTCTGTAGATTTCATGGTGCTTTGTACTATGATCTTCCATCCATTTGTTTCTTAACTAGTGCAGAGCTATCATCCAGGAAAACGCTCACTAAAATAACTTAAAGAAACCCAGAATTCTCCAAACTACAGTTCAAATGACAACGGGTGAAGAGCTAGCGCAAGGCTAAGCTATCAGTAAAAATTGTTGATCAGTAACCAAGCAGCAACCTCTGGTCTGAAAATATGAGACAATGCGGAAGTGTTAAAGTCTGCTGTTCCTCGAGTGTCCGCTTGAGGCTGGCTCCGGAAGTACCGGAAGTCACAAACACACCAAGCCAAAAAAAGCAGTTTTCACAGCCAAAATGAGCACAATTACAGCCTGGTACAAAGAATGTCTCCTGTCTGAATCGCTAATTTTGCTAACAGCACGCACTGTACGATGGGTGAAATTTTTTTCTAATTGGCAGTTTCCACAATATTAAGATCGCCAGTTCATTCAGTCATAGGCACAGCTCAGATCACGTGACTGTGGAGCGTCCTATGGCTGTTACTGTGGAGACTCACAGCACGCCTCATTTCCAATATGGCCGCGCCGGCCGTTCTGCTTCCAAAGTCTGTTTCAGAAACAGACGGGTGATGTTATGGAGACTATGTCCATTAATTATACAGTCTATGTCTGTAACAGATACAAATTTAACATATGCATCATAAGGAGACACAAGCTGGACTTAGAAACTGACAGAACTTGCAGGCCTGTAAATTTGAATTTTTTAGCTGCTTTCTGAGAGCTTTGAGTCTGTAGCTCAGGGGTCTGTAACCTTTACTATCACATCTCACCTGGATTAAAGTCATTCAGGAGCCGCAAAATCTTCTTACCTTCACAATAAGGACAAAACGGTGTATAAAATTCTTTACAAAGTTAAAATATATTAAATAATTATCTCAAAATATGTTTTTTGAATTGATAAAACTGTAGAACTACAAAAAGAAAACTTATTTTTTTTTTTAAACATATTGATAATATCGCTCAACTCATCATTGGTTGTTTGCTAATTTCTTGCCAACTTTGGCAGTTAAATGAATTCATCTACACAGAATTAAAATCTCTATTTTCTTCCAGATTTGTCTTTTGTTGTTTTAGTTATCTTACCAGGGGTGTAAAACTTGAGGTTAGCCACAGGTTCATTGAAAATTGGTGGGCTGTTGATGTTGTAGGTGGTGAAGTAGAGAGGTGGCAAACTTATTGCAAGATGTGATGCACATTTACTTCTACAGCACATTAAATCATGATTTTATTCAGTGTCAGTGTTGTTAATCATCAATAGCCTCTGTAAGAAAACTAATGATTCTTTATTTAAATAATTTTCCTTTAGAGCTGCTGAGAGCCACAGCAAAGGAGTCAAAGAGCTGCAGGTTGCAGACCCCTGCTTTAGCTAATTGCACATTGGTTCAAAGATTTGGATGCGTTTAATCAGATTTTTTCAAAGCACAACTGCTGCTGCTGCTGCAAAAAAAAGAATCTATAAACACCACTCCTGTTCTGTGTTTCAATGCTTCATTCTTTGCATTTGCAGCTCCCTTAATTTCCCCTCTGTTTCAGTCCACTCACTTCAACCTGTATCGTGTTTTAAGAGGATGCTGCAATAAGTTTCCGGCCTTTACAAGCTTGTCCCATTCATGCCACTCAGGAACAACTCAAGGTTTAGTGCCTTGTCCTTGAGCAAAGAGCCCTGTAACATGGACTGTCAGAGCTGGGCACTGAACCACCAACCTAACGACTGAGATAAAACTCGCTCTACCACAGTCCCACGGCTGCACACATCACTCCAGTGATGACGACTTGTTGAGTCTAACCTGCTTTCCTCCATGTGCGTAATTAAGTGAACAGGTGTAGTGGTTCCCTGCCTCTGTAGCAGTTTCTATCAGGCTGTCTTTGAAGCCTCCTGATGTTGTTTTCTGTATAAAAGAAGGAAGCAGAAAATCAACCGGGGGTCAAAGAATGGGGGCCCATTTGAATAAACTTGTAATTAGTTGGATCTAAGGCTTTGTTTCTACCATAAATGCAACACAAGTCTGAACAGAAAACCAGCACTTGTTTTCCTCGGCATCATTTCTTCTCCAGGCTCGCCGCGCACCGCTCAGCTTGGCATGGTTTTGTTCAGCAGAGTGGAAAGCTGCAGTGTTATGGCCCAGCTGGATGCCTACCGCAGCTAGCCGGCTAGATAGTCACCCCGCTGATCACGTTAGGCAATTAACATGCTAATTAAAAATCTCATTAAAATAAGGGAGGAATAAAAGAATGACCTGGGGCAGACCGCTGGGCTTCAATTAGGTCAAGACAACTCAGGGACTGTGTGTGAGTGTGTATGTATGTATGTGAGAGTGTGTATGCGTGTGTGTGTGTGTTTGTAAGTGCTGTCACCACCACTGGACCATGGAGCCACAGCATGACAGAAAATAACGAGTAGAGCCTTCAGAGAAACACTCTTCAGAAAGCTCACACAAATGTTTTATATCTTTCGAGATCAACTCTTTTTGATGTTCTTCTCCAGCAATATACAAAAAAATGAATTCACATAAAAAGAAAGACAGGATACAAAAGCTAAAAACCCAAACCTTTACTTCCTTCCTTCACTGGACACAGATTAATTATTCAACAACAGCTGTAATTACAGCAAAGCGTTAATTCACTTGCAGTCAAGCATCAAACTGAAATATTAATATTAAGATGTATTTATCATACTCTCAAATGTGAAGATAGCCTCTTTTTTAGCAGCAGTGATGCCTGTTAGAAGAATCTGTTTATTCGTGTCACTTTTAAAGATGTATTATGATTCAGAAGTAGGCCGGTGGGAAAGCATGGCCGCCTCGCGAAACCCAGAACAGCCAACAGCGCAGCACAGATCCCAGGACACCGTGACACCATTTGTGTACAAGTTTCAGTATAAAGATGAAAGTTGTGCGCTGTAAAATCCGAAATCCAGGCATGTATCTTTGTCTTATTTTTTGTAAAAATTGTCCTCTAAGACCTGATATGAACCACATTCACCTGCCAGGTGCAGAAAAATGACTTATTTGAAGATATCAAAAGAGGAAAAATTACCTGGCATTGCTTAAAAACATCTTCTCATAGGGGAAGAAAAAAATGTACATCAAGTTTCTTAAAATAAGAATAATTTTTTAATAACATTGACGTCACATTAAATGGACATAGAGTCCGCAGCATCACTTGTCTGTTTTTGAACTCGTGACCTTGGTATCCTCTGCTATAAGTTATAACAATTATTACCTCTCCTCCAGTGGAGCTGGACAATTAATTGAATTTGACTATGATTTCCATTTCGGCTTCTCACAACCATAAAAATATTATAATTGAAGAAAAAGCAACATTTTTTTTATTTTTTACATTTAATTATTATTTTTTAAAAAGTTTTTTTTGAGTATTTTTGTGTGGTGTTTTTGCCTGTCATTAGTGTAATCTGCATGTTGCAAATTTTGAAAGTTTTACAGGCGTGCATGTAGATTGGGTATTTATTTCTATGTAGTGTTTTTTTTAAATATTATTTAACATTATTTTTTATTTTGCTGGTACAACTTATTTTTGATTGTTTTTTTAAGTTTTGGTTCAATAAATACTCAAGTTTTGAAATCAATGAATATTTGTGTTTATTGATCGTGATTTCAATATCAATCCAGATAATTGTGATTATTATTTTAGTTGTCCAGCCCTACTCAACAGTGCAGTGTGCGCACACACTGACAAATGAGTTTTTCAGACTGATGTCATTTTTTTGTTCCAGGCTGTAAATGTGTTTATTTCTGATGTGAGAATCATCTTTTTTGGTGTTTCTGGAACTTTGGTAGCTGGCCTCAAGTGGACACGTGACAAACAGTCTTTAGCACTTCTCCATAATATCTTGATATAAGACATTTTACAGGACTGTCAGGTGAATGAGACTCATATTAAGTCTAATATGACATTTTTTTTCTTTTTACCAAAATCAGACACAAATGCTTGCTTTTATTTAAGTGTCTGTAGTGTGCTATGAGACAAACCGTCCTCTGGGTGAGGTTAGTCCTCTGAATATGGTTCAAATAAATCCACTGGGGGCTGATTTCTTTTGGAGCATTTACAAGTGGTGACCAGATTTCCTCACAGTCAAGCGAGGACTCACAAATGTCGTGTTTCAAGTCATTAGTCTGTACCTGGGCAGATATTTGGGCTTTATTAAACATGTTCTGTTGTCCAGAAGAAAGTGCAAAGGGTGTGGAGGAAGTTGGGTGTTCCTGCACATCTCTCTGAGACTTATTGAATGAATGACCGCTGTTGGAGATAAAGAAATGTAACGTTTTCATGACAGCATAAATGTCAGGTTCATACCTTTGTGAGTTATGTCTTTAGATTTTAAAGTAATTATAACTGTATCTTTAAATCCTGTTTTTATGAATTCACATTTTAAAAAGTTCATACTTCATTTTGGAATCAAGAATCAAGTTTCATCCTGACTCCACTTGAAACGTTGAACTTTAATTTCACTTTAAAACATCAGTTTCATGCGTAGTTTTAGTTTGGAGCACATGTTTTATTTACAGCACCCCCCCCCCCCCTCCCCCCCCCCCCCTCCCCTCCCCCTCCTGTGTGTGACTCTGAGGTAAAAGGCGTGACCTCGGGCTGTAGGTCTGCTGGTGTTCAACCCGGCCCGGCATGGAATGGGACGCACCCGCCGCGTGAAAAAGGAAATGGAGCAGGAAATTGGGTTAGTTTTGCTCTTTCCCTCTCCGGTGTCTCTGAGCAATCCTCTCCATGCACGCACACACACGGACACACACACTCACGCATACGCTCCCTCGGCTCAGGCTAATAGCGGAGAGAGACCTGGGACTTTTTGTACGTCTGCGAGTGTGTTTGTGTTTGTATGAGGGCAGAGGATTAGAGACGTGGCCGGCCTAAGCCACCAAACACACTCAATCTTAAGTCATCCAGCCAGTGTGTGTGTGTGTGTATATGAGTGTGTGTGTGTGTGTGTGTGTGTGTGTGTGTGTGTGTGTGTGTGTGTGTGTGTGTGTGTGTGTGCGTGCATGGAGGTTTGATGAGGGGACAGGGGACCCATTACACACACTGTTAGGCGCTCACAGATAAAAACATAAAACTGGGAAAACACACTCCCTCAAATACTGTGTGTGTGTGTGTGTGTGTGTGTGTGTGTGTGTGTGTAAATACAGAAAAAGATATACACTAGGTGTGTGAAGAGAGTCACAAAGGTACACACACACACACACACACACACACACACACACTAGCTCTTGCTCTGACAAATACACGCACACACACCCTCCTGGCTGAGTCTGGGTGATAAATCTCTGCTGAGGGGATCGACTGGAACACAGACGCTTACAATTACACACACACACATTTATACATATGAACACACACACACACACGTCTCCGTTTCTATGACAACTGCCATGAGGAGGGAGGAGAAGGAGTAAAAAAATCGAAAGAGGAGCGCAATCATTTCATCGCTGATCAAAATTAAAGCCCAGCTTTGAGATGGAGTTGGCAGAGAGAGACAGATGGAGAGAGAGAGAGAGAGAGAGAGAGAGAGAGAGAGAGAGAGAGAGAGAGAGAGAGAGAGAGAGAGACAGGTAGGCAAGAGGGAGAGAGAGAGAGGGAGAGTCTGCCCATGCATAAAAGTAAGAGATCATTACGTCAAGCTGCCTTAATTTGGAGGCAGATATTCATGGGCAGCATTAAGTGCTCACAAAAGTCACAAAGAGAAAAAAAACTGCTATCAAGCGTTTCTCCTTTCAAACTTTCAAGAAATTAAAATACATTTTTTTTACTTGATTTCATTTCTGTTAAAGAAAAAAACAGAGCCAGGTTTAATTGCACTCTGCAAAGAGTCGCCACAGCTGTAGAACCAGACCGGAGGCATCGTTACCACACACTTACATGACAATCACACCAGATCTGTCTTCACTTTGTCACGGCACCAAGGAGGACACTCCTTGGTACATCTGTTTTTGCCAGATAACGATGCAACAATGCATCAATGTGCAGGGCAGACTGAACAGAACAGGAAGTCAGGCAATGAAACCACATTAAAACATCCATTGACTTTCAAAATAAAATGCACCCTGTTGGGGCAGTTGTATTTAATTTTACAACAACAAACCGTCATAATGAGCTGAGCCAGACCAGGAATCCACAGGTCTGAGGTTTTACAGCTCAACATGAACCAGGAGAGGATCATCATTGGGGTTGGAAGCGCTCTCTTATCAATCAACTCACACTGGCTGTGAGTTGGGAACACACCAAGCTAAACACACCAAAAAAGTTGGCATACTGTCTTGAGTAGAATGTGATCGAGAGCCATGACGGAGTGGAGTTGGACTAGAGTAGCATCTGGTGTATTTTAGGGTGTATTCACACCTGTGGCTCATTTGCTTTGTTCCAATTCAGGGGCAAAAATGATAAAAGTGATGCATTTGTCACTTGGTGCGGAATTCTGTTGTGAACATGCAAACGCTCTTTTATGATAAAACAAGATTTTGCCATCGAAGAGCCTTTTTCTTAAAAATCTGTCTTGGAAACAGGGGTCATCTTATATCCAGGATCGTCTTATGTTTGGACAAACATGGGAATCATCGATATATCACCTTCTCTTCTTCTTCTGCTGTTACTGATTCTTCTACTCCTTCTTCTTCTATTGTTTTGACTAAATGGTTGGCAACCAATGGCATTACTGTCCCAGACTACAACAGTGGTTTAGGGTTTTTTTTTGGAACAAGTGCTCCAAACTAGCAAGGTGTGAATACACCCTTAGGGATCAGAGAGCACACAATAAAAACTCAATGGAGCTGAAACAGAGCTGACGTGGATCTGGTGTGTGCTTGACATTAAATTTTCAGGTCAACATGCCCCAGATTTCTTCATTTTTAGAGAATTTTGAAATAAATTCTGTCTTGAATTCTTTCAAAAGTTTTTTCTGGAGCACTATAGAAACCATTGTTTAGCTCCACTTTGGTCTCCTTACCTCTCTAGCTTTAGTTACTTTGATTCACAATGAGAGCAACATCTTCATTACTGTCCCTGTCATTACTTTATCCATACAAAACATGAAACCATGCCTAAAACATCCCCAACAAAAATATGACAAGAGGTAAAAAAGAGAAATGAAAAGAAAACTGTCTCTCTTGACCCTTGAATAATTACCCTAAATATAATGGTTGCATGTTTTTCTTCTAAAGGTAACAGTAGGGACATTGCTAAATTAATACAGTATTATAATATTCAATGGAAACTTCAACCAACGTAGCGAGCTAATGCTAGCTCACTAACCTCCGATGCACGTGAGAGCGACTGAATTGGAAACTAACTAGGTTTACATTTTAGCCGAACATCCACCGCCTGGAGTCTGATTTTCTAAACCTCACTTACAGTTTGGGCCGGCTCTCTGCTGTACCGGCTTTACTGTACCCTGCTAAGGAGCTCGACATTAAGCAGAGTGGCGGAGTGGAAGCCCCGGATCATAAATCTGAAGAAATCTGGGTTCATTTTTATACCTTAATTTCAAGGTCTGCATAAGGTCATGAACACACCATTATGAGAGTTACAGTATGATGTCTGGCTGCTGTCTCGGAGAGTTTAGGCGCATGAAAAGGTTACAGATGATCGATTTGACAGTAGCCGGGTTCAAAAGGTCATCCTCAAATCAACAGCACCGTATGGAAAACCACTTTTCCAGAAACAGCTGACATCTTTTGCATAATGGGAGATATAAGAAGGTGAAAAATGAGACGCTAATGGGCAACACTCTCTGCATAATGGTGCTGTATTTGAATACGTGAATAAAATATGATGAGAAGGCTTCTGAAGAACGGTTTACCTGTGATACGCTGTGGTTACGGAGGGATGAAGCACTGACACTGCACAGGTGGAGTGAAAATGCTGTTTCTGGTCAGAGTGCGTGTGTGTGTGTGTGTTTGTGTGTGTGTGTGTGTCCTGTCTGGATGAGCAGTTTTGATGATGTCTGGTTCTTGTTTTTCATACCAACACACGGCTGACTTTTCACCTGGATGGTGAACGAGCAAATAGCACCACTATCCATCATTTCTCCCCCTTTTTTTAATATTCTATTGCTCTCTTTCTCTCCATTTCTGCTCAAAGTGTTCTCTCTCTGTCTTTATAGCTGGCTCACACTCTTACACTAACACACACACTCACACTCACACATGCGCCTGAATACACACCACAGGGGAGGTGTAGAGTCCACGCGTCACTGCAGCACTGCACTGCTTTTCAGTATGCACCCTGCAGTGCATGGTATGGCCGCAGGCCTGACAGCTATTACACAGCCCAGTGTGCCTCAGTGTGTGTGTGGGTGTGTGTGTGTGTGTGTGTGTGTGTGTGTGTGTGTGTGTTGCCCCTCACTGTGGACTGTCAGTCCAAAGGGAATTCGGAGGAGCTACAGTGTAAGAACATCTCCAGTGACAGGCCTCCCTCTCCATCTCTTTCTTTCTTTCTTTCTTTCTTTCTTTCTTTCTCTCTCTTACACACACACACACACACACATCTGTACAGTATGCCCAGTGGCTAGTTCTTCATGCCTGTTAGCTATCCTAATGTTATTCAGAAGCTCAGAGCACCCCAGTGTGCTGGGAATGACACGCAGTCGGTTCTCCACAAACTAACACGCTTCTGTTTTTTCATCACTCCTTGACAAAGTCACTGAAAGTTGCTGCAGATTCAGAGAAACGTTGCTCTTCACTGATGTTACAACTTTGTGCATCTACAATTATTTGCATTCCAATAAATATTTTGAGAGACAAATTAAATTTCAAGAGCATATCAAACCAAAACGGTCACAGATTCTCATGTCAGTTTGACATCGATGGTTATGGAAAGTTCGATGACTCAGTTGTCGTTGTGTTCCTCCTCTGCTCTGGATCTTGTGCACACAGCTCTGCAGCAGCTTCATATTTCTATCACCGTGTTAAATTGTAGCCTTGCACCACAAATAAAATGAAGCTCCTTAGAAAAAAAATTTACACTTGGAAAAGATTCATCATAAAAACCTGACTTCATAAAAATGAGTCTGAGAACGAAGTCTTGGACAAGCCTGCTTGTTTTTGATGGAGAGATTATCAGGGTTGATACTAACGACTATTTTGATAATCGATTAATCTGCTGATTTTTTTTTATTAATTAATGAAATGGACATAAAACATTTTATTTCTTAAATTTCCTTCATTCAGAAATTAGTATTCTCACAGTACTATTACAACAGTGTAAACTGTGCTTTTTAAAAAAATGTATAATTAGTATTTTCTTTAAGGTCAGTAACACAAAGACCATCTATAGAAAATGTTCATAGAGTATAACAGACAAACTCCATGTGCAGTGGAGGAAAGAGTTGAAACTGAAGATCTGTCTGAGTAAAACTACATCACTGAAATATTGTTCCATAATAATTAAAATTGCCGGTATTTAAATAAAAATTCACTACTTTGATTAAATGAAATATCTATAAATCATCCTCCATGTCTAAATGCATCGTTCTGTCTCACCGTTTAACGCCTTCACTCAGATCTCCTCTTAGAGGATTTAATATCAAAATGTATTCTCATGGGTTGGGTTACATGTGTTATTTTCTGTTATGTTCAGTTTTAAAAAGTTAAAGTTGAATAAAACTATGTTGATATGACAGTAACTGAGTATTCCCTGATGAGAGTGAATGCATTGACCTGATAACAGAGTTGCGTGAGAGGCTGTTAGCCTTTCAGTCATTCCTGATACCTATGACAGGGATCTGTATGAGAGAGCATGACCGTGAGTGGTTGATGGGCAGAGGGAGCGGGTCTATATGTGTGTGCACCTGTGTGCCGCAAACCGGAGAGAGAGAAGCTGTTCCTCAATTCAAAGTTCACTAATTTGAACTTGCTTTCTCTGGAAGTTTCGATTTGGCAATTTCGTTCCAGAATTCGGACTTCAGAGGAACAGGAGTCCGCAGATCAATCCTACTACTACTGGAACAACAGCAGAATTACACATGTACACGCCACATCCGGTTGCATTGCTGGGAGTTTGTTGATGTATAATTTTACCAAACTCATCCAGCGTTTCTGGGTTTCGAACAAAAATTGTATTGTGGGATTATAACTTTGAAAAGTCTGCTCAAGTTACATCCAGCAGCAGACATGGTGAAAGGGGCGGGACAAGTCCACATCCGGGTACTTTGACTGACCTTGTTTTGATGTGGACTTTGAATTGGATCAGAACTTTGAATTTGGTTGATGATTCATCACAAGACCGTGAGTCCAGAAGTCTGCTGAAGTACCCATACTGAGAAGGAGCTAGAGTCTCTACCACAGCTAACGCCACTGTTAGCTTGATCAACTTCTCATACTTATTAAACTTGATGATCAGTTAACAGCAGAACAGGATGAGTTCTCAGAGACGTACAAAACATTTCTCAACATTAAAATGGAACATTTTGTGGAGTTTTGTGGAAACTTTTAACTCTCTACTAAGCCCCTCCTCCTCCTCAGGTGTTTTTTCGTCTCAGCAGTGCTACCGTTTTGCGTCATGAAGATGATGCAATTTGCTTTTAACACACTTCCCAGCTTTACCTGATTTAAAATGCCTGCGCACTGAAGAAGTTTCTTCACAGTATTACACATTTATCATTATTTACCTTAAATACTGGCTTCATTTCCACCATGCTGCACGCTCATGTTTACATTCAACGTCTTTAATTCAGAGAGGGAACGCATTGCACTGACAATGAAAAAAAGTTGTAGACGCTTCTAATCATCGATTTTAATTGATTTTATTGATTGGACATTGCAGCTCTAGAGATTATATCTCTTAGCTGGTCTGGGAATGATCGGTGTCCCTACAAAGGAGGTGGTGGAAGTGGCCGGCAGGGACAGAAGCCACTGGTCTGAGCTGATACCACTGCTGCCCTCACGACCCGGAAGGAAGGAAGGAAGGATGGAAGGATGGATGGATGGATGGATGGATGGATGGATGGATGGATGGATGCCTAACTGTACACTGGTTTCTCCAGCAACTTTTTGAGAGGGTTGGGCTCATTTTGGCATCTTTTTCTGGTGTCCTGAAGAATCTTGGGACAGCCTTCCACTTAAATTCCCTCCATGCCTCTGTGACTAGATATGCTGTGGAGGATATTTCCTGCTGTGAAATGTCTGTATTCATCTGTTTCCCAATCACTCTTTTATATGTACAGATCACTTGTCATTTGACCTTGGTATTTTTTATTAAGAATGTTTGGATTCATGACTCTCTTCCATTCTGGATGTTGTAAACATCTGAAAATAGTCTGTGTTTGGAAGAGTAAACTCCCTTTTTAACTGTTGAACAACTTAAGGCTGCAGCTCTAGATCTTTTGGCTTCACTTTTGGGGATCTAACCCCACATCAGGACATCGGCTTTGCTTTCAGCATCATCCATACCTTAACGCCTTAATGTCTCTCGTTTGAACCCAGAACCTTCCTGCTATGATGCAACAGTTCTTACCGTGGTACTGATGTGCCCACAAACTTTTTTTTGTAATAACTCATAGTTTTATGCACCAACTCTTCAGAAAGTAAACTCCTCAAAATGCTGCAAAGCTTTAAAATAGTCTTTAAAACATGCATTAATGGGAAAAAAAAAACACAAAACCTTGCCTAAAAAATCACAACAGCAGCTCTGCACAACAGGGATTCAGCTGTGAATAATGTAGAAGAAAAGGTACAATATGATACAAGAAGACAAGCTGAGGAGAAGAGGAAATGTGTAAGAATTTTCTATTAAACACCACTTTCTGTCCCCAATATTGAAGCAGGGTACTCTATAATTTACATAAAACTGCATATTACATCAGTACAAACCAGAACAGGATCCATATATGTTTCATAAGCGCTGTTATCTTTGTGTTTTAAGCACTGCGTGTCTGGGAGACGGGGTGCTGTAGATACCCAGCTCCTCTCCAGGGTGTTAGATAACTAACTAGAGGCGGCTGCCACTGCTGGGCTGCTGTCCCTGTCCTTATTTCAGAGAGGAGGGGGGGAGAAGGGAGGAGGGGGGAGGACAGGAAACGAGGGAGAAAAAAAAGAGAGGAGAGGAAAGAAGAGTGTGGGCACTTTAATGTGCGTGTGTGTGTGTGTGTGTGTGTTTGGAGGGGGTGTTTTAGTATGTGTGTGGGTGTGAGGGGACACCTCAGAGGTCGTCTGAGGAGGCAGCGGAGCGTGCTGAGAGGCTGCCATCACACAGCTGCCACGCCAACTGGACACACACACACACACACAAATCAAACGCACACACTTCAAAACACACAAGCACGCCGCAGTGATGCAGAGGTACAAACACAAACACACACACACGAAAGGAGAAGCACACACAGCAGAGAGCAAACACGGCCACTTGTCACATGCGAGTCACTTACTCCAACAGAAACACACAAACGTGACTCACCGCTCATTCACACTTGCAACCTTTCCACTCGCGAGCACTTCACACTTGTGCAGGGATGGCATGCATGAGCAAACACACACACATACGCTCCATGCCCTTGGTTTTGTGTGTGTGTGGATCTGAAACCTTGGATTCAAGGTGTAAAGAGACTCATTCAGATAGAAGTCTCGATGGATTCTGATAATTAGGCTTAACTATATGAGACAACTTCAACCTTAAAAGACTTGTAAGACATGTATCAGACACAGAGTCCATCCAGGTTTGGATTCATCCGACCACATGAGTCGCCGGTGTCTCTGGATCATGTTCAGATCTGGTTTCCTTTTTGCATGGTGCAGCTTTAACCTTCATTTGTGGATGCAGTGATGTATTGTGTTTGCAGATTCTGATTTTGAGCCCATGCAGTGATTTCCACTACAGAGTCATGTCTGCAGTGACATCCATCCATTACTAGTTATCAGCCTTTTCTCTTCTGTACAAAGATATCACGCTATTTCCTGTAAATGATAAAAATCCTCAAACTCATTATTTTACTGAGATGAACATCATTCTGGTTTTTTTTCTGGTGAATTTCTCCCTGTTTTTTATTTTTTATTTTTTGCAAAGGACCAGTCATTTCAAACTCAGCCTTTAACAACAAAAAAATTTCAAAGTCTAGGATTTTAATGCAGATCTAAAAGTTTCTGAAATTTCAAGCTCAATTTTCAGGAAATGTGTTCAGAATAATTCACAATCTTTCGGCGCTCCATGATTGGAGAGATGAGTCTGTGGTCTGCACCCCCCCCCTCTCTCTCTCCCTCTCTTTGCGCCAGCGGCTAAAACACTACTGTTGCATCTTTCAAAATAGCACAGCGGGAGGACGCACAGTCAAAATGTAGCGTGCAGGAACTCTGTAATTTGTTCTGGGGCTGACGAGGAGTGATATCAATGATTCAGCTATCTTATCTGAGCCTGTGATACACATCTGTGAATAAACTCCCTCTCCTTCAGCCGGCAGCCCGCTCCATCTCTCCAGCACCTTCCTGTTATCATGGCGATGGATAGCGAGGTGATTAGTATTCCTCCACATGAACACACACACTGACCTCACTCATCACACCAACCAAACACACACGCACACATGCGCACACACACAGACCGATTGAGGCTGTGAGCTGGGATGCAGATAACCTGCAGTTACAAGGTTAATGTGCAGTAGTACACACGCTCCATGTCAAGCAGGAATGTTTGTGCTCTGCTGCCTCGCACTTCATCACAGGCTGACGAGACGCTGATGTTCAATAAATTCATGAAGAGGAACGAGACTGCAAACAAAACGTGAGGGAGAAAGGTAAAAAAAAAAAAAAAGGTGGGGGGGTGGTCAGTGTGCTGAACTGATGCTTTCCCCGTGGAACATTATGCTGATCAGACGTTTACAGATGCACAGAAACTTTGTCCTCTGGTCAGAATCCCATTGCAGGATCTGGATCTGCTATGCAACCTTAAAGTGTAAAAGACTGACAACATGACAGCTTCCCTAAAGTGAAGGCAAAATATGTGAAGCTCCTCTATTGTCTGGCTGCAGTCAGGTGATACAGTCGAGCATTTCCTCTCAGACATGGTTTCTGCCACTGTTTCTGTGTTTTGTTCTCACTGACGTGGGTTCCAGTGTTCAATTTTCATAGTTTGAATTGTTATCTTGCCTCGATTGACAGATCGGCTAACAAATCAGTCAGTGGACGAAGGAAATGAATCCTAACAAACACAACAAGAGTCATTAAAGTAGTCATAATGTGGCTAATGGTGCTAACACCAGACACCAATGCCACATTGGAAGGATTTCACCTTCACAAAGAAGAGCAAGACTGAATGAACCGGTGATGAGGACCACTCAGTCCTGGGCTGCCCTCTGGACCCTGTGGAGGTGGAGGCTGACCAGAGAATGATGGTCAAGCTGTTGTCTCTGGTGGACGACATGTCTCACCTTTTCAGAAGACTTATTACCTTCATGTTATCAGTCTGTGTAGATTTCATACTGACATGAACCACATGAACTAATAATATAAGTAATGATTATTTGGATAACTAAATACGGATGCTAATATAGCACGGATCTAAATGACAGAGCTCTTCAGTGTAGTTAGACATCATAAACCTGGGCAGCACCTGAGCAGAGACGACGAGGACAGAGCTGTGCTGTGTCAGCACCCTGTGGTAATATTTTCATTCAGCGTGATGAGTCAAATTAAACTCTTATTCCTCCGCTCTGCTCTGAAACATCTTGTAATGACATGTAAACACATGCTGAAACAGTTAAGCTGTGAGAGTTGAACCTACATGAGTCTTACCTGACTCACTTCTGTCAGATTTAAATGTTCCAAACATCAGACCGTGTTTCACTCAGGTGTCTTATAAGCTCAAGGGGGCTCAACTCATCTTTTAAATATACAATCCTCAAAGCGACCATGGGTCTATTTTTTTCTTCTTTCCTGGTACTAACTCATAGGCAGACACAGAGTTATTGAACACATGGTTTTAAATCAAGTGTCTTCAGGTTTGAGGAGAAATCATCAATACAGTTTACCTGAAACAACGACCGTTAAATTGCTGAAGAGGCTTTACTCACACAGTTCAACTCGAGTTAGGACATAGGAAAAATATAAGAATTTGTTGTTTCTAAAAACATTACAGACTTAATTTATCACAAGAACATTTCTACAGAACATTACTGAGAGCGTAGACATGAGAACTTTATTACTCCGTGCTCCAGGTTAAAATTGGACCTTGTAAGTTTTGCAAAGTGAGCCGGCCATCTTCATTGTTTTATCTGCAAAATAAATACAGGGCTAAAATGAGACACAACTTTGGTGATGTTCAAGAATGAGATCATTTTATGACAGCAGATTCTGAAAGACTGCAAAAATCTCACTGGGGATAAATCAGGAAAGATTTATGTTACTGTGCTATTTTAGCAAAGTGCTATGAGAATTTTAGTTTGCCCTGTGAAATACTGTGTCATCTCAAGACTTTTATTTTGAAGGAAATAAATGAAGGTGCAGTGTGTTTTGATGAACATTGAATCCCGGTAAGTTGAATAAAGTTCCAGTTGTCTTTTTACAATGTCTGATCCTCATGTTATTATTTTATTTAGCATAGTCTGTCTAGGTATCATAAAAAAAAAACCTTGGTTACATCAGTGACAGCAGAGGGAGTCCTCCAACTTTCCCCCATCCCAAGGCAAAATGTGTGAGAGCTTAAGGCTGTTAGCTTAGGTTAGCACCCGCCACCTCTGTGAGCTTATTGTTTTGTAAAGTATTAAGTAGCCTTCAACAGTTGTAGATAAGGAGCAAATAGACTGTTCAAATAAGAAAAGAGGATAAAACCCCAAAAAGAGAACCTACTAAACTGCACTTACAGGTCTTACCTAATCCACCAGTCTCAAGAATCTAGACCAGGCTCCAAGTTGGAGTCCTTACTCGATACCCAAGCCTAGTTAAGGCTTCATTTCCACACTGTGTGCACTCACTCTGCAACTTGTGTGTCAGATGTTTGTGTAGGTGTTGGTTTAACATCAGACAGAGCTGTTACACAGAGGCTCCACGCCGGCTAACTTCAGTGGGAAGAGTCTGAACGGGGAACTGGTTTTCTTGTGTTCCTCATTAACGGGTCTTAAGCTTTCTGGAATAACAACATCATGATGCAAATTTGTGAAACATGCACAATGCAAGCCTCGACAGGTCGGTCCTTGTTAGACAGAGGTGTATGGATGATTTCTGATGCATTCTATGAGCTGAGAAATACTCATAATGTAATGTAGTTTGAAATATAATCTTGAAGGTTGTTCGCTGTACTTGCAGATTTCACTTCACAGTTTTTCATGCAAACACTAAACCTGCTGGTACCTGATTGGACAAAATGACTCGGACTACAAACAGTAATCAGAACTTCACATAGTGAAAAACCCTGACAGAGGAGAGGAATGGATTCTGTAAAAGAGACTCTTTTGTGTTTATTTTCCAGCTCTCATAGACTCACCTCATGGTGCGAAGGTCCCACCCTCGTATGGCCGTGTCGTTGGCGGTGGCAAGCTGACTGCAGTTGTGATGTGGGCTCCACTTCCCCGAGGTGAACTTCAGCTGACCTTTGCCCTCCAGGGTGGCCGTGCTGGAGACCTGCAGAGGACAACAACACCTTCATTAGCATCTCTGTACAGGGACATGAATTTCACATCATATCTGTGACAGGTTCAGGTGGTGCGGTGCATTCAATCAGCATAATGAGGCATTAGGAGAAGTCCTCTGCTCTGCAGATCACAACCGTTCTGCACTTCAGCACCCTGTGGTCACATTTAGGGTGAGACAACGGCCAGAAAACTAAAGGCAACATGAAGAATGTAGACTCTTTAGATTCAATGTCAGAGTCAGTCTGTTTTCATCCTCAATACATGCATTCATTAATAATAGCTTCCTTTACAATAGATAAAAGTGATAATCCCTGAATCTCAGCAGCTGAGAAGTTGAAAGGCTTTCAGGTGCTATTTGAACATTTAGAACTTTCAAACAAGCTGTCATTGGATATTTATCAGACTCTACATACAATTCACAGGGCAACAATGATGGTGAAATTAATCAAAGTCAAAACACTTCAAGGAATTTGAAGAATAAAGCATATCACTTCATCAGGCCACTTTAAAAATGGAATCCAATTAATTCAATGGGCCGGTTTTGGAAACGGTTATCTTCCCCTTTAACTTCCATGCATCTAATGATGCTAAAAAAGCAGCAGCAGCATACTGCTCCATTTTTCTCTGCTCTCCGACTATCTGCAGGTTTTTATCCCCATCTTTCTCCTTCTCCCACTTCTCCCTCCTCCCTCCCCTCTCCCTCGTTTCTGCCTGTTGGAGCAGGGATCATCGATCGCCCCGTCACTGCACAGCTCCCTGGTACACTCTCATTATTTCAGCTGGAGAGGACATAGAGAGAGAGAGAGAAAGAGAGAGAGAGAGAGAGAGAGAGAGAGAGAGAGAGAGAGAGAGAGAGAGCAGTGGGGATGCAGAAGAGAAACAGAGGAAAAAGAAAATAAGTCAAAGGAAAGCAGCTGAAGACAGATGGATGGCAGAGAGAGGACAGAAGAAATGGGACAAAGAGAAAACAAGGTTTCCAGCATGGCCTTTATCTCGTTTATTATGTTATCACTTTTTTTCATGTAATGTTTCGGGGAGTTTGGAAAGTCAGCTCCTTCATTCATCGTACGCGACCGCTTTACTGTGAAAGACTCTCACTATGACTGCTCTTTAATGACTTCCACTGTTCACTCTATCCCTGTTAACCTTTCCTTAAATATGGTGAAATCTGAAACACTTAGAAATACAACTTTTTGCACAAACCTGTCTCCTAAAAATTATGCTCTTTAAGTCTGCACAGCAGTCTACAAACTCAGGCTTTAAAATATACAAGTCAAAACTAAAATTAAGTCCATAGTTTATCGAACACAGGGTTTACACCACTGGTTGGCAACTGGCGGCCCGCGGGCCAAAACTGGCCCCCCACCAATTATACCTGGCCTGCCAGATGACATGGATAGAAACATGATTGAAATGTATATTTATCTGATATAACAAAAACACAATTCCATACAGATTTCAGAGCATTTATTCAACATTTGTGACCAAATATGTTAAAATAAAATGAAGCAGCATCTGCTTGACTTCCGACACACTGACTCGAGGTAGGAACTTAATTGTCTCGTGTGCTCTGAGAAAAAAGGAGTAAAAATGGAAAGTTGCTCTCTGTGTGCCACTGCAACAGAAAGGGAAAAAATAACTGTTTCTTGAATTAAAACAAATGATCCTGGCTCCAAGATCAAATAATTTAAATAAAATGAAATGAGAGCAACAAATTATGTGCGACTCTAAACACACACCAGTATGTGGTGGGAAATTTCCCCTCATCCAAAGAGGGGGTGGGTTATTTTAGCCAGGGTGGAGAATCTGCACTTCGGACAGTGAGTGGGTTATAGACCAAAGTGATTAGGCTTCTCGGGATGGTGTAGTTCTCAAACCTGGACTTGAAGATGGCTCGTAGCTCTTTGACAAAATCAACCATCAGCCCTGTCACTTTTCCCTGTCCCTGTGATTTTAGAGTAGCGAAGTTCAGGAGCCGTCCACTTGATATGTCTGACTGGAACAACTCCAGTTTCTTAGTAAAAGATTCCAGCTTTTCAACCAAGTCCTCAATAGTTTTGCCTCTCCCTTGAAGCTGCAGTTGTATTGTAGTTGTAATGTTGACTCATTGCGATAGGTCGCAGTAATACAAGATAAAAGGTAGCTTTATTGTCAGTTCTGCAATATGTGTCACACATACATGGTTAACACTGGTTAACATAAAATTCTCCATCTGGAAATCTCTTTTCATATTAATCACTGAAATGTCAAAATCTACTCATTTTTTTTCTACATTTATAATGAATAAGAAAAAAAATCAATCAGCTGTAGTTCTTCTTTCTGAAAGTGAGATCCAGCATAGCCAACAACAAAACAGACCCAGCTGAACTCTCAGACTACAGACTACATGCAAAGCAGCAGGCAGTATGCAGCACCTACTACATTCATATGTAGTAAATAGTAGGCTGTTTAGAAAACAGCCTACTATTCTTTGTTCAAGACAACTTTTCCCAGGATGCAAAATGTACTTATTTGTAGCTAGATGGAGCTACTGATTGAAAGGTGAAAAAAATCAAACTTTGTAAACTCAGTTTGAAGTTTAGTGTCCAGCAGGTGAGCAGGTCTTGCTCCTCACTTGGTTAACTCATTCCTCACTGCTTAACTTTGTGGGCCAATGTAGTGCCATGAAAGGGACTTTGAGTCTACAGGCTGTAAACAGATTCTGACCCGAACTCAGATACTCAGAAACAGTATTAAAAAATAACTTATTTTGTCGCTGGTAATCTCATTTTAAACCATGGATTATTAACAAGCAAATACACAGAAGTGAAACCATGTCAAGGTCACTTGGCTGTTAAGATCCCTCCAAAGGGGGACAGTCAGATTTCTGGTGCAATGAATTTTACAGCAAGAATGAAACAAAATGAGCATCATACTTTCTTTCCTCGGGTGTCAAATCTGATCAACGCTGAAAACTCAAAGAACTGATAAAGTTCTCTGACGGAAGCTCTGTTAACTTCATGCTCAACTACTCTCCCTCTCTGCAGACAAACTACAGCAAAGCTGGAGCCGCGTGCATCCCAGGTTCCCAGCTTTATTAGTGCACTAACCAAATTAGGGGCCCTAACAAGGTAGCACACACAACACTTGGGGATATATTCATTTAGGACACAAGCGGCACTAATGCAGAGCTATCTGTCAAATCGCCTTGCATTTATGCTTTCTCTAGACTCTGGAAGAGAGGCAGAGTGTGTGTTTGAGTGTGTGTGAGTGTACGAGTGTGTCTGTTTGCAAGCAGATGTGCAGGACAAGGTATGTGGGTGTGCTGTGAGCCGGCGGAGATGTTCTCACTCAATCCCAGCAGCGATTCTAATTGATGAGCCACACACACACACACACACACACACACACACACACACACACACACACACACACACACACACACACACAAATCCTCTTTTAAACAATGCACATGATCCTCTCTTATATATGCATAAACACACTCATACAAACACCCACACTGAACACACGCACACTAATCTGGTCCCGGCCCTTGAGAAGGAGAGACAGAGACACATCCACACTGCAGCTGGACACGGCTTGAGATGAACACATCACCCTCTGACAGACAGAAAGAGTGAGAGAGAGGAGAGTGGGATGAAAGGAGGGAGAGAGAGAGAGAGAGAGGGAGGGAGGGAGGGAGGGAGATTAGCATTCTCATCAGCACCAAAGGAATTTGTCTTGGCTGCCAAGCTCTCTCTCCTCTTTTCAGTCCCTCTCTCCTCATCAAGCCCACTCTCCATCCTTTCCTGTATCTCCCTCCTCCTCCCTCCTAATCTCCATCTTTCTAATCAGTCAACCCCTCCATCGCTTCCTCTTTTCTCCATCCTCCCTCTATCCTCTCTTCCTCGTTTTGCATCTTCTCCTGCATTACTCTCGTCCTCTTCTTCTCTCTTGAGGCAGGATTTACTCATGGTGTCGTCCCGTGTCGGTGTAAGAGGAGGGAATCAACAACACCTCCTACCTCAGTGGCCGTTCTTGACCTCACACCAGGTCACTGACCAGGATGGACACACACACACACACACACACACACACACACACACACACACACACACACACACACACACACACACACACACACAAAGGCTGTGGTCTGTGTTTTTGGCTGTTATTAGAGTATTTTGCATGTTGCAAATTTTGCAACTACTTTTAAAGGAGTGTATGGGGGTGGCTGTGTATCAGTGGTAGAGTCTTAGTCTCTCAATCAGAAGGTCAAGGGTTTGATTCCCAGCTCCTGCAGTCACATGTCGAAGTGTCCTTGAGCAAGACACTGAACCCCAAATTGCTCCCACTGTTGGTCAGTGGTGTATGAATGGTGGTGTGTTAGTTAAATACTGATGGTTCCTAGAATAGAACTTCCTCCCATCAGTGTGTGAATGTGGTGTGGATGGGTCAATGAGACCAGCAGTGTAAAGCACTTTGAGTGGTCAGAAAGACTAGAAAAGTGCTATCTAAGTACTGGTCCATGTTGATTGGGTAAATATTTTATAGTTACTGTTTTTTATTGCTATTATTTAATATATATTTTTTAATTTTACTGATTATTTTTTTTTATTGTTCTTTTAAGTTGTGGTTCAACAAATACCGAAGTTTTGAAATTAACAAACTATTGTTTATTAATCGTGGTTTGAAGATCAATCAAAAGAATCATGATTATTGTCTTGCCGTAAGTGTCCAGCTCTACAGTTCTTGTTCAGTCTAAAGTGGTTTCTTTGGTTTTTGGTGTGATGCTCAAAGTCTGAACTGAGGTTTTCATCCTGTGTGTAACGTGGAGGACAACCCTCAGTTTGAACCGGATTGATTGATTGATTACAAGCTGTGAGCGCTACAAAGTTAAAGCACAGGATTAAAGCACAGCAGAGGTTTGTGTTTTGGCTCAATAAGAAGGTTGACTCTTAGGGGGGTTGATGATTCTGGTAGTTTTTGTTTTTTGTATCATTATCATTGTGTTTCTGTGTGCAAAGTAAAATAATATAAGAATCCAAAATGAAACGGGGATGTTGGGAAAAGCTGTGTCAAAAATCACTGATTAATTTAACAGCACTTGGGACATTTTTGACCTCAACTGTAAAAAAAACATCATTTTTTTAGGATTCATGTCGTCTGACTGAAGTAAAGGATGATTTCAACCCCTTCGATGATTCAAAGACTGGCTTCATGCTGGTCCACAGATTCAATTTTTGTGTCGTAAACCTCAGAAAGCAAAGGCTTCCTCTTCCACCCTAACTGTTATTAGTGATGAAAAACAAGATAACAAAAAGGTTTTGATGATTCAAAAATACATAATCAAACACTCATCCTCTTAGTATATTCTTATTTGAGCATAAATGAATGATGCAACAGGTAACACCCAACTGCAGAACAGGTTTCCTCCCACCAAAGAGCCCACCTGACAGTTCATGAAGTGTAAAAGTGTTTGTAATATTTATGAATGCATGTATGAATTATGGAATGTGCATAGTCTCTCAAGGACGAGCAACATGTGATGTATGTATAGCCTGAAGGAAGGTGTGTGTGCATGTAGTATTCAATTAAAACTTTGTCTAAATTCACTTCAGATGGAACGATGCTAGCTTGAAGCTAAAGTTAGTTTACAAAGACCAAGTGGGAACAAGTGTTGGTCTGAGGCGATGTGCTCACAGTTCAACAGAAATGAAAACGACTGATTCTCCAGAATCCCTGGAACACGGCGTTCCTCTCCATCATTTGTTATTTACTCTTCGTGATTTTCAGCCCGGCCTGCAGGAGCTTCAACAGCAAACGGGTCAGTGTGTTGGCAGGTTAGCTTTCCGTTTTGACTGCGCTACATAACTTGGTATATTTAACCATCTGATCATCACAAATGTTCCTTGGGGAGGTTTTTCTGTTTATTACTCCACATGCCAACAAACCCAAACTTTGTCGACTGAGAAGAGAAGGTATTCAGCTTCACATTCACTTCTTTGCTAATAAAAGCGAAATGTATCACCAGACTAAATAACTAATATTTTTGTCCTTAAAACTTCATGTAAGCATGCTAAAAGAGACTGAGGCTACAGCAGGGGTCTCCAACTCAAATCACCTGAGGCTGAGCATCCAGTCTTGTCACCAGAGGGCCATTTCAGGTGTTCCACAAAAAACAAACTTCAACAAAACTTCCCACTTCTCCTGAAACACTCTGTGGATGACATCAGCCTTTGGTTTGAGCTTTGAAAAACAAAAAACTAAATGTTTGGCTTTTTTCTCACTTGGGTTTCACGTGGTAATTATGTTGCGTTCAGGGTCACACAGAAATCAGATAATTTTTCCCAGGTTCCAAAAGTGGGCTGCGCCATGAAGGCAGCGGGTCAAATTTCCCTATAAATTTATATCAAGTGGCAGGCCGTATGAAACGGTTTTGTGGGCTCTATCTGGCCCCCAGTTTGAGACCCCTGGGTTACAGCTTCCTGTCCCTGACATAATCATCTGCAGACTAATGCAGAAATCACAAAAATATGGCTGCCACTGTTCCACACGTTGGAACAACGTGAGATAAGAACAAATACATAATAAGACCGTTTTGTCCTCCATACCTTACCTGCCTGATTTGCATAATCTCCTCAGGACTTCAGGCCTTGATCAAAACCCAGACAACAATGGGCCACAGGAACCATTTAGCTCCTGGAAGAGTTGTTTCAGGAAGCTTCTAGTCTCCACCAATCAGAAACATCTACTTTACAGGCCCCGCCCTTAATAGTTTCTGGACTTCTAAGAAGTGCTACTTCTTGGACAGAGCCATTTCAAGTGATCATATCAAACGCTGGTCCTTGTTGAAAAGCGCATAGTTCTTCAACAAGTCCCGAGTTCCTGGTAAAAGTTCCTGGGAATGGAGAGCACCATTTGTCGGCAATAAAAACTTTACACAACCAGTAATTCTGGTGACCAGTGCTGTCAACTTATGTCCTGTTTACACAACAATGTTTTACTTGAAAGCACAAAAAGAACCCAGAGAAAAAAATCTGCATTTACATGGAAACAAAGAGGAACTGAAAATGCTGTAGTATGCATATCGGGCCCGTAGTTGGCGATATACCTGTAGAGTCTTTTGGTAGCCTTCTGCCGAAGTAGAGGTGGGCTGATCATCTGGCATATATACTGAATGTGTTTTAGCTGATTGCAGAAGTGAAGCAGCAGATGCACATTTTGTTGAAAGGCAGTCAGCAGATCCAGCAGCACAAGCACAACACGGAAGTCCACCATTGAACTGTTGTTGTTGTCCATTCACACATTGAAATTAAAAGTTCCTACGTGCAAAGCAGAGTGTGACAGCAGAGTTTCCACTAAAATTTCCGGCTTGCCGTTTACGTAGCAACAATGGCTACATCTTCACTATGGAGAGTGTTTAAAAAAAATTGCGTTTTAGGTGGACTTAAATGCTGTTTCTGTGTAAACAAGAGGCTGAAATGCAATGCTTTTGCGTTTTAACCTAACCTAAAACCGCTGTCATGTAAACGGCCCCTTAGTGTCTTTTCAGAGCCTTCTAGTGACAAATCTAGCAACTTTTCAAGAGTTTGGAGACTCTGACATGAAAGTGCTTAGTGAGCTTACTCTTTTCAGTGGGCAGAGGATGCTGCCTTGGGCCCCTCCCCCTGTTCCGAACCATTCATGGGCCGACAAGTCCCTTCCAGCTGAAGCCAGAGCAGACGACTGCATGCAAATGATTCGCGCAAGTGTTTGTCTCTTTTGGGTCACTTCTGACGGTCCCAAGCCCAAATAAAGGAGGAGGGTTGATTTTTTGATATTTTTAAAAAGCAAGAATCAACAGAAAACAGTTAAATTGTAGTTTTAAACAAAATTATGGTGTGTTTTTTAACTCACTTTTGTCTCCCCCATGATGTTATTCCTCTCTCCTTCAGCATCCATGAAAATTACATGCAAATGACCAATTATGCAATTTAGGCAATGGTGTCATTTAGCAACTTCTAGGACAGCCAATAGCAACTTTCCTTACGAAGGAGTTAGCAACACTCCTGGTGATTACCAAGAAGAGAATCATTTATGGAATGAAAAATGCAGTCATCTTTGTGGAGTTCCAAAAAGAAGAAGAAAGTGTTATATTTTTGCAAAAGCTCTGAAGACCTGAAGAACACTAAGTGAATGATCACACCTGGGTACACATGCCCAGAAAGATGACCGTCATTTACAGAGGCACATCCAGCATAACGTTTCACATCATGGTCGATGGATTTTTAGATTAAACCTGCTTGAGGTGAATACAAATGAATGATCAATAATTTATGGTCCATGCCCACTCGCTGCGACCGAGCTTAAGAGAGAGATTGACAGAGTGTGAGCATGCATTCATGCAAACTAAGACCAGAGATTTTCAATGCATCAGCTTACTGACATTAACTGAACACACAAGCAAACACACACACACACACACACACACACACACACACACACACACACACACACACACACACACACACACACACACACACACTTGTATCTATTATGTATCTATACAGCCAATGAACTGCCTGCCCTGTGTGTGCGTCTCACCAAGAGCATGAATCACCAATTACCCATCCATACTCTTCTTCACTCATGGCCTCTAAGGGAACAACACACACACGCACAGACACCATCCACAACTCTATTTCTTTCTCCCTGCACACACACACACACAAACACACACACACACACACACACACACACACACACACACACACACACACACACACACACACACCTGATACACACCATCGTCTTGAGTCTTTAAATACATAATGGGCATTTTAATTGCAGAGCCGGCAGGTTGGAGACTAAGAATTTACAGTGAAGAGCCTCTTCACCTTCCATTAGGAAGGACAGAACTACAAAGGAACTGACCAGAAGTACTCACACACACACCGGGAACATGCTGTTTTCTTCTTTTTTTCAACATCTTAAAATCCAGAACAGTGTACTTAAAACTGAACCCATGAAGGATGAGTGCATGGATGGAAAAATGAGTGGGGCTTTCTTTTTGAAAACTTTGTGCCCATCTCTATTTCCTGTTTACATACATTGACCCCGCTCCTGTTTACAAAACCGGGCCTACATGTCAGCTCAAGCTACATCACATTTATTTATTTTTATTCACATTTAATGTGGAATGAAATTAAATGTTGCTGTCCTCGTTTATAAAAATGTGTCGACTCCATGTCTTGAAGCTGCAGGAGTTGCAGGAGTTGTGCGGGGTCTGTTTGCATGATCAACTCTGCATATTCTGTCCTTGCAACTCCTCCACTTTTGAGCAACTAAAATAAGCTTTTTGATACCAACAGTTTACAGTTTTCATGGCATTGCAGTGTCTTTGTATGTCTTGTCACAAAACAAGCGTAAGACGATGTCAGCACTGCAGCAGCGAGCAGCTGTTAATCATCCTTCTGTTACTTATGAAACAAAGCTGTTACCATCACTGTGGGAGAGACTCGACCGGAATAACGTTGAAGTGGTCACAGCTTAGAACCCAGGTACTGTGACTACATCTATGTGTAAGTGTAGGAGTGTGTGAGTATGTGTGTATGAGATAGAACGAACAGTGGACACTCTGCTGTTGTAGCAGAGAGGATATGTGGGTCTGATAACAGCGAGACGATATGGTTGTTATCAAATAATGAGTTAGCTATTGTGCGATATGGTGTGTGTGTGTGTGTGTGTGTGTGTGTGTGTGTGTGTGTGTGTGTGTGTGTGTGTGTGTGTGTGTGTGTGTGTGTGTGTCTTACTGTGGCCTGTGTGGAGCTCTCCTGCAGGTCCCAGAGCAGTGCATGGTTATCAGCCAATGAAATCACACGCTTGCCGTCCCCCATGGGCTCCCACAGCACGCTGTAAGTACACAAAGGCAAACGCACAAAACCACAAAGTCACACTCAATTAGAATACAGATGTTGGTCAAACATGCACACAGTCTCACAGGGGGACTGAGACTGTCAGTTGGATTCTACATGCATGCTAAACACTGAGTCTTATATAGAATAAAACAGCAGAACTGGCTGCTCTTCAAAAAAAATCTGGTTTGTTTACAGAGGAAAACTAAGAAAACTGCTTGCTGTGTCAGGTGTTTAAGGACGGATAAAAATAAAATAAAATGTCGGACTCTGAGTAAAACAAGGTGCCGGATTGTTGTATCCTGCTCACCTTGTTAACTTCACCTGACTATAACAGCAGTTAACTCATTTCAAGAAACAGTTAACTAACTCTAAAAGAAAATACTTTAAACCCAGGAAACATGATCATTTTCAATCAGCAACATCATGTCTGATTCCATATTTTGTGCAGATTTATTGATGTATTAAGTTGGCTGAAGTGTATAGTGAGCAGGTTGATATCAAAGGAGAGCGTTGCCTCTCATTGGAGTCCTGCTCACCCTGTTGGAGTTCAAATCTTCTATATTGAACCACAGTCTCTACGTTACCCTCTCACTTAAACATCAGAGTGAGAATCCAGATCATGTCTTAAATTTATCCTGCATGAACAGCATCACCTAAATGAACGTGTTTATTAATGACCAAAAGTCTCTCCTGTGGTAGAGATTACCAGCAGCTCATTTGTTCAGATAATTAACGAAGGAAGCAGAGTGATGCTCTAAAAAAAAATGTAAAAATCTTCCCCCTGTTCTCTACAACCATATCAACAATTCAAGATACTCCCACACCTGAAATGTATTTTTATATCTGCCAACAAGAAAATGAAATATTAAAGCTTTCATATGCTCGTACTGATAATCTGGGGGTATTATCCTTTGTAGAATCTCGAGCTCCAAAAAGGAGCTGTTTGTAGATCAGAACTGACTTGATTTTTCCTCTATGGTTGTTTCAGCTTGTTTTCAATACACTCTGTAACGCTGGAATTCACTTGATGCGTCTGACTTTAATTCACTGCATGCTGACTGCGTGCTCTCTCATCCATCAGCTTACACCAGCTGCGTGTTCAGTCCTGCACTTATCAGGAACTCCAGACAGCTGGAGTCACAGATCGAGGAGTTCCCTGGATTCTCACCCCAATGATGATCCTCTCCTCATTCACGTTGAGCTGTAAAACCTCAAACCTGTTGACTCCTGGTCTGGCTCTGCTCATTATGTTTGTTTGTTATTGTAGTAAAGCTAAATTCGATCTTTAAGCTGCTTGAAGCACGCTTTGTTTTATTTTGAAAGTCACAGGAGGTTCTTAGGTGGTTTCTGTGCATAACTTCCTGTCCATTTTGATCTGCATTTTGTTAATTGACGCGTCACAGTTCTGGCATCTGGCAAAATTAGGAGGTTTGCGCATCTGCTGCAATCTGCCGGAGCAGGGACGCAGTTGGACCACAACAGAGAGGAACAAGTGTGAGGTGACACCTTGACTTGAATGACCCATCTGGAATGAATAGAGAGAGACAAAGTTTTTTTTTTTTTTTTTTCTTTTTTTTTTTTTTTTTTAAAGAGACAAAGTTTTTAACCTGTACTGCAGCCAGTCACCAGGGGGAGCAGTTTTTGTGGCGACCTCAGTTTGAGCCGAGCAAGATGACCTCCATTTCTTTTCAGTCTCTGATTTTGTCTTGCACATGTAAGTAGTGCTTCAAAAAACAGTGCATCTTTAAAAAAAAAAAAAAAAAAAAAAAAATCCTTGTTAAGAATCTTGTTTCTGTCATCAAAGAAATATTCAACCCTCCTGATGGTCTTATTTCATTTTGGAGCTCATGCAGGAAAATCAATATCAATTTCTGTACCAAAAAATATCAAAAACTTTCAGCAGGTGGGAAAAAATCCAATCCCATTCAACTTTACTTCTTTCACTGGGATTTAAAATGCTGCAAAGAAGAAAAATGATCAAGAAAATGGATAGTAGTGGACATGAGTTAAGAAGAGCTAAGAAGAAAATGAAATAAGTAAAAAAATTATGCAACACGAGAGACCACAAAAAACCATAGAGATCAGGGATAGTGAATTTAATGTGGATCAAACCGACAATTTATAACCATTTTTAAACTCTGTGCATGTTGCAGAATTTGTGAAAATCACTGTTGCTGCGCCTCAAAGGCTTAACTCACGATATGTTTTTTTTTTTTTGCACTGGTTTCTTGGGGGAAAAAAAGGAATCTCAGAAAGGCTAAATTGTTGGAGGAAAAGTGGAAAAGTCAGCTCTGAGCAGCTTTAACTTACACAAATCAGGCTCTGGCTATTGTTAATCACCCAAAATACTGAAACAGCTCATGAGTGAGCTGTGCACAGTAAGCACGAGCTTCTTACTGAAGAGCCAGCAGCCCAATTCTGTCAATCCGGCGTTCAAACGCAGCGCTGGGATGCAGAGCTGCCTCAGTGGTGTTAAAGAAGTGGTAGCTTTTACTGCATACTTAGCTTTGATTCCTCCCTGCATACTACTTTCTGAGGAGTATTGATTCCTCGCTGCATGCTTCTTGGAGATGTGATTCTCCACTGTGCTCTACTTAAAACATGTTCTGTGCACCAGCCGTGGGGACCGATCCACACCTGACACTCAGGAGGCCAAACTGTTGCTTTATAGCTCCCTCAGTGTTGTTAGGATCAACATGCTTTTATGCTTCTGCTGTTTGTTCTCCTTAGTTTGGATGGGCTGAGCAGCTAAATGTAGGCAGAGACACAACTTCATGGAATAAGAAAGAGGACACAGCCCAAGTGAGAAAGCTTTTAAGTCTGAGTCCTGTCGACTTTAAAAGCAATATGTCAGAGCAGTCAGAGACCCGGCAATAAGCTAAACATAACCTTGGTCTGAGAAAGCTGCTATATGCTTGTTAAGGTTTGATCTGGTGTGACGTTTCAGCTCAGAAAATCTCTGACTCTAATTTGGGTTAAAGGATGTAAAATGTCACAGCGGCGCAGACGTGGTCTGGCAGAAGGTTTGGGTTCCTCATCGTGTCGAAGCATTAAAGCTGCTGTCGTTAGAGGTTTACAAAACGATGCCATTTATTTAAAGAGTTCATCAATCAGACAACCTCATTTTCATTCACTCATCTGTCAACTTGAAGCAGCGCTAACAATGCCAGCGTTTGAGAGAGAGGGTGCTGAGGAAGGTGAGTGTTCAGAGGAGATAAAAGAAATGACAGAGGAAGAGAACGAAGACAAAATTACAGTTTGCTTTGGGTTTAAATTCACATTTTTAATTTGCATAACCCTATTAGGGAGGCTGCGGGGGACAGAGGAGAGGTGGAGAGGTGTTTTCAGAAATGTTAATTCAAAGGTTCTGCAAGGAGCAGCTTTTACTACTTTAGTGAGTTTGGGATGTTGGTTCTGCAACGTGCAGAGATGAACTTTGAGATGTTATCACTAAACAGAGCCCCACAGTGACTCACAAATACTGACGGGATTTACCTTCACTTGAAAGAGAACCTGAATGCTCATTTCTGGTCTCCATCTTTAAAATGACTCTGCAGAATACAGTTAATAAAATATCTTTATTTATATATCTAACTAGGGCTGAACAATAAATCGAATTTAAACCGACATCGCAATGTAATAGAATGCAGTTTTCAAATCACAAAGGCTGCGATTTATCCACCTGTTTCTGCAGAAGCCTATGGGTGTTGACTTCTGCCCGCCGGTTATCGACTTCGGGTTGCTACCGCCGGCAAGCAATGCTAGACAGGGCTCAGTGCAAACTTTTTAAAACATCTACACTATGACTTCACCTCCGATTTTTGCTCATTTTGTCACTTTCTTGCTTTTAAAAGCTGGTTATTAGAGCGAGTATGACAGCTAGGCTAACATCACCAGCTCTGTGGTCTCCATGGTGACGTAAACAGAACATTCAACCAGAGAAGCAAAACCAACAACTGCTATGAACTATGGGTAGTCAGGAAAAAGGTGGGAAAAAAAATGTTGCAACCAGATGCAACCTTACGTGACATGCATGCAGTAGGTGGCAGTAATGCAGCTTTCAGCCAGTTTGCCAACAGTCAAAAATCTCTGAAGAAGAATGAGATGCGTGTGAGCAGGTGATAAAGAAAACAATTTCAGCCTTGCTTAATTTTGATTTGTCGTGTAGAATGGACAGAGTGGCTCCGCCTTTTATCATTGTACAGTTTTGAAGCCAAAAAACCTCCATCACAGGAGCTGCCATTGGCCGCCATTGTGCAGCCAGAGTCTGCTCAGTAAAGACTTACAAGGAACTCTGGGAAACCTTTTCCAGAACAGTACAATACACTCAGTAAGGGCGCCATGTAGTGACAACATTTAACAGAAGACTAAAATACATCTGGATGAAAAGTGGTTGGGGAGACGCCAACATTTAGTATCTGATAACTTCCGATCATTTCTGGTCCCTCGAAGGCGTCTCTCTCTGATTGGCTATCATTATCCTCAGTGAAAACGAGTGGCGTAATCAACACGATAAATATCAAACAGGTTTGAAAATTATCAGGGCAATTCTGACAAGTCTGCAAGCCGATCATAGGGCTTAAGATTGATCTGTCACCCGCTCACACTAGAAGAAAATCTAGTCTGAACATGGGGCCGATCTTGGTCCCGGACCAAATTCCTCCACCAATTGCCGGTTGGGCCACATCGGGATCAAATCAGCCTAATGGAGCCTTCGCAGATATGCAAGCCCCACATGCCATGGACTCTCCTGATCCCCAGAACTTCAGGGATGCTGGCTTTGAGCTGTGAGCTGAGAACACACCAGGAGCTCCCTCTTCAGATTTGGATCAAGCCCATGCAGTGATTTCCACTACAGAGACATGTCTGTTTTTACAGCCGTGCAGAGATTTCTCCAGATTCTCTGAATCTTTAATGGTGAATCTTATACTGGAAATGATGAAATCCCCAAATTCTTTGCAATCTAGCTAAAGACCATTTTCTGAAACAGTTGAACTATTTGCTCACACAGAGTCTCAAAGCGTGGTGAGACTCTGAGCGACTTAGCCTTGCGATGTTACTCCATTTCTCAGGTAGTTACTATAAATACTGTGCAGTTAACCCTGTGTTAATGTTTATAAACCCAAAGTCGTAAAATAAATCTTACTTGATCTTTGATTTTTTTTTTCATTGAACTAAATCACTGATTTTTAGAAGCAATCACTTTAACAGCCAGAAATCCTCTTATTAAAATACATAGACATTCATATATGAGAGTAATCCTGATTTTAACAAGAGTGTAAATAGGGTCAAACAGGTCCCCAAAAATGTGTGTCTCTAAAATGTAACACACACTCAGACACAGGCTTGTCAGCTCACAGACAAAATAGATGGAGACTAAAACCCGTTACACACCACCCTTCTCACAGACACACACACACACCCTGACATATAAATCAGCACACCATAGGACCAATTAAAATGTACTCACCACTCTGGGATTTACACCGAGTATGCTCCCCTAAAGTCTAAATTAATTCATTGAGCAGAGAGTGGAGGGCGTGCAGGATCTCACATTTCCTTCCTCTCTTATTAAAGAATATAAGTTATGTGAGTTTGACCTTGAGCACAGCAACAAGCTGGCACTCTGGATCCTGGAGTGGTATGTAAATACTGTCAGGGAGAGCTATGGAGGTTTTATAGCCCCATATATCTACGTCTGGGACACAGATGCACTCCTCTCTCTCTTTGTCTCTCTCCATGTCTCTCGCTCATCAGATTGCTCCCCTGCTTTCCTGTGCTTTGCATCCATATGAGTCCAATCCAAGCTGCTCTTATACAAATACAACAGCCAACACAAACAAAGTGTGTGTGCGTGCGTGCATGTGTGTGTGAGCGTGTGTGCATCTTTTCTCCTTCTGGATAAGATTTAAGCTTGGATACACGGAGCCACAGGCAGTATGTTTCAGTGTGTGAGAGGTTTGACGATTAGTTTTCCAGAAGGAAGGCGTTTCAGCTGCAGTACTTTAGGTTTGTACGGTTGTTGGTTTAGGATAGTGGATTATTTAGACCGTCATCAACAACACTGATGTCTCTATGATGCTTGCTAGCGCGTTGGTCAGATAAAGTAAACAACTGCACGCTTCCAAACAGACTCTTATTTACACTTTTCACACTCAAGATTCTCAGAGATTGACTGTTACAAGAAAGCAAGATGAGATTATCTAATAATAAAAAAATACTACACATGACAAGATAGGCCATGGGATAAGACGTGCTTTTGTTGTCCACAGAGGTCACCAAAAACTCAAAGTAAACTCCAAGTTTCTCATTAGAGCTTCAACCAAAAGATGAGCCTCTGCTTGCTTGTTTTGGGCCTTAAAACCTCAAACCTGTTCCAGTAAAGATAAATACAGTCTGGTATCAACACGGTTTATTTTATTTTGATGTGTTTTGCATGCACAACTTGTCCTGCTCCATTCGCTCTGTGCAAACTGATGCATGTTGCTTGAACATCTGTCAAAATTAGAAGTGTTGTGTATCTGATCTGGAGGGCTTTGACCTCCACCGTAACACAAAAGAGCAGAGGCAGCGTAAGTTTACACTGATCTGAAAGATTTGGTTCCTAACCAAGTGGAGACGGATCTGGGGTGATCTTTTCGTAAGGATAATCATTATGCAGTCTCACTTCAGTCAGGAGGTCAGATATTCACTCAGTCATCATGATGGCTCTCAAAAGGCTCAGTGCAAGGCTGCACTCA